>CM057340.1:75509613-76129120 GCA_030015575.1 Agapanthus africanus | reverse complement strand
CAGTGTACTCACTGTCATGCTACACCAAGAGGGTCAAAATGCCGGCACATCCCTGTTTATTTATTTATAATTATATATATATATATATATATATATATTTGTGTTTTGAATTTTTTTTATTTTTTTAATATTTTTTATAGAAAAAGAAAACAAAAAATATATATACATATATACAACAAGGTCCTCCCCAAACTAAACAAGGCTTTACACAAACCAAAGGTTAGCACCAACCATTCAAAATTTTTATCATGAAAATGGTAGGGTTGGTGAAAGGAGGGAGTGAAAAGAAAAGAAATGAGAAGCACACGAGACCGAATGGGAAGAAGAGTGGAATATGGTCTCGGCGGAGAAGAAGAATGGCGGAAAAGAGAAAGAAGTGGAGTACGATCTTGAGGGTGTAACTCGAGTGAGTAAATTAGCGCAATTTGTGATGACCGATGTATTAAAAGCGATTGTGCAAACCTATCAACCCGTCGAGAAATGGGATCAAATCCCTCAAAATTCGCAAGAAAGCATGGGTACGCCGAACTTGGTATAGGAGATGAAAGCGTAACGGTCTCTTGTACGGTTGGAACGATAGGAAGGACGAAAGGGAGTGAATTAGGGATAGTCTCATTCTCACCGTAGTAAACTGTCTCGAATTTGAAAGATTCCATCAATGATTCGAAACGACTGTAAGCAACCGAGTCTGATGGTTCAACTAACTCACCTGAAAATTCAAAGGACTCAAACTCGGGCGGTGAGATATCAACATCGTCCGAAGAAGTGAAACACTCGTAGGTGTTATCGACTGTGAGAACTGTGTCAGATTCAAAGGAAATTTTTCAAGCTCACAGTCTTCAAGCGTGATATTAGGCGTGGTCGGAACGATGGAAAGGAGGGAGGGTGATTTAGTTAAAGGTTCAAAAGGATGAATTGGAAAATCCGACACATCAAACAAAAATGGTTCAACCTCAATATTATCCTCAACACTCTCCTCACTACTATCCTCATAATTCTCCTCAATATTTAACCCATCCATGCCATTATCATCAAAATCAAGACGCATATGAAGTTCGGGAGAAACAATTAATGACTCGGGATGATGAATTGGACATAAAATTTCAATTAAATCGACTGTTTCATCATCCAAAATATTCCCGGCGTCTATATCCTCAATAAAGTGAAAATCAATTTTTTCTGACACCTCATCAAAAGCATGGATATTTATCAATTCAGGTTCTAGAGTGGAGGTGTAAAGTTCGAAAGGATTAAGTGTGGTTTCACTCGAAAGGGGTTCTTCACAATCTGGCAAATCAAGCACTACAAAATCACACAACTCGTTTTTATTTTCAATTGGTGAACTATTTGGGACAATCGATGGAAAACCGGAGTTGTGGGCTTCAATTGGGTATGGGTAGGTCTGATTTGGGAATGTGTAGAACTCACTCGCTCCTCTCAAATTCTCACTCTGTCCAACTGCCTCCTCATACATTGAAACATTTGGAGCTAGTTGGAAACTAGCTGCCGGTTCACTAGGTTGCATGAGGGCGGCAATGGACGCATCCACATTCTTAACCATTTTGTTTGTTGCTGAAATATAAGCTGCCAACGACTGTTCCAAACTAGACATGGGTGGTGAGGGGGTTTCGGTAAAAGATTCGAAATTGTTTGGATACGTGAAACTCCCAAATGGCTGTGTAGAAGCAATGTCTAGTGACGGTGGGAAAGTCGGGTAGGACTGGTAGGAATTAGATGGTTGGACAGGAGTAGGATCAACATTTGTATAAAAAGGTGAATGGACTTGTTGATCCCTATAACTGGATGTGTGGAGAGGAGTGAAAGATCGGCTACGAGATTGAGCAATATGTTCAGCAATGAACATCGGTTTAGAAGTTACAACAGGACTTGAAAAAGTGGTATCAACGTACGAAGGTGGTGAAGGTTGACATGGTTGATACAAAGTGGGTTGTGAAGTCGAACTGTTTCTCCTAGACGCTTCTATTTGATCTTTCAAAGAAATTTTGGGCATGGAGGGATCTTCCTTAAATCGACCGAAACAATTGACGTACGAGGCAAAGTTAGGTTCGGGATACCAAAGTTCGGCAAGAGATTTATGATGTGGGGTACCCATGATAGAAGAAAGAGAAGAGAAAGAAGGTAGATGGTGTAAGGATTTCTTAGCGGCAAAAATTTGCAAGTTGTTAAAAAAAAATTCCTTTTTCCTTTTTCTCTATATTTGGAAATTTTGCAAAAAGATTTTTTTTGAAAAGAGACTTTGACACAAATGCGATCAACCACAAATGCACAATCAGGCCTAGATCTAGGGTCACCTAGGTCAGGTAGACAGCTCCTAACTGTTCCAAAGGGCTAGAAATAGGATCTCAAACCGCCTCTTCACCGCCAATTGCGGCCAGGTAAGTGCCAGGTAAGTAGGAGGCTCCCCGCTACAAGTAGCGGTCCTAATTAAGTAACAACTTGCCTTAGACACACTTGCCTAGACACCGCAAAGTCAGGTTAGGATTACCGGCCGATGCCTATAACTAGTCCTCTGTCCTATTGAGCGCGACGTCCTTAGGGCTGAGTCTAGTATTTTTTTGATTAAATAATGGTCAATGCATATGCCTTATGTGATTTCTGGGGTCCTGGGAAGGGTGATGAAATCCCCACCCAATCTGAATTGGTTTCAAGCCCCTTAAAGGCCGATTAAAGATATGCAAAACAGAAAAAACACTTGCAATCAAATCTTTTTATTTTATGCGCGGCGCAAAGAATCCTGCACAAGATTGTTATTTGGAAGGGGAAAGATTTTTTTAAACGCAAAGAATCCTGCAGGAGATTTTTCAGAAGATATATCGGAGATTTGCAGAGGAGTGGAGAGAGAAAACTCACAGAGATTTGCAGTAGCGGAACTGTTTTTTTTTTTCCGGTGATGTCACCAGGGCGCGGCGGTTCCGCGGCCGGAATGGGGGTCGCGCGGCGGTTCCGCCGCGTGTTGGTCGCTTCGGCAGTTTTTTTTTTTGGGACCGGATCACCGCGATTCTTCTTGTTGACTCGGTCCTCCAAATTTCTTCTGTTGTCTATTATGATATTCCTCTGTTTGTTCGGATTTGATATTTGCTGTTTTGATCTCTGTAGATTTCCAGATCCAAATTTGTTCGTAGATCCTGCAAAATTCACACAAAAATACTCTTCCCAAAAATAACAGATGATATATTTTTATTTTTTTTTGATTTTTTTTGATTTTTTTGATTTTTTTAATTTTGATTAACCCGAAATTGCAAAAAGGAAATAACACGCAATCAACAACGGCGCCATTTGATTCGTCTCAAAAATATCTAGTAACCGCAATCAAGAACGGCGTCGCTTTGCAGCTAGCCGGTGAGTACGGGTCGGTCCACAGGGATGTTGTGAATTTCCCAGTCGCTCAAACGAGTTAATTCCGATTGTGGTCGGATTGATTATTAAATCTAAAAACTAAATCTATCTATACTAAGATTATCTAGATCTAAATCTTGCTAGGGTTAGGTTTAGGAATGGTTTGGAAATGTAAATAAATCTCAACGCTTTCTATACCCAAATTAGGATCTAAAAGGAGTTATGGTAATTATCAATAAAGGGGATTAGATCCATTCGGGAAGGTGTTCCTTCCTCTAGGTTCTTGTCCTTTCTTTATCAATCCTTACCCTAACCTCCATGGAAAACACGCGCAACCGGGCCTTTATACTACGGTATCACCGCTACCTCGAGGGATAGGGTGCCGTAGGGCGCGGTGTGTGCGTGTATGCATGGAGTCCTATTGAAAATATATAATGGGCAAGAAAGGGATGAGAGATCTCATCTCTCAAAAGCCTTCCCCAGAGCTAACCCTAACAAGCGAGGAGACTACTCGCTCATTAGGGAATTTAAAAACATTTATCTAGGGCAAAGAATGAAAAATTACCTAGGGCAAGAATTGAAATTACCTACTTACTTTACAGATGGCTCTCTCCAAACATCAACACAGGGTTGTCAGATCTGAATTCATGATATGAAAAGAGGCATCGATGCTCTCCAAAAGAATTCTAAATTTTATTCATAGAAAGAGGCATAGGGAGGCATAGCTAATACAATGATTTAGAGTTCCTATTTATAGAGAATAGGAAACCCTAGGTTACAATTGATTCGCACGTCTGCATTTACAAGAATACCCCTAGGTTGACTAGTCAGCGCCGCACAAAAATATGGTAAAATTTGTATTTTCCAATTGCCCATCCCTGCCGCGGAACCGCGGCCCGAGGTCTGGTTTGGCCGCGGTTCCGCGGTCAAACTAGGGAGTTGACTTCTCATACTTCTTGTGTTGACTCCTGCTAACTTGTACGTCCTACTTTTACAGGTCTTTTCTTAGATTGGCTTCTACATCTTCTCCAGATCTTCACAGTGAACATTGTAGCGGACTTTTACCGTTGCTTCGTGACGAAGTGTTGAACCTTGCGCTGCTTTGTACTGATCTTTGTATAAGCTTGATCAAGATTCTCTGTTTGTTTGTCAAAGTCTCACTTTTACGTCGTCTTTCATTGTTTTTCACTGTTTTAGATCCAAGAACCTGTAACCTGTAATATGTAGCAGACATGCGTCAAAAGCACCTGTTTATTTATAAAACGAATAAGAATGAGGAATATAATAATGCAATATTATGGTATGAACAAGAAGATCCCTGTGCCGGCGACAAAGGCCAAAAAACACTGAACCCAAACACCCTAAGTCTGGGGACATGGTCGTCCATACCGTTTACATGGCGTCTGGGAAGGAGGATAGCCGCGCTTCAAAGGGCCACCGACCACTCACTCGATCCATCACAAGAGCCCAGGAGCAGCAGCAGCAGAAGCTCCAGGAGATGCTGACTGCAATGGCCGCGCTCACCGGACCAAAAGAAAGCCCGGAGGCGTCATCGGAGCAGCGTCGCGAACACGAAACCGATACTGAATTCCTTCGCAGAATGCTTGAAAAGAAGGACAAGGAGGCTGCAGAGCAAGCGGCCAATATAAAGCAGATGACTCTCCTATTTCAAGACATGATTGGGATGATGATCCAGCCAGATCCCCCAGCCGAAGATCCTCCGATTATCCTTGAAGATGACAGAGGAGAAACGTCAAATCCACCGCCGGCTCTTTCAACAGCCAAGGAGGAGACAATTTCCAAAGCTGCCCTGGATGACTATATTGCTCAACAAATACGAGTTCACCAGGCAACTGAGGCAGCCGGTCAAGTTGTCAAAAGGGGGCGACCATATCCAAGCTGGTATGATCAGATAAAATACCTGCCGGGCTACACGATCCCAAAATTCCATGTCTACAAGGGGACAGGCAATCCCCATCAACATGTTGCCCAGTTCAGGGCTCTTTGTGGCAACACCGGTGGCGATGATAAGCTCCCGCTTCGCCAATTCGTCGGCAGCTTATCGGAGACGGCGTTTGAATGGTACTCCGAGCTTCCGAATGACTCCGTCAAAACTTTCGCTGAAATGGAGTTGTTGTTTACCCAGCGTTTCGCAAGCGCCAGCGAACGTACTCCAATAATAGCTTTGATCAATGCAAGAGTAAAGCCGGGCGAAACTTGGGTCCAATATGCAATCCGATGGCGGAACCTGTGGTCGAAGTGCGAACAACGTATCGAAGAAGCACCAGCGGTGGGCATGTTCGTGGGCACCCTAGACCCTCATGCAACTATTTCACAGTTCATGATGTTCTTTAAACCAACCATGTTCCTGGCCTTGATCGACAAATTAGCCCAAATGGACCAGATGGGCCATAGACCGTCTCCTCCAAAGCCGGACTCTCGAAATGATAAGGGGAAAGGAAAAGCGATCGTCGTCGCCAATGCTCAACAACAGCCGAGTAACTTGAAGCCGGTTGTCCGTCAAAACAATATGCGTCCACGCCTATCCCTCGAGGAGAGACTAGGACGTCCTTACTCGTTTCCTCAAGATAAAACGAGAAGACTGTTCAAGCTGGCAGTGCACAACAGACTCATCAATCTGCCAGATTCAAATAGTCCGTTGCAGCCAAACGACGTCAATGATCCTAATTACTGCCCCTACCACCGAGTACCGGGTCATCCGATCAAAGATTGCTACGTCTTCAAAAACTGGATTGAAGACCAATACCAACAAGGCAAGTTCGCATTATCCGAAAGATGGAAGGTGAACCCGCCGCAACCTCATACCCCTAAAAAGGTGAATATGCCGGGGGCAACGTGCTCCCTTGTTAAAGAAGCCCTATGGGAGGTCGTTCTTTCAGCCAAAACCAAAAGGATGCTGAATTATCTCCAAACATGCCCGACGATCAGGTGGAAAAACCCGCTGGAACCCCAGATCATCGAAGGGATGCTGAAACCGCGCCCAACTCCAAAGATTGGTGGGGATAGCCAAAATGTTCACATCCAGCCGTCAAAATCTTCGAAAAAGAAGAAGAAATCCAAAAAGCCCGTGAAGCCTGGCGACAAGCGCACGGATCTACAGAAACCGATTGACGCGCTGGAAGAGTACAACCAGAAAGCGCGAACCCCAATCATGCTCCAAGGGTTTCTCAGCCACGTCCTTGAGGATGAAGATGATGAAGAAAGCTCGTCGGATGGATCTGAGGTGTTAGTTATATGTATGCCCTAGAGGCCATTACTATACATAGGATGTATATTGTAGTGGATGCTTGGACATATATAGGAAGGACTTTCTTGCTCGACATGATAGTATGCTATCTGGTTACTCTTTACCTTAACGTGTACATTGATTGTCTCTCTGTTACATGTTGGTAAAGCCCTTAGGATGTGTACTTGACTACCTGGACTATGATGCGGATCATACTAGTAGGGACATGGTAGTCCATAAGTACATCCTTCAAGGTCCCTAGTCGTGGGTGTATCGAGACGGGGCATCGATATACCAGAGTAGACTAGCGTATACCTTCTCGACCCATACAGATGGGTGATGGATGATCCCATATCCATTGGTGTTTGACATCAGAGATGATATACGGGTGCTCAGTAGAGACTGGGTACACTGGACGGACTCGCCGAGAACTCCCAGATGGTATTATACCTCACGTCAGATGGCAGTTCTCTGGTGACACTGGTACAGAGTAGTCTGTTGACCCGAGATCGTCATAGAGTCTTGTGTGGTTCCCACTGTGCTTTGATTTCCACCTTACCACGTCTAAGAGGGCGTGCAAAACGGTGGTTTTTGGGTACAGTCCCGAATCACATGGAGGCAATGAGCGATAGGAGGGGATTCGTCTCTCCCGGTATAGAGAGTTGATGTTGCGCTGTGTTCGATTGGCTATAACCGGAAATCCCTGGCCAGGGTTGCTGAGATTTACTGGTAAGTGTTACCAGTAGTTTCTCGAATTGTTATAGACCTCATATCGACACGACTTATCGAGCTACTGGGGTCTGACGTTTACCACCCCTAGGCAAGATATGCGACATATCAGACGACGAGACCGGACTGTACGGTAAGTGTTACTGGTTGGATTCACAGGAGTATGAGCGGGCTTGCTCGTCGATCTTCTGATCACTCAATACCCGGGTGGCCGTTACGTTTAGCAGACCGCTTGCGGCTTGTGGGTGTTTGATATGATCATCACCTGCTGCCGGCGTATTGACGAGTCTTTAGAGTCCTACACAGAGGTTTCCTGGCTCAAGCGAAACGAAATAGGAGCGCATATGAGATATGTGCGGGACCGAGAATAATGCGTGTATGTGATACCGTATTCTATTCTCGCGATGAATGTATCGATATGGTTGTATGCGATATAACCTAGTTATCGAATCAAGGATTGATTCGGTAAGCCGATACATAGGATACTGGTCGGTTATATGCGATATGACCGGATCGTTAAATCAAGTGTTGATTTAATGATTTAATGTATAATTATATATTTGATATATTACTTTGTATTAACTAGTATTGGTTCACTTTAAATGGATTTCCTCACTTGTTGTACACAAGTTGTATATGTGATATACTTTTGTGCACATGATTGTATCATGTTTGATGATACATGCTTATTTGGTTAAGTGTAAAGAATTAAACCATGGTTAAACTAATGATTAGGGTTTTGTTTATCCATTACTTATTTATTCATTTATTTATTTGTTTATTCATTTTGGAAAAGAAAAGAATGGTGGCTTTATTTGTAGTTTTGTTGAAGCTTCATGAAGCTTTGACCTAGTCCACCATTCTTGTCTCTTGCTTAACCCTAACCATCATTACTAACCATGGTCTATTCTCTACACTTAACTAAGGTTAGAATATGATAAGAATCAATTCTTTTTCAATTATTCAACAACACTTATCATATTCTTTCTTCATCTTCTTCTTCATGAGCAAGAAAGAAAAGCTTGCCTCATCAATGGCAAGTGATGAAATCATGTGAGAAATCCAATTCTAAAGTGAACCCACTTCCTATTTCTTCATCCTCTACCTCTTGCCAAGTAGTATAGGGTGTTTCCTTCACAAGTTTCATGACTTGGTGAAGTGGGAGTTTGATCTTGTGATGCCTCGACGTAGATCATCTTCGGCATCGTTGTCGATGACCTAGCCCGCCCATTTCTCCGATGAAGCCGACGCTAGAGCTCGGGATTGGATTTGGACAGCAAGGGTACTTCATCATGGAGCTATGGAGGTGGAGAACCGGATCTACAAAGGTTGTATTTCCATTCACTTAGTTAAATTGTTAACTTGCTTCTTGTTTCGCCTAAAATTCTAGTTAACGATCCGTATTAGGGTTTCTTGGCACTTATAAAATTTGAAATTGGCATGGTTGATACCTTGTGAGACCTCATTAGCGTGCCTAGGAACCCTACAGTGGTATCAGAGCCTAGCTAGAGCCTTAGGCAATGCGTAGACGATGTTTGAAACCCGATCGAACCGAAACCCTAAACCCAAAATTGCTCTCTGTACTTTTTTGAAAATTGTGGATTTTTGAGAATTAAAAATATGCAGAAAATTCAGCAGGGAATTGTAAGAATTACTGTGAAGCCCGTACCTATGATTCCCTCAAAGCTCGGCGGAACCGCGGCATTAGCATGGATAATGCGGCGGTTCCGCGGCCATTTTGTCTTTTCTCCAGTTGGTCTTTGCACAGTAATTCCTATATTCGGGTGCTGTATTTTCTGGGAATTTTTAATATTTATTCAAGAGTTGAATTTTCTGGGGCTGTTTTGGGGATTCGATGATTCGATCGGATTATCAGATTTTGTCTATTTGGCTTTCCGGATAATTTTTTGAATATGTTAAAAAGTTCGACCGGATATAAATACCCACTTTTTCCCCTGTCGGGAAATTTCCAAGTGTTGGATCTTTCCGTGGTTTAAGAACGTTCTAAGTAGTGCAAGTAACGCGGTGGTCCCTCTAGAAGACAACAAACCTTAACTCGATTATGTGACCGTCTTGAACTGCCCTTTGAACCTTAGGGTTTGGGGCAGTACGGCGTGCCATATGTGAGGCGTTGGCTTGACCCTTCTACGGCTGGACCGTTGGTACTGAGGCACGAAGTGAATGTTTTTAAACTTGTTTCATGTGTTGATCTGTTTCGGGAAAACTTGGGTGTTTAAATGTTCGATCGGAAAGTTTAATATTTTCTATATATCTGGAATATGATACAATAATTGGAATTCACAAGTTGTTATGAGATAACTGAATGAATGTTATAAATCTAGCGGTTTAGTCTCACTTGATCGGTTGCCACGGAATTTTGATGTGATCAAAACTCCGTCGCAATCACGTAGCGTACGCGGATACTCGCCGGGTAAACTTAATAGATAGCCACGCCCCATAGCCCCGACCAAGTGACTATAGGAGAACCCCGTCGCCGAAAGCATCCGTTCGGGTGCTCGCGGCAGCGGTGTTCCGCCTTGGTGCACTTCGTCGACGGCGTCGGGGGTGCGGCCGCCTACTAAAGTTTGCGACGAGCATTCGATCAGTATGTCGGGAATCTTGTTGAACTGCCCGACTTGATATTGAAAAGTGTTTTCGATTTTGAGACTAAAATGCGGGGTTTATAATTGTTAGGCATGCGATGTCTAAGGAATTCATTTGATTAGGCATGTGATGTTTAAGGAGGTTGCGGATTCCAACTGTTGTAGTTTTACACTTTCTTTTCTGTGACCGTAAGTGTAAGTGACATCGCCGGTTTCGTTGCTATATGTCAACGATAATTGGGATGGACATATTTACTTACGTTGATGACATTTGATGTTATGGGTTGCTGGATATGTTATATTGGATCATCGTGTTCGAATAGCCGGGGTTTTTTATGTGAGATGAGTGTTTTTCATTTTCATTCATGTAAAAACTTGTATGTAATATTCTTTTATTGGGGCACTTCCAGGTTGCGGATGATGTCACCATTTGTATATTATTTACTTTTCTGCACTAGGATAGACCCAAGGAGGGGAGCACAAGTAACCGGGTTCTGGAGTCAAGTGGGAGACCAACTCGAGGAGTCGAGTCCGGGTCTCCTAACTCTAGAATTGGTAGGGTTGCTTGCCGCTCTCGTAGGGGTCTAGGGGTGTGGGTTTGGCTATTCATCGCGACCGTGGAATCCGTGTTTTATACTGGCTCGTATTGAAAACACGGACGTCCTAGTATATCCAATATTTCATATGATTCTTCTGCTGCGATATCTGTGATGTGATCATGTGATATGTTCTGTGATGGATACTGTATATAGTATATATGATATATTATATATGCGTTACTTATGTTTTACACCCGTGCTAGCCCTGCCCCGCTCTGCCGTTAGTCACCTAACCTAACGGTGCACGAGGAGACATCGAGGCAAATGCGGATGGCATAAGTGTACGTCGTATTTATCTGTGATATTTAGGTACTTAAATGATGGGACTTCATTAATATGATTAATGAAATAAAAGAAACCTAAGATGTTGTAGAATCGAATTTCAAAAATAAAACAGGTAGCTACAGTTCTTGCTTTGCACAGCGGTATATATGATATATCCTGCACCTTATTCGATAAGGAAAGGACCGAAATCCCTTCACCGGGAGTGACTCCTTTAGCAATAACTGGCAGATGCTACACACTCGGTTTGTCTTTTGATTGCTTTTAAGAGTTTTTGCTTTGCACAGTGATATATATGATATATCCCGCACCTCATTCGACGAGGAAAGGACCGACGATCCCTTCACCGGGAGTGACTCCTTTAGCAAAACTAGAAAAGCCTAAAAAACATTCCATTTTTAAAATCATTTGATTCTACAATGATATCAAGTTCATTACGCAATAGGTTCTCAGAAAAACCTGTCGTAGCCCTCCGTCATTTCAGATAAGTACTAGTTAGTATTCGTGCTGCGGTTGTTTGGCATGCGTCAAGGCGTAGTGTACGGTAGCTAACTAGTGCTTATCTGCTAGCATACGATGCGATTGGATTAGGGTATTCGTACGGCGTTGTTTGGCATGCGTCAAAGGTCGTGCGGTTGGGTTTAATTCAATCAAGAAATGTACGGGTTGAACTTGACTAGCGAACTATGGGTTGTTTGGCATGCATCAAGGTCTTAGCACGCTAGGGGCAAAATGAATATCGGGAATTTCAAGTGTTGAAATTTGCAATGAGATTGCATACTTTCTATGAGATAGTTGGATCCCGATACCCGCTGCGAGTAATTGTTACTCCTGGGAGAGTTTTACACATTACAATTAGCCGATCAAGTAGGTGTCTAGAAAGGTGTCAACGAGGTTACGCCTCTGGAAAAACAAGGTTTACATTAATTAGGTCCGTGCGAAAGCACGGGGAACCTCCCTCAAAGTACCGACACTGGCCTGGCTGAAAGATTGGCGAACTTGTAGTGTGTAATTAATCCCGGCAAGTCTTTCCTTTTAGGGTTTGAAGGAAGATTTGATAAAAACAGTGGGAGCCATCCTGATTAGATAAAATAATAACCAATCTTATCTTGCAAGAGAGCACGCTGAGTGTTTTCTTCTCTCTCTCTCCAGGTAGCGACCATGTCACGCCTTAATCAAGATAATAATACGGATTATTGACCGAACCCGCTTGTTATACTGAGCTGGGGAACGTTGGTCCCGCTCCAACTTATAATTGTTATAAGACAGAGCAGGAAATTGGGGATTACCAGAATTCCCGTGCCGCCCAAACGAAAGAGTGCATGATGATGCATCATCTTCGGGTGTGTTCATTACAGAGAACTGTTTCTCAGTATCCTTTACGTCCTGGGTATGTGATACCAGATCAGGATCCCAGATATGTAATCTGTTACATAGGGCTACAGAAAGGTAGAGGACTGAGAACGGGTGATAAGTTTCATGAGGCAGAAAACGGGGCAAGTGTTGCAGCCAAGTCTGTTGGTCACTGTCACCCTGTATTACCAATACATTGATTCTGAACGAATGTTATTAGATACCGAACCTGATATACAAAATCATATCAATCTCTTTATTAGTAAAGAAAGGATATAATTTTGTATTGTTGGATAATGTTTTGAACATTTCCTATATCAAAAGTTGATCGGTTCAGGCACGTTATCTAAAAGCATTAACGTTCTAAATCAAACTACAGTTCTTAGTATATAGAACACACACAAGAGGAAGAGTTCAGAAATGAATGAATCCTTCTTGAGGTATTGTAGACTAGGTCATATCAATGCGACCCGACTAGCTAAGTTGCACATAGATGCATATTTAAATCTGTTTGAATTTACATCTTATGAAACTTGCCAGTCATGTCACAAAGATATAATGACACCAGCTCTGTTTATTGGAAACAGAGAAAGAGTTGGTAAACTCTTGGGACGATACATGTTGATGTATGTAGGTCCCCTGTCTACACATGCCAAGACCGGCTCTTTGTACTTCATTACGTTCTCTGATGATCTCTCGAGATTCAGACATATGTTCCTGTTGAAACATAAGTCCGAACCTTTTGAGATATTCACAGAATATAAGTTAGAAGTAGAGAACCAAAATAAGGGTATAAGTATTATGTCCTTTGATGTGATCAGGGAGGAGAATACTTAAGCACGGAATTCCTGGACTATTCTAAAGGAGAATGAGATTCTCTCTCAGCATTACTCCTCCATATACACCATAGCACGATGGTATATCGGGGCGGAGCAATAGCACCCTATGTGATATGGTGTGCTCTATGATGAGTACTACTGAGTTTCCTATTTCCTTTTGGGAGTTATGCACTTGAGAAGCTCCATACCTATTGAATAGGGTTCGAATCAAATCAGTTGCCTACCACTTCATATATGATATGGAAAGGGAAGAGCCCATATCTTAAGTTAGTTAAGATTTGGAGTTGTCCGGCCTATGTCTAAAAGCAAAATCCGGACAAGCTCGAGGCAAGATCTGTTATGTAGAACTGGAAATGTTCCAGCTATACAAACTGCAGTTGATGATTTGATAGAACCAAAGGATTCAGTAGAGACCAACGAACCTCAGCCTCTCCGCCGATCTAGTAGGGTTCCTCACCCACCTGAGAGTTACTTTGGTTTCTCTATGACAGTGGGAGCGAGGATTGCATCATGAGATGATGACCCAACTAGTTTCGAGCTGGCCATCAGGAGTAGGACTCTGTAAGAATGGCTGGATGCTTAGCGATCTGAGATGGAATCCATGTACACCAATAAAGTATGGACTTTGGTTGCTACATCTGAAGGGTTAAATCCCCATCAGGAGCAAGTATATCTTGAGAAGATTACTTGGTGTAGATGGAAAAGTTGAGACTTTCAAAGCTAGACTTGTTAAAGCTTTTCGTCATCGACCAGGCGTGGATCATGATGAAACCTTTTCTAAGGAGCTATGCTTAAGTCCATTCAGATCCTACTTGCCACGGCTTCATACCATAACTACGATATCTGGCGGTTGGGTGTCATGACTGCTTTTCTAAATGATGTTTTAGAAAAGAGAATGTCTATAAGTACACAGCCAGAGGGCTTCGTAGACAGTGGGAGCAGCGGAAACGTGTACAAGATGCTTTATAGAATAAAGCAGGTATCGCGGAGTTGGAACATCTGTTTTGATGGATAAGTCAAAGAGTTTGACATCATCAAAATGGTAGATGAACCTTGTATAAACAAAAAGGTAGTAGGGAGTATGGTGGTGATCCTCGTAGAGTACGTGGATATCATGCTCTTGATAAGAAAGGAGTTTCCTATGCTACGCTCGGTCAATCTCCGTTTATCACAATGATTCTCCATATAGGATAAAAGTGATACCTCCTAATTCCTGGGTTTTGGATCTATGAGATAGATCTAAATGGATGTTAGGATTCTCACTAGTTGTAGTGAGATGGTATCAATCGATCCTGGGGAGAATCACTGGAAGGGTTCCAGGGTGATGAGGACGACTGAATGTCAGTCACAGGCATTGTCTTTACCCTCAGTAAAGGGACGGTATGTAGGAAGAGTTCCAAGCTAGATACCGTAGAATACTAGACGATAAAGGCAGGATACATCGCTACTTAAGATGCTACCAAAGAGGCAGTCTGGATGTATATTGGTTCATGAGATGAACTTTGTTCCTCCCATTGTGTGACAATGGAGTTGTGGCTTATGCCAAGGAACGCCGGTTCCATCAGTAATCCAGACATAGTCTAAGGCAGTGTCACCCGATCATGGAGATGGTTGATCTCCAGGGTGATCGAGGTTAGGAGAGTAGACTCAGAGGACAACACGGCGGATCCACTCACAAAGGCCTTTTCCCAGAGAGAGACTTTTATGGGATGGTTGAGTATGAGATACTACAACCACTGCTATCAGATGGCCCTAGTGCAAGTGGGAGATTGTTAGTTATATGTATGCCCTAGAGGCCATTACTATACATAGGATGTATATTGTAGTGGATGCTTGGACATATATAGGGAGGACTTTCTTGCTCGACATGATAGTATGCGATCTGGTTACTCTTTACTTAACGTGTACATTGATTATCTCTCTGTTACATGTTGGTAAAGCCCTTAGGATGTGTACTTGACTACCTGGACTATGATGCGGATCATACTAGTGGGGACATGGTAGTCCATAAGTACATCCTTCAAGGTCCCTAGTCGTGGATGTATCGAGACGGGGCATCGATATACCAGAGTAGACTAGCGTATACCTTCTCGACCCATACAGATGGGCGATGGATGATCCCATATCCATTGGTGTTTGACATCAGAGATGATATACGGGTGCTCAGTGGAGACAGGTGTTGGGGTAAAAATTTACACCCCCGTTGACCGAGTCAAAGTCAAGGTCAACCCCAAGCCAGGTGGGCCCAAGCCCAGGTCAAGCGGGCCCAAGCCCAAGTCGAGCCCGCGGCCAGCCTCCTCCATGCCAACAACAAAAATCATGTAACAAATAATTTTTATGTAATTTTTGTGCATGAATGTAAACAAAATGGGCACAAAGCCAATATTTTGTAAGCCCATGGCTTATGTGCAAAAATGAAATGGCACATGAGCCATGGGATGGCTAAAATGCCATTTTTGTAAAGCCCAAGGGGCTATATGTAAATATGTAAGCCTATAAAAGGCAACATGATGATGAATAAAATATACACCTTTCATTCTCTCCACAAAAATTAGAGCTGAGCTCTTTCTTCCTTCTTCAAGGTTCCAAAACCTTCTTCTTTCTCTTGAATTAAATCAAGAGTTTTACTCTTCCTTTTTCAAAACTAAATAGTTTTCCACCACAAAACCCACAAAGGGGAACTTGGATCTGCCATTAGATCTCAGAAAGGAGAGATTTTGAGATCTCACATCTCTTGATCATCAAGATCCAGCAAGCAACAGGAGGAAGAAGAAGAACCCTTCCATTAACCCAACAAAAAAAAAAAACAACACTCAGGAGTCTAACTCCTCTTTGATTTCTCTTCAGAGAAATCTTTTTAGGCTAAAAGCCTGTTGTGTGCGCAAGTCGCCCGCGTGCCGACACGTGGCGCGCGCGCTTGCGCAACTGCGCAAGTGCGCAAGTCGCCCGCGTGCCGACACGTGGTGCGCGCCCGCGTGCCGACACGTGGCGGGCGCGCTTGCGCAACTGCGCAATTGCGCAAGTCGCCCGCGCGCCGACACGTGGCTCGCGCGCTTGCGCAACTGCGCAAGTGCGCAAGTCGCCCGCGCGCCGACACGTGGCGCGCGCGCTTGCGCACCTGCGCAGTTGCGCAAGTCGCCCGCGTGCCGACACGTGGCGCGCGCGCTTGCGCAACTGCGCAAGTGCGCAAGTCGCCCGCGTGCCGACACGTGGCGCGCGCGCTTGCGCACCTGCGCATCCCTTGGATGTCTTTTCCCCCTCTTTTGTGTACATATATACACATATACATATGTATACAAATTTATACATACACGTACTCCACGACACTGTCCCTGTTAGAAAAAAATTTCTAACGGGGCGCTGCCCCGCACCCCGCAAGGGGGCTGCTAGCCCCCTTGACCCCCAGCCCGCTATCCGGGTAGCGGGACCCCCGTAAAAACTCTGCGTGGCTCCCGATATATCCAAACCCCCCCTTTCAGAATTGAACACACGTATACTGCACATTGAGTTCGCATGACCAGTTTAACCAGTTAATCGGAGGTTCCCTCGCCCCAAAGGCGATGGGTAATTAACGGCAGCTTAGTCCGCGGCTGCCGGAGATTCGGATCCCCACCATCATTAAACCCCGGCCTACCCTAGGCCGGGGGAATCTGTAGTACGCCTGACAAGCGCGCGCGTATTCCCATCTCAATGGGGTGACGAAAAACACCCTACAGATTCTGGCACGCCCGGTGGGACCAATCTCTCCTCCCATATTTCGGGTTAAGCGTTCATGCGAACTCAATCAATGTACATATCTGTATTTATACTAAAATAATGCTCTTTCATGAAGGTCTTCAAGCGGTCACCTTTCAACAATGTCTCCAGTGATGAACTCATCTCTCAGCACGGCTCCCGTCTCTTACACGATGAAGATAGACTCCAGGACGGTCCTCCCGGCCAGTCTTGCGCGACAATAGGAGGAGCCGCTGCTACCATTCGGCTCTATCATGTTCATGCCAGTTGGCGCCATCCCAGCTCCTCAAGCCCCGGTGGCAAACAAACCGGTCTCGAAAGGTAAGAGGCCAAATGTGGTGGTCGCGAGGGCACCTCAGCCCAAGCGCAAGTCCATTTCCGAACGACTCCCCATGGCCCCAGCTGGGGGCAAGGCCATCAACACCAACAAAGCTACAACGGTGCCCCTAACCACTGCTCGATCGGGTGTCTTCTCTAAGCTCCCCTCTGATCAACTCACAATGGCTTCCCGGGTAGCGGATGCCCGCCAAGCCTTCAAAATCGAGAAGCTGAGGGAGAAAAGGCTCAGATATAGAGCCAACAAAAGGGCTAGGGCTACTGCCAGGCTAAACCTCATGAGGTTCGAAGAACAGGGTTACCCCGCCAAAGATGAGGGGATGGCTAAATGTGTTATCCACACTGTCTACGTGGTGGGCACGCGCAGCAAAAGTAAGGATGGGGCTACCACATCTCAAACCCGATCTGGCTTGAATGTGGTGGCCGCTTCCCAAGAACGGTCGCCTCTGCTGGGTGATGAAAACCCTCTCGATGAGGATGATAGGCAGAAAGACCCTTCGGTCCATGAGGAGTCGGGCTCGGAAAGCGAAGAAGAGCCGACTTTCCTCCCCAGGACCGCGGAGCAAGAGCTGCTTCAAGAGCTCCGAAAGCAGCTCAGAAACAAAGACAAGGAGATGGCCAAACTCTACTCCAAAATCGATGACTTGACGAATGTCGTGATGCAGCTCACAACCCGACTTGCCTCTCAGCCGCCCAATCAAGCGGAGGGCTCTGCTCGTGAACCGGGAAGTGGTGTGCCAAAGCAACCGACGCTTATTCCCTCAAATCCAAAAGTGGGCGAACTACATGAAAATCAGTCGCATCATATCTCAGGAAATGCCTTGGCTACCGATGAAAGTAGCCCGCTAACTCAAGATCAAATCATGGATTTGGTTGCCAACAAAGTCAAAACCTTGGTAGCCGAAGCCGAAGCGCAAAAAGAGATCAGCAGTAGTGGGAGACCATATCCTGCTCAGTATGATCTGGTAGAATTTCCTAGCGGCTATGTCATCCCCAAATTCGGAAGATTCGATGGGACGGGAAATGCGAATCAGCACATCGCCCACTTCAAAGCCTCATGCGGGAATACTGGGGGCAATGATGCGCTTCTCCTCCGCCAGTTCGTTAATAGCTTGACCGATGTTGCTTTCGACTGGTACGCGAGCATACCGGATGGCTCCGTCACAACTTTTGTCCAAATGGAGTCTCTGTTTCGGCAGAGGTTCATGAGCGTCAGCGATAAGATTACCATTGCCGAGCTCGTGAGGACCAAGCCCAAGAGCGACGAAAGCAGCACGGATTTTATAACCCGATGGCGCAATCTCTCCGTCAAATGCGAACCGCCGATAGAGCAGGACCAATCTGTCAGTCTCCTCGTCGGAAATCTCAACAACTGGATGGCCCCGTTTCTATGTACCGCGGGTCTCAAAACATTCCAAGAGCTGACCAAAAAGGTCCAAACGTTGGAACGCTCAATGCCCGAGTCCGCTCAGGATCTTCAGTTCACAAACAGACCGAAACCTTGGAGGGACGACAACCGAAAAGGCGGAAGTTCTAACATCACCGATTCTCCAAATAAGCAGAGAACGGGCGGGGCAAAGACTGACCAGCCTCGAGAGCCAACTTTGGAGGAAAGGAGAAATAAGGTCTACTCATTCCGAAAGAACAAGGTCCACAAAATTTTTAAAGATGCTCTAAAGAATGGCCTGCGGCTACCAGAACCGAGAAGGCTAAGTGAAGCGAACAAGACTGATCATCCCAACTTTTGCCCATACCACCGAGTGCTGGGGCACACTATTGAAGACTGTTGTATCTTCAAGGATTGGGTTGAGAAACAATACAAGGCGGGAGAAATATCATTGTCCCCTGGCGTGTTAACAAACAATCAAGCTGTGACCGCCAATTTCATACAAACGGGGACCGAAGTCCTTCAGGGACCTGATTCTGTCAAACACCTACCTTTCTCTGGAAACAATCGACCACCACGTCATTAAACTGGGAACAATCGACCGCCACGTCATTAAACTGGGAACAATCGACCACCACGTCATTAAACTGGGAATAATCGACCTCTAAGTCGTTAAACTGGAAATGTAAAAAAAAAAAGTGTAAATAAGAAAAAAAAGAATGTGTAAATAAATGAATAAAAAGAAAAGCCGAAATGATGGGGCAACTCGCAATAAAAATCAGCGAGTAAAAAAAAAATGATGAAAATAAAGCCGAAATGATGGGGCAACTGCGAATAAATAGCCGAAATGATAGGGCAATCGCGATCATCGCGATAAGAAAAGCTGAAATGATAGAGCAATCGCGGTAAAACAAAAACAAAAGCCAAAAAAAATGATAATAATATAAAACAACGGCGAATGATGAGTCGCTCCTGGTACCATATTCCAGTGCAGCGATGCAGACGCCAACCAAAATCCAATTTCCAAAATTCTTCCAGCCCTACGGCCAGTCCCCAAATTGACTACCGTATACAATCCACGGGCTCAAATGATTCTCAGCATACCCATGCCCCACCGCAACCACCAGTTACGCGGCTGGTCTCCGCCTTTGGAATTACGCTTCATTGGAAAGACCCACTCATGTGTCCTCACGATGCATGAGGAGAACAAACCTTCGTGAGATCCTTACGACTCACCAAGGAAAAACACACTTAGGAGTCCTCACGACTCTTAAGGAGGAAACACACCTGCAGGATCCTTACGACTCGCAGGGAGAAAATACCTTTATGGGACCCTCACGGCCCATAAAATTGAAAAGTCTTAGGTGATAGGGATCCAAACCTGTCTCCTAAGCAATCGCTCCCCAATCCCCAAGTGGCGAATGATGAGTCGCTCCTGGTACCATATTCCAGTGCAGCGATGCAGACGCCAACCAAATTCCAAATTCCAATCCCCAAGCGGCGAATGATGAGTCGCTCCTGGTACCATATTCCAGTGCAGCGATGCAGACGCCAACAAAGCCCTAAAATTTTTATGGCCCTACGGTCTGGATCATACATCCTGCAAAACCGTATACAATCCACGGGCGTAAAACGATCCCAATCTCTCCCAAATCCTCCCCGGGCACATGATGAGTTGCTCCTGGCATTATTCCAGTGCAGCAATGCAGATGCCAAACAAAAACCAAATTCAAATCCTCCCCGGGCACATGATGAGTTGCTCCTGGCATTATTCCAGTGCAGCAATGCAGATGCCAAACAAACCAAATCCAAATCCTCTCTGGGCACATGATGAGTTGCTCCTGGCATTATTCCAGTGCAGCAATGCAGATGCCAAACAAAAACCAAATTCAAATCCTCCCCGGGCACATGATGAGTTGCTCCTGGCATTATTCCAGTGCAGCAATGCAGATGCCAAACAAACCAAATCCAAATCCTCTCTGGGCACATGATGAGTTGCTCCTGGCATTATTCCAGTGCAGCAATGCAGATGCCAAACAAACCAAATCCAAATCCTCTCTGGGCACATGATGAGTTGCTCCTGGCATTATTCCAGTGCAGCAATGCAGATGCCAAACAAACCAAATCCAAATCCTCTCTGGGCACATGATGAGTTGCTCCTGGCATTATTCCAGTGCAGCAATGCAGATGCCAAACAAAAACCCCAATTCCCAAATCCTCTCAAAGACAGATGATGATTCGCTCCTGGTACCATATTCCAGTATAGCGATGCTAATGTCAACTCAAATCAAACAAATCAAACCAACTAATTCCAACATCGACCTCTGCGTCAACCACAGGCACTCCGTCTCGGGGATACGCCCTACAACAGGCACTCCGTCTCGGGGAAACGTCCTACAACAGGCACTCCGTCTCGGGGAAACGTCCTACAACAGGCACTCCGTCTCGGGGAAACGTCCTACAACAGGCACTCCGTCTCGGGGATACGTCCTACAATACGTCCTACAACAGGCACTCCGTCTCGGGGATACGTCCTACCACAGGCACTCCGTCTCGGGGATACGTCCTACAACAGACACTCTGTCTCGGGGATACGTCCTACCACAGGCACTCCGTCTCGGGGAAACGTCCTACAACAGGCACTCCGACTCGGGGAAACGTCCTACAACAGGCACTCCGACTCGGGGAAACGTCCTACCACAGGCACTCCGTCTCGGGGATACGTCCTACCACAGGCACTCCGTCTCGAGGATACGCCCTACCACAGGCACTCCGTCTCGGGGAAACGTCCTACAACAGGCACTCCGTCTCGGGGAAACGTCCTACAACAGGCACTCCGTCTCGGGGATACGTCCTACAATACGTCCTACAACAGGCACTCCGTCTCGGGGATACGTCCTACCACAGGCACTCCGTCTCGGGGATACGTCCTACAACAGACACTCTGTCTCGGGGATACGTCCTACCACAGGCACTCCGTCTCGGGGAAACGTCCTACAACAGGCACTCCGACTCGGGGAAACGTCCTACAACAGGCACTCCGACTCGGGGAAACGTCCTACCACAGGCACTCCGTCTCGGGGATACGTCCTACCACAGGCACTCCGTCTCGGGGAAACGTCCTACAACAGGCACTCCGTCTCGGGGAAACGTCCTACAACAGGCACTCCGTCTTGGGGATACGTCCTACAATACGTCCTACAACAGGCACTCCGTCTCGGGGATACGTCCTACAACAGGCACTCCGTCTCGGGGAAACGTCCTACAACAGGCACTCCGTCTCGGGAAAACGTCCTACAACAGACACTCCGTCTCGGGGATACGTCCTACCACAGGCACTCCGTCTCGGGGATACGTCCTACAACAGACACTCTGTCTCGGGGATACGTCCTACCACAGGCACTCCGTCTCGGGGAAACGTCCTACAACAGGCACTCCGACTCGGGGAAACGTCCTACAACAGGCACTCCGACTCGGGGAAACGTCCTACCACAGGCACTCCGTCTCGGGGATACGTCCTACCACAGGCACTCCGTCTCGGGGATACGTCCTACCACAGGCACTCCGTCTCGGGGATACGTCCTACAACAGACACTCCGTCTCGGGGATACGTCCTACCACAGGCACTCCGTCTCGGGGAAATGTCCTACAGCAGGCACTCCGTCTCGTGGAAATGTCCTACAGCAGACACTCCGCCTCGGGGAAACGTCGACCAGCGACACTCCGTGCCGGGGACACGTCTACTAAATCGCTTCGGATCAGAGCGTCGACCGTCTATGTCGCAAAAAGGGCAGTGCAGGCTCCCGCAAATTGGGAACCCAAATCGCTTCGTAACAGAGCGTCGACCGTCTATGTCGCAAAAAGGGCAGTGCAGGCTCCCGCAAATTGGGAACCCAAATCGCTTCGTAACAGAGCGTCGACCGTCTATGTCGCAAAAAGGGCAGTGCAGGCTCCCGCAAATTGGGAACCCAAATCGCTTCGTAACAGAGCGTCGACCGTCTATGTCGCAAAAAGGGCAGTGCAGGCTCCCGCAAATTGGGAATCCAAATCGCTTCGTAACAGAGCGTCGACCGTCCATGTCGCAAAAAGGGCAGTGCAGGCTTCCTACAAAGCAGGAACCGGATCGCTCCGGGAAAGGGGAACGTCTACCACGGACACTCTGTCTCGGAGAAGCGTCAAGCGTCGACCGTCCACGTCGTAAAAAGGGCAGTGCATCCCAAAAAGTGGGAACCAAAGCAAGTCGCCTCCACGTGAAAGAAGATCCATCAATTCATGCACACGACCCACATGTGCGGTGTGCATTTATTGATGGGGGGCACTTTGTTGGGGTAAAAATTTACACCCCCGTTGACCGAGTCAAAGTCAAGGTCAACCCCAAGCCAGGTGGGCCCAAGCCCAGGTCAAGCGGGCCCATGCCCAAGTCGAGCCCGCGGCCAGCCTCCTCCATGCCAACAACAAAAATCATGTAACAAATAATTTTTATGTAATTTTTGTGCATGAATGTAAACAAAATGGGCACAAAGCCAATATTTTGTAAGCCCATGGCTTATGTGCAAAAATGAAATGGCACATGAGCCATGGGATGGCTAAAATGCCATTTTTGTAAAGCCCAAGGGGCTATATGTAAATATGTAAGCCTATAAAAGGCAACATGATGATGAATAAAATATACACCTTTCATTCTCTCCACAAAAATTAGAGCTGAGCTCTTTCTTCCTTCTTCAAGGTTCCAAAACCTTCTTCTTTCTCTTGAATTAAATCAAGAGTTTTACTCTTCCTTTTTCAAAACTAAATAGTTTTCCACCACAAAACCCACAAAGGGGAACTTGGATCTGCCATTAGATCTCAGAAAGGAGAGATTTTGAGATCTCACATCTCTTGATCATCAAGATCCAGCAAGCAACAGGAGGAAGAAGAAGAACCCTTCCATTAACCCAACAAAAAAAAAAACAACACTCAGGAGTCTAACTCCTCTTTGATTTCTCTTCAGAGAAATCTTTTTAGGCTAAAAGCCTGTTGTGTGCGCAAGTCGCCCGCGTGCCGACACGTGGCGCGCGCGCTTGCGCAACTGCGCAAGTGCGCAAGTCGCCCGCGTGCCGACACGTGGTGCGCGCCCGCGTGCCGACACGTGGCGGGCGCGCTTGCGCAACTGCGCAATTGCGCAAGTCGCCCGCGCGCCGACACGTGGCGCGCGCGCTTGCGCAACTGCGCAAGTGCGCAAGTCGCCCGCGCGCCGACACGTGGCGCGCGCGCTTGCGCACCTGCGCAGTTGCGCAAGTCGCCCGCGTGCCGACACGTGGCGCGCGCGCTTGCGCAACTGCGCAAGTGCGCAAGTCGCCCGCGTGCCGACACGTGGCGCGCGCGCTTGCGCACCTGCGCATCCCTTGGATGTCTTTTCCCCCTCTTTTGTGTACATATATACACATATACATATGTATACAAATTTATACATACACGTACTCCACGACACTGTCCCTGTTAGAAAAAAATTTCTAACGGGGCGCTGCCCCGCACCCCGCAAGGGGGCTGCTAGCCCCCTTGACCCCCAGCCCGCTATCCGGGTAGCGGGACCCCCGTAAAAACTCTGCGTGGCTCCCGATATATCCAAACCCCCCCTTTCAGAATTGAACACACGTATACTGCACATTGAGTTCGCATGACCAGTTTAACCCGTTAATCGGAGGTTCCCTCGCCCCAAAGGCGATGGGTAATTAACGGCAGCTTAGTCCGCGGCTGCCGGAGATTCGGATCCCCACCATCATTAAACCCCGGCCTACCCTAGGCCGGGGGAATCTGTAGTACGCCTGACAAGCGCGCGCGTATTCCCATCTCAATGGGGTGACGAAAAACACCCTACAACAGGGTACACTGGACGGACTCGCCGAGAACTCCCAGATGGTATTATACCTCACGTCAGATGGCAGTTCTCTGGTGACACTGGTACAGAGTAGTCTGTTGACCCGAGATCGTCATAGAGTCTTGTGTGGTTCCCACTGTGCTTTGATTTCCACCTTACCACGTCCAAAAGGGCGTGCAAAACGGTGGTTTTTGGGTACAGTCCCGAATCACATGGAGGCAATGAGCGATAGGAGGGGATTCGTCTCTCCCGGTATAGGGAGTTGATGTTGCGCTGTGTTCGATTGGCTATAACCGGAAATCCCTGGCCAGGGTTGCTGAGATTTACTGGTAAGTGTTACCAGTAGTTTCTCGAATTGTTATAGACCTCATATCGACACGACTTATCGAGCTACTGGGGTCTGACGTTTACCACCCCTAGGCAAGATATACGACATATCAGACGACGAGACCGGACTGTACGGTAAGTGTTACTGGTTGGATTCACAGGAGTATGAGCGGGCTTGCTAGTCGATCTTCTGATCGCTCAATACCCGGGTGGCCGTTACGTTTAGCAGACCGCTTGCGGCTTGTGGGTGTTTGATATGATCATCACCTGCTGCCGGCGTATTGACGAGTCTTTAGAGTCCTACACAGAGCTTTCCTGGCTCAAGCGAAACGAAATAGGAGCGCATATGAGATATGTGCGGGACCGAGAATAATGCGTGTATGTGATACCGTATTCTATTCTCGCGATGAATGTATCGATATGGTTGTATGCGATATAACCTAATTATCGAATCAAGGATTGATTCGGTAAGCCGATACATAGGATACTGGTCGGTTATATGCGATATGACCGGATCGTTAAATCAAGTATTGATTTAATGATTTAATGTATAATTATATATTTGATATATTACTTTGCATTAACTAGTATTGGTTCACTTTAAATGGATTTTCTCACTTGTTGTACACAAGTTGTATATGTGATATACTTTTGTGCACATGATTGTATCATGTTTGATGATATATGCTTATTTGGTTAAGTGTAAAGAATTAAACCATGGTTAAACTAATGATTAGGGTTTTGTTTATCCATTACTTATTTATTTATTCATTTATTTGTTTATTCATTTTGGAAAAGAAAAGAATGGTGGCTTTATTTGTAGTTTTGTTGAAGCTTCATGAAGCTTTGACCTAGTCCACCATTCTTGTCTCTTGCTTAACCCTAACCATCATTACTAACCATGATCTATTCTCTACACTTAACTAAGGTTAGAATATGATAAGAATCAATTCTTTTTCAATTATTCAACAACACTTATCATATTCTTTCTTCATCTTCTTCTTCATGAGCAAGAAAGAAAAGCTTGCCTCATCAATGGCAAGTGATGAAATCATGTGAGAAATCCAATTCCAAAGTGAACCCACTTCCTATTTCTTCATCATCTACCTCTTGCCAAGTAGTATAGGGTGTTTCCTTCACAAGTTTCATGACTTGGTGAAGTGGGAGTTTGGTCTTGTGATGCCTCGACGTAGATCATCTTCGGCATCGTTGTCGATGACCTAGCCCGCCATTTCTCCGATGAAGCCGACGCTAGAGCCCAGGATTAGATTTGGACAGCAAGGGGACTTCATCATGGAGCTATGGAGGTGGAAAACCGGATCTACAAAGGTTGTATTTCCATTCACTTAGTTAAATTGTTAACTTGCTTCTTGTTTCGCCTAAAATTCTAGTTAACGATCCGTATTAGGGTTTCTCGGCACTTATAAAATTTGAAATTGGCATGGTTGATGCCTTGTGAGACCTCATTAGCGTGCCTAGGAACCCTACATGAGGATCACGAAGCAAGCTTCCATGTGATCTCGCATTCATCGCTAGACAATGAAGAAGCTCCTTTCATAGAGAGACCGGGGGCAGGTCCCGAACCGGAACTGCTATGGCCGTCAGATGAAATGATCGACATATTCCTAGACAAAGCTCTCCTAAAAAATAAAGCTAATCGGGAGCGCGAGATGGCCATATTTGAAAGGTCTAAACGCCGGCGACTGGACGAAAGAGTTAAGCCCCTCCCACCAAATCAAAAGACATCCGTTGCAGATAAAAATAAGTTCAAGACGACGAAAGGTTTGCTAAAGCCATGTCAATGGGAATGAAGCTACCACCCTCCGAAGAAAACACTCCCGGTGAAGCAGAGATGCATCCTAGCTACTGCTCATATCATCGAAAGATTACGTACCCTACCGAGGAGTGCGATACTTTTAAAAGATGGTGGCAGAGATATGTTGCTCACCGGCAACATTTTAAGCGGGTGAAATGGAAAACTCAGCGAGAGCAAAGAAGTGCGAATGGGGAGTATAAAAAAGACACCGGTAACTGTCGCATGGTCAACACCGGGGGATCACAAATTCTCACTTTCGGAAGCCACTCTGACAAAGAAATAGCTCTTGGCCCCCTCTTTAAAGAATCCGCATTGGGGAAGGAGGAGGAACCGAAGGCCTGTGAAAACATCCAGCTGCGCAATCGTACGCTACCCGAAAAGAATCCGGACCCTCAAGTAAAAAAGATAAGGAAAAAGAAAAGGTCTCCGAGGATATCGCCCTAGATGACCAAGTCATGAAAGAACCGACCGCCAAGGACCCGCCAAAGAAGAGTAAGGTGGACTATAACGTTTTGGCACACTTGAGGAAGTTACCCTCATAGCTCAGTATTCTCGATGCCTTTTTACTATCCAAAGAAGCGAGAGATTCACTGATCAAGGCGCTACAAGAGCCAGAGCAATTCCAAGCTTTTCTCGCCGAAGAAAAGATGAAGGACGAGCTGGAGGAAGTACACACAGCCGATATCACCTTCGGAAATGAAGACCTCCTCCTCGGGACGTGCGAGCACAATCGTCCCCTCTACGTCTCAGGATACTGCCACGATATAAAGATAGGCAAAATCCTGGTCGACAACGGGTCTTCCGTTAATCTTCTCAACGTGCGAGTGTTGAAGGAAATCTGTATAAGTGTCCAACATCTCGCTCGTGATAAGATCACCATCTCTGGTTTTGACTCCCAGTCATCGCGAACTCTCAGGTCTGTGATATTGATACTACAATTCGGGTTACTTGTCACGGATATTAAATTTCATGTCATTGACGCCAAGACATGGTATAACGCTCTGCTCGGCCGGCCTTGGTTACACGAGTACAACATCATCCCTTCTACACAACATCAGTGTATGAAATACTTTAAGGATGGTCTCGAGTATACCGTAACGGGAGAGCTGAACCCATTCTCCGTGAACGAAGTCCGTAAGTACGAAGATGCAAAATATTTCCTGCCGGATTTCGAAAACACGAAGAGATGTCACAAACCAGAGAACAAAGCTATCGCCACCATTCCCGTCTTCGGGAGTGATACTGAGGAAGAGGATGAGATGGTTTATTCAGGCCCACCCCAATACAACAAGTCGGGACCATCCGCTCCCATGTTGATTTTTGGCAGTGACTCGGAAGATGAGGTCTATGCTATATTCTCCGCTCGGCCTTCAATACAAACATTCGCTGATGAAGAGCAAAGTTTGCAAGTTGCCATGGTTCCACCCAAGCATCATAAAGAACTAGACGCGCTTAATACCTACAGTGTGGAAGAGCTACGGATGTTCTATGTCCCTCCCAGGCGAAAAGGTGAAAAGGAGATCCTATTCTACCGCTCCGGGGAAACTAAAGTGGAGAAAGAAATCTGGCACGGCGCAGATCCTACACTTGACAGGCTTCAGCCCATCCGTCTGCCTAGATATTATACAGAAGGCTTGAAAAGGTTATTGAAGCGCCAAGGGATACCCTTCAAACAGACCACTCGAAAAGCTAAGTTCTATGATAGGATCTGGAACGTTCTCTGAACTCAGCGCAAATTGCCCAACGGGTGAATGGAAGCGATCGGGCTTGGATACGTTCGATCTAAGAAACGGGAGCTACTCCGCTACTGCTATGCCGTACATGACTTTGATGAAGAAGGGGATACTCAATGGGAAGACGCTAACCCTGAGCCAGAAAAAGTCCCCGACGTAAAAATGCCCAGTCCGTCGTTCGAAGAACAAATGGACAAGCTTATAAGGGAAGCTGGTCAAAAAGTTCGAGACGACCATAACCGCGAAATGGCCATCTATGAGAAAGCCAGGACGCAACATCTTCTCCAACAGGCCGCGAAAGATGAAAATGCCGCTCCCTGTCAACCTGTTGTAAAAAAGACCCGACGCAGAGGCAGAAACAAGTCAAAAAGCGAAAAAGGCATTCAACAACGACAAAGCAGGAACAAGAAGCCACGCAGTCGGGAATCGAGCGGTCTGGATTTGTCCCTTATGAAGAAGATGAATCGAGCGTACTCTTTTCCTCAAGATAAGACAAAGAAGATACTTGATCTCGCCATAAGGCATCAAATGATTACACTGCCGGAGTCTAAACACCCCGAGCAAGCAGGCGAGGTCTCTCACCCAAATTATTGCTCTTATCACCGAGCAATAGGACATCCTCTCGAAGATTGCTTCACCTTCAAGAACTGGGTCAAAGATCAGTATCATCTCGGCAAGTTCGCTCTATCCGACAGTTGGAGGGTAACACCGCCGCAAAAGCATGAACCCAAAGCTATGAGAATAGAACCAGATCCACATCGGTCTTCGAAACGAGCTCGTACTTGTCATATGATAACAATATCAAAAGAAGACCCTGAGGGTATGGATGATCTTTCCTGGCGCTTCGAAAACAGCGATGACGAAGTAATCTCAGAATTTCCACCAGCGCCGAAAGAGCTGGAAGATGGAATACACACCACTGCAGATAACCTCAAGAAAATTGAGTTGGGGACGGCGAACGACCCGCGACCGGCATTCGTTAGTGAGCTGTTGTCTGAAGAAAGGGTGGCTGCGTTAAAAGATGTGCTTATGCAGCATAGAGATTGCTTCGCATGGAGCTATTCCGAAATGCCAGGATTAGATCCAGAGATCGCGGTCCACAAACTAACGATATCCCTGGACATCAAGCCAATCAAACAAGCACCGAGAAGAATGTGACTCGAGTTTGAGATGAGCATTAACGCCGAGGTCAAGAAGCTGATTGAATCTGGGTTTATCCAGGAGGTTCAGTACCCTGATTGGATCGCTAACATCGTTCCGGTAATGAAGAAGAATAGGACGGCGCGCATCTGCGTAGACTTTCGGGATCTCAATAAAGCCTGCCCGAAGGACGATTTCCCAGTACTGGTCACCGAGCTGATGATAGATAACACGTCCACTCACGAGGTTTTCACCTTCATGGACGGCTCATCAGGATATAATTAGATAAAGATGCATCCCGAAGACCAGAAGCACAGCGCTTTCCGGACCCCTTTGGGTATATTCTGCTATAAAGTGATGCCCTTCGGTCTAAAGAACGCCGATGCCACCTATCAGAGGGCCATGACGAAAATCTTTGATAACCTCATACATGAAATCGTCGAATGCTATATCGACGACCTCGTGGTGAAAAGCAAATCATACGGGGAACATCTCGAGCATCTGAAGATCGTATTTCAACGTCTTCGGCAATACAACTTGAAGACGAACCCTCTCAAATGCCCGTTCGGGGTGTCCTCAGGTAAATTCCTAGAATTCATCGTCCGACACCGAGGTATCGAGATAGATCCGTCAAAGATCAAAGCGATCATGGAGATGTCTCCACCAAGGACTCTCAAGCAATTGCGGTCTCTCCAAGGGAAGCTCGCGTATATTCGGCGATTTATAGCCAATCTCTCAGGCAAATGTCGTCCTTACAGTCACCTGATGAAGAAGGGAACACAGTTCGTCTGGGATCACAAATGCCAAGGCGCGCTGGACGAAATCAAGCAATACCTGCAGAATCCGCCAGTACCGGCCGCTCCGGTCAAGGGAAAGCCTCTCATTCTGTATACAACAGCCCTCGAAGGTTCCTTAGGCGCATTATGGGCACAAGAGAATGACCAAGGAAAAGAAAGAGCTCTCTATTACTTAAGTCGAGTTCTCCTGGGGGCAGAAAGCAACTACCCCCCCATCGAAAAACACTACCTGGCGTTGATCTTCATGATAACAAAGCTCAGGCACTATGCATTGGCGCATGAAGTCCGTCTCATTTCGAAGGTGGACCCCCTTAAATATTTAATGTCGAAGGCCATATTGACAGGGAGACTCGCTAAATGGGCCTTGCTCTTAATGGAGTTTTCGATAACCTATCAGCCTCTTAGGGCAGTGAAAGGCCAGGCCATCGCCGACTTCCTCGCTGAGCATCCGATACTGGCCGATTCCCCTCTGAATTGTGAGCTGCCAGACGAACATGCGTTTGATGCGATCGACGATTATAATACCCGATGGGAACTCTATTTTGATGGAGCGTCTTCCATGAAGAAGCGCAAACAAAGCACCCCTATAATCAAATCGGGGGTAGGCCTCATCTTCGTAACTCCACAAGGAGGGATAATACGCTTTGCTTTCTCCTTAATAGAACCGAACACAAAACAAACACACACGACACAAAGTGACCATCTGGAGAAGGAGAAAGTTGTTACCGCTTTGCGGTAGCGTAATTAACTGCAGGGGCTTGCGCCTGCAGGGAAGAGCGTCCCCACAATCAAAAACCCCTCAAGCGAGGGGGAATCTGACGAAGTCTGCTACATCGGCCGCATCCGTTTAAACTTTCGATACACGATGCCATAAATCAACTTGGCATCTTCGGAGAGGTGGACGGATAGCACCAAATAGCATCTGCCCCGAATTTCAGGCAATACGTACATCGCGTCTCCGCCGCGTCTTTCGGCGATAAACACATGTGTATATATTTTACTTGTTATTACGTGTCGCTGATATATGTTGATAAAGCCCATATGATCTTTGCTTGACTACCAGTGTTGTGATGGCGATCATACTCGTAGGGGCTGGGTAGTCTTTAAGCACATCCTTAAACGTCCTTTATCGTGGGAGTATTAAGATAGGGTATCGATATTTCAGAGTAGACTAGTGTATACGTTTCTTATTTCCGAGAGGGAAGATGGCCGGTCCCACAACCATTAGTGTACGGCACCAAATATTGTATACATGTGCTCATTAGGTTATGAGTTACACTGGACGGAATCGCCGAGAACCGCTAGATGGTATTATACCAATCGTCAGATAGCAGTTCTCTAGTGACATGAGTATAGGGTAGTCTGTTGACCTGATATCGTCATTTGTCTCGAGTGTGTTCCCACTGTACTTTGATTACTACCCTACCACGGCTTTAAAGAGCCGTGCAAACAGATAGTAGTTGGATGCAGTCCCGAAGTGCTTGGAGGCAGTGACCGATAGAAGGGGTTCGTCATTCCTGGTATAGAGAGTTGATATCGCGCAGTGTATGGTTGGCCATCACCATAAGACCTGGGCCCAGGTAGATGAGATTTACTGATTGGATCAGTAGTTTTTGGGTTGGTCATGAGCTTGACATCAGCATGACTTATCAGGTTATTAGGGGTCTGACGATTTTCACCCGTAGACACGGTATGCGATACTTTCAGACGAAAAAACCGGACTGTATGGTGACTGTCACTTATAGGCTCAGCAGGGGTTCGAACGAGCTTGCTTGTCGATCTTATTTTCGACAGATATATGGGTAGCCGTTACATACAGGTAGTGCCATAGACGTGCTTGTGAGTTTTGGATTTCATCCAGTTACTCACTGCCAGCGTATTGTCGGGTTTTTAGAGTCACACACAGAGGGTTTCCCGGTTTTGGCGAAATGATGTAATAGCCATACTGGGTACGAGCAGGAGTTTGATTGGAAATAGTGTATTGGATGCACTGACGGCAATCAGACATTTGATAACACTAGCCGGTCTTTTGGAAAGACGTATATTAAATCAAGTGTTGGTTTAAAATATTAATACATGTATTGGATATGTGTATTTACTAGTATTATGCCACTTATATATATATATATATATATTATGTATTTAGTATGAGAATTGTAACAACCCTAAACTTTCTGTACATTTTTTTCAAAAAAATACAGAGATACTTGAGCCTGAGCACAAGTTATAAGTTTGATTTGCTTTTGAACAACAAGAAGGAGCTTGTAGCTCATTGGTAAGACCTTGTACTGCTGAACCAAAGCACCAGAGTTCAAATCACATCAACCACATATTCTTTTTAATTTGATTTCTTTTAATCTTTTTAGTAGCCCAAGAGTCTACACATGCATAACCCGTAAAACCAAGAGTCACACATAAAACAAACGGGTCCAAGAGTCAAAACCAAGCGCCATGGGACACGTGGCATAGAGACTCGGCCCGACTCGGCCAACTTAGGCCGGTGACTCGGGTGAATCGGCCACTGCTGTCGGCCCGACTCAGCCCGATCCCAAATTGTCTTGAACTCCCAGCAACCTTTGGCCTACCCCACTCCCCCTGCACTGTTTAAATTCTCTGCAATTAAACAGAGAATTAAAATACCCTCTTTTAATTTTTTAAATGCAAACTTAAATACAATTTTTATCACACCCTTTCACCACCCTAAACCCTAGAATTTCCTATAAATACCACCCCTCAAATCACCCCCCTCACTCACAAATCCCTGCCCAAACTCTCAAGAAAATTCTCAAGTCTTTTGTGTGCAAGTGGAGTTAGCAAAGGGCGAAGCTCCGACGAACTTCCGACGACGATCCGAGGAGATTCCGACGACGAAACGACGCACTGTCACCTCCTACCACAACCCTCATCTGGCACGAGGCCCTCAACGCCGTTAAGGCCCAGATGCTGGAGTTCGCCGACGAAGAGCTCCGGGCCGAGTACCCCCTCGCGGACGCCAAGGAGAAGGGGAAAGAGATTCTTGACAAGGAAGTCGCCGAGGACCCTGCTCATCCCATGGTGAATGTCGAGGACCCTGAGGTCGCGCCCGGCCCCAAATCCTAAAGCCCCCGTCTTCCTCCTTCTTTTATTTTGTTGCTTTTGTAATTTTTGTAAGCCTCCGGGCAGTTTGTAAGGCTGGGGAGCTCAAAATAACCTTTGTAAAGACTTTGCCTTCGATAATAAAACTTTTTTTCTTTCTTTGGTTTGCACTTTATCTTCTGTTCGTGAAAAATGCTCGTAAAATTTATCTTCTTGCACTGTTGGGCTTTCATGTCAGGTCGACTATTTGTCTAGCGATCGTTCGTCGAGTTGATTTCGATTACTTGCCAAGCATGCCAAGCGCTGCTGAGAAGGAGGCATCTCCATGGCCCCTGAAGTCGAGGGGGGATCGCTCGAGACTTGGATAGACCTGATGCCCCTTGTTGGTGGCTCGGATCCTCTGCATGTGATGGGCAGAGGGCTGTCCGCCGTATTTATGCCGAGGATGGATGGGAAGCTGCTCGGTTGCCCCTTGGCGAGGGCTTCTGATTTTTGGCGCTGCGAGCAACGACCACTAGCTGGGGATGGTCGAGCGAAGGTCGGGCTCGACTGCCTCTGGGAGGACTTTGGGTCCTTAGCGTTGGAGGGGCTGTAAGAAGCCCACTAAGGATGACCGGGCAGTGAAGCTACGCGGTTGCCTCTTGGCGAGGGCTTTGATCTCTGGTGTCGTGGGTAGGCAACTACCAACCTGGGACGACCGAGCGGGGTAGCCGCTCGGATGCCTCTTTCGAGGGCTTCGATCCCTGGCATCATGGGTAGGGAGTTACCAGCCAGAGTTGACCAAGCAGGGCAGCCGCTCTGTTGCCTCTTGCGAGGGCTTTGATCCTTAGCATTGGAGGGGCTGTAAGAAGCCCACTAAGGATGACCGGGCAGTGAAGCTGCACGGTTGCCTCTTGGCGAGAACTTTGATCTCCGGCGTCGTGTGTAGGCAACTACCAGCCTGGGACGACCGAGCGGGATAGCCGCTCGGTTGCCTCTTGCGAGGGCTTCAATCCCTGGCGTCATAGGTAGGGAGCTACCAGCCGGAGTTGACCGAGCAGGGCGGCCGCTCGGGTTGCCTCTTGCAAGGGCTTTGATCCTTCAGGACGGGGACCGAGCAGGGTTACTGCCCAGTGCCTCTTGGCGAGGATTTTGATCCCTGTCGGTTGTGGTAGGAAGCTACCAGCCGGGGATAGCCGAGCAAGGACTCGACTGCCTCTGGGAGGACTTTGGTCCTTACCGCGGGAGGGGCTGTAAGAAGCCTACCAAGGACCCTTGGCCGAGCGGGATTACCGTCCGGTGCCTCTTGGCGAGGGCTTTTGTCCTGAAGGATAGCCGAGCGAGGGATCCTCGGGCTCGACTGCCTCTGGGAGGGCTTTTGATCCCTGTCGATCGTGGTAGGAAGCTACCAGCCGGGGATAGCTGAGCAGGGTAGCTGCTGAGCTGCCTCTAAGGAAGACTTTGATCTTTAGCGTTGGAGGGGCCGTATGAGGCCTGCTGAGGATAACCGGGCAGTGAAGCTGCGCGGTTGTCTCTTGGCGAGGGCTTTGATCCTTGGCGTTGCGAGTAGGGAAGCTACCGGCCAGGGATAGCCGAGCAGGGGAGCCGCTCGGCTGCCTCTACGGAGGACTTTGATTCTTAGTGTTGGAGGGGCCTTAGGAGGTCGACTAAGGATAACCGGGCAGGGTAGCTGCTCGGCTGAATCTTCATGAGGTTTCGCCCGACCATCCAGTTGCAGGTATGGGGAACGGGAACGATCGCGGCGGGTGTGTGCGTAGCATGCGCATTGAATGTGGGGGGAGGCAAAGTGCCAGGGTCGCGTCGCTCCGATTCTGCCAGAGAAGGCTCGATGATCGCCGCGTGGCAGCGACTTCTTAGGCGAGAGCGGGCGACCGTTGAGTTCTGTTGGGGCGCAGTGGGCTATATAAGGCTGAAGGAGCACTAGTCCTTCCTTTCCTCGCAAACAGAGCGTAGAGAATGCAGGACTTCCCCTTTACCATCCCCGAGATCATCCACTTTGAAGACGTATACCTCTATTACCAGAACTGCACTGAAGACACGGTGCAGTTGGTATATGGGAGCATCGAGGACCACTTCGGTCGGCTGCTCTCCCGACGCTCCTCCCTGCTGCAGCTGTTGATGTACTCTATCTGGAGGGCGTCACCGTGGCTTTACAACCCCCTGTCCGAGCAGCTCTATGACGAGGCCATGGGCAAGCTGCGATCTCTGAGGCGCTTCAGCCTGATCTCCGCAAACCGGCTGGCTCGCTCGGAGCCGCTCGTCCGCGAGTGCTACGAGTTGAGGCTCGGGGTCAACGCGCATGGGGGAACCGAGGGCAGAGGTTGGATCTCACAAGGTCTCGGCCGGTGGAGATCTTTACCGAGTATCATGAGCAGTACTCTCTGCACCCCCTTCCCCTGCTGTTGTAATTTTCCTTTTCTTTTTGTATGTATGGCTGAGGAGCCCATAATACCTTTTTTGAATAAATGAGATCTTTTCTTCTTTTTCGCAATGTTCCGTTGATCTTTATTAAATTAACAATAGACCCTAGGAAGAGTTTACATTGCCCAAAAATAAAAGTACATGCTAATAGATGACCTTATTAGCGTGGCCCGAGCTCCCCGGAGGCTTGTTGATCTCCGTGCTTGGCACCGGGTACGGGGCTTCCCGAGCACTGGACTAGTCATCTGCCGAGACGAGCATGATCTGGCCGATGGTCAGCTCGGCGGGAGGGGGACGATGCTCCTGCTCACGGTCGGCCTGCCGTTTGTCCTTTAAGTAGGCGGCGAGGTTCCCCGATCGGACGAGCTCCTCGATGTAGTCCCGGAGTTGCTTACCATCCTCCGTGGCGTGGCCCAGCGTCCGGTGGAAGGCGCAGTAAGGGCCCCGGGTTCGCTTCGAGGCCTGACGCGGGATTGGAGGGAACTTGAAGAACCCCTCGCCTTGGGCCTCCTCTAGTAACACTGCGAGGGAGACGTTGAGCGGGGTGTACTCCTAGAACTTCGGGCGATACGGCTGCTGACGCTCCGGCCTTTCTTCCCGAGCCCTCTTCTTCTGGTCAGACCGTTCTGCTCGGGGGAGGTTCGCATTCACCTCGGACTCCAGCTGAACCTCGCGCTCGGTCTACGTCTTGACCTCGGCCATGGTCTTAGTCTGTGCCAACGCAAAGGAGCGCAACCACTCCCTGTGCCTAAGACCAGATCTGAGAGCCGTGATGACGGTCTCGTCCCGGTGCTCGGGGACCTCAAGGAGGGCATTGTAGAAGCGGGTGATGTAAGCCTTGAACGTCTTCTTGTCCCGCTCTTAATTGTGAAGAGGTAGTCGACCGTGCGCTTCTGCCGACGGTTCCCAACGAAGTGGCCGAGGAACTGAGTAGCCAGTTCGTCGAAGGTCAAGATTGAGCGAGGCTCGAGTCCTCGGAACCAGTCCCGACCAGAGCGGATGAGGGTGGCTGGGAAGGCCCTGCACTGGGCGGTGTCGGAATGGTCCTGGAACCTCATTCCCGCGGTGAAAGCATCCAAATGGTCTTTGGGGTCGGTCTTCCCATTGAACAGAGAGACCTTTGGGGGCTTGTTGCGCGAGGAGATGTGGACGGCGAGCAGTCCCTCGGTAAACGGCTTGGTGAGCGAGTCGGTGGCGTACTTAAACCCGTCGCCCGAGAGGTTACCTTCCCGGCGCATGCCCTCGATCTTCTTTCGAGGGCGTCGAGTCGGCCGCGGTACCCCGAGGATTCGGCGCCTTGTGATCCCTGGCCTCTGCTGTGGGAGACCTGCGTCTGGGCATAGCCCCGGTTCCTCTCGATGAGGTCCCTCAGATCCCCCGGCGAGGTGGCTCTCGAGCCGTTGTGGCGAGCCCCCTCTGTGCGACCCCATCGCGGGAGGGGGTGTCGATCATGCCTGTCGACAGGCGAGGTGACTGATATCTCCTCAGGGGGTAAGGGTCGCAAGGAGGCTTGAGGCGAGGTGCTCTGGCGGTGGATCTTGGCGTGGAGCAGTGGGGCGCCCAGTAGGCCTCAGGGAGTATCGTCCCGTAGGATATGTAGCCAGGGGTCGTAGCCTGCTGATGGTCAGCCGTGTCGACGAGGGCAGAGCCTTCTGGAGACGGAGGAGTGGCGATTTGGGCCCCTGGCCAGGCCGTCTGGACGCGGACGAGCGCCTCCACGAGGGACTGTAGCTGATCTATTTGGCTGGCGAGAGCGTTGATGATGGTCGCCGGGGGAGGTTCATTCGCGCCTTCGGTGAAAGGAAGGCGGCGCCTGGTACCTGGATCTTTGGGGTGATCGCTCTCCATGTGGATGGAGATCGGAAGGACAACTTTGTTTTTTTTTGTGGAGTTTTTCCTACAGACGGCGCCAACTAATGGAGGTTCTTTTCGGGTCTCCCTCAGATGTTGTCTTCCGTCGATCTCTCGATGGATTTGGAAGGTGATCTCCTGTTGCGTGTGGGTCTCAATGGGTTTTGAGGAGATTGGTGATTTGAGGAGTTTAACGCCGTGTACCTGCAAAGAAGTCCCGGGGTGGTTTGGTACCACCGAGGACCCGATGATCAAGTTAGTACAAGATCCGAGCAGAGTAACGGCTAAGTGGAATAAAAATGGCTTACTTGACCCCTCTGTGATGGGGGTTTATATAGTGGCGGTAGCACGAAGAAGCAGGCACGAGAATTTCGCCGGCAGTTACGTTCCCGACGTCACGCCTGCGTACGGAGCGGATCGCCTATTAATGGGGATCGTGATGGCGTGGAACGTGGGATGTTGCTGGCGGAGAATCTGCGCATGGCCAGATTTACGGAACGGCGGTTACGCTTGTGAGTGGTGGAGTCGGTCGGTTGGATGACCGAGGAAGATAGCTTCGGCTGGGGAGCTCGGGAACGAGCGAGAGAGCTGAGGAATCTTGGACCTGTGGCAGATCGGGGCGAGCTTAGAGGCTGAGGATGCCAATTTCCAAGGGGCTCTGAGGTGCGCCAGCTTGTGCTTGCAGGTCGGGTACAGGGGTGGCCTGGTCGACCCCTGCGACCCTTTCTTCTGAGCTCTGGGACTCGTCATCTGCCACGTGTCCTGATCTTGGAGATCGCCAATACTGAGTATCATCAGGAATAAAAAAGCTTTAGATGGAAAAGCTAACACCATTGGGGGTTTTGAAGTAAAAGCGCATGTTTTTTAAGTTTAGATACCTTCTTCCATTCTGCCCCAAAGTGTAACTAAGTAAGACCTGTATTTTAATTTTTTTTGGGAGTCAAGCCCGGGGAAAATTATTTGGTATGCCCGCCATATATGCCCAGTCACGAGGGAGAAAGAAATAAGAACATGGATCCCATCAAGCTATTCCAAAGATAGGATTTTCTTACCAAATACGCCCAGTCACGAGGGGAAAAGTATTTGTTCTCCATCTCTTTTCTCTCTCCTGCCCGGGTGAATTACATTCGGCACACCGAATAATTTCTCCAGGCTCAGATCAAATGTAGCATTAAGATCATGGTAGATCTAGGCCAGTCCACCCATGCCAAAACAGTCACAGCTAGGAAGAACCAGAACAACCTATTGTGACCGAGACAAGGAATGGATATGATTTAAATGGATAGAGTGACTCCTGGGTGAAGCAATTGCTTCAAGATAGGATTTGCTTAGCTTTTTTTTCTTCTCGTCCTTTTCGGACTCTGTCGATGCATGGTATGTTTTGGAAGGCTTCTTGTTATCCCATGCATGTCGTGCTTTCTCCTTTGGCAGGAATGGTATACTTCCTTGCAGCAAATAGGTTTATTTAAGGATAATGATCGAAACGATTACTAATTATGCAAAGAGACCCTACACATAATAAAACTATATCTTTCTTCCATCGAGCGACTCACGTATCATACATTTAACATTTGTTTGACTCCTAGAACTCATTTTTAGATGTTTTTTTTGTCTCATCTCATATTTAATTATTTGAATTAAGCATGAAAAATGATAGGGTTTACTCTACTCTTTTTCCAAATCCGAAGAAATTATCATATAACTCCACGGATCATCCGTTATTGGCCCTTTTAGTTGGAAAATCTTGAGTGCGCATCAAGATTCATAACCCCAACAATTTTCTTCTTTCTTCATTTTGTGTATCATTACTATTCTAGCTAAAAGGCGAGAGAGTTTTCAAAGTGAAATCGTTAATCCGATTATCAAAAAGCACATGATATGAAAAATTCACAAAATTTAAAAAACTAAAATATAGAATGGCATAACTAACATTTTGGGCCAGAAGAATTCTGATAATTCTGAGAAAATAATCTTGCTAAAAAAATTCTCTATCAACAGTCCTTAAAACTCGATGTTTACCCCAATCAGAGCAAAGCTCTGTTCAAATTCCAAGGCGGAAGATGAAGCAATGCTTCATCTTCCCCCAATCAGAGCAAAGCTCTACTTTGAAAATTTAAACTTTAATAAATGAAGCAACGCTTCAGATCCTCTGCGCTGCGCGCAACGCGCCACGTGTCAGGTGCTGATACGTCAGCGCAGCGCCCAAGGCAGTGCGTCCAATCAGAACAAGGGTCTTTAAAAATAAAAGTAAAGGAAGCAACGCAAGCGCTGCGCTGCGCGACACGTGTCTGCGCAGTTGCGCAGGCACAGCTGCGCAAGCGCTGCACTGCGCAACGCGTGTCTGCGTAGTTGTGCAAGTACAGTTACGCAAGCACAGCTGCGTAAGCGCTGAGCTGCAAGACGCGTGTCTGTGCAGTTGCGCAAGTACAGCTGCGCAAGAACAGCCGCGCAAGCATTGCGCTGCGCGACACGTGTCTGCGCAGTTGCGCAAGCACAACTGCGTAAACGCTGCGCTGCGCGACACGTGTCAAGCGCTGGGGCGTTTACGCCAAACAGAATTAAAATTCTAATAAGATCTTTCTGTTCTTGTTAAAACAAGAAGATTTTCTTCTGTAAAGCAGAAGCCCTTGGATCAAAGATCCAACGGTGGGGAAAATTCCCCAAATCATTCAGAGAAAGATCTCTTTAACAAATTTAACTAATTTATGGGCACTATAAAAAGGACCCTAGACCTCAATTCAAAGGCATCAACATTTTTGTGAGAAATCGAGAACTTCAAACAGAGAGAGAGCTTTGAAGAAATCTCAAGAAGAAAGGTAAAAATAACCTTTATGATAGAAGAATTTCTTCTGATAGATCATTGATCTAAGAACAAGATCAATGATTTTTAATAAAAAACAAAATAAAAAATAGTGCTTTGCACTTTTATGAACCTCTGGTTCCCTGAAATAGGAAAAACAAGAAAAAACTTGTTTTCTTTGATCTAAAATTGATCCAAAAGAATAAGAACAGTGCCCAGCACTTGCCAAAACTGCACTGTTGCGCAAGCCGCCAGGAAGCGCTACGTGTCAGCAGCGCAACAGCGCAGCGCACTGATGCAGTGCACTGCGCTGTTGCGCTTGCGCTCACCAGAGCGTGACACGTGTCACCTCCACGAGCGCTTGCGCTCATTAATTGGCGCAAAGCGCCTGACAAGCCACGTGGGGCACTGTCAGAGTATTTAATGCTCTGCATTATTAAGAAAAGGGACAAAGCCCAATTAAAAGGCCTAACGGGCCTAATCAACAATGCTATGCATTTTAAAAAAAGGGCAGAGCCCAAACAAAATAAAGAAAAATAATACAGTAAACGGGCAAGGGCCTAACACAGGTCCAATAGACCAAAGACAAAAGAATCTTGAAACTGGACTTAGCCCAGTCATGGCCATAAGTCCTCAAATTAAATTGACTGAGCACGGCTGCTCCCTAAATCAATTTATATCCGGTTCGAGGGTATATCTCTGAACTCCTCTGACACTTATCGTTGTAATCCTTCAACGACGTCAGAGAGGTGACGGGTCCCGACGACCACACATCAATATGGACTGCGGGGTCCTTAAACTCGTGGACCGAAACATCCTTAAACTAATATTTACCCCAAAATGGGAATGTTGGACCGAAACGTCTTTAAACTAATGTTGGACCGAAACGTCCTTAAACTAATGATGGACCACCACGTCCCTAAACTGGCGATGGACCACCATGTCCCTAAACTGGAATATGGACCACCACGTCCCTAAACTGGAACAATAGAGCCTCCAAATGCTCTTTTGTCGGATCTAAACGATCCCGTTTAAGTTGATCTTAGCCTCAAATATGGCTAACGTATCTTTAAACCTTCAAACAGACTTTAGTCCCAAATTGGACTATAGATCCCCCAATCAACTTTGGTTCAAGGGTACATCTCTGAACTCCTCTGACATCTGTCGTTGTGATCCTTCAACGTCGTCAGAGAGGTGATGGGTCCCGACGGCCATACATGCAATGGACCACCATGTCCCTAAACTGGAAATGGATCTAGACGATCCCGTTAAGTTGATCTTAGTCTGGAAATTAGACTAACGTATCCTTAACAAACGTTTAAGTTGATCTTAACCTCAAAAATGGCTAACGTATCCTTAAACCAAAACCCAAACCCCAAATCTAAGAAAATACGGATTTGGACTAATCCACGTCCTACGGGCGACGAAATAAATAGTCTCCGTATACAATCCATGGGCAACCACAAACAAAACAAACACCCACGACACGAAGTGAAATTCTGGAGAAGGAGAAAGTTGTTACCGCGACGCGGTAGCGTAATTAACTGCAGGGGCTTGCGCCTGCAGGGAAGAGAGTCCCCACAATCAAAAACCCCTCAAGCGAGGGGGAATCTGACGAAGTCTGCTAAATCGTCCGCATCCGTCTGAACCTCCGATACACGATGCCATAAATCAACTTGGCATCTTCGGAGAGGTAGACGGATAAAACCATATAGCATCTGCCCCGAATCTCAGGTAAGACGTCCTCGCGTCGTCGCCGCCGTTCGGAGGGGAACAAATTCTGGCACGCCCGGTGGGACCTTTTCCTCTTTCCACTCCATACTTCGTGTGTCGTATTCGCGAACGAATCGCGGTTTGTTAATGGTTGCCTTTGGATTTTAAGTCACTAAGATTTGGTCTTTTGCCTGGCGCAGAAATCAAGCATCGATGGCCTCTACCTGTTCGAAGTGCTCCGACTGCAGCTGCAACTTGCGTCCGGCCTGAATTGGGGGCATAACCTACGGGCCCCAAGCGGCCTCTTTGTTCACCATGCCCATAGAGCAGATTACTCAAGCCACCACGGGATTGTTTTTCGGAACTCTGCTTCCGCCAACAAGCTTCAGCACCCCTGTGCCCGTACAAGAAGCTCCTCGGAAATCGGTCTTTGATCGACTTTCAGTTACTGCGGCCCCTCTCAACGGGTCGCCCAACACCAATGCCTCGGTCTTCTCCGGACTGGGTCAAAACTTTTGCGGGCCTACAATGAAGCTTGCAATCCCAAAAAAGGTTATTCCAAAAAGAGTATCCAAACCTGCTCCTGAAGTCGTCAAGGCGATTTTTCCTGCTAAGAGATCGGTCTTTACAAGACTGACCGTCCCAACCCCCACTCCTGCTCCTGTTGCTCAAAAGACATCAGTCTTCCATAGGTTGACGCCAGCAGCAGCCCCATACCTGAACAGGGGGCAAGAAGAAGATGTTTCTGTCTCTGAACCAATACCGACGACTCGTCGCGCCCGACGATGCCACTGGCGCCGGATAAGGAAGACCGGGGGCAACTCCCCTTCTGGGATGACTCCGCCAGCTCCAAAGGTGGAAGTTAACGCCGCTGTTCCAACCGGAACAGCTTTGAACTGTTGAATAGGGTACGCAGAAACTCACCGTTTACGGTGCTCAAAAGATCTCCTCCACCAGTAGAAACTACTGTGGAAGCAGAAAAGCCGGAGCAGTCTCCTCAATCGCTGTCCTCCAGGATCTATAAGACATGGCGACGAGTCCGAGAATCTGTCATTGATCCTAACCTCTCTCGCCAACAGAAGAAGTCGAAAGGTCGGGAAGAAGAAAATCCTTCGGTCAAGCAACGAAAGATATTGACCGCTTGGGTGCCCAAAGCAACGGCCCCCTCAACTTCTACGGTCCATAAGAGAAGAAGGCCAGAAAAAGTCCCTATGCCGACGACGAACGTCAAAGGTGGTGAACTCAAACGCCCCAAGTCTGGGGGCATGGTAGTTCATACCGTCTACGTGGCATCTGGTAAAGAGGACAGTCGCATATCTATGGGTCATCGACCGCTTACGCAATCAGTGACCAAAGCGCAGGAGCAGCAACAGAAGCTCCAGGAGATGATGAACGCTATGGCCACACTTACTGGGCCAAAAGAAAACCCTGAAACGTCCTCGGATGAACGACAGGAGGAAGAAACCGACGCCGAATTCCTTCGTCGAATATTGGAAAAGAAGGACAAGCAGCCAACATACAGCGTATGGGCCTCCTGTTCCAAGACATGGTGGGGATGATGATCCAACAAGATCCTCCAGCCGAAGATCCCCCGATCATCATTGAAGACGATAGGGGAGAGACGTCGAATCCTCCGCCAGCTCTATCAACAGCTAAGGAGGATACAATCTCCAAAGCTGATTTGGACGAGTACATAACCCAACAAATACGGGTTCATCATGCGACTGAAGCAGCTGGCCAGGTCGTAAAAACGGGGCGGCCATATCCAAGTTGGTACGATCAAATCAAGTACCCGCCCGGTTACACAATTCCCAAGTTCCATGTCTACAAGGGGACGGGCAATCCTCACCAGCATGTCGCCCAGTTCAGGGCACTCTGCGGCAACACCGGCGGTGATGACAAGCTGTTGCTTCGCCAGTTTGTTGGAAGCTTATCAGATACGGCGTTCGAGTGGTACTCTGAGCTCCCGAACGAATCTATCAAGACCTTCGCGGAGATGGAGCTATTATTTACCCAGCGTTTTGCAAGCGCCAGTGAACACACTCCGATGACGGCACTGATTAACGCTAGGTAAAGCCAGGCGAGACATGGGTTCAATATGCTATACGGTGGCGGAACTTATGGTCGAAGTGCGAGCAGCGCATTGAAGAAGCTCCCGCGGTGGGTATGTTTGTGGGAACCCTTGATCCGCAAGCAACCATCTCACAATTTATGATGTTTTTCAAGCCAACTACCTTCCAGGCCTTGATTGACAAGCTAGCGCAAATGGATCAGATGGGCCATAAACCTCCTTTTCCAAAGCCGGACCCCCGAAATGACAAAGGGAAGGGAAAAGCGATCGTTGTCGCTAATGCTCAACAACAACCGAGCGACTCGAACCCGGTTGTTCGTCAAAATAATATGCGTCCGTACGTAGCCCTTGAGGAGAGGCTAGGACGTTCTTACTCTTTTCCCCGCGATAAAACGAGAAGGTTATTCGAGCTGGCGTTGCGCAACCGACTCATAAATCTGCCGGATCCAAAACGTCCGTTGCAACCAAGTGATGTCAATGAGCCCAACTACTGTCCTTATCATCGAGTAATGGGTCATCCGATCGAAGATTGCTACGTCTTCGAAAATTGGCTCGAAGACCAGTACCGACGAGGCAAGTTCGTGTTATCTGACAAATGGAAGGTGAATCCCCCGCAGCCCCACACATCTAAAGGGATGAATACGCCGGGGGCAACATGCTCCGTCGTTGAAGAAGCTCCTTAGGAGGTTGTATTATCAGCCAAGACAAAGAGGATGATAAACGATCTTCAGACATGTCCAGCGATTAGGTGGAAGAACCCGTTGGAACTGCAGGTCATTGAGGGGATGTTGAAGCCACGTACAACTCCAAAGACCGATGGTAGTGGCTCAAGCACTCGCAAACAGCCGTCAAAATCTTCGAAGAAGAAGAAAAAGAAATCAAAGAAGCCCGTGAGGCCTGGCGACAAACGCACGGACTTGCAAAAACAAATTGACGCGCTGGAGGAATACAACCAGAAGGCACGGACTCCCATTACATTCCAAGAGTTCCTCAATCATGTCTTTCAAGAGGAAGATGAGGGAGAAAGCTCATCTGATGAATCTGAAGAATATGTGGTGAGCTGTCATGTGATTTCCCATTCGTTCATGGACGATGAGGAGACTCCTTGTACTGAAACGCTGGGGGCAGATCCTGAACCAAAAATTCTGGGGCCATCAGATGAAGTAATTGACGCATTCCTTAATGAAACTCGGTTCAAAAGTAAAGCTGATCGAGAACGCGAGACGGTCATATTTAAAAGGGCCAAGCGCCAGCTGCTGGATGAAAGAGCTGAAACGCTCCCGCTGGAGCAGAATACCCCCACTACCGACAAAAGCAAATTCAAGATGAGGAAAATGTTTGCTAAGGCCATGTCAATGGGCATGAAGCTACCATCCTCCGAAGGAAACATTACTGGTGAAATGGAAATGCACCCCTCCTATTGCTTATATCATCAGAGGGTTTCGCACCCCACTCAAGAGTGCAAAGCTTTTGATAGATGGTGGCAATGATACGTTGCTCATCGACAACACTTTAAGCGGAAGAAACGTAAAACTCGTCGGGAGCAGAAAAATATGACCGAAGGGTTGTAGGGTGTTTTTCGTCACCCCATTGAGATAGGAATACACGCGCGCTTGTTAGGCGTACTACAGATTCCCCCTGCCTAGGGTAGGCCGGGGTTTAATGATTGTGGGGATCCGAATCTCCGGCAGCCGCGAACTAAGCTGCCGTTAATTACCCCTCGCCTTTGGAGCGAGGGAACCTCCGATTGACGGGTTAAACTGGTCATGCGAACTCAATGTGCAGTGTACGTGTGTTGTGTTTTGAAAGAGGGGTTTTGGATATATCGGGAGCCACGCAGAGTTTTTACGGGGGCAGTGTCGCCGAGTATGTGTATGTGTACATATCTATATATATACATGTATATATAAATAAAGAGGAAAAAGACATCCAAAGGATGAGTGGGGCCAGCGCCTAGGCGCTTGAGCGCAAGCGCGCCACGTGTCGGCACGTGGGCGCTTTGCACTCGGGTGCTTAGCGCTGGAGCGCAACGCGCCATGTGTCGGCACGTGGGCGCCTTGCGCTCGGACGCTGAGCGCTTGAGCGCAAGCGCGCCACGTGTCGGTACGTGGGCGCCTTGCGCTCGGACGCTGAGCGCTTGAGCGCAAGCGCGCCACGTGTCGGCACGTGGGCGCTGTACGCTCGATCGCAGAGCGCTGGAGCGCAAGCGCGCCACGTGTCGGCACGTGGGCGCTCTGCGCTCGAGCGCAGAGCGCTGGAGCGCAAGCACGCCACGTGTCGGCACGTGGGCGCTGTGCGCTCGAGCGCGAGGCTCTGGAGCGCAAACGCGCCACGTGTCGGCACGTGGGAGTTTTGCGCTCGAGCGCAAGGCGCCGGAGTGCAAGCGCGTCACATGTCGGCACGTGGGCGCTTTGCGCTCGAGCGCTAGCGCACCGGCGAGGAAAATGGAGCTTTTAGCCCCGGAAATTATCTAAAGAGAAAATAGGGTGGAGTTAAACTCCTAAGATGCTTTGGGTTAAGGAAATGGGTTCTTCTTCTGCCTTTGCTGGCCAGATCTTGGAGATAAAGAGATGTGAGATTTAAAAATATTTTCTTTTTGAGATCGGATGGCAGATCTGAGTTCCCCTTAGTGGGTTTTCTGGTGGAAAACTATTTAGTTTTGAAAAAGGAAGAGTAAAACTCTTGATTTAATTCAAAAGAATGAAGAAGGTTTTGGAACCTTGAAGAAGGAGGAAAGATCTCAGATCTAAAACTTTTTTTTGGAGAGAGAAAAAAAGTTGTTGGGATATTTCATTATCCTTTCCTTTATAGGCTATACACTTTACACATAGCCCCTTGGGCTTCACAAAATGACATTTTGCCTATCCCATGGCTCATGTGCCATTTCTTTTTGCACACATAAGCCATGGGCTTTACAAAAATTTGGCTTCATGCCTATTTTTCTTACATTTATCCATAAAATAAAATAAAAGAAATACAACAAAATTATTTATTACAAAATTTTTATCTTGGCATGGGGGGAGGCTGGCCGCTTCATGTTCGGGCTCGACCCGGGCATGGGCCCACTGGATCTAGGCTTGGGCCCACTTGGCTTGGGGTTGACTTTGATTTTGACTTGGTCAACCGGGGTGTAAATTTTTACCCCAACAAATTGCCCCCCATCAATAAATGCACACCACATATGTGGGTCGTGTGCATGAAATTGATGGATCTTCTTTTACTTGGAGGCGACCTGATTTGGTTCCCGCTTTTTGGGAAGCTGGCACTGCCCTTTTTACGACATGGACGGTCGTTGGTTGACATGTATCCGAGACGGAGTGTCCGTGATAGACGTTTCCCTGGCCCGGAGTGATCTGGTTCCCGCTTTGTAGGAATCCTGCGCTGCCCTTTTTACGACATAGACGGTCAATGCTGCCCTTTTTGCGACTTGGACGGTCGATGCTGCCCTTTTTGCGACTTGGACGGTCGATGCTGCCCTTTTAGCGACCTGGACGGTCGGTGGTGCCATTTTTGCGACTTGGACGGTCGATGCTGCCCTTTTTGTGACTTGGATGGTCGGTTCTGCCCCTTTTGCGACTTGGACGGTCGGTTCTGCCATTTTAGCGACGTGGACGGTCGATGCTGCCCTTTTTACGACTTGGACGGTCGATGCTGCCCTTTTAGCGACTTGGACGGTCGGTGCTGCCATTTTTGCGACTTGGACGGTCGGTGCTGCCATTTTAGCGACTTGGACGGTCGGTGCTGCCATTTTAGCGACGTGGACGGTTGATGCTGCCATTTTAGCGACGTGGACGGTCGGTTCTGCCCTTTTTGCAACTTGGACGGTCGATACTGCCCTTTTTGCGACTTGGACGGTCGGTGCTGCCCTTTTAGCGACGTGGACGGTCGGTTCTGCCCTTTTTGCGACTTGGACGGTCGGTGCTGCCCTTTTAGCGACGTGGACGGTCGGTTCTGCCCTTTTTGCGACTTGGACGGTCGATGCTGCCCTTTTTGCGACTTGGACGGTCGGTTCTGCCCTTTTTGCGACTTGGACGGTCGATGCTGCCCTTTTAGCGACTTGGACGGTCGGTGCTGCCCTTTTAGCGACGTGGACGGTCGGTTCTGCCCTTTTTGCGACTTGGACGGTCGGTGCTGCCCTTTTAGCGACGTGAACGGTCGGTTCTGCCCTTTTTGCGACTTGGACGGTCGATGCTGCCCTTTTTGCGACTTGGACGGTTGGTTCTGCCCTTTTTGCGACTTGGACGGTCGATGCTGCCCTTTTAGCGATGTGGACGGTCGATGCTGGAATTGGTTGGCTTGATTTGTTTGATTTGAGTCGACATCAGCATCGCTACACTGGAATATGGTATCTGCATTGCTGCACTGGAATAATGCCAGGAGCAACTCATCATTTGCCCCGAGAGGATTTGAGAATTGGTGGCTTAGGAGACAGGTTTAGATCCCTATCACCTAAGGCTTTTCAATTTTATGGGCCGTAAGGGTCCCATAAAAGCATTTTCTCCCTACGAGTCGAAAGGATCTCGTAGGTGTATTTTCTCCTTAGGAGTCGTGGGGACTCCTAAGTGTGTTGCTCCTTTGTGAGTCGTAAGGATCTCACGCGGGAATTTTCTCCTCTCAAAGTCGAGAGGACTTTGAGAGTGCATTTCATCTCCTCTTCACGAGTTTGCGCCCTTTCAGGTTTTCACAAACTCGCCGGCAGTCCTGCTATTTTTACTCACGGAGCCCTTTCGGGTTTTCATCCGTGCCCATTTTGCTTGTGGACATACCTTTTTTATTTTTTTATTTTTATTTTATTATATTTTTTTTTTAAATTTTTTTTTTGGTGGGACTTTGAATGTGGTCTCACTGGTAGGGCTTGGGAGAGATTGGGATTGTTTTATGCCCATGGATTGTATACGGTTTTGTAGGATGTATGATCCAGACCGTAGGGCCGGAAAAATTTCGGGACTTTGTCGGCGTCTGCATCGCTGCACTGGAATATGGTACCAGGAGCTACTCATCATTCGCCGTTGGGGTATGGGATTTGGAATTTGGTTGGCGTCTGCATCGCTGCACTGGAATATGGTACCAGGAGCGGCTCATCATTCGCCATTTAGGGATTGGGGAGCGATGGCTTAGGAGACAGGTTTAGATCCCTATCGCCTAAGGCTTTTCAATTTTATGGGCCGTGAGGGTCCCATAAAAGTATTTTCTCCCTACGAGTCGTAAGGATCCCGCAGGTGTATTTTCTCCTTAGGAATCGTTAGGACTCCCAAGTGTGTTTTTCCTTTATGAGTCGTAAGGATCCCACAAAGGTTTGTTCTCCTCATGTATCGTGAGGACACATGAGTGGGTCTTCTCAATAGAGCATAATTCCAAAGGCGGAGACCAGCCGCGTAATTGGTGATTGTGGTGGGGCATGTGTATGACGAGAATTATTTGAGCCCGTGGATTGTATACGGCAATCAATTTGCGGACTGTCCGTAGGGCTGGAGAATTTTGAGAAATTGGATTTTTGTTGGCGTCTGCATCGCTACACTGGAATATGGTACCAGGAGCGACTCATCATTCGCTGTTCGGGGACTTGGAATTTGGATCTTGTTTGACATCAGCATTGCTGCACTGGAATAATGCCAGGAGCAACTCATCATTTGCCTTAGGAGGACTTGGGATTTGGGTTTTTAGTCGGCATCAGCACCGCTAACACTGAAGCGAAATGCCAGAAGCGACTCATCATTTGCCGTTGCCCGTTGGGGAACGATGGCTTAGGAGACAGGTTTGGGTCCCTATCACCTAAGGCTTTTCAATTTTATGGGCCGTGAGGGTCCCATAAAAGCATTTTCTCCCTACGAGTCGTAAGGATCCCGCAGGTGTATTTTCTCCTTAGGAATCGTGAGGATTCCTAAGTGTGTTGCTCCTTTGTGAGTCGTAAGGATCTCACGCAGGGGTTTTCTCCTCACAAGGTCGAGAGGACTTTGCGAGTGTATTTCATCTCTTTTCACGAGTTTGCGCCCTTTCGGGTTTTCACAGACTCGCCGGTAGTCCTGCTGTTTTTACTCACGGAGCCCTTTTGGGTTTTCATCCGTGCCCGTTTTGCTTGTGGACATACCGTTTATTATTTTTTTTCTTTTATATTTTTTTTCTCTTTTTTTTTTGCCGCTGGTGGAACTTTAAAAGTAGTCTCACCGGCAGGATTTAGGAGAGATAGGGGTCATTTATGCCCGTGGATTGTATACGGTTTTGCAGGATGTATGATCTAGACCATAGGGCTGATGTGCTCAATTCGCCTGCGACTTGGAGCATTCACGTGTAGTATTTCTTGAGATATCGGCCATTGATGGGTGGCATGGGCCTTTCTCCCTCGGCACTTATTAGTTGGTAGGATCCTCCGTCGAACACTTTCTCAATGACGTATGGTCCTTCCCAGTTTGGCTCGAATTTTCCCTTGGCATGTTGATTGAGGATGATCGGTCTTTTGAGGACCAACACCAATTCACCTTTCTTGAAAGCGCGGAGACGGGTTATCTTTTCATAGGCCCGTGACATTTGGGCTCGGTATAGCTCCAGATTTTGCTGCACCGCGAGCCTCTTTTCTTCGAGGGCATCGAGTTCTTCAAGTCGAAGGAGCACGTTTTCTTCCTCCGTCAACTCATGCTGAACGGCCATTCTTAAGCTTGGAACTTTGACTTCGAGGGGGAGGACCGCCTCCACTCCGAAGAGCAATGAGTATGGAGTGGTCTGAGTTGGAGTACATTGTGTGGTACGATATGCCCACAATGCCACGTGAAGCTTGAGATTCCAGTCTCTCTTGTTGGCTGAAGCATTTTTCCTCAAGAGCTTGCATAGAGTCTTATTGAAGGCTTCGGCTAGCCCATTGTCTCTTGGATTATAGATAGAAGAATATCTCCAGTCTATCTTGTACTGAGTAGCGAACCTTGAGACATTGAAGCTCTTGAAAGAAGGCCCGTTGTCAGAAATGATTCTTCTTGGTGTACCGAAGCGGTATAGAATATTATGCTGGAAGAATGTCAGAATATCTTTTGTCTTGACTTCTTTTAGCGGGACAGCTTCAGCCCATCTAGAGAAGTAGTCTGTCACGGCCAGTATGAACCGGTGGCCTTTAGATGATGGAGGATCAATTGGGCCAACAATGTCGGTGTCCTAAACTTCGAAGGGTCACGACGCCACCGTAGGATGCAATGGGTTGGGATGCTTGTGAATGAAATCACCATGGATTTGGCAGATCTGACATTTCTTTGCGTGCTCTCCGCAATCCCGTATCATGGTGGGCCAATAATACCCAAGCCGTTTAATTTGAAGTCGCATCTTGGGGCCAGATTGGGGGGCACTGCAAACGCCCGAGTGAACATCTTTCATGACCTTTTGGGCTTCGGCCAATGACAGACACCTGAGCCAGAGTTGGTCATATGACCTGCGGTATAACGTGTCATTTACAAACACGTATCGAAGAGCTCTTTTCTTCAGCTGAATCCTCGCAGATTTTTCTTCGGGGCAGCTTGTCGTATCGGAGGTACTCTATGAAGGGTTCTCTCCAGTCAGGCTCGTCTTGGATGATCGAAGCTTCTTCGGCAGGACTGCTTTTCTGTTCCGCGCTTTCCTCTTCTAGTAGGGAGACTGGGGGTAGAATTTGTCGGCTCCTGACTGTGATCAGAATTTCGTCCATGTCAGGATCAACCAGCTCCTTGGCTAGGCGAGCGAGTACGTCAGCCTTTCCATTCAACGCTCTAGGGACTCTCATTAGTTCAATGTGAGTGAACCGTTTCATGAGTTCCACCACTCGGCCTCTGTACCGAGCTAATTCAGGTTTGTATATCTTATAATTGCCGCTTACTTGGTTGACGATAAGCTGGGAGTCCCCGTAAACCCGTAGCCGAAGGATTTCCATTTCTATGGCGAGCTCCAAACCAGCTATCAGAGCTTCATACTCAGCTTCGTTGTTCGTTCGAGGCTCGGTGAGAGCGAAAGAACGCCGTAGGGTTCCCATTGATGGCGTGATGAACACCAATCCTATCCCCGCTTTTACCTCCGGGACGCTTGATCTGCCGGAACTCCTTATTGATGATGCCCCATCGAAGTAGAGCTTCCAATATGGCTCGTCGTCCTCGAGGTGCAGCACTTGTTCGTCGGGTAACTCACAATTTAGCGGCGACCCTTCTGGTATGGGATGAGCAGCGAGAAAGTCTGCAAGAGCTTGCCCTTTTACTGCTTTCTGAGAAGTATAAACTATGTCAAACTCAAGTAGCATGACAGCCCATCTTGCCATCCTGCCGGCTAGGCTTGCTTTGGTCATCAAGTGTTTGAGCGGGTCGACCTTGGAGATCAGCATAACCCGATGAGCCAGCAGATAGTGCCTCGGCTTCTTCGCAGCAAATATCAGAGCCAGGCATTGCTTTTCGATTGGGGAATAGTTGTGTTCCGCCCCGACTAGAGTTCGACTGAGGTAGTAGAGGGCATTTTCCTTTCCCTCCTCGTTATTCTGGGCGAGGAGCGCACCGAGTGACTCATCTAGCGCAGCAGTGTAGAGAATCAACTGTTTATTTGGAATGGGAGCGGCCGGCACTGGAGGGTGCAACAAGTATTGTTTGATGCTTTCGAACGCTGCTTGACATTCGGCATCCCAGATAAAAGGAGCTCCTTTCTTCATGAGCTTTGAAAAGGGCCTACATCTCCCCGATAAATTTGAGATAAACCTCCGTATATAAGCAAGCTTGCCTTGAAAAGATCTTAGCTGCGTCAGACTCTTCGGAGGGGGCATCTCTATGATGGCCTTTATCTTTGATGGGTCAACTTCGATCCCTCGATGTCGGACTATGAAGCCCAGGAATTTTCCCGATGACACGCCAAAAGCGCATTTCAGAGGATTCATCTTCAGATCGTATTCCCTCAGTCTGGTGAGAATGGTCCTAAGATCCTGGATATGATCGGCCTTGGTTTTAGTCTTAACGACCAGATCATCAACATAACATTCGACGACTTTATGAATTAGGTCATCGAAGATATTGGTCATTGCCCTTTGATATGTAGCACCTGCGTTCTTCAGTCCGAATGGCATCACCTTGTAGCAATATATTCCGATCGGGGTTCGGAATGCTGTGTGCTTCTCATCCTCAGGCGACATCTTGATCTGATTATATCCAGACGAGCCATCCATAAAGGTGAACAGCTCGTAATTTGAGGTGTCATCGACCATCATTTCCATGACCGGTAGCGGGAAGTCGTCTTTAGGACATGCCTTGTTGATGTCTCTGAAATCGACACAAACTTGGATCTGCCCATTTTTCTTCTTCACTGGGACTATGCATGCGATCCAGACTGCATATTTCTCTTCCCTGATGAAGCCGGCATCGATGAGTTTCTTGGTTTCCTCGATGACCTTTTCTTCCAATTCCCTTCTCATTCTTCGAGGAGCTTGCTTGACTGGCTTAGCATCAGGAGATATAGCCAGCTTATGCACGGCCACTTTAGGGGAAAGGCCAGGCATTTCTTTGTATGTCCACGTGAAGCAGTCGACGAACTCATGCAGCAGGGCAATTATCTGCGCTTTCATTTCCTCTGACAAGAGCGAGCTGATGTAGGTCGGCCTTGGATTATCGGGCGTTCCCAAGTCAATCTCGGTTAGCTCGTCAAAGGTTGCTTGTCCGCCATCTTCGAGCTCTTGAGGAGCTTCTTCTGGCTCGGCTATCTCGTCATCATCATTTGATCTTTCGCTGGCCTCACCAACATGGATCATGTAGCATGCTTTGGAATCAGGTTGAATGTAGCCTATACCCCGTCTATCTGGAATTCGTCCATCGATGAGTGCTCGGACCTGAGGCGGATACCATAGCCCTTCGTAAAACTTCGCTTCAGACTCCGTTTGATATAACCGGCATCCGCACTTCTTAAAGTATTCCCGCATCTCGGGCGCATAGTATCTGGGATTGAGGACGGCTCTTATGCCTCTCTCATAGGGAAGGCACGCGACAGAAAGATCGTCCGGGTGCACAACGGGGTTTGACCTGTAAAACAGGATGCCCTTCAGTCCTTTTTTCCTCCCGGGCACGTAGAAAGTTTTCAGCTGGTCCACGGTAGAGACTGACAATGCGTCGAGCTCTTTGCACATCCGTTCCGGCACCCTTGTGATGGCCAGGGACCCTTCTGCGACTTCGAAGGTCTCTCGTAGTTTCGCTTGCTGCATGGGGGGCCAATCTGCACAGCTGTTGCACGGCAGGTCCTCTTCTTCTGACTCTTCAGTATCACTGCCAAGATGAGGGCGGACTTTGCTGCTAGATGGGCCTTCAGCAATAGATTCGTCCGTATCGCTGTCGAAACGAGGGCGGGTTTTATGGAAGGACGGGCTTCCAGCGTCGGACTCGTCAGTGTCGCTACCAAAACGGGGGCGCACTTGGGCGTTTTTGCTTTTGAAAGTGATAGCCGGCTCAGATTTGCTTTTGAGTCTTAGGGCCGCTCTATCCTCAGTCAGTTGTGGTTTAGCGTTTTGGTGGTTCATAAAGTATCGAGAATCTTCATATCAGACTTCATGCACACCGAACGGCTGGATGTCTCCGTCAATGCGTCTTTCTTCGCCATTTTTAGTATACTTCATGCATTGATGGAGAGTTGACGGAATGATGCCGTAATCGTGGAGCCACGGCCGCCCCCAAGAGAATCTTATAAGACGTGTCGGCATCGATCACGTATATCTTAGCTTCAGTTTGCAGATCCCCGAATTTGATTGGCAGAGCTATGGACCCCAGAATTTGCTGGCAATTTTGGTTGAAGCCTTGAATGACAATCCTTTCCCTTGACAGATGTCGAACGTCCATTGACAAACTCTTCAGAGTTCGCAAGTTCATGATGTTCACTGAGGACCCCGGATCAATCAATATGCGATTAATCCGATCTCCGTCGCTGTACCCGGTCACGTAAAGCGGCTGATTATGCTCAGCCGTTCCCAGTAGCAAGTCTTCATCCTTAAATATGACTGCGGCGGCATCCAAAGCGTGCCGGGCTTCTTCCATATTAATTTCCGCAAAGTGAGCCTGATACCGCTCGGGGTTTTGTAGAGCGTGGATGAGAACATCTCTAAGCTCCTTAGATAGGACCAAGGCGTCGTAGATGCTCAAGAGAGACGGAAGCTTCCGGAGATGTGCCAAGACATTATAGTCCACCGAGGAAGGACCTATGTTTTCATCAGCTGGTTCTCTGTCATCTTCTTCATTAGCGACTTGTTTTTCCTTCCCTTTTGGGGCGTTGTCCTGATTTGGCGGTAGAGCCCTGCCGCTTCTGAGCTGGATTTGATTGGCCATTGTGGTGAGCTTTTCGTCCTCTTCGGGAAAACAGAGCTCCTCTTCCGAGTCGCTGCCAAGATGGATGGCGTAGCAGGTCACTACTGGGATCTCTTCATTGGAGTCTTCTTCTAACTCCTCCAGAATTTCAGCCGCTTGTACAGGGAAGAACTCCTTCGATTGAATCAATGTTCTTTCCTTTTGTTCATATTCTTCGAGGGAATCGATATATTTTTGAATGGTCGATCTCCCTGCAGACACTTTTTCGCGCCGAGCTGCACTTTTCTTCTTCTTGAGCTTCTTGGATTTTGAGCCTGATGGAGCTGCATTGGCAGCTGGACTGGTAGGCTTCTTATGTCCTTCCCATTCCATCCTGGGCTCTTTCTGAAGTAGCTTTAGCATCTTCTTCGTCTTATTAGATATGTGCGTACTCCACGGAGGCCGCGATGAGTCAGTTTCGTTTGTCAGGGCAGCAGGTTCAACTGTCTGCTCCCAGAAGGCTTCAACTTCTGTCTGTATAAAGTTGGCGGTTGCAACTTGATTGTTCACCAACACGCTTTTAGACAGCTCGATCTCTCCAGCCTTGTACTGCTTCTCGACCCAGTCTTTGAAGATATAGCAATCCTCGATCGCATGGCTCACTACTCGGTGGTACGGGCAATACAGAGGATTGTCAGTCATTTTTGCTTCTTGGGGCCTTTTCGACTCCGGCAATTGTAGGCCGTTGTTCAAGGCATCTTTAAATATCTTGCGGACCTTGTCCCTTCTGAAAGAGTAAACCTTGTTCTTTTTCTCCTTTAGGGAAGGCCCATCTCCTCCCAGCAATGGCTTTCGAGACCGGTTAGTTTTGGATTCGGCCGCCCTTCACTTTTCTTCATTGTCGGACGCATTGAAGACATTGGTACTGCTGGAACTCCCACCTCTACGGTTGTCGTCCCGCTTGCTTTTCCAAGTTTTCTCTCTCTGAGAATCCGGCAGGGAATCTTGCTTTGAGCGTTCCAGCATTTGGACTTTCTTGGTTAGCTCCTAAAATGTCTTGAGGCCCGCCGTACACAAGAATGGGACCATCCAATTGCTGAGGTTCCCAATGAGGAGGCTGACGGACTGGTCCTGCTCCAGCGGCGGTTCGCACTTGACTGTGAGATTACGCCATCGAGCGATAAAGTCGGTGTTGCTTTCATTCTTCCCCGGCTTGATCCTCACAAGGTCGGCAATGGAGATTTTATCACCGACACTCATGAACCTTTGCCGAAACAGAGACTCCATTTGGGCAAAGGTAATGACGGACCCGTCCGGTATACTCGCATACCAGTCGAAGGCGACGCCAGTCAGGCTGTTGACAAACTGACGAAGAAGGAGAGCGTCATTGCCCCCTGTATTTCCGCACGATGCTTTGAAGTGGGCGACGTGCTGATTTGCATTCCCCGTTCTATCAAATCTTCCGAACTTAAGAATGACGTAGTCGCTTGGGAACTCAATCAGATCGTACTGCGCGGGATATGGCCGCCCACTACTGCCGATTTCTTTCTGAGCTTCAGCTTCGGCCACCAATATTTTAACCTTGCTGGTGACCAAATCCATTATCCGATCCTGTGTTAGCGGGATAGTGCTATCTGGGGCCAAGGCGTCCCCAGAAGCGGAATGTGGCAGGCTTTCATTCGGCTCGACCAGTCTTGGACCCGAAGGAACAGGCATTGGCTGCCTCGGATTGTCATCACCCGGCTGATTAGTAGCGGCTTGTGCTTGATTGGGAGGCGCTCGAGCAATTTGAGCCGTAAGCTGCATCACCACGTCCGTTAAGTCGTCAATCTTCGAATAGAGCTTGGCCATCTCTTTATCTTTGCTCCTGAGTTGTTTTCGAAGCTCTTAAAGCAGCTCTTGCTCCGCAGTCCTGGAGTGGAAAGTCGGCTCTTCCTCGCTGTCCGAGCTTGAGTCTGCATGGACCGAGGGGTCTTTCTGCCTATCATCCTCATCGAAAGGGTTTTCTTCATCCAGCGGGGGCGGCTGTTCTTGGGCAGCGGCAACCACATTTAGGCTAGATTGGGCTTGGGATGTGGTGGCCCCATCCTTGCTTTTGCTGCGAAGGTTGTCGCTGGGGCGCCCGCCCGCTATATAGACCGTATGGATGATATATCCGGCCGTCTTTCTATCATTGGCAGCTGATTTCACGGATCGCTGTCTTGACCCCCTTGTTTCGGTAGTTGGTAGTCGATTGAAGGCGGCTGGCCTAACCAGTTTCTTGAATGGTGCTGGCACTTCTTTTCTGAGTTTGCCCCGCTGCTTTCGTGCGGCACAGAGTGCTTGATAGACTCTTGAAGAGACAGTGTCATACTTTTTCTGTTGGGGCCGGGACACGTCGCTTTGTGGCACTGTTCGGACCGCTGTCTTCTTGATTCTGGCGATCATGGCGTTTTTCTGAACCCACTTCAGAGGCTCGAAGGAATTGCCGATTCTTACATCCGACTCAGCCGTCGTCGCGGGGCAACCCTGCACTTGGAACTTCACATGATTCCATTTAGCCGAAGCCTTGGCCCTCTTGTTGGCTCGATACCTGAACCGCTTCTGCCTTAACTTTTCTGTTCTAAGCACCTGGCAGACTTCGGCTCTTTGGGAAGACGCCGCAGACCAGTCGATGGAGGGCCTTGGAGATATGCTCGATTGTTCATTTGTTGGAGTCATCGCCTGAGCTCGTCCGCAACATTTGATGTTGCCCTTTGTACCGGAGTTCTTTCCCCCTGCTGGAGCACCAGAGAATCGTTCAGACGCCGTCTTAAGTTTCGGTTGTGGTGCCTTAGCGATCACGACATTCGGCCTCTTGCCCCTTGAGACCGGCTTGGCCATCTGTTCCGCCGGGATCTCCGCCAGATGAGCGCTTCCGGCAGGGTAGATGATGACGGAGCCAAACTGGCGGGGCGGCTCCTCCCACTGTCGACTGAGGCTTGCGGGGAGAACCACACGAGCGTTGATCTTGACTACGTACGAAATCGGGGTCACGTTGGAAGCTGAATTCGTCTGGGGAGACATTGTCGTCGAAGGTTGATTGCTGCACGGGAAAAAAAACATCATTTCAGTATAGGCAATCGATATGTATATTGATTGAGTTCGCATGAACGTTTAACCTGAAATATAGGAGGAGAGATTGGTCCTACCGGGCGTGCCAGAATCTGTAGGGTGTTTTTCGTCACCCCATTGAGATGGGAATACACGCGCGCTTGTCAGTTGTACTACAGATTCCCCCTGCCTATGGTAAGCCGGGGTTTAATGATTGTGGGGATCCGAATCTCCGGCAGCCGCGAACTAAGCTGTCGTTAATTACCCCTCGCCTTTGGAGCTAGGGAACCTCCGATTGACGGGTTAAACTGGTCATGCGAACTCAATGTGCAGTGTACGTGTGTTGTGTTTTGAAAGGGGTTTTTTGGATATATCGGGAGCCACGCAGAGTTTTTACGGGGGTCCCGCTACCCGGATAGCGGGCTGGGGGTCAAGGGGGCTAGCAGCCCCCTTGCGGGGTGCGGGGCAGTGCCGCGTTAGAATTTTTTTTCAACGGGGGCAGTGTCGCCGAGTATGTGTATGTGTACATATGTATACAAATGTATATATATACATGAATATATAAATAAAGGGGAAAAAGACATCCAAAGGATGCGTGGGGCCAGCGCCTAGGCGCTTGAGCGCAAGCACGCCACGTGTCGACACGTGGGCGCTTTGCGCTCGAGCGCAGAGCGCTGGAGTGCCAGCGCGCCACGTGTCGGCACGTGGGCGCTTTGCGCTCGAGCGCAGAGCGCTGGAGAGCAGAGCGCTGGAGCGCAAGCGCGCCACGTGTCGGCATGTGGGCGCAGAGCGCTGGAGCGCAGAGCGCTGGAGCGCAGAGCGCTGGAGCGCAAGCGCGCCACGTATCGGCACGTGGGCGCTTTGCGCTCGAGCGCGAGGCGCCGGAGCGCAAGCGCGCCACGTGTCGGCACGTGGGTGTTTTGCGCTCGAGTGCGAGGCGCCGGAGCGCAAACGCGCCACGTGTCGGCACGTGGGTGTTTTGTGCTCGAGTGCAAGGCGCCGGAGCGCAAGCGCGCCACGTGTCGGCACGTGGGCGCTTTGCGCTCGAGCGCTAGCGCACCGGCGAGGAAAATGGGGCTTTTAGCCCCGGAAATTCTCTAAAGAGAAAATAGGGTGGAGTTAAACTCCTAAGATGCTTTGGGTTAAGGAAATGGGTTCTTCTTCTGCCTTTGCTGGCCGGATCTTGGAGATAAAGAGATGTGAGATTTAAAAATATTTTCTTTTTGAGATCGGATGGCAGATCTGAGTTCCCCTTAGTGGGTTTTGTGGTGGAAAACTATTTAGTTTTGAAAAAGGAAGAGTAAAACTCTTGATTTAATTCAAAAGAATGAAGAAGGTTTTGGAACCTTGAAGAAGGAGGAAAGATCTCAGATCTAAAACTTTTTTTTGGAGAGAGAAAAAAAGTTGTTGGGATATTTCATTATCCTTGCCTTTATAGGCTATACACTTTACACATAGCCCCTTGGGCTTCACAAAATGGCATTTTGCCTATCCCATGGCTCATGTGCCATTTCTTTTTGCACACATAAGCCATGGGCTTTACAAAAATTTGGCTTCATGCCTATTTTACTTACATTTATCCATAAAATAAAATAAAAGAAATACAACAAAATTATTTATTACAAAATTTTTATCTTGGCATGGGGGGAGGCCAGCCGCTTCATGTTCGGGCTCGACCCGGGCATGGGCCCACTGGATATGGGTTTGGGCCCACTTGACTTGGGGTTGACTTTGATTTTGACTTGGTCAAGCAGGATGTAAATTTTTACCCCAACAAGGGTTTAACAGAATTACCGATGATTGTCGCATGATTAACGCCGGGGGATCACAAGTGCCTACATTCGGGAGCGATTCTGATGAGGAGCTGGAACTTGCCCCTCTCTTTAAAGAGTCCACTTCGGGAAAAGAAGAAGAACCGAAGGTTTGCGAAAATATCCGGCTGCGTAATCGGACGCTGCCTGAAAAGAATCTCGGACCCTCAAAAAGAAAAGATAAAGGGAAAGAAAAGATCTCTGAAGATATCGTCTTAGATGACCAAGTTGTGGAAGAGCTAAGTGCTAAGGACCCGCCGAAGAGAAATAAGGTGGATTACAACGTCTTAGCGCATCTGAGGAAGCTACCCTCACAGCTCAGCATTCTTGACGCCCTTTTGCTATCAAAGGAAGCAAGAGATTCGTTAATCAAGGCATTACAAGATCCGGAACAATTCCAAGCTTTCCTGGCCGAAGAAAGGATGAAGGATGAATTGGAGGAAGTGCACACGGCCGATGTCACTTTTGGTGACGAGGACCTTCTCCTTGGGACGTGCGAACACAATCGCCCCCTCTATGTCTCAGGATACTGCCACGATATAAAGATAGGCAAAATCCTGATCGACAATGGATCCTCCGTTAATCTCCTTAACGTGCGGGTGTTAAAAGAAATCTGCATGAGCGTCTAGCACCTTGCTCGGGACAAGATCACCATCTCCGGGTTCGACTCCCAATCATCAAGAACTCTTGGGTCTGTGATACTGACGCTATGCTTTGGGCTGCTCATCACGGACATTAAGTTCCACGTCATAGACGCCAAGACGTGCTACAATGCTCTGCTCGGCCGACCATGGTTACACGAGTACAACATCATCCCTTCTACGCAACATCAGTGTATGAAATATTTTAAGGATGGTCTCGAGTATACCGTGACGGGAGAACTGAACCCGTTCTCTGTGAATGAGGTCCGCAAATATGAAGATGCCAAATACTTCTTACCGGATTTCGAAGACACGGAAAGATGTCACAAGCCGGAGAACAAAGCCGATGCCACCATTCCTGTTTTTGGGAGTGATACCGAAGAGGAAGAGAAGATAGTGTATTCGGGTCCGCCCCAACACAACAAGCCAGGACCGTCCGCTCCTACGTTGATCTTTGGTAGCGACTCGGAAGATGAGATCCATGTTGTATTCTCTGCTCGACCTTCAATACGAACGTTCGCTAACGAAGAACAAAGTCTACAAGTCGCCATGGTGCCGCTTAAACACCGTAAAGAACTGGATGCACTTGATATTTACAATGTAGAAGAGCTACAAGCGTTCTATATCCCTCCCAGGCAAGAAAGCGAAAAAGCAATTCTATTCTACCGCTCTGAAGAAACCAAAGTGGAGAAAGAAATCTGGCATGGCGTGGATCCTACGCTCGACAGGCTTCAGCCTATCCGTCTGCCCAGATATAATACAGAAGGCTTGAAAAGGCTATTGAAGCGCCAGGGGATATCCTTCAAACAGACCACTCGAAAAGCCAAGTTCTATGACAAGGTCTGGAACGTTCCCGGGACTCAGCACAAGTTGCCTAATGGGAGAATGGAAACAATCGGGCTTGGATACATCCGGTCAAAGAAACGAGAGCTACTCCACGGTTTCTACGTCGTGCATGACTTCGATGAAGAAGCGGATGCTTAATGGGAAGATGTTAATCCCGAACCAGTAAAAGTTCCAGATGCAAAAGTGCCCAGTCCGTCATTCGAAGAACAAATGGACAAGCTTATAAGGAAAGCTGGTCAAAAAGTCCGAGACGACCATAACCGTGAAATGGCCATCTACGAGAAAGCCAAAACGCAACGCCTCCTCCAACAGGCTGTGAAAGATGAAGATACCGCTCCTTGTCAACCTGTTATAAAGAAGGCTCGACGCAGAGACAGAAACAAGTCAAAAGGCGAAAAAGGCGCTCAACAGCAACAAAGCGGGACTAAGAAGCCATGCAAACGAGAATCGAGCAGTTCCGATCTATCCCTCATAAGAAAAATGGGTCGAGCATATTCTTTTCCTCGGGACAAGACGAAGAAAATACTTGACCTCGCTCTAAAACATCAGATACTTACACTGCCGGAGTCTAAACATCCCGAACAAGCAGGCGAAGTCTCTCACCCGGACTATTGCTCTTATCATCGAGTGATAGGGCACCCTCTCGAGGACTGCTTCACCTTCAAGAATTGGGTTGAAGATCAGTATCAGCTTGGCAAGTTCGCTCTGTCTGACAAGTGGAGGGTAGCGCCGCCACAGAAGCACGAACCCAAGGCCACGAAAGAAGAACCAGTTCTACATTGGGATTGGAAGCGAATTCGTACTTGTCACGTGATAACGATATCAAAAGAAGAGCCCGAGGACATGGATGACCTTCCCCGGTGCTTTGAAAACAGCAACGACGAGGTGATCTCAGAGTTCCCACCTGCGCCAAAAAAGCTGGAGGATGGAATCCATACCACTGCAGATAACCTTAAGAAAATTGAGTTGGGAACGGCGAACGATCCGCGACCGACATTCATTAGCAAGCTGCTGTCTGAAGAGAAGGTGGCTTCATTAAAAGACCTGCTTATGCAGCACAAAGATTGCTTCGCATGGAACTATTCCGAAATGCCGGGATTAGATCCAGAAATTGCTGTGCACAGATTGGCGATATCCCCAGGTGTCAAGCCAGTCAAGCAAGCACCAAGAAGAATGCGGCTCGAGCTTGAGATGAGTATCAACGCCGAGGTCAAGAAGCTGATCGACTCCGGCTTCATCCAGGAAGTTCAATACCCTGAATGGATCGCCAAAATCATCCCGGTGATGAAGAAAAATGGGACAGTGTGCATATGCGTGGACTTCCGGGATCTCAATAAAGCCTGCCCGAAGGACGATTTCCCAGTGCCAGTCACCGAACTGATGATAGACAATACGTCCACTCACGAGGTTTTCTCCTTCATGGACGGCTCGTCAGGATATAATCAGATAAAAATGCATCCCGAAGACCAGAAGCACACCGCCTTCAGGACTCCTTTGGGTATATTCTGCTACAAGGTGATGCCCTTCGGTTTAAAGAATGCCGGTGCCACCTACCAAAGGGCCATGACGAAGATCTTCGATGACCTTATACACGAAATCGTCGAATGCTATATCGACGATCTCGTGGTTAAAAGCAAATCATACGAGGAACATCTCGAGCATCTGAAAACCATATTTCAACGACTTTAACAGTATAACTTGAAGATGAACCCGCTCAAGTGTGCATTCGGAGTTTCCTCGGGCAAATTCCTGGGATTCATCGTCCGACATCGAGGTATTGAAATAGATCCGTCAAAAATCAAGGCGATCATGGAAATGCCTCCGCCAAGGACTCTCAAACAGCTATGGTCTCTCCAAGGGAAGCTCGCGTATATACGGCGATTTATAGCCAACCTTTCAGGAAAGTGTCGTCCTTACAGCCACCTGATGAAGAAGGGAACCCCGTTCGTCTGGGACCAAAAATGCCAAAGCGCGCTAGACGAGATCAAACAATACCTGCAGAACCCGCCAGTATTGGCTGCTTCGGTCAAGGGAAAGCCCCTCATTCTTTATACAACGCCCTCGAAGGTTCCTTAGGTGCATTATGGGCACAAGAGAACGACCAAGGGAAGGAAAGAGCACTCTACTACTTAAGTCGAGTTCTGCTGGGGGCAGAAAGCAACTACTCTCCCATTGAAAAACACTGCCTGGCGTTGATCTTTGCGATAACAAAGCTCATGTATTCTGCATTGGCGCACGAAGTCCGTCTCATCTCGAAGGTGGACCCCCTTAAATATTTGATATCGAAGGCCATATTGACAGGTCGACTCGCTAAATGGGCCCTGCTCTTGATGGAGTTTTCGATAACCTATCAACCTCTCAAGGCAGTGAAAGGCCAGGCCATTGCCGACTTCCTCGCTGAGCACCCGATACCTGCCGATTCTCCTCTAAATTGCGAGTTGCCAGACAAACATGCGTTTGACACTATCGATGGGAACGATACCCGATGGGAACTCTATTTTGATGGAGCGTCTTCCATGAAGAAGCGCAAACAAAGTACGCCAATAATCAAATCGGGGGTAGGCCTTATCTTCGTGACTCCACAAGGAGGGATAATGCACTTTGCTTTCTCCTTGACAGAGCCGAGGACGAATAACGAAGCCGATTATGAAGCCTTGATAGCAGGTCTCAAGATCGCCATCGACATGGGAATTGAAAACCTCCTCGTATATGGAGACTCCCAGCTAGTCGTTAGTCAAGTAAACGGCGACTACCAAACGTGCAAGCCAGAGTTGGTAAAGTATGGTGAAAAGGTGCAACAACTGTTGACCCAAATTCCCTCCTACACTTTGGAAAGCATACCGCGCGCGGAAAACAGCAAAGCAGACGCGTTGGCCAAGCTTGCTAAAGAATTGGCTGATGAGAACCTCGATGATGTCAGAATCGTGGTACAGAGCCGTCGCGTGCTTGCCCCAGCAGAAATATCTCCGGAATCATCCGAAGAAAAAGGTGCGAGTGAGCAGACGACTCTGCAAATAAAAGATTGGGAAAATACCGAGGATTGGAGAGAAGTCTTTATAGACTACTTCAAATACCGTCGAACGCCCGAAGATGCGTCCTCAAGACATCAGCTTATGAAACGAGCTCTGTCTTTCGCCTTCGTAAATGATACTCTGTACAAGAGGTCGTTTGATTCTTTGTGGTTGAGATGCCTGGGACCTGACGAAGCGAAAAGAGTCGTCCAGGAAGTTCATGACGGACTCTGCGGTTCTCACCAAGCAGGCCAAAAGATGAAGTTGAAGATCAAACGGATGGGCTACTACTGGCCCACGATGATTCAGGACTGCCTTGAGTATGCGAAGCAGTGCCACTCATGCCAAATCCATGGGGACTTCATCCACCAGCATCCAAATCCACTCCATCCAACAGTGGCTAGCTGGCCATTCGAAATGTGGGGAACTGACATAGTCGGCCCCATCAAACCAGCATCGTCTAGAGGACATCGCTTCATCCTGGCGACGACTGACTACTTCTCCAAATGGGCAGAAGCAGTACCGTTAAGGGAAGTGAAGACGGAGAATATCTTCCATTTCTTCAAGACGCACGTCATATATCGGTTTGGAACTCCGCGCCGGATCATCTCCGATAACGGACCAGCCTACAGAAGCCACAAAATCAGTCGCTTCGCGCGACAGCATAATATAGACTGGAGATACTCCTCAGTTTATAATCCACGAGCTAACGGTCTAGCCGAGGCCTTCAACAAGACCTTGACAAAGATCATGAAGAAAACGGTGTCACGAAATAAGAAAGACTGGCACGAGAGACTGCAAGAAACTCTCTGGGCGTATCGAACTACGTTCAAGACGGCCACAAACACAACGCCATACGCGTTGGTATTCGGTACAGAAGCAGTACTCCCCCTTGAGATAGAGTTACCCTCTCTATGAGTAGCAGTCCACTACGAGCTAACAGATGAAGAAAACGCTCACCTTCGGCTTGAGGAGCTTGATGCCCTTGATGAAACCCGGCTCATAGCGCAACAAAATCTGGAGGCTTATAAAGCAAAGATGACGCGCTCATATGAAAGATTGACCCGGCCGAGGACATTCCGCCAAGGCGAACTCGTGCTAGTGGTTAAAAGGCCTATGATCCCCAATCGCGCTAAGCGGGGAAAATTTGAGCCAAACTATGAAGGCCCGTACATCATAGACAAGGTCTACCAAGGTGGAGCCTATCTACTCATGGATATGCACGGTGAAAGGCCTTACAGGCCAATAAATGACTGATTCCTAAAGAAATACTACGCTTAATGAGCCACAGCCTAGATCAATGATAGATGACGATGACTATGTCCGCTCGCTATCTTCCTCAGCTCAAGCTTTATAAGCAGTAGCCAGCTTTCTCAACGGCGGACCGAAACGTCCTTAAACTAATAGCGGACCGAAACGTCCTTAAACTAATACCGCAGCATCCGTAGGCTGACAAAATAAAAAAAAATATAAAAAATATATATAAATAAATAAAAACGGTATGTCCATAAGCAAAAAAGGGCACGGATGAAAACCCGAAAGGGCTCCGTGAGTAAAAACAGCAGGGCTACCGGCGAGTGTTCGTGAAAACCCGAAAGGGCGCGACCTCGTAAAAAAAAAGAGAAGAGGAAAATAAATAAAAAATAAAATAAAAACGGTATGTCCATAAGCAAAATGGGCACGGATGAAAACCCGAAAGGGCTCCGTGAGTAAAAACAGCAGGACTACCGGCGAGTGTTTGTGAAAACCCGAAAGGGCGCAACCTCGTTAAAAGACACTTATGAGGTCCTCTCGACCTTGTAAGGAGAAACCAACCGCGTGAGATCCTTACGACTCATAAGGGAGCAACACACTTAGGGATCCCTACGATTCCTAAGGAGAAAATACACTTGCGAGATCCTCACGACTCGTAAGGAGAAATCTCTTATGGGACCCTCACGGTTCATAAGAGTTGAAAGTCTTAAGTTACAGGGACCTAAACCTGTGCTTAAGCAACCCCCACAACTTCCGATATTGCCCTACAAGTGGCTCAATACTGACTCTTGTATACAATCCATGGGCGCGAATAAACATTTCCCTAACCAAGATCCATCCGTGACTGGGGATATGTTCGCATGACCCTTGTAAGTCCTCTCGATTTACAAGGAGAAAACCCTCCTGTAGGATCCTTACGACTTACAGAGAAACAAACACTTAGGAATCCTCACGATTCCTAAGGAGAAAATACACCTACAAGATCCTCACGACTTGTAGGGAGAAATACCTTTGTGAGACCCTTACGGCTCACGAAGTCGAAAGCCTTAGTCGACAGGACCTTAACCCTGATCGCTAGGCCACCTTTGTTTGACATCGACAGAGGCAGATGATGATTCACTCCCGGCAATATCCCATTTGTAGCGGTGCTGATGCCAAAATCGATGTCTAATTTCAGGTTTACGGCGAGAAGCCAGTAGGCCACACATGCATACGAAATAGCCGAAATGATGGAGCAACTTGCAATAAAAAGCAGCAAGTAAAATGTATGCATGCAAAATAGCCGAAATGATTGGGCAACTCGCAATAATAAGCAGCGAGTGAAAACAAAATAAACAGCCGAAATGATTGGGCACCACGAGAAATAGCCGAAATGATTGGGCAATCGCGACCTTCACGATATAAAAGCTGAAATGATAGAGCATCGCGGAAATAAAAAAAATGATGATAAAACTTTGGCCCTACAGTTGAGATCACATCGATCCCTGTATACAATCCAAGAGCGCAAACGAAGAAGGAACCATACTTTCCCAACAGGCTCCGCCAGAAAACGAAGCCAAATCTCGACGGTTCATCCTAACTCCGAAGGAACCAGTGTCTTCGGCAAATACCTCAACTCAGGGAAACAAACAATCCTTGACGAGAGCCTCCTGATTCGCATCGACTCGCAGAGAAACCAGTGTCTCCGTGGGAAATTCTCGATTCGTTTCAACACCAGGGAACCAAATAATCCTTGGCAAATACCTCAACTCAGGGAAACAAACGATCCTTGACGAGAGCCTCCTGATCCGTGTCGACTCGCAGAGAAACCAGTGTCTCCGTGGGAAATTCTCGATTCGTTTCAACACCAGGGAAACAAATAATCCTTGGCAAATACCTCAACTCAGGGAAACAAACGATCCTTGATGAAAGCCTCCTGATCCGCGTCGACTCGCAGAGCAACCAGTGTCTCCGTGGGAAATTCTTGACTCGTTTCAACACCAGGGAAACAAATAATCCTTGGCAAATACCTCAACTCAGGGAAACAAACAATCCTTGACGAGAGCCTCCTGATTCGCATCGACTCGCAGAGAAACCAGTGTCTCCGTGGGAAATTCTCGATTCGTTTCAACACCAGGGAAACAAATAATCCTTGGCAAATACCTCAACTCAGGGAAACAAACAATCCTTGATGAGAACCTCCTGATCCGTGTCGACTCGCAGAGCAACCAGTGTCTCCGTGGGAAATTCTCGACTCGTTTCAACACCAGGGAAAGAAATAATCCTTGGCACCAGGGAAACAAATAATCCTTGGCACCAGGGAAACAAATAATCTTTGGCAAATACTTCAACTCAGGGAAACAAACAATCCTTGACGAGAGCCTCATGATTCGCATCGACTCGCAGAGAAACCAGTGTCTCCGTAGGAAATTCTCGATTCGTTTCAACACCAGGGAAACAAATAATCCTTGGAAAATACCTCAACTCAGGGAAACAAACATCCTTGACGAGAGCCTCCTGATTCGCGTCGGCTCACAGAGAAACCAGTGTCTCCGCGGGAAAATTCCCGATTCGTCTCAACTTGCAAGATGAAGCCTCAGGCAGCAGGGACTAAAAAACTTGCTTCCTGAACAATGGGACCCTGCAAGTCGATCTAAAACGGTCTCTTGCATACTATTCACGGGTCTCACTCTCCAAAGTCGAGTTTCGACAAGAAGGGAAACAACCGCTTACGGGTCCTCTCGACTCGTAAGAGGGAAAAATTCTCTTATAGGATCCTTACGACTTACAAGAGAAAACACACTTAGGAATCCTCACGATTCCTAAGGAGAAAACCCACCTACGAGATCCTTTCGATCCGTAGGGAGAAAAGTCTCTATGAGACCCTCACGGCTCATAGAGTTGAAAAGTCTTAGGCGACAGATCCGAACCTGCGGCCTAAGCCATCGCTATCTCTCGGAAAAATCTAGATGCTTGCTCTATTATCTATCGACCCTGTTTATTAAGACAACATACGCACAATAAAAGAAAGAAGGAAGTGACAGGAAGAACATCCAATTTACATTTGATCAAGCGTTCGAGACACACTCATTCATGCATGTGCAAAAGATTCAGAACAAGAAATAAGACAAACTGAAATGGAAATTTTCTATTCATATCATAAAAAGGGGTTCTTACAATCACGGAGAAATAGATAATAACATTATTAAAATGTTTACAAAGGTATAACCTCGAACCCAGGGCATGGATTGAGGAACTCGAAAGTGACCCTATCTATGACTTTCCTAGCCTTGCGGACCATCCTGGTGTGCTTTCTTTCGTGAGCACAAGCGTCAGGGTCCTCCCTAATGTCTTCCACCCTCCGATAAGCAGCGAGTATGGCGGACTGTTGAAAGACCTCGTGCAAGAGATCGACAAGATTGTCTCGCCGTCTCTTCGAGATTAAGCTCATCAGGTACACTGAATGCACCTTGACCTCGGCGGCGTCCAATGCCCTAAGCGGCACGCCGGTAAAAAATAGGGGAAGCGCTTCCCAAATCGCTCCCACGATAAGCTTCAGAAGAGAAGAACGTTGGGGAGGCAGTTGTCCGTTGTATGCGTCGAAGCGGCTCATGATTTCAGCACACTCCGCGTTCGTGAACTCCCGATTTTGGGAACGGCCAATTCGGTGGATATCCCCGTAGGAAATAATCTCGTCGAGGTCGTACATATGGGCGTCCATCACTCCTATAAAAGAAGATCGACAGCAATCAGCAACCCGTAAAAGTTCTGTTATATAATTTAAAAAGAGCAAAGCTCCATTAATGAATCAAGAAATTATAAATGAAAATCATTCGGAGAGCAAAGCTCTATTAATGGAACCCTAACAGGGTTCTCCTTAATCCTCTCTAGACCCCTTTAGAGCAAAGCTCTGCTAAATGAAACCCTAAATGGGACTTCTTTAGATCAGGGATCTATTGAGAGCAAGGCTCTGTCAATGAAAATTAATCTAATTTAATTTAATTCAAGTTAAAATTTTCACCGAAAAGTTTTAAGAGTCTAACTCTTGGAGTTCTTGAAAATAAAGAGCAGGGCTCTGAGTTCTGAAAGTAAAATTTTGGAGATGATAATCATCTGTTGAGGACCAAAGGTCCTATTTATAGGCATCAAATGACCTTTCAACTTCCAAAAGTTGCCGCAACGGTTGGAATTCTACCACCGTTGCGCTCGCATTTAGGGCCACGCAAGCGCAACGGTGGGGGGGCATTTGTTTACCCCAATCAGAGCAAAGCTCTGTTCAAATTCCAAGGCGGAAGATGAAGCAATACTTCATCTTCCCCCAATCAGAGCAAAACTCTACTTTGAAAATTTAAACTTTAATAAATGAAGCAACGCTTCAGATTCTCTGCGCTGCGCGCAACGCGCCACGTGTCAGGTGTTGATACGTCAGCGCAGCGCCCAAGGCAGTGCGTCCAATCAGAGCAAGGCTCTTTAAAAATAAAAGTAAAGGAAGCAACGCTTCAGTTGCGCAAGCGCTGCGCTGCGCGACACGTGTCTGCGCAGTTGCGCAGGCACAGCTGCGCAAGCGCAGCGCTGCACGACGTGTGTCTGCGCAGTTGCGCTGCGCAAGCACAGCCGCGCAAGCGCTGCCGCGCAACGCGTGTCTGCGCAGTTGCGCAAGCATAACTGCGCAAGCGCTGCGCTGCGCGACACGTGTCAAGCGCTGGGGCGTTTACGCCTAACAGAATTAAAATTCTAATAAGATCTTTCTGTTCTTCTTAAAACAAGAAGATTTTCTTCTATAAAACAGAAGCCCTTAGATCAAAGATCCAACGGTGGCGAAAATTCCCCAAATCACTCAGAGAAACATCTCTTTAACAAATTTAACTAATTTATGGGCACTATAAAAAGGACCCTAGACCTCAATTCAAAGGCATCAACATTTTTGTGAGAAATCGAGAACTTCAAACAGAGAGAGAGCTTTGAAGAAATCTCAAGAAGAAAGGTAAAAAAAACCTTTATGATAGAAGAATTTCTTCTGATAGATCATTGATCTAAGAACAAGATCAATGATCTTTAATAAAAAACAAAATAAAAAATAGTACTTTGCACTTTTATGAACCTCTGGTTCCCTGAAATAGGAAAAACAAGAAAAAACTTGTTTTCTTTGATCTAAAATTGATCCAAAAGAATAAGAACAGTGCCCAGCACTTGCCAAAACTGCACTATTGCGCAAGCCGCCAGGAAGCGCCACGTGTCAGCAGTGCAACAGCACAGCGCACTGCGCTATTGCGCTTGCGCTCACCAGAGCGTGACACGTGTCACCTCCACGAGCGCTTGCGCTCATTAATTGGCGCAAAGCGCCTGACAAGCCACGTGGGGCACTGTCAGAGTATTTAATGCTCTGCATTATTAAGAAAAGGGACAGGGCCCAATTAAAAGGCCTAACAGGCCTAATCAACAATGTTATGAATTTTTAAAAAGGGGCAGAGCCCAACCAAAATAAAGAAAAATAATACAGTAAACGGGCAAGGGCCTAACACAGGTCCAATAGGCCAAAGACAAAAGAATCTTGAAACTGGACTTAGCCCAATCATGGCCATAAGTCCTCAAATTAAATTGACTGAGCACGGCTGCTCCCTAAATCAATTTATATCCGGTTCGAGGGTACATCTCCGAACTCCTCTGACACTTATCGTTGTAATCCTTCAACGACGTCAGAAAGGTGACGGATCCCGACGACCACACATCAATATAGACTGCGGAGTCCTTAAACTCGTGGACCAAAACGTTCTTAAACTAATATTTACCCCAAAATGGGAATGTTGGACCGAAACGTCCTTAAACTAATATTGGACCGAAACGTTCTTAAACTAATGTTGGACCACCACGTCTCTAAACTGGTGATGGACCACCATGTCCCTAAACTGGAATATTGACCACCACGTCCCTAAACTGGAATATTGACCACCACGTCCCTAAACTGGAACAATAGAGCCTACAAATGCTCTTTTGTCGGATCTAAACGATCCCTTTTAAGTTGATCTTAACCTTAAATATGGCTAACGTATCCTTAAACCTTCAAATAGATTTTAGTTCCAAATTGGACTATAGATCCCCCAATCAACTTTGGTTCAAGGGTACATCTCTGAACTCCTCTGACATCTGTCGTTGTAATCCTTCAACGTCGTCAGAGAGGTGATGGGTCCCGACGGCCATACATGCAATGGACCACCATGTCCCTAAACTGGAAATGGATCTAGACGATCCCGTTAAGTTGATCTTAGTCTGGAAATTAGACTAACGTATCCTTAACAAACGTTTAAGTTGATCTTAGCCTCAAAAATGGCTAACGTATTCTTAAACCAAAACCCAAATCTAAGAAAATACGGATTTTGACTAATCCACGTCCTACGGGCGACGAAATAAATAGTCTCCGTATACAATCCACGGGCAACCACAAACAAAACAAACGCCCACGACACGAAATGAAATTCTGGAGAAGGAGAAAGTTGTTACCGCGACGCGGTAGCGTAATTAACTGCAGGGGATTGCGCCTGCAGGGAAGAGCGTCCCCACAATCAAAAATCCTTCAAGCGAGGGGGAAACTGACGAAGTCTGCTATATCGGCCGCATCCGTCTGAACCTCCGATACACGGTGCCATAAATCAACTTGGCATCTTCGGAGAGGTAGACGGATAAAACCATATAGTATCTGTCCCGAATCTCAGGCAAGACGTCCTCGTGTCGTCGCCGCCGTTCGGAAGGGAACACTCGATATACAATTTGAACCAACATTAAAATTATTCTCAAATATTTGTTCATCGTCAGCATGTTAACATAAATTTGATGTTGTTTTTTTCTTGGCTGTTTTGTTCTTTCAATTCCTCACAGCAATTCTGCACTTCAATTTTAAAGCTAAAGCATCAAATAACATAGGTGGGTACCAAATAAGATAACTGGAAACTCGAGTATTGCTGGATTGTTGTAACTCAAATGGCAAGGGAGTTTTAAAATGATTTAAAATAGTAGAGATACTAAACAATCTAGTTATATATTCTGAATATATGTAATTTTATTATATGCATTCAAACTTGTATCAAAAGGCTTATATTCTATACAACAATTTTTTCGAGTAATTAATTATCCTATACAACGTTAATTAATGAGTCTTGAAATTAAACTAGATTTTCAACTTATCAAGATCATTAATCCGTCTTGTTATGTCGAAAATTTTGGTATAAAAATGAAAACAAAATCCTGTTATATCAATATTTGTTTAAAACAGAATATCATCGCATTTATTATTTATAATTTTTTTGAAAATCCCAAATTTGTAATTAAAAATCAAATCAAATCAAATTTGCGAAAAAACATCGAAATCAAATTTCTGTATAAACTAAATTTCCTAAACAATATTAACTTCACAAATTTATAAGTCATTATATTTTTCCAAACAAAAGTTTTTTCTAAGAGAAAATTATATATATATAGAGAGAGAGAGAGCACGTAAATAGAAACCAGTAATACCATAAAAAGGAATCGAAAATCTCAAGCTTGTCGTGTACATACAAGCAACCTTCAACAGCTCAATAATCTTTTTCCTAATTCGAATTTTCGAATTTTCAAATTTTCCGTGCATAGCACGTGCTTTGGCATCAGGGATGCAGGGTCCGATTCGGTTCCCCCCAACGGCGGCAAACCCCTAAATTAAGTAACCATCAGCTTACCCGTAACGCAATCTCTCTCTCTCTCTATAAAAACTCTCTCGTCACAGATCTCTCTCTCAAAACTCTCTCATCAGCGCTCTCTTTCTCTCTCTAAAAACCCTCTCTCTCTCTCTCACATCATCAATCGCGCGATCTTTCTCATCACCGGCTCTAACGATGGTTGGAGGTTCGTCGAGGAACAGCCGGATCGTTTGGGACCGATTCATCTCGGTTCGATCCGCCATCGACTTTGATTACGCGCGCTCTCAGTTGACGACATCGGGGAGTTCGAGATCCGCGACCAAGGACGGGTCGGAAACCAGCACCTATCAAAAACTCCTCCGCGGACTCGTCAACAACAACCGGGACCGTATTCTGGCCTTCAACAACCTGAGCACGCTAGAGGTATCATCTGCCTTCACCCAAGATTTTAACTTTAGCAGTTTAGGTGGTAACCCTAGCCCTAGGCCATCGAAACCGAAAAGATTCGCCGCAGATTGGACGTTGGATGCCCCTGGCCTGGTCGATGACTTTTACCTGAACCTCATTGATTGGGGCAGCTCCAATATCATTTCTGTGGCCCTCGACAACACCGTCTACATGTGGAACGGTTTCGATGGATCGACTTCTCATCTTGTGACCGTCGACCCTGTTGTGGCCCCGGTGACGAGCGTGAGATGGGCTCCTGATGGGCAACATGTTGCCGTCGGGATGAACAATTCTCATGTTCAGCTTTGGGATTCGACCCGTAGTCGGTTGCTGAGGACGTTTGAGGGAATTCACGGGGGGTCTCGAGTTGGGTCCCTTGCTTGACATGGGAGCAATATCTTGACCACTGGAGGAGGGGATGGGTGCATCCTTAACAACGATGTTAGGGTGCCGTCTCATGTTGTGCAGACTTATAGAGGGCACCGGTAGGAGATTTGTGGGCTGACGTGGTCGGATTCGGCCCCCAAGCAATTAGCTAGTGGGGGCAATGATAACCTCGTTTACATATGGGATCGAAGGAAGCAGGACAAATGCGTTTTCCGGTTGAGTGAACATGTTGCTGGGGTTAGGGCATTAGCGTGGTGCCCATTGAAGGATAGGTTGTTGGCTACAGGCGGAGGTGAACGCGACGGGAGCATAAAGTTTTGGAACACACAGATGGGCACTTGCGTAAAGTCAGTTAAAGTCGGCTCTCAAGTGTGTGCTCTACTGTGGAATAGGCAAAAGCAAGAAATTTTAAGATCTTATGGAGTTGGTGAGGAACAACTAACTCTTTGGACTTATCCTTCTATGGCTAAGAAGGGACAGCTTGTTGGTCACAGTGGACGAGTTCTGTTCATGACCCGGAGCCCAGATGGCTCCTTTGTTGCAACTGCTGCTGGAGGAATTGACGAAACACTTAGGTTGTGGAAGATCTTTCCTCAGGAGGCTGCAAGTGAAGTGGAGGAATTGACGAAACATCCTTGATGAGCGTGAATCTCCCACGTGATCACCTCACAAACCAACTCTCGATAGAACTTTGAGAAGAGAAGACGGCGGCTCAAACCCTAGCAATCTCTTAGATCCCTCATTTCTCTTATTATTAATTAGATTAAATTAAACCCTAGCCCCATATATCACATATATATAGGGGCCACTACTAGAAGGGGTGGGTATTGGGCCGGGTGAAGCCCAACAACCAACATACTCCCACTTGCACCTTTGAGTGGGTGTTGTCAATAGCTCATTGAGCTGGTTCCCTGAACACCCAACAACCAACATACTCCCACTTGCACCTTTGAGTGGGTGTTGTCCATAGCTCATTGAGCTGGTTCCCTGAACAGTTGACTCCCTGAGTCAATTATCTCTTTGAGAATCTTCTTTTCCATCCTTATTCATAACCATACATGGTGCGAGATGGACCGTTGAGAACCTGCAAGCGGGTAGCATTGCAGCCAGATCCGTTAGGATCGACACAAGGATCTCCCTAAAAGAAAAACAACATAAACTAAATATATGTTAGGTTCGCGAAATCTCATGCCCTAGATCCGATCGGGCATGTCTGCCTAAGTACCTTCGATTCCTCTTGGAAGTGTACTCGAACACCGCGGTAGTTCCTTGATTCATTGCACTCTTAAACTTCGCCACCATAACGTCATAAGAGTTGGCCATGCGACGCAATCTGGAGACATCCTAATGGATCTTTCTCCGGGTCCAAATAGCTACGTCTGCCATTTGCCCCGCTTTCCTGACACTGCCCCGAATGTTCGGTATATAGTCATTGCAACAGAAAACAGCAACCAAAATATCATACACTCATAACATGCCTACCCAGACAACCTAGTGTCGCTAAGGGTATATTGACTTCTCGTCCTTCTGTGAAGGAGGTCGTCATAAGGGTTCACACAGTATGGGAGATGGGATCCATTTCTCAACCTTCTTATGTGCACGGTCTCATCGCATGTCGTATGGCAATGTGCTACGGTATAAAATTCTCTCCCTGAGAGCATAATGCCATTAAAGTTATACCGTACGGACTCAAGTCTAATCACCCTGTGATTGACTTATCCGGCTTTATCGCTTTACGATATGCGTGGGATCTCCTGACAAGCTCGCATCCTGTGCGACAAGTCAGACCCTTAGTCCGGTTATATGTAAAACTGGTAAAGTGGTCATGGGATAGCCACTTCGGTCATTCGGCATATAGCATATACCAACCTCATCCTGACCTAATCAGGACGACTCTGTTAAGCGCTCCCACTGTCGCCATAACATGTATGCATCAATACGGTCACTGCTCCGAGCAGATGACATCTTGCACTTGGTCTCACTTTCGTATGGCTTTCTAGCATAAAGGGGATCTCTTATGTGAGGAAGTTTCTATCTGCTGACGTATCTTTGTTAAATGTGTGTCTTGCGAATATCGTGTACCCCGTACACTTAAATTTGTACTCCATACCAGAAATAGTTAAACAATATAGACATATCCATCCAAGATAATAAAGAAAGAAAGCAACACATCATCAATCATAAAATATACATCTATAAAGTTGTCACACACAAATGAATAATGTCAAACATAATAAGAAGTCACTACATGTCTAAATACATGGTCGTCGTATGCTGTACAAATCGCTCCTCGGCAATTCCTTTCGTCAGTGGGTCCGCGACCATCTAAGCCGTAGAGATGTATTGCAGCATGACTTCCTTTCTCATGCCTTCTAATAAAATGGTACCGACTTTGAATGTTTTTGACTTGCCGTGGTACTTCGGATTTTTCGAGCATGCAATGGCCGACATGCTATCGCAACTAAGGATCACCTATTGCTTTTCTAAGCTAGAGAGTTAACCCATTTTCCCCATTTTTTTATGTTTTGTAGTTTTGAGATGAGTTTGTTGCGACAAATCCGCCGAAACGCGGCCAATAGAGCACTTTTATTTTTAGGTTTTTAGATACCGGTAAACTAAGCTACCATACAAGAAAATAATAAGCAAATAACTGATTTCTTACATAATATTACAAGTGCATGATAATGTTTAAAATTATGTTGTTATTGAAATTTTAGTTAAATTATAAAAATATCATTTTATCATAAGAAATCAGTAAAGTCAGAAGTATAGGTTTTTTCTTGTCTCCTAGTTATGACGTGCTATATTCAAATATTTACGCTGGCAATTGTTATCATGTCTTATCCACATACAATATTGTATCCTTGCTTCATTTATATTCTTTGTTTGCCCATTTATGTTTTCTTGCGGGTAATATCTGAAGAGCTTGTTGGGGTAAAAATTTGCACCCCGGTTGACCGAGTCAAAGTCAAGGTCAACCCCCAAGCTAGGTGGGCCCAAGCCCAGGTCAAGCGGGCCCATGCCCAAATCGAGCCCGCGGCCAGCCTCCCCATGCCAACAAAAAAATCATGTAATAAATAATTCTTATATAATTTTTTATACATGAATGTATGCAAAATGGACATAAAGCTAATATTTTGTAAGCCCATGGCTTATGTGCAAAAATCAAATGGCACATGAGCCATGGGATAGGCAAAATGCCATTTTGCAAAGCCCAAGGGGCTATATGTAAATATGTAAGCCTATATAAGGCAACATTTTGATGAATAAAGCATATACTTTTCATTCTCTCCACAAAAATTTTAGATCTGAGATCTTTTATGCCTCCTGCTCCTTCTCCAAGGTTCTAAACCTTCTCATTTCTTTTGAATTAAATCAAGAGTTTTACTCTTTCTTTTCAAAAACTAAGAAGTCTTCCACCACAAAACCCACAAAGGGGAACTTGGATCTACCATTAGATCTCAGAAAGGAGAGATTTTTAGATCTCACATCTCTTGATCACCAAGATCCAGCCAACAGAGGAGGAAGAGGAAGAACCCCTTTCATCAACCAAAACATTTTAGGAGTTTAACTCCATATATTTACATATATATATATATATATATAATAAATATTTCCTTTCTGAAGCATAGCTTCTGGTTCTGGGACTAAAAGCCCCTTTTTTCTCGCCAGCGCTCGAGCGCAAAGCGCCCACGTGCCGACACGTGGCGCGCTTGCGCTCAGGCGCACTGCGCTCGAGCGCAAAGCGCCCACGTGCCGATACGTGGCGCGCTTGCGCTCAGGCGCACTGCGCTCGAGCGAAAAGCGCCCACGTGCCGACACGTGGCACGCTTGCGCTCGAGCGCACTGCGCTCGAGCGCAAAACACCCACGTGCCGACACGTGGCACGCTTGCGCCTGAGCGCACAACACCTAAGCGCTCAAGGCGCTGGCCCCACGCATCCCATGGATGCCTTCCCCCTCTCTTTTTATGTACATACATATATATATATATATACATATGTATAAATATTTAAACACACATGTACCCCATGACACTGTCCCTGTTAGAAAAAAAATTCTAACGGGGCGCTGCCCCGCACCCCGCAAGGGGCTGCTAGCCTCTTTGACCCCCAGCCCGCTATCCGGGTAGCGAGACCCCCGTAAAAACTCTGCGGGGCTCCCGATATATCCAAACCCCCCTTCCAAAACAACACACACGTACACTGTACATTGAGTTCGCATGACCAGTTTAACCCGTTAATCGGAGGTTCGCTCGCCCCAAAGGCAAGGGATAATTAACGGCAGCTTAGTCCGCGGCTGCCGGAGATTCGAATCCCCACAATCAATAAACCCCGGCCTACCCTAGGCAGGGGGAATTTGTAGTGCGTCTGACAAGCGCGCGCGTATTCTCATCTCAATGGGGTGACGAAAAACACCCTACAAGCTCCATCCAACGGCTTTGTCTCAACAATCAAAATCCGCTGTAGAAAGATGTACATTATGCTCTGGTGGCCCGTGAAAATCTGACATGACTCTCCGCACAAGTAGTGTCCTCAGATCTTCAAAGCACGACCACCGCGGCCATCTCCAGATCATGAGTGGGATATCCTGCTCATATTTCCTCCAACTGTCAGGAAGCATGAGCGATAACTCTATCGTGCTACGTCAGTACACAATCGAGCCCCGCTCGCGAAACATCACAGTTAAACCACAAAGTTGCCCTAACGAGAAAGCAAAGAACAGTGAGGCTGATAAGCAGAAAGACCCTTCGGTCCATGAGGAGTCGGGCTCGGAAAGCGAAGAAGAGCCGACTTTCCGCCCCAGGACCGCGGAGCAAGAGCTGCTTCAAGAGCTCCGAAAGCAGCTCAGAGATAAAGACAAGGAGATGGCCAAACTCTACTCCAAAATCGATGACTTGACGAATGTCGTGATGCAGCTCACGGCCCGACTTGCCTCTCAGCCGCCCAATCAAGCGGAGGGTTATGCTCGTGAACCAGGAAATGGTGTCCCAAAGCAGCCGACGCATATTCCTTCAAATCCAAAAGTGGGCGAACTACATGAAAATCAGTCGCATCCTATCTCGGGAAGTGTTTTGGCTACCGATGACAGTAGCCCGCTAACTCAAGATCAAATCATGGATTTAGTTGCCAGCAAAGTCAAAACATTGGTAGCTGAAGCCGAAGCGCAAAAAGATATCAGCAGTAGTGGGAGACCATATCCTGTTCAGTATGATCTGGTGGAATTTCCTAGCGGCTATGTCATCCCTAAATTCGGAAGATTCGATAGGACGGGAAATGCGAATCAGCATATCGCCCACTTTAAAGCCTCATGCGGGAACACTGGGGGCAACGATGCGCTTCTCCTCCGCCAGTTCGTTAATAGCTTGACCGATGTTGCTTTCGACTAGTAGCGAGTATACCGGATGGCTCCGTCATAACTTTTGTCCAAATGGAATCTCTGTTTCGGCAGAGGTTTATGAGTGTCAGCGATAAGATTACCATTGTCGAGCTCGTAAGGACCAAGCCCAAGAACAACGAAAGCAACACGGATTTTATAACCCGATGGCGCAATCTCTCCGTTAAATGCGAGCCGCTGATAGAGCAGGACCAATCTGTCAGCCTCCTCGTCGGAAATCTCAACAATTGGATGGCCCCGTTTCTATGCACCGCGGGTCTCAAAACATTCCAAGAGCTGACCAGGAAAGTCCAGATGCTGGAGCGCTCAAAGCAGGAGTCCTTCTCGGATTCCCAAAACAACAATAGGTCCTGGAGAAACCGAAAGGACGATAATCGCAAAGGCGGAAACTCCGATGATTCTGGATCTTTCAACATTTCGGCTAACCGAAATAAGCAAGGGATGAGCGGGCCTAGCGCCAACCAGCCTCGGAAGCCAGTGTTCGGAGAGGGAGGAGAATCTCCACTGAAAGAGAAGTTGGATAAGGTCTATTCCTTCAGAAGGGACAGAATCCGTAAAATATTCAAAGACGCCCTGAAAACGGTCTACAACTGCCAGAGTCAAAAAGACCGCAAGAAGCGAATAGGACCGACGACCCTAAATACTGCCCCTATCACAGAGTGATAGGTCATGCCATTGAGGACTGTTTCGTCTTCAAAGATTGGGTCGAAAAACAATACAAGGCATGAGAGATAGAACTGTCTAGAGGCGTGTTAACAAACAGTCCAGCTGCGACCGCCAATTTCATACAAACGGAGACCGAAATTCTTCGTGAAACTGATTCTCTCAGATATCCGCCTCTCTCTGAGAACAATCGACCACCATGTCATTAAACTGGGAACAATCGACCTCTAAGTCGTTAAACTGGGAATGTAAAAAAAATATATATGTGTAAATAAAAAAAGTGTAAATAAAAGAAAAATAAAGAAAATCTGAAATGATGGGGCAACTCGCAAAAAAAAACAGCGAGTAAAATAAAAATGAAAATAAAGCCGAAATGATGGGGCAACCGTGAATAAAAGCCGAAATGATAGGGCAATCGCGATATTCGCGATAAGAAAAGCTGAAATGATAGAGCAATCGCGGTAAAACGAAAACAAAAACAAAAAAACAAACAAAAAACGGCGAATGATGAGTCGCTCCTGGTACCATATTCCAGTGCAGCGATGCAGACGCCAACCAAAATCCAATTTTTCAAAATTCTCTCAGCCCTACGGCCAGTCCCCAAATTGACTGCCGTATACAATCCACGGGCTCAAATAATTCTCAGCATACCCATGTCCCACCGCAATCACCAGTTACGCGGCTGGTCTCCGCCCGTGGAATTATGCTCCATTGAGAAGACCCACTAATGTGTCCTCACGATACATGAGGAAAACAAACCTTTGTGGGATCCTTACGACTCACGAAGGAAAAACACACTTAGGAGTCCTCACGACTCCTAAGGAGAAAATACACCTACGGGATCCTTACGAAATGCTTTTACGGGACCCTCACGGCCCATAAAATTGAAAAGCCTTAGGTGACGGGGACCTAAACCTGTCTCCTAAGCCATCACTCCCCAATCCCCAAGTGGCGAATGATGAGTTGCTCCTGGTACCATATTCCAGTGCAGCGATGCAGACGCCAACCAAATTCCAAACTTAAATCCCAAGCGGCGAATGATGAGTCGCTCCTGGTACCATATTCCAGTGCAGCGATGCAGACGCCAACCAAATTCTAAATCCCATGCCCCAACGGCGAATGATGAACCGCTCCTGGTACCATATTCCAGTGCAGCGATGCAGACGCCAACAAAAATCCAATTTCCCAAAATTCTTCCGGCCCTACGGTTGGTCCCCAAGTTGACCATCGTATACAATCCACGGGCTCAAATAATTCTCATCATACTCATGCCCACTGCAATCACCAGTCCAGCGGTTGGTCTCCGCCCTTGGAATTATGCTCCATTGGGAAGACCCACTCATGTATCCTCACGATACATGAGGAGAACAAACCTTTGTGGGATCCTTACGACTCACGAAGGAAAAACACACTTAGGAGTCCCCACGACTCCTAAGGAGAAAATACACCTGCAAGATCCTTACGACTCGCAGGGAGAAAATGCTTTTATGGGACCCTCACGGCCCATCAAATTGAAAAGTCTTAGGTGGTAGGGATCTAAACCTGTCTCCTAAGCCATCGCTCCCCAACCCCAAGTGGCGAATGATGAGTCGCTCCTGGTACCATATTCCAGTGCAGCGATGCAGACGCCAACCAAATTCCAAATTCCAATCCCTAAATGGCGAATGATGAGTTGCTCCTGGTATCATATTCCAGTGTAGCGATGCAGACGCCAACCATATTCCAAATCCCAATCCCTAAGTGGCGAATGATGAGTCGCTCCTGGTACCATATTCCAGTGCAGCGATGCAGACGCCAACCAAATTCCAACCCCCATACCCCAATGGCGAATGATGAGTCGCTCCTGGTACCATATTCCAGTGCAACGATGCAGACGCCAACAAAGTCCCAAAATTTTATGGCCCTACGGTCTGGATCATACATTCTGCAAAACCGTATACAATCCACGGGCGTAAAACAATCCCAATCTCTCCAAAAATAATAAAATAAAAATAAAAAAAGGTATGTCCACAAGCAAAATGGGTACGGATGAAAACCAGAAAGGGCTCCGTGAGTAAAAACAGCAGGACTGCCGGCGAGTTTGTGAAAACCCGAAAGGGCGCAAACTTGTGAGAAAGAGATGAAATGCACTCATAAGGTCCTTTCGACTTTGTGAGGAGAAAATTCCCGCGTGAGATCCTTACGACTCACAAAGGAGCGACACACTTGGGAGTCCCCACGACTCCCAAGGAGAAAATACACTTACGGGATCCTTACGACCTGTAGGGAGAAAATGCTTTGTTAGACCCTTACGGCTCACAAAGTTGAAAAGTCTTAGACGATAGGGACCTAAAACCTGTCTCCTAAGCCATCGTTTCCTAATAAGCAAACGCAAATGATGATTCGCTCCTGGTATCATATTCCAGTGTAGCGATGCTGATGCCAAACAAAAAAAAACAATCCCCAAATCCTCTCATGACAAATGATGATTCGCTCCTGGTACCATATCCCAGTGTAGCGATGCTGATGTCAACCCAAATCAAATTAAACCAACAACCTCTGCAGCGGAATCATGCTTCGTCCCAGAATTTACCCCGTGTCGAAATCATGCTTCGCCTCTGGATAACGACCTCCTCGTCGGAATTATGCTTCGTCTCAGAATACACCCCGTGTCGTAATGATGCTTTGCCTCGGTGTACCTGCCTTCCCTGTCGAAATTATGCTTCGTCTCGGAATCAAGTCAGCCAACAAACTCTGAGCCGGAATCATGCTCCGTCTCAGAATATACCCCGTGTCGAAATCAATGCTTCGCCTCGGAATATTTGCCTCCCTTGTTGGAATTATACTTCGTCTAGGAATCTACCTCTGTATCGAAATCATGCTTCGGTCAGAATGTCTGCCGATCATCGGAATGATGCTCCGATCTTTGGAATTATGCTCCGTCCATCGGAATGATGCTCCGAACCATGGAATTATGCTCCGCTCTTCGGAAAGATGCTCCGAACTCTGGAATCATGCTCCGCCCTTCGGAACGATGCTCCGAACCTTGGAATTATGCTCTGCCCTTCGGAATGATGCTCCGAATCCTGGAATTATGCTCCGCTCTTCGGAAAGATGTTCCGAACTATAGAATCAAGCTCCGCCCTTCGGAACGATGCTCCGATCTCTGGAATTATGCTCCGCGCTTCGGAATGATGCTCTGATCCTTGGAATTATGCTCCGCTCATCGGAATGATGCTCCGATCCCTGGAATCATGCTCCGCTCATCGGAATGATGCTCCGATCCCCTGGAATTATGCTCCGTGCTTCGGAATGATGCTCCGATCCTTGGAATTATGCTCCGCTCATCGGAATGATGCTCCGATCCCCTGTAATTATGCTCCGCAAATCGGAATGATGCTCCGACCCTGGAATTATGCTCCGCGCTTCGGAATGATGCTCTGATCCTTGGAATTATGCTCCGCTCATCGGAATGATGCTCCGATCCCTGGAATGATGCTCCGCTCTTCGGAATGATGCTTCGATCCTTGGAATCATGCCTCTACTCTTCGGAATTATGCTCCGACTCTTCGGAATTATGCTCCGACGTTGGAATTATGCTCCGCGAATCGGAATGATGCTCCGATCCCCAGGAATCATGCTCCCCGAGATGATGTTCCGCCCCCGGAATGATGTTCCACCTCGAAGTCCAGCTTCAAGATTCATCAATTTCATGTACACAACTCAAATGTGCGGTGTGCATTTATTGATGGGGGGCAATTTGTTGGGGTAAAAATTTGCACCCCGGTTGACCGAGTCAAAGTCAAGGTCAACTCCCAAGCTAGGTGGGCCCAAGCCCAGGTCAAGCGGGCCCATGCCCAAGTCGAGCCCGCGGCCAGCCTCCCCATGCCAACAACAAAATCATGTAATAAATAATTCTTATGTAATTTTTTATACATGAATGTATGCAAAATGGGCATAAAGCTAATATTTTGTAAGCCTATGGCTTATGTGCAAAAATGAAATGGCACATGAGCCATGGGATAGGCAAAATGTCATTTTGCAAAGCCCAAGGGGCTATATGTAAATATGTAAGCATATATAAGGAAACATTTTGATGAATAAAGCATATACTTTTCATTCTCTCCACAAAAATTTAGATCTGAGATCTTTTATGCCTCCTGCTCCTTCTCCAAGGTTCTAAACCTTCTCATTTCTTTTGAATTAAATCAAGAGTTTTACTTTCTTTTCAAAAACTAAGAAATCTTCCACCACAAAACCCATAAAGGGGAACTTGGATCTACCATTAGATCTCAGAAAGGAGAGATTTTTAGATCTCACATCTCTTGATCACCAAGATCCAGCCAACAGAGGAGGAAGAGGAAGAACCCCTTTCATCAACCAAAACATTTTAGGAGTTTAACTGCATATATTTATATATATATATAATAAATATTTCCTTTCTAAAGCATAGCTTCTGGTTCTGGGACTAAAAGCCCATTTTTCTCGCCAGCGCCCAGCGCTCGAGCGCAAAACGCCCACGTGCCGACACGTGGCGCGCTTGCGCTCAGGCGCACTGCGCTCGAGCGCAAAGCGCCCACGTGCCGAAACGTGGCGCGCTTGCGCTCAGACGCACTGCGCTCAGGCGCACTGTGCCCACGTACCGACACGTGGCGCGCTTGCGCTCAGGCGCACTTGCACTCGAGCGCAAAGCGCCCACGTGCCGACACGTGGCGCGCTTGCGCTCGAGCGCAAAGCGCCCACGTGCCGACACGTGGCGCGCTTGCGCTCAGGCGCACTGCGCTCGAACGCAAAGCGCCCACGTGCCGACACGTGGCGCGCTTGCGCTCAAGCGCAAAACGCCCATGTGCCGACACGTGGCACGCTTGCGCCTGAGCGCACAACACCTAAGCGCTCAAGGCGCTGGCCCCACGCATCCCATGGATGTCTTCCCCCCCTCTTTTTATGTACATACATATATATATACATATGTATAAATATTTACACACACATGTACCCCACGACACTGTCCCTGTTAGAAAAAAAATTTCTAACGGGGCGCTGCCCCGCATCCCGTAAGGGGCTGCTAGCCCCCTTGACCCCCAGCCCGCTATCCGGGTAGCGGGACCCCCGTAAAAACTCTGCGGGGCTCCCGATATATCCAAACCCCCTTCCAAAACAACACACACGTACACTGTACATTGAGTTCGCATGACCAGTTTAACCTGTTAATCGGAGGTTCGCTCGCCCCAAAGGCGAGGGGTAATTAACGGCAGCTTAGTCCGCGGCTACCGGAGATTCGGATCCCCACAATCAATAAACCCCGGCCTACCCTAGGCAGGGGGAATCTGTAGTGCGCCTGACAAGCGCGCGCATATTCCCATCTCAATGGGGTGACGAAAAACACCCTACAGGGTTTATTTTGCAGGTAAAGTCGGTGTCATAGCTAAGTATGTTTTGATTTGTTAAGTATACCATAGTTATATATTTTATTTTTTTGTCTGTTTTGACTTGTTAATCGGCTTATCTTCTTGAAATTTTAGTTAAATACTTGTCATGCTAACGGCGGCTGGGGTTCGAGATCCGAAACCAAGGACGGATCCGAATCCCAACACCTATCAGAAACTCCTCTGTGGACTCGTCAATAACAACCGAGACCGAATTCCGGCCTTCAACAATCTGAGCACACTAGAGGTATCATATCCATCCTTCACCCAAGATTTCAACTTTACTAGTTTAGGTGGTAACCCTATCCTAGTGCATCGAAATCTAAAATATTCGCCGCACATTGGACACTGGATACCCTTTCCCTAATCGATGATTTTTACCTGAACCTCATCGATTGGGGAAGCACCAATATCCTCTTCATGGCCCTTGACAACACCATTTACTTGCGGAACGGTTCAGACACGTCGATATCTCAGCTCTTGACCGTCGACCCCGATGTCGGCCCGGTAACAAGCGTCAGCTGGGTTCCTGATAGGCAACAACACGTTGCCGTCGGGGTGAACAACTCTCGTGTTCAGCTTTGGGATTCGATGTGTAATCGGTTGCTAAGGACGTTTAGGGGAATCCACTAGGGGTTTCGGGTTGGGTCGCTTGCTTAGCATGTGAGCAACATATTGACCACTGGAGAAGGGGCTGGGTGTATCCTTGACGACAATGTCAGGGAAGGTCTCATGCTGTGCAGACTTATAGAGGGCACTGCTGAGGTGGTTAGATTCGGGTCCCAAACAATTAGCAAGCGGGGCTAATGATAACCTCGTTCATATATGGGATCGAAGGAACCGAGACAAATTTATTTTCCGGTTGAATGAACATGTTGCAAGGGTGAGGTCATTAACGTGGCGCTCATTGAAAGATAGGTTGTTGGCTATAACCGGAGGCGAATACAATGGTGTGTAAAGTTTTGGAACACACGGATGGGCACTTGCGTTAAATCAGTTAAGGTTAAATCGGTTAAGGTCGACACTCAAGCGAGTGCACTAATGTGGAATGAGAACAAGCAGGAGATTTTAAGCTCTTATAGAGTTGGTGAGGAACAACTAGCTCTTTGGACTTACCTTTCTATGGTTAAGAAGGGACAACATGTTGATCACAGTGGACGAGTTTTGTTCACCCGGAGCCCAGATGGCTCCATTGTTGCAACTGCGACTTTCCTCAAGAGGCTACAAGTGAAGGGGCCTTCAGGGATTCTTATGGCGTTCCTATCTGGTAAGTTGCTTTAATGATCGACAACATACTTTAATACTGGTATAGTATTGACAATCCTATTTCACTATGTTTGTCTTGACATTTAGGATACTGCCACCAACACCCACCATATCCATATGTCTTCGATACAGAGGCTTGGGCGCAAAGAAAAATCAATTTTATTGAGAGTTGGGTTCGTAGTTCATTATGCGTGTGAGGATGCAACGCCTGGTGAACTGCGAACATTTTTATTATTTTTTTATGTTTTATGTTTTCTTTTGATGTTTTGCAGTTTCGAGCTGAGTCTGTTGCGACAAAAAGCGGCCAATACAGCACTTCTATTTTTAGATTTTTAGATACCGTTAAACTAAAGTACCATACAAGAAGATAATAAGCCAAAAACTAATTTCATACATAATATTACAAATGCATGATAATGTTTAGAATTATGTTATTATTGAAATTTTAGTTAAATTATAAGAATATATGTTGGGTTACAACCAAAGGTCAAAAGGCAAAGTCAAACCGTGGACAAGTAGGCCAAAGCCAAAGCAAACGGACCCTACTGTCGAATCCAAGCCGGGCTAATGCCCGAACCCAAGTCCAAGCAGGTGGGCCCAAGCATAGACCGGCCCCATGCCAAGAAAGTACAACAAATAAATGCAATATTTAAATAAATGGGCAAAAAATCAAATTTTTGTAAAGCCCATGCTCATTTGCAAAAAGAAATAAGCACATGAGGCATGTGATGGGCAAAATGCTATTTTGTAAAGCCCAATGGGCTATGTGTAAACTTGTAAGTCTATATAAGGCAATATTATGATGAAATGAAAGAGAAGAATTCATTCCCCTCAAAGAATATTAGGGTTTTGTGCCTCCTTCTCCTTTCTCAAGGTTTTAAACTTCTTCTTTTTTGAATTAAATCAAGAGTTTAACTTTTCTTGTTCTAAAAAGAAATAGTTTTTCACCATAAAACCTTCGAAGGGGAGCTCAGATCTCCCATCAAATCTCTAAAAGGGAGATTTTTCACCGTCCCTTTTCTCCAAGATCTAACAAAAAGTGAGGAGGTATAAGGAACCCATCTCAAAAGAACCTATTTTAGGGAAGTCTAAGGCCTGAAGAGGAAGAAAATGGACATCTTTTCACCGTCTAAGATCTAAACCTTTTGAGAGTTTAACTCCAAATCAATTTTGAGGGGCTCAACTCCAAGTCCAAGATCCAAATCCTCAAAAGAGTTTAACCTCAAATCCAGATCTTTTAGGAGTTCAATTCCAAATAAAAATCCTTCTTTTTCTAGGAGTTTAACTCCAAAGTTCTTCAGGAGTTTAGCTCCTAGCGGCCGCGCGCCGGGTGTGTGATCCGCTGGCACCCACGTGTCATCTCACACGTCCTTAGGATGCTTCTTACCCCAATTTTTCCCACACGCTCCACACTCAAAACACATCTTCCGTTTGAAAAAATTTCTAACGGGGCACTGCCTCGTACCCCACAAGGGGCTGCTAGCCCTCTTGACCCCTAACCCACTATCCGGGTAGCAGGATCCCTGTAAACTCTGTGAGACCTCCGATATGCCCAAAACACTTTCAAAATACAACACACGCACACCAGCGCATTGAGTTCCGCATGACCAATTTGACCCGTCAATCGGAGGTTCTCTCGCTCTAAAATCGATGGGTAATTAACGGCAGCTTAGTCCGCGGCTGCCGGAGATTTGGATTCCTACAATCAATAAATCCCGGCCTACCCTAGACAGGGGGAATCAGTAACACGCCTGACAAGCGACGCGTATTTCTATCTCAATAGGATGACGTAAAACACTCTACAGGTTCTGGCACGCCCGGTAGGACATCTCTCCTCCCATATTTCGGGTCAAGTGTTCATGCGAGTTCAATTAATATATATTGATTGTTTGTTCTAAAATTCTATTCCTTTACGCAGATTAACAAAACTCAATCTCAAATCTTCGGACGTAACAAAGATATCTCTAAGGATAAGCTCAGCTCTCAACACAACTCTCATCTCCTACACGATGAAGATGGACGTCAGGACGGCCCTCCTGGCCAGTATCGGGCGACAGTGGGAGGAGCTGCTGCCACCATTTAGCTCTGTTCTGTTCATGCCAGCCAACGCTATCCTGGCTCCTCAGGCCCCTGTAACAGGCAAGCCGGCCTCGAAAGGCAGGAGGCTAAATGTGGTGATCTTAAGAGCGTCCCAATCTAAACGCAAGCCGGTGTTTGAACGACTTTCCTTGTCCTCAGCTGAGGTCAAAGCCGTCGAAACAAAAGAGTCGCCAGATATCGCGGGCAACCTCAGGCGATGCCTTCGGCGAGTGCGCAAGCGGATGTTTTTTAAGGCTCTTTACCAGCCGACCCACGGCGGCTTTCCGAAGAGCAGAAGCCTGCCAAGCGCTCAAATCGGAAAACTGAGGCAAAAGCGGCCTAGATATAAAGCTAACAAAAGGGCTAGAGCTCCTGCCAAGTTAAATTTTGTGAAGTTCCAAATCTCGGATTGCCCCATAACCATGGTCGTGTCAGCCGTGAAAATTCGCAATTTTTTCGAACGCTTAAAGTGTGTTCAGAAGAATGCGATGTCTGCCAAAATCAAGAGAACCGCATTCGAACTGTGCTGCGAAAGGACATGTCCAAGCCCAGCCTAAAAGGCGTGACACCCTCGCATCAGAAGTTTACCAAGTATTTCGTGTAGCGCGAAAGTAGCGGGACAAAACCAGAAAAGAAGCGCCAGCGCCATCCAAGGATCCATCCAGGCCAACCGTCTTCAGTCGTCTGTCCTTTCCTGAAAGGGAGGGGCCACGACGGCGGTCTGAGAAATCAGCCGTCTAAAATAAAGAGATGGCTGGATATGTGATCCATACTGTCTATATGATCGGCACGCGCAGCAAGAGTAAAGACGGGGCCACTATGTCTCAAGCCCAATCTGGCTCGAATGTGGCCGCCACTTCCCATGATCGGCCTCCTCCTCAGGATGATGAAAACCCCATCGTGGAGGCTGATAAGAAGAAGGACCCCTCGGTCCACGTGGAATCAGGTTTGGAAGGCGAAGATGAGCTAATCTTCCATCCCAGGACCGCAGAGCAGCAACTTCTCTAAGAATTCCAGAAGCAGCCCAGAAACAAAGACAAGGAGATGACCAAGCTCTACTCAAAAATTGACGATTTAACAAACGCCGTCTTACAGCTGACGGCCCAGGTTGCTTCTCAGCCGCCCAATCAAGCGCAGGCTCTGCTCATGAACCGGGAAATGGTATCCCGATGTAGCCGACGCTTATTCCCTCAAATACAAAGGTGGGTGAGCCGTATGAAAATCGACCACATTCCGCCACAAAAAATATCTTAACTACCGATGACAGCCTTCCGTCAACGCAGGATCAAATCATGGATTTGTTCACCAACAAAATCAAAACATTGGTGGCTGAGGCCGAGACATAGAAAGAGGCGGGCAACAGTGGGAGACTATATCCTGCATAATACGATCTTGTGGAGTTTCTCAATGGTTATGTTGTCCTCAAATTTGAAATGTTCGATGGGACGGAAAATGCGAACCGGTACGTTGTCCAATTTAAAGCATCATGCACGAACACTGGGGGCAATGATGCGCTCCTCCGTCAGTTTGTCAATAGTTTGACCGATTTTGCTTTCGATTGGTATGCAAGCATACCCGATGACTTCATCACGATGTTCGCACAAATAGAATCCCTGTTCAATCAAAGATTCATAAGTGTCAGCGATAAAATCACTATTGCCGATCTTATAAGGATCGAGCCAAAGAATAATGAAAACAACACGGATTTTATAGTCCGATGGCACAATCTCTCTGTCAAATATGAACTGCCGTTGGAACAAGATCAATCCGTTGGTCTTTTTATAGAAAATCTGAACAACTGGATGAAACCTATCCTATGCATCGCAAGCCTCAAAACATTCTAAGAGTTGACTAAGAAGGTTTAAATGTTGGAACGCTCAAAGTCCGAGTCCGCTCAGGATCTTCAATTCACAAACAGACCGAGATATCAGAAGGACGACAACCGGAAAGACAAAAGTTCCAACAGCACCGATTCTCTCAATAAGCGGAGAGCGGACGGAGCGAAAACTAACAAACCCCAAGAGCCAACTTTGGAGGAAAGGAGAAGTAAGGTTTACCCCATAAGAGATAAGGTTCACAAAATATTCAAAGATGCTATGAAGAATGGCCTGCGGCTACCGGAACCAAAGTGGCCGAGTGAAGCAAACAGGACCGATCATCCCAATTTTGCCCATACCACCGAGTGTTGGGCCACACTATTGAAGACTGTTGCATTTTTAAGGATTGGGTCGAGAAACAATGCAAGACGGGAGAAGTCTCATTATCCCCTGGCGTGTTAACAAACAATCAAGCCGCGACCGTCAATTTTATACAAACAGAGACCAAGATATTTCGGGAATTGGTCGCTCGCAATTGTTCACCCTTCCCTGAAAGGGGCAAACCATAGTGACAATCCAAAGGTCTAGCGAATAACGGACAATGATGGGACAACAGACAGATGCGCGATCCATACGGTCTACATGGTCGGACCTGGATAAACAAACCCTCCTACACTTCACAGCCATGATGATGATATGGTTGACGCCGTCCAATACTGGTTCGGTTCAGATAATGATGAGGATCCTGCTCGAGCTGGTAAGCAAAAAGAGCCCATGGTTCTTGGAGAATCAAGTTCAAACGATGAGGATAGCCTAGTCATTGTCCCCAAAACTACAGAACGAGCGTTATTCCAATGGCTTCAAGAGCAATTTCAGGATTGTGATAGGGAGTTAGCTAAGATCCGTTCTAAAGTCGACGATCTGGTGAATGTTGTGGCAAATCTCGCAACCCGAGTCCTTCAAGTGCAATCATAACAAAATCAAAATTTAGTCCATGAATCAGGGATTGATGTCCCAAAGCAGCCATCAGCTATTCCTTTCGGTTTAAGAGCGGAATACCTTCACGAAAGTCGATGGCGACTAGCCCTGAGGAAAGTCCTGACGACTGCGATAAGTTGACACGGGACAGAATCAAGAGAAAGTCATCAGCGGATCCCGAAACTCTTCAAGACTTGAAAGAGTTCAGACGGAATATGCAGATTCTGAATCTCTTCTAAACTTTCTATATAACAAGTGCAGATATCCGGAGAACAACAACAGCAAAAGTGGGCTTCTAAAGGACACTGAATCATCTAATGCATTTACCGACCAAAGTAGGCGAGAAACATGCAGGCCTAATGCCGAAAAGCCTTGAAAACCAGTGTTGGGAGGGGAGGGGAATCGTCTCTAGAAGAGAAATTAAATAAGGTCTAATCTTTCAGAAGGGACAGAGTCCGTAAAATATTCAAAGACGCCTTGGGAAACGGTCTGCAAATGCCTAAATAAAAAAGACCATATGAAGCAAACATGACTGATGATCCCTTGTACTGTCCATATCACAGGATGATGAGTCATACCCTTGAAGACCGCTTTGTCTTCAAGAATTGGGTTGAAAAACAATATAATGAGGGAGTGGTTTCATTGACCAAAGACGCATTAGCAGAAAACCAAGCTACGATTGTTTGCTCCATTCGAACGAAGACCAAAACCCTCTGGGGGCAGACGGCTCAATCGCCCGCTCCAGAAAATGACCCGGTCCACCGCAGTTTTTACGGGACACACGTACACATCTCTCCAAAAGGACAAAGAGAGTATTGAAGCACCGTGGGATCAAAGTTTAAGAATTTTTGAATTAGCGCACAACTATGACCTTTAAGTTATTAAATTCGGAAATAAAAGAAAAATAATATAAAAAAACGGTATGTCCACAAGCAAAATGGGTATGGATGAAAACCCGAAAAGGCTCTGTGAGTAAAAATAGCAGGATTGCCGGCGAGTTTGTGAAAATCCGAAAGGTGCAAACTCGTGAAAAAGAGACGAAAATATACTCGCAAAGTCCTCTCGACCTTGTGAGGAGAATATTCATGCGTGAGATCCTTACGACTCACAAATGAGCAACATACTTAGGAATCCTCACGATTCCTAAGGAGAATGTACACCTGCGAGATCCTCTCGACTCGTAGAGAGAAAATGCTTTTATGAGACCCTTATGACTCATAGAATTGAAGAGCCTGAGGTGATAGGGATCTAAACGTGTCTCCTAAGCTATCGCCCAACGGGCAACGACAGATGATGAGTCGCTCCTGGTGCTACGCTTCAGTATTAGCGGCCGACCTAAAATCCAAATTTCCAAAATTCTTCCAGTCCTACGGCCAGACCCCAAATTCATTACCGTATACAATCCACGGGCTTAAATAATCATCATCACATCTATGCCCTACAGCAATCACCAGCCCCGCGGCCGGTCTCCGCCATCGGAATTATGCTTTATTTGGGAAGACCCACTCATGTGTCCTCACAATACATGAGGAGAACTAAGCTTATGAGATGCTCTCGACTCGTAAGAAAACACCTTCGTGGGATTTTTACGACTCACAAGAGAAAAACACACTTGGGGGTCCTCACGACTCTTAAGGAGAAAATACACCTACGAGATCCTTTCGACTCGTAGGGAGAATGTTTTTATGAGACCCTTACGGCTCATAAAATTGAAAAGCTTTACAGGACAGGGACCTAAATCTGTTTTCTAAGCTGTTGCTATTCAACAGGCAAAGGCAAGTGATGATTCGTTCCTGGTACCACATTCCAGTGTAGCAATGTTGATACTAAACTAAAACCAAAATCCCCCAATTCTCCCATGGCAAATAATGATTCGTGTATGGTACCACATTTCAGTGTAACGATGTTGACGCCAAACCAAAACCAAAATCTCCAAATTCTCCAATGGAAAATGATGATTCGCTCCTGGTACCACACTCCAATGTAGTGATCTTGATGTCAAACAAAAATCCCAAATTCAAAATCCCACACTGCAATGCCTCAAATTTAAAGGTCCCGCTAAACAAGGCAAGAATCGGAAAAATCAAACTAAAGTCCTACCCGGAAGCGCTTCCAAACTCAAAAGTCCCGCCGGACAGATTGGAGCCTCCCCAAAACAAATCAAACAACCAATTTCAACTATCTCTACGTCACATACAGACACTCCGTCTCGGGGAATATCGAACAGACTCTCCGTCTCGGGAAAACATCCATCATACATTCTGTTTCAGGGAAACATCGCATACAGACACTCTGTCTCGGGGAAGCGTCAGACAGCGCCACTCCGTCTCTGGGATACGTCATACACCGACACTCCGTCTGGGGGAAACGTCAAACACCGACATTCCGTGCCGGGGGAACGTCAAGCAGACACTCCGCGCCGGGGGAACGTCAACCAGCAACACTCCGACTCGGGGAAACGTCAAACAGCGACACTCCGTCTCGGGGAAACGTCAAACACTCCGCCTCGCGGATACGTCATACGCCGATACCCCGTCTCGGGGATACGTCAAACAGCATACACTCCGTCTCGGAGATACGTCAAGTATCGACCGTCCGTGTCGTAAAAAGGGCAGTGCCAGCCTCCCAAAAGCAGGAACCAATTCAAGTCAACTTCCACGCGAAAGAAGATCCATCAATTTCATGCACACGGCCCATATATGTAGTGTGCATTCATTGATGTGGGCCACTTTGTTGGGGTTAAAATTTACATTCCATTGACCAAAGGTCAAAAGTCAGTCAAACCGCGAATAGGTAGGTCCAAGCCAAAGCAAGCAGATCCTACTGTCGAATCCAAGCCGGGTCCACTGTTGAATCCAAGCTGGGCCCACACCCGAATCCAAGCCGGGCTAACGCCCGAACCCAAGTCCAAACAGGTGGGTCTAAGTCCAAACCGGCCCTATACCAAGAAAGTACAACAAATAAATGCAATATTTAAATAAATGGGCAAAAACCCAAATTTTTGTAAAGCTCATGGCTCATGTGCAAAAAGAAATAAGCACATGAGGCATGGGATGGACGAAATGCCATTTTGGAAAGCCCAAGGGACTATGCGTAAACTTGTAAGCCTATATAAGGCAACATAATGATGAAATGAAAGAGAAGAATTCATTCGTCTAAAAAAATATTAGGGTTTTGTGCATCCTCCTTCTCCAAGGTTTTAAACTTTTTTTTGAATTAAATCAAGAGTAACTTTTTTTTTTCCAAAAAGAAATAGTTTTTCATCATAAAATCCTCGAAGGGGAGGTCAGATCTCCCATCAAATCACTAAAAGGGAGATTTTTAATCTCACCGTTCTTTTTCTCCAAGATCCAAAAAAAGAGGAAGAAGCAACCCATCTCAAAAGAACCCATTTTAGGGAAGTCTAAGGCTTGAAGAGGAAGAAAAGAGACCTCTTTTTGCTGTCTAAGATCTAAACCTTTTGGGAGTTTAACTCCAAATCAATCTTTAAGGGGCTCAACTCCAAGTCCAAGATCCAAATCCTTAAAGATCATTCAGTATCGTATCTTTGCTTTATTTATTCTTTGTTTGCCCATGTTCTGTTTTCTTGCAGTTTATATCTGAAGGGCTAATTTTGGAGGAAAAGTTTGTGTCGCAACTATGTATGTTTTGATTTGTTATGTATACCATTGTCATCAATTTTATGTTTTGAGTCTGTTTTGACTTTCTCATCTAGGCTTATCATCTTGATAAAGAAGCCAAAGATCATTCTCATCTTAATAAAATTCAACTTAGCATGTTAACTTAGAACTAGCTTATGGTTGAACTTTTTTGATGAAAATTTTGTAGGATAATTATCCTAAGATTCTCTTATTTTGTTTATTTCCCTTAAACTGTAGTTTTTGTATCAATTACATATTTTTCAGTAGCTAACAGTTACAGGCGAAGCACGTCCTAGTCTCCAACATCCACACCACCACACGAACACACATCATTAGTCATGTAGTCATGGATCCAACATTCAGCTTATTATATGTCAAGTGATTTGCAAACATTTCGCTTGTTGATTTATTTCCCGTTTGTTTCTTTATTGAAAAACTGTTTATTTTGTAATCACTTTGAGCGGCTTAAATTATAAGAGGTTTCTAAACCTCATTACTTTCATCCATATGTTCCACAATATAACTTCGAGCTGCATAGATTATACTTGACACTGAGTTAACTTGGCAATAATTTTTGGAGAGATTTTCTCAGTTGATTATTGCTCTTGAATTATGAGCATGCTACTAGAACTACAGTTCAGATATACCAGTTCCCAACAATTCTGTCACTTAAACGGGCATCTATTAATTATGGTTACCAGTACCCTTGATCTCTAGCTGTATATTTGGTGAGCTTAATATTCTCGTATTGTAAGGTCGATGTTTCTTCCAGCTTGTTAGCATTTTATAATCCATTGGTTCAAAATTACGTCCTTTCATACAATGTTAAAACGGAAATGCCACTTCCTTATCTTGTTCCATGAATGAGGTATGGCTATTTCGAGTGCTACATATAAATATCCTTTTTATTTTCAAGAAATAGGAAGAATGTTTTTTTTAACGAACTAAATCTGACTTGGATTGAAGCTTATGTCCCTCAAGAAATATAATATATATATCGACATGTTCCACTTGTTAACCTACCTATTTGTGCTTTGCTGCTTTTAAATGGCAATCACTTGGTATGCCGTTTATTGTTAATTTATCGTTTCCTTTTGCATAGTAAGATTTGTATGCAGCTATCGGTGAAAAGATGCCTTAGCAGTGAATACCTCGATTTTGTCAACATGCATTTGGTTTTGAGATTCTCATAACGTTCATATTGGAGCTGTGCAATGGTGCATAGCAGGGTACAGTTTTTGCCAATATTTTTGGTCGATGGTATGTCTATCTTCAAGAGGCCAGGGAAAATTGAAGCTAATGGTAAGTTCCTTAAAATTCTCCAAATTCTCCAAAGCTCTTAGCGGGTATCTTGGAAACAGATTATGTATATCTAGTTAATTAAGCATATTGTTTTATATAGGAATTCAAGACTGAACTACAGAATTACTTTCAGTTTGAATCTTGTCCAGGATTTAGTTTTTCTTTGATTATCTAGATAGGTTATTACTGTGATTCGCGTAAGTAGAACCTGTCTCACATTTTATACTTGTGCGATATATGTAATGAAGGGCCTTCCGTTTTCATGAATCTAACAAAATTATTGAGAAATTGTGTAGTATATATAATCTTCCTCCCGTTCTCCTCTCTCTATGGAATTCCCTCGATCTGATCTATATTTACTTTTCATATTCCCCATCATTTGGTACTGAATCCCCATTCCTTAATTTTGCAGGTTAAATTAACTTACTTTTGAGGCTTTCTGAACTTCATTTTTGTCTAGGTCAAAAAAAGGGAAGAAATACAAAAAGAAAACACACATTGATGGGGAATGACAAGAGCAAAAGATAAAGAAGATGGAGAAGAGAAAAACAAAAAGAAGAAAAAGCAGAGATCATTTGTAGGATAAGAGCACAAAAATCTTTCCAGGGTTTCTATTGCGAAGCCACCAAGAATATGCTCCAGCTATGCGAAGAAGGTACTGTTAACTCTATTGGAAACTCATTAAAAAAAATTCAAACTCAATGTAATTGCAAAATATACTGCTGTTTAACTTGTTTTCAAATCTCTTTGATGTTGTTGATCTCAAATAAAAATATATGAGAATATTGTTTTGTTTTATTCATTTTTTATAGTCCCTTAATGCCATTAGAATGAGTCTCTGTCATATTTTATTTTTTTACTCGAATTTTATATAATTACTATATCATGACCTTAGAAAGTTTTTTTTTTGTGGGGTGGGGTGGGGGGTGGGGTGGGGTGAAAATGACCTTAGAAAGTTGATTGGAGCTATTCGTTAAAACAAATGCTAAACAAGTAAATAAGATATGTTAGCAATGAACTAGAATCCGGAAAAACACTCAAAGATTATAGTAGATTGGCATCCCTACTTAGCATTTAACTCCATAATCATTAAATTCATATCTAATCAAAGGCCACACTATATATCAAATATGTCAGATCGAAGTTGTTTCCATGTAATCTCCATAACAAACAAAAGATACATGCACAAAAAAAAAATCTTGAAAACCCTTGTTACCAAAACCTAAAAGGTTACCACAGTACTCTTGTGAAAACAAGTGAGAAATACACTGCCAGGATCCACTAAGAGCATGGGCACAATATCGATGTGCATGTGTCTATTAGACTGAATGGCTACTCTTATGTCAGCCACGAGAGACAAGTGGTTACTTTAGCACCAACGAGGACGCCATTAGAAAACTGACGAACTACCTGCCTCATAGCCATGGTCTCAAAATCTTGCTCTTGTCAAATATGGAGATTTTATGCAATCAAGGGTCCTTAGACACCACCAAATAAACACCCAATATGAAGATTTGAGTTTGAAATTTCAGATGCTTTGGAATTCATGATGTTAGGAATGTATGGACTTACAAAGCTGATTGTTGTTCGGGTCGATGTGTTAGAAAATTCTTCACATGTAGCGTTGGTGTTTCTTTCGTTTCAATAAACAAGATCATCACCGTCACTCTCGTAGTGAATTATGATTTTACGTACACATTTTGTTGATCTGCACTATGGTAATTTCTGCCTAAAGTACATTGATGGAATATATATGTATTTCACATAATTAATTTCAATATATCTCGTTCGTTTGTTTTTGAAAAATGTGTACGATAATGACTTGTGACATGATATGTACAGATTGAACAAAAGCCTAAAAAATGAAAAATTAAATGCGGTTAAGATGGAAAGTGTTCAGTCCAGCGAATAGTTGAGATTTCACCTCGATTTTGATTTCATGATATTCAACACATGTAACATTAATGGCGTGGTTTAAATCCATCAATAAACCACTCCAAGTAGATTAAGTTATTGACTATCACATTTTTCTTGACTTGGTCGAGTGATTTTCCTTATTCTGTCTATTCGAGAGATCATCATATGCACGTCAAATGTAGTCGTTCTCCCTGAACTAGTATTTGATGAACATGCAACAATTGCATTCATAGGAATGTTCAGGATGTGCTATCAATGTCTCCCCCCCTAAAAATAAACAATTATTGGTTGAATCTAAATGCTTGAAGTTTTTCATGATTTTTGCTATATTGCTTAAATTTACCTTGAATTTGTGCAGTGCTGTCATGCTAACTTTTCAGTTTCAACATATATGGCAGCAATCGTGAGTCGGAGAAGCGGCGACGCACAAGCTTATAAATTGGCAAATATTCTGAAAAATAAAATTTATTAGACTTTTGTTATTAATGTAATTTGGAATATTGTCACTCTCTCGAGAATCGAAGAAGCTGATTTTTGACAGTATCTTCCTTTAGACTGATAAGGCAGAATTAGAGTCCAAGATTGTCTTGTCTATGGCCTTAAAGATAATACACCAGCAATGTTTGACAACTGGACATGATTGCATGGTCAATATGCTTCTCATATGCACCACAGAATGGGCAGATGCTATCAACATTGCACCCACTTCCGCTGCCACCAAAAAGTTCTACTTGTGGGCCTGCACATGACTGCTGAAAGCCATGATAGAGTTGAGGAAAATTTTGGAGTATCCGCCAGAATTAGATCCTTGTACACTTTTTTAACAATGATATGTGACGAATCAGCGGTGCCCCTACCCACAGTATCTTCCTTAGACTGATAAGGCAGTGGTAGAGATTTAATCGAACATGTCAAGACATCACCAAACAGAACATCAATTTTCACATTATCCGATCTACCATCAACAATAAGTGTACTGACAGAGGAAAACCCTTCTTGATATTCGGAAAAGATAAATGTCGGCCCCTTTCATAGCGGTATTGAACCAATCTGCTTTACTTAGAGAATACAGTGACGTTAACAAGATATCCACCTTAACTGATGCAATCCAACATGGAGAAATGAAGAAAGTATGGAATGTCTTGAACCTACAAAGTGATGCAGTGATGTTGCTAGCTTCGAAATCAAATAATAAATAGACAGATCATCCTAGAGCTTCAGGTTGTGGAAGCCTTCTCTCTCAGCTTATGCGGTTTAAGGGACTTCCTTTGGGCATTTCCTCAAACGGTTCATAAGTAGTTTCAATGCTTTGTTTCGGATTGAGAACCTGCTATTTTCCTTCCTACTATTACGATGCAATGAGAGCATCTGACGGCACATCACACGTGCAAAGCAAGTGAAAAACCAACGCCAAAGCCCTCTGTTTTACACCGTTTGGCTGCCGATAGTGACCGTTGATTTTAAGATCAAAAAATTCTGGCCGTTGATCTTAAAAGCAGGGACTCCTGATCCCGTTGTTTCATCTTTAGAAACCCAACTCGATTCTTGTGTAAAGAACACAAATCAAACCCAATAGCAATAACTCATCTCCATTTCCTCCACTATAATTATTCATCATCATTAACGTCAATCTCAAAAATCCCAGCAAATAAAGAAAACCATTCATCTTTAACAATATCATACCTGTAAACTCATGTGGCCTCTCTCCTCATACTGTCTGAGATTGGTTGACTGATGCTAAAAGAATTTTGGCATATACTTGTTTGTTCCTTGTCTCCTTCTATATGTCTGATATCTACTAAAGATCCTCTGACTGACCATGTAGTTTAAAATAATTATGGGTGCTGTTTAATCATGATTTATTGCATTTTAAATTCCACTCATTCTTAATCTTGTGTATATAAATAAGTGATATTCAATCCGTGTGTGCTACATAAGTGCAGGAAACAGTTATTGGAGCAATTGATGGTCTTTCAAGTTTAAAACGTTGCAAAATGAACCCAGTCAAAGTCGACGGTCAATGAGTCAAACCTGTAGAATTCAAAGTTCTCCGATTCAAGTTCTGAAGAGTTAAAAGGCCCCCAAAACTATCCAGAAGAACACAGAGAAAAGCCCAAGGCCCAACTCAATATTTTGGCCGTCAATTGGCGGCCAAATAGTCTTCTCTTGAGTTGGGTTTTGAGGGTTATTTTGGTCGTTTTGAAGGCTTTCAGAATTCTTCTAAGGTTTCCATAGAGGCTCTCGGATGACCAGCTCAATATCATTAGTTTTAGATAGAATAGAACTCCCATGGATAGTTGGTAGAGTCAGGTAGGATCTTCTTCCTTGAATGTGAGCACCATGGTTCTCATACTTGGATAAAATTTGAAGCTTTATTTAGTTGTATTTTCATTTGATTTATTGTAATTTACGTTCTTATAATTTCATTTTGCTTAATAGAGTAGTCTCTTTTTAATGTTCTTTACTTCGTGTTCTTAGCTTAGCTTAATCTAGTTGTAGGTTACCATTAGCAAAGATGGTTCCTTCTTTATTTGAAGGAAGACCCAAGTGCTAAGCAACCTTTGTGTTTGTTTGTAATAGTTAGTTTGCATTTTGTTTACTTGTAGTTTTCATGTTCTTTTTCTTCTTTTCTTTCATTTTCTTTACTATCATGTGTATTTGCATGGGGTTGAGGAGAGAGTAGTTCAAGAAACGGTTAACATTCCTTTACCTCTTCTTTTATTCAAACTCATAAGAGATTGAACCCCAACCAAAACGACATAGAACTCTCTATTTGGGCGTACTTTCCTTTTATGCATTTGCGACCTAATGTCAAGAATACGTTATGTTTAGCTTTGATTGAGGGCTAGAGATTAAGGATATGGAACGGACAGAATAAGGGGCATATTAGGGGACTTGGCGCATAGAAGGCTTAACCAATACTCGTAAGTACCCCTGTAACGAACCCTAATCGACGTTGCGTATCATTATTCTAACATCAACTTATTTCAAGAGCTCAAAAGATAAGAAAAGGGATGTTGCCTTATTTGGACTATTGGACTATCTAATCCGCAACCTTATCAAGCTTCTTCTCTTTCTTGTTCACATCACATAGATAAATCAAACCAAACCTCACTCAAATTGGTTAACTCGTCTAAAACTAAGAAGATAATTAAACCGTTTCTCCATGGACAATCCGCATTCATCATCGGCTAGCTACGAAGCGACCGGTTATTTGATTGCGGTATCTTTGCATTCACATTTTTCTCCTTTAATCAGGAGCCTTTTACCTTATGAGATCGGTTGTAGCATTTTTCCCCTTGTTTGTGCTCATTTAATCGGTATCTACGACATAGCTTCTCCTTTAACTGAGAAGCCGGTATTAGTTTCAAGAAGTATAATTTGTTGAAGTAATTCACAGAAGAACAAAGGTTGGACGAATTGATTATGTCTGAAAAAATAAAGTGCTTAAACTACCTTATCATAAGAATGTAGGGTACGCCATTTTGTATACGAATCGGCAACCAGTTATATGGGTCATTCTGTTGAGATGTCGAGATTGTTGATGTTAGTGGTTAAGATTTTATTAGTATCTAAATATTCCATATCCTATTGGTTGTAACTATCCTGTTGTAACAATATAACAAATCATATATTTAATGGAGGAAAGAGACTATAGGAGGGGATTTCCTCTTATGGCATAGAAAAAATACAACCTTCACCATCTTTTCCGACGATCCGCATCTATCACCATCACCATTATCATCTAAGTTTCGCATACACTAAATTTCATGTGATTCCACCACCTTTTCACCATTAAATTAGCAATGTAAAAAGTTCTATTATCGGTAAACCATTAATTTTGCACCAACTAAATCAACGGTGAAAAAATTGTATAATCACATGAAATTTGGTGTATCCACGTCTTAGATGATAACGATGGAGGTGATATATACCAATCGTTGAAAAAAATCATGAACAGTGCATTTTTCCAACCCATAAGAGGAAATTCTCTCAAATCTTTTAAAGATTTATTAATAATCATTTCTTTCATAAAATCTTTAATTCAAATTAACATCATCTACTCTCTCTCTAATCCTCCAAAAAGAGGGAGCATGTATTCAAAACAATATGGATTTAAAAAGAATGAAGAAAAATACAAGAGAATATTTGTTAATTAATTAAATATATTAGATGAGCATTTATGGAATAAAAAAGCTTCGGATGGAAAAACTAATACCGTTGGGTTTTTTGAAGTAAATGCGCATGTTTTTTAAGTTTAGATACCTTCTTTCATTCTGCCCCAAAGAGCAACTAACTAAGACCTGTATTTTAGTTTTTTTTGGGAGTCAAGCCCGGGGAAAATTATTTGGTGTGCCCACCATATACGCCCAGTCATGATGGAGAAAGAAATAAGAATATGGATCCTATCAAGCTGTTCGAAAAATGCTTGCTGTTCTCCATCTCTTTTCTCTCTTCTGCCCGGATGAATTGCATTCGGCACACCGAATAATTTCTCCAGGCTCAGATCAAATGTAGCATTAAGATCAGGGTAGATCCAGGCCAGTCCACCCATGCCAAAATAGTCGCAATTGTGACCGAGACAAGGAATGGATATGATATAAATGGATAGAGTGACTCCTGGGTGAACCAATTGCTTCAAGATAGGATTTGCTTAGCTTTTTTTTTCTTCTCATCCTTTTCGGGCTCTGTCGATGCATGGTATGTTTTGGAAGGTTTCTTGTTATCCCATGCATGTCATGCTTTCTCCTTTGGCAGGAATGGTATACTTCCTTGCAGCAAATAGGTTTGTTTAAGGATAATGATCGAAACGATTGCTAATTGTGCAAAGAGACCCTACACATAATAAAACTATATCTTTCTTCCATCGAGCGACCCACGTATCATACATTTAACATTTGTTTGACTCCTAGAACTCTTTTTTAGATGTTTTTTTTGGCTCATCTCATTTTTAATTATTTGATTTAAGCATGAAAAATGATAGGGTTTACTCTACTCTTTTTCCAAACCCGAAGAAATTACCATATAACTCCACGGATCATCCGTTATTGGCCCTTTTAGTTGGAAAACCTTGAGTGCGCATCAAGATTCATAACCCCAACAATTTCTTCTTTCTTCTTTCTGTGTATCATTACTATTCTAGCTAAAAGGCGAGGGAGTCTTCAAAGTGAAATCGTTAATCCGATTATCAAAAAGCACATGATATGAAAAATTCACAAAATTTAAAAATCTAAAATATAGAATGGCATAACTAACATTTTGGGCCAGAAGAATTCTGATAATTCTGAGAAAATAATCTTGCTAAAAAAATTCTCTATCAACAGTCCTTAAAACTCGATATGCAATTTGAACCAACATTAAAATTATTCTCAAATATTTGTTCATCGTCAGCATGTTAACATAAATTTGATGTCGTTTTTTTCTTGGCTGTTTTGTTCTTTCAATTCCTCACAGCAATTCTGCACTTCAATTTTAAAGCTAAAGCATCAAATAACATAGGTGGGTACCAAATAAGATAACTGGAAACTCGAGTATTGCTGGATTGTTGTAACTCAAATGGCAAGAGAGCAGGTAAATAGAAACCAGTAATACCATAAAAGGAATCGAAAATCATCTAAAAAAGGGAAAATCTCAAGCTTGTGGTGTGCATACAAGCAACCTTCAACAGCTCAACAAATCTTTTTCCTAATTCGAATTTTCAAATTTTCCGTGCATAGCACGTGCTTTGGCATCAGGGATGCAGGGTCCGATTCGGTTCCCCCCAACGGCGGCAAACCCCTAAATTAAGTAACCATCAGCTTACCCGTAACGCAATCTCTCTCTCTCTATAAAAACTCTCTCATCACAGGTCTCTCTCTCAAAACTCTCTCATCAGCGCTCTCTTTCTCTCTCTAAAAACTCTCTCTCTCTCTCTCTCTCTCTCACATCATCAATCGCGCGATCTTTCTCATCACCGGCTCTAACGATGGTTGGGGGTTCGTCGAGGAACAGCCGGATCGTTTGGGACCGATTCATCCCGGTTCGATCCGCCATCGACTTTGATTACGCGCGCTCTCAGTTGACGGCAGCGGGGAGTTCGAGATCCGCGGCCAAGGACGGGCCGGAAACCAGCACCTATCAAAAACTCCTCCGCGGACTCGTCAACAACAACCGGGACCGTATTCTGGCCTTCAACAACCTGAGCACGCTAGAGGTATCATCTGCCTTCACCCAAGATTTTAACTTTAGCAGTTTAGGTGGTAACCCTAGCCCTAGGCCATCGAAACCGAAAAGATTCGCCGCAGATTGGACGTTGGATGCCCCTGCCCTGGTCGATGACTTTTACCTGAACCTCATTGATTGGGGCAGCTCCAATATCATCTCTGTGGCCCTCGACAACACCGTCTACATGTGGAACGGTTTCGATGGATCGACTTCTCATCTTGTGACCGTCGACCCCGTTGTGGCCCCGGTGACGAGCGTGAGATGGGCTCCTGATGGGCAACATGTTGCCGTCGGGATGAACAATTCTCATGTCCAGCTTTGGGATTCGACCCGTAGTCGGTTGCTGAGGACGTTTGAGGGAATTCACGGGGGGTCTCGAGTTGGGTCCCTTGCTTGGCATGGGAGCAACATCTTGACCACTGGAGGAGGGGACGGGTGCATCCTTAACAACGATGTTAGGGCGCCGTCTCATGTTGTGCAGACTTATAGAGGGCACCGGCAGGAGATTTGTGGGCTGACATGGTCGGATTCGGCCCCCAAGCAATTAGCTAGTGGGGGCAATGATAACCTTGTTTACATATGGGATCGAAGGAAGCAGGACAAATGCGTTTTCCGGTTGAGTGAACATGTTGCTGGGGTTAGGGCATTAGCGTGGTGCCCATTGAAGGATAGGTTGTTGGCTACAGGCGGAGGTGAACGCGACGGGAGCATAAAGTTTTGGAACACACAGATGGGCACTTGCGTAAAGTCAGTTAAAGTCGGCTCTCAAGTGTGTGCTCTACTGTGGAACAGGCACAAGCAAGAAATTTTAAGCTCTTACGGAGTTGGTGAGGAACAACTAACTCTTTGGACTTATCCTTCTATGGCTAAGAAGGGACAGCTTGTTGGTCACAGTGGACGAGTTCTGTTCATGACTCGGAGCCCAGATGGCTCCTTTGTTGCAACTGCTGCTGGAGGAATTGACGAAACACTTAGGTTGTGGAAGATCTTTCCTCAGGAGGCTGCAAGTGAAGTGGCCTTCGGGGATTCTTATCGCATTCATATCAGGTAAGTTACCTTAATGCTTGACAACATACTCTAATACTGGTATAGTAAGGACAATCCTATTTCACTATGTTTGTCCTAGACATTTAGGATACTGCACCAACACCCATCATATACACATATCAAGTTACCAATGGAGCACCCCTATTTTTAGATGCCGTTAAACTATGTTACTTGCTACCATATAAGAAGACAATAAGCCAATAACTAATTTCTTACATAATATTAAAAATGCATGATAATGTTTAAAATTATGTTATTATTGAAATTTTAGTTAAATATAAAATATATCATTTTATCATGAGAAATCAGTAACGTCATAAATATAGGTTTTTTTTGTCAGTTGTTACGTGCTACTTTCAAATATTTACTTTGTCAATTGTTATCATGTCTTATCCACATTTAGTATCGTATCCTTGCTTCATTTATATTCTTTGTTTACCCATGTTCTGTTTTCTTCCGGGTTATATCCGAATTGCTCATTTTACCGGAAAGGTTTGTGTCACAGATATGTATGTTTTGATTTGTTATGTATACCATTGTCATCTATTTTATTTTTTGAGTCTGTTTTAACATGCTAATCTAGGCTTATCATCTTGATAAAGAAGCCAAAGATCATTCTCATCTTAGTAAATTCAACTTAGCATGTTAACTTAGATACTAGCTTCTGGTTGGACTTTTTTGATGGAACTTTAGTAAGATAATTACCCTAAGATTCTCTTATTTTGTTTATTTCCCCTTATTTGTATTTTTTGTAGCAATTACAGATTTTTCAGTAGCTAATAGTTATAGGCGAAGCACCCAAGTCTCCAAATATCCACACCTCCACCACACGAAAACACATCATTCATCGTGTCGTCATGGATTCAACATTCTGCTTATGATGTCAAGTGATTTGCAAACATTTTGCCCGTTGATCTTTTTTCCGTTTGTTTCTTTATTGAAAAGCTTGTCCATTTTTGACTACTTCGAGCGGCATAAATTATAAGAATATCTAAACCTCATTACTTACGTCCATATGTTCCACGAGATCTCTTCGAGCTGCATGGATTATACTTGTAACTAGGGTAACTTGATAAACTCTGCTGTTTTACTGATTACGATTTTTTAAAAAACTTTTTGAGAGATTTTACCCAACAATTATGTCACTTACAGGGGCATCCATCATTAACTAAATCCTCGATCTGTTGCTGCATATTTGGTGAGCTAACTATTCTCATATCGTGAGATGATTATTTCCAGCTTACCAGCATTGTTTATTCAAATGGGTTATGGGATTCTATTCTTTTGCCACATTGCTAATTGCGTCCTTTCATACATTGCTGTAAGTGGGAATGCCAGTTCCTTCTCATGTTCCATCCACATTGCTGGCTGTTGAGCCGAAGGTCTTACAGTTAGAGAATACTCCACATGCACGAGGTTTTTTTGCGTGTTACATGTAAGTATCTTTTTCCCCCTTGAAAAATAAGAAATATATGATATTATTTTACAAACTAAGCCCGACTTCGATTCAACCTTATGTACCTAAAGAAATATTGTATATTGACATGTTCCGCTTTGTTAACCTACCTATTTGTGCTTTGCTGATTTCAAATGGCGATCACTTGGTATGCCGTTTATTGTCATTTTATCGTTTGGTATCTGCTCCTGTGCCTTTGCAATGCAATAGGGTAGTGCTTCTGACTGGAAAACATAATCACCACATGCATTTGGTTTTGAGATTCTTATGGATCGGCGAGTAAGATGAAGCAGGCCAGAAAAATAATCACCACATGCAGTTCATATTGCTAACATTTTAAGTCGATGGTATGTTTGTCTTCAAGAGGGGGAAAATTGAAGCGAATGGCAAGTTCCTTAAAATCCCCAAAGCTCTTAGCGAGTATCTTGAATCAGATAAATATATCTAGTTAAGCATATTGTTTTATATAGGAATTCTAGACTGAACTAAAGAATTACTTTTAGTTTGAATTTTGTCCAGGATTTAGTTTTTCTTCGATTATTTAGATAGGTTATTAATGGATTTGCGTAAGTAGAATCTGTCTCGCATTTTATACCTGCGTGATTTATGTAATGAAGGACCTTACATTTTCATGAATCTAACAAAATAATTGAGAAATTGTGCAGTATATATTATCTTCCTCTCGTTCTCCTCCCTCTATGGAGTTCCCTTGATCTGATAAATATTTATTTTTCATATTCCCCATCATTTGGTACTGATTTGCCATTTCTCAATTTTGCAGGCTCGACTAACTTACTTTTCAGGCATGCTGAACTTCAATTCTGTCTAGATTGAAAAAGGAAGAAATACAAAAAGAAAACGCACATTGATGCGGAAATGATGAGCAAAAGAGAAAGAAGATGGAGAAAAGAAAAAGAAAAAGAAAAAGAAAAGGCAGAGATCATTCGTAGGATAAAGAGCACGAAGATCCTTCCAGGGTGTCCATTGCGAAGCCACCAAGAATATGCTCCAGCTACGTAAAGAAGGTAATTGCAAAATATACTGACTTCTATTTTACTTGTTTTCAAATGTCTTCGTTTATTTTTTGAGATAATAGGTGGAATAAATTAGCCACCCCTCCTTCCAATACTACAAGTTCGAAGAAATCCGGCATCATTCCATTCACGGGGTTCAAACTTGAGACCTCTTCCTAGTGAAGAGGCCACCTAACCAACTGAGCTATTAGTTCAGTGTCTTCATATGTGATCTCAAATAAAAATATATGAGAATGTTGTTTAGCTTTATCCAATTTTTATAGATCCTTAAAGCCAATAGAATGAGTCTGTGTTATATTTTATTTTTATAAAATGAGAAATGTTATATGAGAATGCACTTTCTTGAAAATCTCATTCCTTAACCTAAGGAAATTGAAAAAGTCTAATTTTAAGCTATTACTATATCATGACCTTAGTAAGTTAATTGGAGCTATTCTTTAAAACAAATTCTAAACAGGTAAATAAAATATGTTAACCAAGTAACTCTACCACTTCCCAGGAGCTTTAGCAATGAACTAGAATCCGGAAATACAATCGAGATTATAGTAGGTTGGCATCCTTACTCAGCATCTTTCTTAATGATTATTTTTGTGAATTGGAAATTGTAGCATTTAGGTGCATAAATCTTAATATCAAATCATGGCAGCGGAATAAATAGATCTACACATAAGGTTCTACAAGAATAACCTTAAGCCGAAAATTGTGGGATCGTTGTCCTCGCCCAAGTTACCACAACGAACTTTGACCTTCGTCTTCTTGCAATGGCCGAAGAGAAAACACATCCTTGATGAGCGTGAATCTCCCACGTGATCACCTCACAAGCAACCTCACGATAGAACTTTGAGAAGAGAAGACGGCGGCTCAAACCTTAGCAATCTCATAGATCCCTCATTTCTCTTATTATTAATTAGATTAAATTAAACCCTAGCTCGGGTGAAGCCCAACAACCAACATACTCCCACTTGCATCTTCGAGTGGGTGCTGCCCATAGCTCCTTGAGCTGGTTTCCTGAACAGTTGACTCCCTGAGTCAATTATCTCTTTGAGAATCTTCTTTTCCGTTCTTATTCATAACCATACATGGTGCGATGTGGACCGTTGAGAACCTGCAAGCGGTAGCATTGCAGCCAGATCCATTAGGATCTGTTGGGGTAAAAATTTACACCCCCGTTGACCGAGTCAAAGTCAAGGTCAACCCCAAGCCAGGTGGGCCCAAGCCCAGATCAAGCGGGCCCATGCCCAAGTCGAGCCCGCGGCCAGCCTCTCTCATGCCAACAACAAAATCATGTCATAAATAATTTCTATGTAATTTTTTATGCATGAATGTAAACAAAATGGGCATAAAGCCAATATTTTGTAAGCCCATGGCTTATGTGCAAAAATGAAATGGCACATGAGCCATGGGATGGCTAAAATGCCATTTTGTAAAGCCCAAGGGGCTGTATGTAAATATGTAAGCCTATATAAGGCAACATGATGATGAATAAAAAAATACTTTTCATTCTCTCCACAAAAATTAGAGCTGAGCTCTTTCTTCCTTCTTCAAGGTTCCAAAACCTTATTCTTTCTCTTGAATTAAATCAAGAGTTTTACTCTTCCTTTTTCAAAACTAAATAGTTTTCCACCACAAAACCCACAAAGGGGAACTTGGATCTGCCATCAGATCTTAAAAAGGAGAGATTTTGAGATTTTACATCTCTTGATCTTCAAGATCCAGCAAGCAACAGGAGGAAGAAGAAGAACCCTTCCATTAACCCAACAAAAAAAAAAACACTCAGGAGTCTAACTCCTCTTTGATTTCTCTTCAGAGAAATCTTTTTAGGCTAAAAGCCTGTTGTGTGCGCAAGTCGCCCGCGTGCCGACACGTGGCGCGCGCGCTTGCGCAACTGCGCTTGTGCGCAAGTCGCCCGCGTGCCGACACGTGGCGCGCGCGCTTGCGCAACTGCGCTTGTGCGCAAGTCGCCCGCGTGCCGACACGTGGCGCGCGCGCTTGCGCAACTGCGCAGTTGCGCAAGTCGCCCGCGTGCCGACACGTGGCGCGCGCGCTTGCGCAACTGCGCAAGTCGCCCGCGTGCCGACACGTGGCGCGCGCGCTTGCGCACCTGTGCATCCCTTGGATGTCTTTTCCCCCTCTTTTGTGTACATATATACACATATACATATGTATACAAATTTATACATACACGTACTCCACGACACTGTCCCTGTTAGAAAAAAATTTCTAACGGGGCGCTGCCCCGCACCCCGCAAGGGGGCGGCTAGCCCCCTTGACCCCCAGCCCGCTATCCGGGTAGCGGGACCCCCGTAAAAACTCTGCGTGGCTCCCGATATTTCCAAACCCCCCTTTCAGAACTGAACACACGCACACTGCACATTGAGTTCGCATGACCAGTTTAACCCGTCAATCGGAGGTTCCCTCGCTCCAAAGGCGAGGGGTAATTAACGGCAGCTTAGTCCGCGGCTGCCGGAGATTCGGATCCCCACAATCATTAAACCCCGGCCTACCCTAGGCCGGGGGAATCTGTAGTACGCCTGACAAGCGCGCGCATATTCCCATCTCAATGGGGTGACGAAAAACACCCTACAGGATCGACACACGGATCTCCCTAAAAGAAAAACAACATAAACTAAATATATGTTAGGTTCGCGAACTAGATCCGATCAGGCATGTCTGCCCAAGTACCTTCGATTCCTCTCGGAAGTGTACTCGAACACCGCGGTAGTTCTTTGATTCATCGCATTCTTAAACTTCGCCATCATGACTTCATAAGAGTTGGCCATGTGACGCAATCAGGAGACATCCTAATGGATCTTTCTGCGGGTCCAAATAGCTACGTCTGCTATTTACCCGCTTTCCTGACACTGCCCCGAATGTGCGGTATATAGTCATTGCAACAGAAAACAGCAGCCAAAATAGCAGACATTCATAACATGCCTATCCAGACAACCCAGTGTCGCTAAGGGTATATCGACTTCCCGTCCTTCCGTGAAGGAGGTCGTCTTGAGGGTTCACACAGTATCGGAGATGGGATCTGTCTCTCAACCTTCTTATGTGCACGGTCTCAGCGCATGTCGTATGGCAGCGTGCTACGGTATAAAATTCTCTCCTTGAGAGCATATGCCATTAAAGATACCGTACGGACTCAAGTCTAATCACCCTGTGATTGACTTATCTGGCTTTATCGCCCTACGATATGCGTAGGATCTCCTGACAAGCTCGCATCCTGTGCGACAAGTTAGACCCTTAGTCCGGTTATATGTAAAACATGTAAAGTGGTCATGGGATAGCCACTTCGGTCGTTCGGCATGTAGCATATACCAACCTCATCTGACCTAGTCAGGACATCTGTTAACCGCTCCCACTGTCGCTATAACCTGTATGCATCAATACGGTCACTGCTCCGAGCAGATGACGTCTTGCACTTGGTCTCACTTTCGTATGCTTTCCTAGCATAAAAGGGATCTCTCGTGTAAGGAAGAGTTTCTATCCGCCGACGTATCTTTGTTAAATGTGTGTCTTGCAAATATCGTGTACCCTATACCCTTAAATTTGTACTCCATGCCAGAAATAGTTAAACAATATAGACATATCCATGCCAGAAGAAAGAAAGCAACACACCATCAATCATAAAATATACGTCTATAAAGTCGTCACACACAAATGAATAATGTCAAACGTAATAAGAAGTCACTACATGTCTAAATACATGGTCGTCACCAAGAATGTAGCCCTAAGGCCTTAGTATGCTGTACAAAACGTTCCTTGGCAATTCCTTTCGTCAGTGGGTCCACGACCATCTGAGCCGTAGAGATGTATTGCAGCTTGACTTCCTTTCTCCTGCCTCCTAATAAAATGGTACCGACTTTGAATGTGTTTTGACTTGCCGTGGTACTTTGGATCTTTCGAGCATGCAATGGTCGACATGCTATCGCAACTAAGGATCACCATATTCTTCTGATGTGGCACTAGTCAGATTCTCCAAGAATCTGCATAACTAAACTGCCTCTTGGCATAGACCGCCACATATTCCGCCTCCGTGGTGGAAAGCGAAATGCAATCTTGTGTCTTACTACACTAAGAGTTGTCCCCACCATTTAGTAAGAAGGCATATCCTGACATGGACCCTCGCTCATCATGATCGCCGACCCAGTCGGCATCTGTATAGCCCTGCAGCCGAGTGTCTGATCCGCCATAGCACAAAGTATAGTGGGCTGTCCTACTTAGGTATCGCAAGATCCGCTTCATCCTCTTCCAATGAGCAACACTGGGGTTGGACTGATATCTGCTCATTGGTCCCATTGTATTAAGATATATCGGGTCTCGTACATACCATAGCATACATGAGACCCCTGATAGCGCTTTTATAAGGAACATTCTTCATCTATCTTTTCTTCGTTTCGTTCTTAGGACACTGTTCTAGACTTAGCGCATGATTTTTTGTAATTGAAGTCCCAATGAGTTTGCAACCGTTCATGCCGAACTGTTCAAGACTTTTCTAATGCAAGTCTTCTGGGACAAACCTAGGATTCTTTTGGAGCGGTCCCTTAGAATCTGAATCCCGAGCATGAACCGGGCATCGCCCATGTTTTTCATCTTAAAGGTGGAGGACAGTCAACTCCAAGTGGCATTTATGGTCTCCATGTTGTTCCCTGCCAGCAAGATATCGTCGACATACAATTGTTGGGTAAAAAATTGCATCCCGGTTGACCAAGTTAAAATCAAAGTCAACCCCAAGTAAGCGGGCCCAAGCCTAGATCAAGTGGGCCCATGCCCAAGTCGAGCCCCATGGCTGGCCTCCTCCATGCCAAAATAAAAATCATGTAATAAATAATTTTGATGTAATTTTTTAATACGCATAAAGCCAAATTTTTGTAAAGCCCATGGCTTATGTGCAAAAGAAATGAGCACATGAGGCATGACATGAGCAAAATGCCATTTTGTAAAGCCCAAGGGGCTATATGTAAATTTATAAGCCTATAAAAGGCAACATGATAATGAAATAAAGCATACAATTCATTCTCCCCAAAAACTAGGGTTTGTGCATCCATCCTCTCTCTCCTAAGTTCTTCCTCTTCCTTATCATTTTCCAATTAAATCAAGAGCTTCGCTCTCTTTTTTTTATAAAAAATTAAATAAAGTTTTACCATAAACCCACCTTCTAAGACTCCATTAAGAGAAAAAAGGGTCTCTTTTTTTTATCATCCAAGATCTAGATCTTGAAGTTTCAAGATAATCCATTTTGGGTTTCTTCTCAAAAGAGAAAGGAGAAAATCTTTTGGAGTTAACTCCACAAATAAAATTATTTTGGAGTTTAACTCTATAATAAAAACCTTTTTTTTAGAGTTTAACTCCGAATAAAATTATTTTGGGAGTTTAACTCCAAATAATTTTTTTTTGAGTTTAACTTCATCACAGAAAAAACAAAATTTTTTTTGGAGCTCCTGCTTCCTCTCATGTGAGGGAGAGGGGAGCTCCCACTAAGTGGGAGCTTTCCCTCCTTCTCACGTGAGAGGATGGCTCCCCATTTAGTGGAGTTTAACTCCACATCAAATAAAAATCTTTTTGGAGTTGAACTCCATTTAAAATTCTTTTGGAGTTTAACTCAACTACAAAAATTCTTTTGTAGTTTAACTCCACAATAAAAATCTTTTTTTGGGGAGTTTAACTCCACATTAAATCTTTTTAGGAGTTTAACTCTATTTAAAATTCTTTTGGAGTTTAACTCCACATTTAAAATTCTTTCGGAGTTCAACTCCACAATAAAAATTCTTTCGGAGTTTAACTCCATAAAAATTCTTTCGGAGTTTAACTCCATTTAAATTTCTTTGGAGTTTAACTCCACAAATAAATTTTTTTTGGAGTTTAACTCTATAATAAAAAAAACCTTTTTTTGGAGTTTAACTCCGAATTAAACTGTTTTGAGAGTTTAACTCCAAATAATTTTTTTTGGAGTTTAACTCCATCAAAAAAAATAAAAAAAATAAATAGAGTTAAACTCTTCCTCTCATGTGAGGGGAAGACTTCCTCTCATGTGAATGGAAGACTCCCATTTTGTGAACCTTTTTATTCCCACTCATGTGAGGGGGAGGCTCCCTTTCATGTGAGGGGGAGGCTCCCATTTTGTGAGCCCTTTTATTCCCACTCATGTGAGGGGGAGGCTCCCATTTTGGGAGCTCTTTTTCTCCCTCTCACCTGAGAAAGGGAAGCTCCCACTCATTTTTAGGAGTTTAAGTTCATTTAAAAAAAAAAAATCTTTCGGAGTTTAACTCCATTTAAATTCTTTCGGAGTTTAACTCCACATTTAAAATTCTTTTGGAGTTTAACTCCACAACAAGTCTTTTTGGAGTTGAACTACATTTAAAACTCTTTTTGGAGTCGAACTCCACAATAAAAATCATTTTGGAGTTGAACTCCATAATAAAATTCTTTTGGAGTTTAACTCGGCAATAAAAATCTTTTTGGGGTTGAACTCCATTTAAAGAATTTTGGAGTTTAACTCCATTTAAAAATTCTTTAGGAGTTTTACTCTACATTTAAAGTTCTTTTGGAGTTTAACTCTATTTAAAATATTCGTTTGGAGTTGAGCTCCAGGTAAAAAAAAAGAAATTTTTTTTTAAAAAAAATTTTAATTTGCCCCCTCCGTGAGGGGAGGCTCCGACCAAGTGGGAGCCTTTCTCCTCCCATCACGTGAGGGGAGGAAGGTGGCTCCGATTTAGTGGGAACCTTTCTCCCCCTCATGTGAGGGGGAGGCTCCCATTTTGTGGGAGCCTTCCCCCCACGTGAGGGGGATGCTCCCGCTAAATGGGAGCCTCCTTCCTCACCTCACGTGAGTGCGGGGAGCCTTTTTTCTTTTTCTTTTTTATTTAAAAAAATAAATAAATTATGAATAATATATTTAAAAAAATTCTCTAAATATTTATTTTTGTTATTCTTTTTTATAAAAAAATATATATATGTATATCTTTTTTACAAATGGAACGAAAAAAATGAGCATGTCTAAATTATTATATAAAAAACACACACAAATGCATCGAATTGAGTTCGCATGACCGGTTTGATCAGTCAATCGGAGGTTCTCTCGCTCCAAAAGTGAGAGGTAATTAATAACAGTTTAGTCCGCGGCTGCCGGAGATTCGGATCCCTACAATCAATAAACTCGGCCTACCCTAGGCAGGGGGAATCTGTAGTACGCCTGACAAGCGCGTGCGTATTCCCATCTTAATGGGGTGACGAAAAACACCCTAAAGATTCTGGCACGCTCAGTGGGACTATTCTCTCCTTCCATATCTCGGGTTAAACGTTCATGCGAGCTCAATCAATATACATATCGATTGCCTGTACTGAAATCATGTTTCTATTTGCAGGGGTTAACAATTTTCAATTGCCATCTCCAAACGCAAGTCGGTATTTGAACGACTTTCCTAGGCTCCAACTGGGGGCAAGGCCATCAACACCGACAAAGTAATAAGGCATCTCAGACAAGCTCCAGCGGTGCCCCTGACAACTGCTCAATCGGGTATCTTTTCTAAGCTCCCCGTCGGATGACCTCTATGTCGTTAAACTGGAAACATGTGACCTCTAAGTCGTTAAGCTGGAAACAGATGACCACCAAGTCGTTAAGCTGGAAACAGATGACCACCAAGTCGTTAAACTGGAAACAGATAACCACCAAACTGGAAATAGATGACCACCAAGTTGTTAAACTGGAAACCGATGACCTCTAAGTCGTTAAACCGCCACGTCTTTAAATTGGAAATAGATGACCACTAAGTCGTTAAACTGGAAACAGTAGACCTCTAAGTTTTTAAACTGGAAACAGATGACCACTAAGTCTTTAAACTGGAAACAGTAGACCTCTAAGTCTTTAAACTGGAAACAGATGACTACTAAGTCGTTAAACTGGAAACAGTAGACCTCCACGTTTTTAAACTGACGTCTTTAAACCGGAAACAGATGACCACTAAGTCGTTAAACTGGAAACAGTAGACCTCTCAGTCTTTAAATTGGAAACAGATGACCATTAAGTCGTTAAACTGGAAACAGTAGACCTCTAAGTCTTTAAACTGGAAACATGTGACCTCTAAGTCGTTAAACTTGAAACAGATGACCACCAAGTCGTTAACCTGGAAACAGATGACCTTTACGTCGTTAAACTGGAAACAGATGACCACCAAGTCATTAAACTGGAAACCGATGACCTCCAAGTCGTTAAACAGGAAACCGATCGATGATCACCAAGTCGTTAAACTGGAAACATATGACCTCTACGTCGTTAAACTGGAAACAGTAGACCTCTAAATCGTTAAAGTGGAAACAGATGACCACTAAGTCGTTAAACTGGAAGCAGTAGACCAATAAGTCGTTAAACTGGAAACAGATGACCACTAAGTCGTTAAACTGGAAACAGTAGACCACTAAGTCTTTAAACTGGAAACAGATGATCTCTAAGTCGTTAAACTGGAAACAGTAGATCTCTAAGTTTTTAAACTGGGAAACGCCGACCACCACGTCGTTAAACTGGGAACAGTCGACCTCTAAGTCGTTAAACTGGGGATGTAAAAAAATACACCGAAATGATGGAGCAACTCGCAATAAAAATCAGCGAGCAAAAATAAAGATGAAAATAAAGCCGAAATGATGAGGCAACCGCGAATAAATAAGCCGAAATGATAGTGTAATCGCGACCTTCGCGATAAGAAAAGCTGAAATGATAGAGTAATCACGGTAAAAAAACAACGGCGAATGATGAGTCGCTCCTGGTACCATATTCCAGTGCAGCGATACAGACGCCGACCAAAATCCAAATTTCCAAACGGCGAATGATGAGTCGCTCCTGGTACCATATTCCAGTGTAGCGATGCAAACGCCAACCAAAATCCTGTTAGTTATGTATATGCCCTAGAGGCTATTGTGGTACATATGATATATATTATAATGGATGCTTGGATATATATAGAGAGGAGTTTCTTGCTTGTCATGATAGTATGCTATTATGTTTCACTTTACCTTAACATGTTGACTTATATTAGTTTACTGTCTTACTCTCACATGTTGATAAAGCCCTTAGGATATATACTCGACTACTGGGATTGTGATGAGATTATACTAGTGGGGCCACGGTAGTTGATGAGTACATCCTATAACTGTTCCTAATCGAGGGTATGCCGAGACAGGGCATCGATACACCAGAGTAGACTAGCGTATACGCATCTTGACCCATATGATGGGCGATGGATGATCCTATATCCATCGGTGTTTTGACATCAGAGATGGTATACGGGTGCTCAGTGGAGACTGGGTACACTGGACGGACTCGCCAAGAACTCCCAGATGGTGATATACCACACGTCAGATGACAGTTCTACGGTGACACTGGTACAGGGTAATCTGTAGACCCGAGATCGTCATAGAGTCTTGTGTGATTCCCACTGTGCTTTGATTTCCATCTTACCACGTCCAAGAGGGCGTGCAAAACGGTGGCTTTTGGGTGTAGTCCCGAATCACATGGAGGCAATGAGCGATAGGAGGGGATTCGTCTCTCCCGGTATAGGGAGTTGATGTTGTGCTGTGTTCGATTGGCTATAACTGGAAGTCCCTGGCCAGGGCTGATATAGAGATTTACTGGTAAGTGTTATCAGTAGTTTCCCGTTATGAGCCTCACATCGACACGACTTATTGGTTACTGGGGTCTGACGTATACCACCCCTAGACTAGATATGCGACATATCAGATGAAGAGACCGGACTGTACGGGAGTGTTACTGATTGGATTCACAGGAGAATGTACAGGCTTGCTTGTTGATCTTCTGATTGCTCAATACCTGGGTGGCTGTTACGTTTAGCTGACCGCTTGCAGCTTGTGGGTGTTTGATATGATCATCACCTGCTACCGGCGTATTAACGATTCTTTAGAGTCCTACACAGAGGTTTCTTGACTCAGGCAAAACGGAGTAGGGGCACATAAGTGATATGTGCAGGACCGAGGATAATGCGATCTGAGATACCGTATTATATTCTCGCGATATTTTGATATGAGCCGGATCATCGGATCAAGTGTTGATTCGATGAATCGGTACATGATATATTAGTCGGTTATATTCGATATAGCCGGATTGTCGGATCAAGTGTTGATTCGACAATTTAATGTATAATAATATATGTGATATATTGCATTGCATTATCTAATATTGGCTCGCTTTATTATTTCATTTTCTCACCGGATAATACATTGATATATATGCGATATATGTTAATTGTATTATTTTCTTTTGTTACAAAATATATTATATATGTGATATATAATATTGTAACTTGATATGATTACTAATACAACATGTTTAGTGGAGATTAAACATGGTTAGGGTTTGATTTGTGTTAGTTCATTCATGAACCTTCTAGAAGGTTTTCTTTTGTTTCTTGTAAAAATATTTTTGTGAGATATTTGTAAACCCAAACCACACACTTAACCCTAGTTAATTCTCTACATGAGTTAGCCTTGTCATAGTTGACCATGGTTACATTATTAATCATATATCATTTCATTATTCATCACAAAAGGATTTTATCCATTATTTCTTCTTCTTCAACCTTGAGCTTTGAGAAAGCTTTCTAAGTTTTCATTTTGTGATGATTAAGAGTGAGAATTTGATAAGAAAAGAGAGCACAAATATTACTCCATCATCCTCATCTAATCTAGCCAATTAGATTAGGGTGTCCACCTCATTAGAGAGAGAGCTTGAGTTATAGAAACTTCGAGGTAGATCATCGAAGAAAAGGAAGACTACAAGCTAGCATGGATCGTTCGAGTTGTGGAGCCTCTCTTGAGTCCGAAAGATCATGGATCGCGGCGAAGGGACTTCTACTCGGAGCTTATGAAGCGAAGGAGCGGACTACAAAGGTTGTAATCTCTCACTCTTAGTTGTAAAGATGTTTACTTGCATGTTAAACCCTAATAATCTAGCAAAGATCCCGGCTTTTGGTTGTTTCGGCACGTCTAAATTTTAAATCGGGCATGGTTGATACCTTATAGACCCTTGTATGACTGCCTAGGAACCCTACAGTGGTATCAGAGCCAAACTAGAGCATTAGGTGACTTGTATACGAAGTTAAAACTCCGATCAAAACCCGAAACATCGAAAATGACCCTCTCTGGAAATTTTTTAAAAATGTGATTTTTTCTGCATTAAAAATACTCAAAAAAATCAGCAGGGAAATATAAGCATTACTGTGGAAAACGAGACAGTAATTCGTACGGACCGCCGCGGAACCGCAGCAATACCTTGCTTGTGCCGTGGATCCGCGGCCGTACTGGAGTATTATGTTTTGTTTTTGGCACAGTAATATGAGTAGGTGCTCGTACATGATTCTGGATATTTTTAATCTGACTCAAGTGTTGAGTATTCTGGGGATTATTTTGAATTTGTTGATTCGATCGGAAAATTTAATTTCGTTCTGTTTTCCGGATAATTTAGAAACTGTTAAAATGTTCGAACGGATATCATTAACTCATTTTTTCCCGGCACGAAAAACTTTCAAGTGTTGAATTTTACTTGAGTTTAAATCTTTCGGAAAAACGTGCAAGTAATGCGGTGGACCCTCTAGAAGAACACAAACCTTAACTCGATTATGTGACTGTCTGAACCGCCTCTAAACTTTAGGGTTTGGGGCAGTACGGCGTGCCACATGTGAGGCGTTGGCTTGACCCTTCTACAGCTGGACCATTGGTACTGTGACATATTCTGGGATTATTTGAACTCCGCTCAAGTGTTGAGCTATTTAGGAAATCTTGGGTATTTGATTATTCGATCGGAAAGTTTAATACTGTCTATTTATCTGGAATGTGATACAATATGTGGAATTCATATAGTTAGACATGAAATACGAAGTATGTGATATTTCGGATTTACGATGTCTAAAGAGATTGTGGATTTCAAATGTTGTAGTTTTACACTTTCTTTTCTGTGACCGTAAGTGTAGTATGTAGTATTGCCGGTTTTCGTTGCTATACATCAACGACGATCGGTGTATGCATACTTACTTACGTTGATGATATGAGATATTATGTGTTGCTGTGATATGTTATATTGGATCGTTGTGTTCTGAATAGCAGGCGGTTTTATGTGAGATAAGGGTTTTTATTTTCATTCATGTAAAATTCATTTGTATGTAACATTCTTTTATTGGGGCACTTCCGGAATGAGGTTGATGTCACCAGTGTATATTATTTACTTTTTCGTATTAGGTAGACCCAAGGAGGGGAGCACAAGTAACCGGGTTCTAGGGTCCAGTGGGAGGCCATCTCGAGGAGTCGAGACCGGGTCTCCTAACCCTAGAATTGGCAGTGTTACTTGCCGCTCTCGTAGGGGTCTAAGGATGTGGGTTTGGCTATTCATCGCGACCGTGGAATCCGTGTTTTATACCGGCTCGTATTAAAAACACGGACATCCTAATATATCCAATATTTCATATATGTTCTTCTGCTGCAATGTTCTGTGATGAGATCATATTACTGCCTGAGACGAATGCTTATACTATATATATATGCTGATATATAAATATTACTGCTTTCGTTTCTTCTGTGATGCTTAGGAAGCATAAGCTGATGGGATATATTAATGGGATTAATAAAAAGAAAAGAAACCTAAAAGATGTTGTAAAATCAAAACTTTATAAAAAAGAGTAGCTACAGTTTTGCTTTGCATAGCGGTATATATGATATATCCTGCACCTTATTCGATGAGGAAAGAGCCGAGATCCCTTCATCGGGAGTGACCTCTTTAGCGAAACTGGCAGATGCTATAAACTCACGGTTTAGTTTTTGACAGCTTATATAGTTCTTACTTTGCACCACGGTATATATGATGTACCCTGCACCTTATTCGATGGGGAAGGAGCCGAGATCCCTTCACCGGGAGTGACCTCTTTAGCGAAACTAGAAAAGCCTAAAAAACACTCATTTTCAAAAATCACTTGTTTCTACAACGATATCAAGTTCGTTACGCTTATGGTTTTTCTGAAAAAAACCTGCGTAGCCCTCCGACATTTCAGATAGGTAATACTTAGTATTCGTGCTGCGTTTATTGGCTTTCGTCAAGGCGTAGTGTGCGGTAGCTAACTATTGCTTATCTGCAACATATGATGAGATTGGGTTAAGGTAGTCGTGCGGCTTTGTTGGCTTTTGTCAAGGGACATACGGCTGGGTTTAATTCAATCAAGAAATGTACGGGTTGAACTTGACTAGTGGACTATGGTTTGTTGGCATTCGTCAAGGTCATAGCACGTTAGGGGCAAAAATATTATCGTGAATTTCAAGTGTTGAAATTTGCAATGAGATTGCATACCTCCTATGAGATAGTTGGATCCCGATACCCGCTGCGAGTAAGAGTTACTCCTGGGAGAATTTTACACAGGTCAAATAGCCGATCAAGTAGGTGTCTAGAAAGGTGTTAACGGGGTTATGCCTCTGGGAAAACGAGGTTTATTTTAATTAGGTCCGTGCGAAAGCACGGGGAACCTCTCTCAAGTACCGACACTGATCTGGCTGAGAGATTGACGAAATTGTAGGGTGTAATTAATCCCGGCTAATCTTACCTTTTAGGGTTTGAATGAAGATTTGATAAAAACAGTGGGAGACATCCTGATTGAATAAGATAATAACTAATCTAATCTTGCAAGAGCATACGCTAAAGTGTTTCCTTCTCTCTCTCTCGGGACCACGTCAGGACTTAATCAAGATAATAATATGGATGTATTGACTGAACCTGCTTATTATACTGAGCAGATGATCGTTGGTCCCGTTCTTTCTTATAAGAGTTATAAGACTGAGCAAGAAACAGGAGAAAATCTGGATTCTCACGCCGCCCAAACGAAGAACAGGCATGCTGATACATCTTTTTCGGGTGTGTTACTTATTGAGAACTGTCTCTCAGTTCACCTTACGTCCTGGGTATTAGATACCGGATCAGGATCCCATATATGTAAATTGTTACGTGGGCTACGTAAAGGTAGAGAACTGGGAAAGGGTGATCATTCCGTATAAGTAGGGAATGGTGCAAGTATTGCAGCCAAAACAGTTGGCGAATATCACCTAGTATTACCAAGTAGTAATACAATGATTCTGAACGAGTGCTATTATATACCGAACATGATTTGCAACATTATATCAGTTTCTTTATTAAGTAAAAAAGGATATAATTTTGTAAAAGGGCAACACCGACCGTTCAAGTCGCTAAAATGGAAGCACCGAAGTCGCAAAAAGGGCAGCACCGACCGTCCAAGTCGCAAAAAGGGCACACCGACCGTCCATGTCGCAAAAAAGGTAGAACCGACCGTCCACGTCGCTAAAATGGCAGCGTCGACCGTCCATGTTGCAAAAAAGGCAGAACCGACCGTCCATGTTGCTAAAATGGCAGAACCGACCGTTCACGTCGCTAAAATGGCAGAACCGACTGTCCACGTCGCAAAAAGGGCAGCACCGACCGTCCACATCGCAAAAGGGCAGCATCGATCTCCACGTCGTCGTAACGGAGTCGACCTCCACACGAAAGAAGATCCATCAATTTCATACACACAACCCACATATGTGGTGTGCATTTATTGATGGTGGCACTTTGTTGGGGTCAAAAATTGCCACCTTGGTTGACCAAGTCAAAATCAAAGTCAACCCAAGTAAGCGGGCCCAAGCCCAGATCAAGTGGGCCCATGCCCAAGTCGAGCCCTATGGCCGGCCTCCTCCATACCAAAATAAAAATCATGTAATAAATAATTTTGATGTAATTTTTTAATCGGCATAAAGCCAAATTTTTGTAAAGTCCATGGCTCATGTGCAAAAGAAATGAGCACATGAGATATGGGATGAGCAAAATGTCATTTTGTAAATCCCAAGGGGTTATATGTAAATTTGTAAGCCTATAAAAGGCAACATGATAATGAAATAAAGCATACAATTCATTCCCCCCAAAAACTAGGGTTTGTGGCTCCATCATCTCTCTTAAGTTCTTCTTCTTCCTTTTCATTTTTCAATTAAATCAAGAACTTACCTCTCTTTTTTTTAAAAACTAAATAAAGTTTTACCATAAACCCACCTTCCAAGACTCCATCAAGATAAAAAAATGGTCTCTTTTTTTATCATTCAAGATCTAGGTCTTGGAGTTTCAAGAGAATCCATTTTGGGTTTCTTCTGAAAAGAGAAAATCTTTTGGAGTTTAACTCCACAAATAAAATTATTTTGGAGTTTAACTCTATAATAAAAACCTTTTTGTTGGAGTTTAACTCCGAATAAAATTGTTTTGGGAGTTTAACTCCAAATAAATTTTTTTGGAGTTTAACTCCATCACAGAATTTTTTTTGGAGCTCCTGCTTCTTCTCACGTGAGGGAGAGGGGAGCTCCCACTAAGTGGGAGCTTTCCCTCCTTCTCACGTGAGGGGATGGCTCCCCATTTAGTGGTGTTTAACTCCACACCAAATAAAAATCTTTCTGGAGTTGAACTCCATTTAAAATTCTTTTGGAGTTTAACTCCACAATAAAAATCTTTTTTTGGAGAGTTTAACTCCACATTAAATCTTTTTAGGAGTTTAACTCCATTTAAATTTTTTTTGGAGTTTAACTCCACATTTAAAAATTTTTCGGAGTTCAACTCCACAATAAAAGTTCTTTCGGAGTTCAACTCCATAAAAATTCTTTCGGAGTTTAACTCCATTTAAATTCTTTTGGAGTTTAACTCCACAAATAAAATTATTTTGGAGTTTAACTCTATAATAAAAAAATATTTTTTTGGAGTTTAATTCTGAATAAAACTTTTTTGGGAGTTTAACTCCAAATATTTTTTTTTTGAAGTTTAACTCCATAAAAAAAATAAATAGAGTTAAACTCTTCCTCTCATGTGAGTGGGAGGTTCCCATTTTGGGAGTCCCTTTCTTCCTCTCATATGAGGGGGAGGCTTCCTCTCATGCGAGTGGGAGGCTCCCATTTTGGGAGCCGCTTTATTCCTACTCATGTGAGGGGGAGGCTCCCTCTCATGTGAGTGGGATGCTTCCATTTTGGGAGCCTCCTTTTCTCGCTCTCAGCTGAGAGAGAGAAGCTCCCACTCTTTTTTAGGAGTTTAACTCCATTTAAAAAAAAATCTTTCGGAGTTTAACTTTATTTAAATTCTTTCGGAGTTTAACTCCATATTTAAAATTCTTTTGGAGTTTAACTCCACAATAAAAATCTTTTTGGAGTTGAACTCCATTTAAAACTCTTTTTGGAGTCGAACTCCACAATAAAAATCATTTTGGAGTCGAACTCCACAATAAAATTCTTTTGATGTTTAACTCCGCAATAAAAATCTTTTTGGAGTTGAACTCCATTTAAAAATTCTTTTGGAGTTTAACTCCACATTTAAAGTTCTTTTGGAGTTTAACTCCATTTAAAATATTCTTTTGGAGTTGAACTCCATGTAAAAGAAAGAAAAGGAAAAATTTAAAATAAAAAAAATTTAAATTTGCCCTCACAACGTGAGGGGGAGGCTCCTACCAAGTGGGAGCCTTTCCCCTCCCTTCACCTCACGTGAGGGGGAGGCTCCTATTAAATGGGAGCCTTTCTCCCCCCATCATGTGAGGGGGAGGCTCCCACTAAATGGGAGCCTCCTTCCTCCTTTCACGTGAGTGGGCGGAGCCCTTTTTTTCTTTTTCTTATTCTTTTTTATTTAAAAAAAATAAATAAATAAATTATGAATAATATATTTTAAAAAAATCTCTAAATATTTATTTTTGTTATTCTTTTTTATAAATATATATATATATATATATATATATATTTTACAAATGGAACGAAAAAATGAGCACGTCTCAATTGTTTTTTAAAAAAAACACCCACCCACCAATGCATCGCATTGAGTTCGCATGATCGGTTTGACCCGTCAATTGGAGGTTCTTTCGCTCCAAAAACGAGGAGTATTTAACGACAGCTTAGTCCGCGGCTGCCGGAGATTCGGATCCCTACAATCAATAAACCCCGGTCTACCCTGGGCAGGTGGAATCTGTAGTACGCCTGACAAGCGTGCGTGTATTCCCATTTCAATGGGGTGACGAAAAACACCTTACAACAATGATAGAACTCGTAACTCTTACCAGCTTGTCGTAGGTAGACACAATTGTCCTGGTCGATCATCTTAAAACCATAGCCCAAGACGGTTTTATGAAATCGAAAATACTAGACTCGGGAAAACCGTTTCAAGCCATAAATAGACCTTCTCAATTTGCACACCTTGCGCTCGAGGCATTTGGCTTTGAAACCGGTGGGCTGATTCATATAGTTCTCCTCTTCCAGTTCTACATAGAGAAAATCTGTCTTGACGTTCATCTGGACTAATTCAAGATCTATTTGCACTACTAAAGCCAGAACCAGACGAACGAAGACAATTTTCACTACCATGGAAAATGTCTCATCATAGTCCACACCACTCCTTTAGGTGGACCCCTTCGTCACCAAGCATGCCTTGGAACGCTCGATTGTCACATCCGCCTTCCGCTTAACCTTAAAATCCTACTTGTTCTCAAAGGTCTTGCATCTGGCTGGAAGACCCACCAAGTCCCAGACTTGATTCTTTCTAATGGACTCAAGCTCCTCCATCGTGGCCTTCTACTCTTCCGCTGAAGGTCCTGAAATAGCGTCCTCGTAGCATTTGGGTTTTGCAATATCATGCGGTGCAACCATGAACGCTTTCTCCCCGATCTTGAAGTTTCGATGATGTACTTGTCCACAATACTAGTGACCATTTCACATATATGGATATTAATTCAACACTTGACCTAATGATACTGCTTTTAACTAAACTGGCTAGTATTATCAAACGTCCGATTAATATACGTGTATTATATACACGTGTTTAATCGAACTCCCGCACGCATTGACTATACGCACACTACAAATCCACATCATCGTTTCGCCTGAGCGGGCACTTTCGGTATGAGACTCAAAAAACTTGACAATACCCTGACAGTAGGTTAATTGGATCATATCCAATTGAATCTGAAATAATTTCAGATCAATCCTATAACAGTTTAACCCACAAGCACGTCAGCGGCACTAGCTGTACGTAACGGCTACGCATGCATGTATCAAAAGGTAGGTCGAAAAGCAAACTGATCCGAACCCAACAGAGCTTATCAATGACAATTACTATACAGTCCGGTCTTTTCGTCAAAGAGTGTCGCATACTGGGTCTGGGGAGTGGAAACTGTTAGATCCCTAATAACCCAATAAATAATATCGATATCAAACTCATAACCGTCCGATATACAACCGATAATTTTTATCAGTTTACCTCAACCACCATGACCAGGGATTTCAGGTTATAGTCATATCATGCACATCATGACATCGACTCCCTACACCGAGAGAAACGAATTCCCTCTTGACCGCTCATTGTCTCCATGTGCTTCGGGACTATACCCAGCAAAAACCTGTATGCACGGCTCTTTAAAATCATGGTTGGGTAGAAGTTAAAGTATAGTGGGAACACATACAAGACACTATGACGATCTCAGGCCAAAAGACTACCCTGTACCATTGGCACCAGAGAACCGCTATATGACAATAAGTATAATACCATTTAGGAGTTTTCGGCGAGTCCATCGGTGTACTTATTCTCCAATGAGCACCTGTATATAATTTTCGGTGTCAAACACCAATAGCTGTGGGACCAGCCATCGTCCAAGTCAGGATCAAGAAACGTATACACTAGTCTATTATGAAGTACCGATGCCTTGTCTTGACACTCCCATGGCTAGGAATATTTAAGGATGCGCTTATGGACTATCCAGACCCCACTAGTATGATCTCATCATAATCATGGTAGTCAAGCAAAGATGCTAAGGGTTTTATCAACATATATTAGCAATACGTAATAGCAACTAAAACATGTACACATGAATGATAAAGCAAACTAGATAGCATACTATCATCTCGAGTAAGAATGTTCTATCCAAATAGGTCCATGTACAATTACAATAATTGCCTTCAGGGCATCTATATCTAACAGTCTTATCTCAAGAGGCTACAAGTGAAGTGGCCTTCAGGGATTCTTATCTCGTTCCTATCAGGTAACTTGCGTTAATGATTGACAACATACTTTAATACTGCTATAGTAAGGACATTCCTAGTTCATTATGTTTGTCCAGACATTTAGGATACTGCACCAACACCCATCATATACACGTATCTTTGATACAGAAGTTTGGGCCTAAAGAAAAATTATTTTGTTGAGATTTGGGTTCTTAGTTCATCATGCGTGAGGGTGAGGATGCAACTCATGGTGAAATGCAAACATTTTTATTATTTTTTTATGTTTAATGTGTTTTTTAATTAATGTTTTTTAGTTTCTAGCCGAGTCTGTTGTGACAAAGCCGCCGAAACACGGCCAATAGAGCACTTCTATTTTTAGATACCGGTAAACTAAGCTACCATACAAGAAGATAATAAGCCAATAACTAATTTCTTACATAATATTACAAATGCATGATAATGTTTAAAATTATGTTATTATTGAATTTGTAGTTAAATTATAAAAACATCATTTTATCATGAGAAATCAGTAAAGTCATAAGTATAGGTTTTTTTCCTTGTCTCCTAGTTGTGACGTGCTACATTCAAATATTTAGTTTGTCAATTGTTATCGTGTCTTATCCACATACAGTATTGTATCCTTGTTTCATTTATATTCTTTGTTTGCCCATTTTATGTTTTCTTGCGAGTTATATATGAAGGGCTTATTTTGCAGGTAAAGTTGGTGTCATAGCTAAGTATGTTTTGATTTGTCAAGTATACCATTGTTATCTATTTTATTTTTTGTGTCTGTTTTGACTTGTTAATCGAGGCTTATCTTCTTGATAAAGAAGCCAAAAATCATTCTCATCTTAGTAAAATTCTACTTAACATGCTAACGGCGGCTGGGGTTCGAGATCCGCAACCAAGTACGGATCCGAACTCAGCACCTATCAGAAACTCCCCTGGGGACTCGTCAACAACAACCGAGACCGCATTCTGGCCTTCAACAACCTGAGCACACTAGAGGTATCATATCCATCCTTCACCCAAGATTTCAATTTTACTAGTTTAGGTGGTAACCCTAATCCTAGCGCATCGAAATCTAAAAGATTCGCCGCAGATTGGACATTGGATGCCCCTTCCGTAGTCGATGATTTTTTACCTGAACCTAATCGATTGGGGAAGCTCCAATATCCTCTTCGTGGCCCTCGACTGAAAGTGTTTATTACCACCACCATTGGGTTTTACTAGCATCAAGTCTGCCATTTTAAAAATTTTGGGGTGCTAATTAACACTAAATAAGAATCGAAACTAGATGATTAGGGTTTAACATGATATAACAAAATCTATACTAAGAGAAAAATGCTACAATCTTTGTAGAACGTGTCCTTTTCTCAAGCTCCGTGTAGTAGTCCACGCGACTCCACTAGGCTCCACTTGAAGTTGGATCGAGCTTCCTTTACGATCTTCGTGTCGAAGATGATCCACCCGAATTTTTGCTAATCCAAACTACCTCTTCACTAAACTCTTTAGTGAAGAAAACACACTACACCAAAATGCTAATCTAGTGTAGGATGGTGAAGTAGGGATGTTGTTTGCTCAATAGGGTTCTCATAAGCTCAAGGGTTCACAACTTATGTGAGGGATTAAACTTAGAGATGGAGGTGAAGAAGATGGAGAAAGCTAGAGAGCAAGGAGCTCAAGCGAAGAAGAATGAACAAGTGTTCAAGCATCAAGTGAAAAATGAAGTGAAGAATGACATCTTTTTTCAATAATTGAAGCATCCATTTTAAAACTATAATCAAATGGAACCATGCTTCAATAGTGAGTCAAGACCAATATAATAATCATCAAAGTCATGCTTCACCCGTTCCATAAAAGTCTCCCCATTTTTCACCTCATTTTCTATTTTCACAAATAGAAAATCGAATCATGCTTCATATATATATATATATCACATATATATTAATATATATATAAAGATAAGCAAATAATTAGTGAGCAATAATATTAGTTAATATATAATTATATAAAATATAAATATATATCATATTATTAAATCAACACTTGATTCAATAATCCTGTTATATCTCATATAACCGACTAATATCATTTATCTCTATCTCACATTATCAAATCAACACTTGATTCAATAATTCGATTATATCACATATAACCTAACTGATATCAAATAACCGTCAAATTAGAATACGGTATCACATACTTGTATTTAATCAGGCCCCCACACATATCAGCATATGTGCCATACTTCGTTTCGCTTGAACTAGGAAATTTCTGTGTGGGACTCTAAACACTCATCAATACGCCAGCAGTAGGTAATGATCACATCAGTTATCCACAAGCCGTCAGCGGTACTATCTGGACGTAACGACTACCCAGGTATTGAGCGATTAGAAGATCAACAAGCAAGCTTGTTCAAACTCCCATGAACCCTATAAGTAACACTTACCGTACAGTTCGATCTCTTCGTCTGATATGTCGCTTATCAAGTCTGGGGACGGAATCGTCAGACCCTAATAACTTGATAAGTCATGCCGATGTGTGGCCTATAACCGTACAAGAAACTACTGATAATTCTTATCAGTAAATCTCATCAATAGCCCTGGCCAGGGACTTCCTGTTATAGTCAATCGAGCATAGTGCAATATCAACTCCCTATACCGGGAGAGACGAAACCCTTCCTATCGCTCATTGCCTCCATGTGACTGTACCCAAAATCCATCTGTTTGCACGACTCTTTTGAGCCATGGTATGGAGGAAATCAAAGCACAATGGGAACCATACAAGACTCTGACGATCTCGGGTTTACAGACTAACTTGTACCAGTGTCACCAGAGAACCGCTATCTGATGATGGGTATAGTACCATCTAAGAGTTCTCGGCGAGTCCTGTTCGGTGTACCCATTCTCTTATGAGCACCTGTATACAATCTTTGATATCAAACACCAATGGATATGGGATCAACCATCGCCCCCTACAGGGTCAAGAAACATACACACCAGTCTAGTCTGAAATATTGATGTCCTGTCTCGATATTCTCTCGACTAGGAACAATTGAAGGATGTGCTTGTGGACTACCCAGGTCCCAGTAGTATGATCCGCATCATAGTCCTGGTAGTCAAGCCAACATCCAAAGGGCTTTATCAACATGTATATGAGAGACAGTATAATAATATCAGTGAACATATTAAGATAAAGACAACCAGATAGCATACTATCATGTCGAGCAAAAAAGTCCTCTATATATATGTCCCAGCATCCACTATATCATACAATAATGGCCTCTAGGGTATACATATTCCTAACAATCGACAACACCATTTACTTGCAGAACGGTTCAGACACGTCGATATCTCAGCTCGTGACCGTTGACCCTGTTGGGTGCCCGGTAACGGAGGCCAGCTGGACTCCTGATAGGCTACACATTGCCGCGGGGATGAACAATTCTCATGTTCGGCTTTGGGATTCAACGTGTAATCGGTTGTTGTGAACGTTTAGGGGAATTCACTAGGGGTCTCGGGTTGGGTCGCTTGCTTAGCATGCGAGCAACATCTTGACCACTGGAGAAGGGGCTGGGTGTATCCTTATTCCTTAACAACGATGTTAGGGAGCGGTCTCATGCTGTTCAGACTTATAGAGGGCACTGCTGAGGTGGTCAATTCGGGCCCCAAACAATTAGTAAGCGGGGGCAATGATAACCTCGTTCATATATGGGATCGAAGGAACCAGGACAAATTTATTTTTCGGTTGATGAACATGTTGCAAGGGTTAGGGCATTAACGTGGTACTCATTGAAAGATAGGTGGTTGGCTAAAAGCGGAGGTGAACACGATGGGTGTGTAAAGTTTTGGAACAAGCAGATGGGCACTTGCGTTAAGTCGGTTAAGGTCGACACTCAAGTGTGTGCACTAATGTGGAGCAGGAGATTTTAAGCTCTTATGGAGTTGGTGAGGAACAGCCAACTCTTTGGACTTACCCTTCTATGGTTAAGAAGGGACAACTTGTTGATCACAGCGACATGTTTTGTTCATGACCCGGAGCCCAGATGTCTCTATTGTTGCTACTGTGGCCGGAGGAATGGACAAAACACTTAGATTGTGGAAAGTCTTTCCTGAAGAAGGTACAAGTGAAGTAGCCTTCAGGGATTCTTATCGCGTTCCTATCAGGTAAGTTACCTTAATGATCGACAACATACTTTAATACTGGTATAGTAAGGACAATCCTATTTCACTATGTTTGTCTAGACATTTAGGATACTACTACCAACACCCATCATATACATATATCTTTGATACAGAGGCTTGGGCGTAAAGTAAATCAATTTTATCGAGATTTGGGTTTGTAGTTCATCCTGCGTGTGAGGCTGCAACTCAGGGTGAACTGCGAACATTTTTATTATTTTTTATGTTTAATGTTCTTAAGGAAAATGGGTCTAACTCCCTGACTTAAAAAAGCAATAAGTTTAGGCCCCTATAGTACATTTTCTATTCTTTATGCCTACAATGACCTTTCAGGTAAACTACTTCTTTTACCTTTTAAAGTGCTATATTTATCTTATAAAGTGCTACATTTATATTGAAATAGGTCAAATGTAATAGACATTAATTTTACTAAAAAATGTAATTGTTTCATGTATATAGTATTTTAACACAAATGTAGTACTTTATAATATAAATGTAGTATTTTGAAAGATAATATAATACTTTAAAATGTAAATGTAGTATTTTTCATATCAAATGTAGTATTTTAACACAAATATAGTACTTTATAATATAAATGCAGTACTTTGAAAGATAACTACAGTTTTTTAAAAGTTAAATTAATAGTTTACCTAAAAAGGCAGTGTTGGCTTGAAAAATAGTAAATGTACTAGAGACTTAAACCAATTGTTTTTTGGGTCAGGGATCTAAACCTATTGCTTTTCTAAGCTAGAGAGTTGGACCCATTTTCCCCATTTTTTTAATGTTTTGTAATTTTGAGATGAGTTTGTTGCGACAAATCCGCCGAAACGCGGCCAATAGAGCACTTCTATTTTTAGGTTTTTAGATACCGGTAAACTAAGCTACCATACAAGAAAATAATAAGCAAATAACTAATTTCTTACATAATATTACAAGTGCATGATAATGTTTAAAATTATGTTATTAATGAAATTTTAGTTAAATTATAAAAATATCATTTTATCATAAGAAATCAGTAAAGTCATAAGTATATGTTTTTTTCTTGTCTCCTAGTTATGACGTGCTATATTCAAATATTTACGCCGGCAATTGTTATCATGTCTTATCCACATACAATATTGTATCCTTGCTTCATTTATATTCTTTGTTTGCCCATTTATGTTTTCTTGCGGGTAATATCTGAAGGGCTTATTTTGCAGGTAAAGTTGGTGTCATAGCTAAGTATGTTTTGATTTGTTAAGTATACCATAGTTATATATTTTATTTTTTTGTCTGTTTTGACTTGTTAATCGGCTTATCTTCTTGAAATTTTAGTTAAATGCTTGTCATGCTAACGGCGGCTGGGGTTCGAGATCCGAAACCAAGGACGGATCCGAATCCCAACACCTATCAGAAACTCCTCTGTGGACTCGTCAATAACAACCGAGACTGCATTCTGGCCTTCAACAATCTGAGCACACTAGAGGTATCATATCCATCCTTCACCCATGATTTCAACTTTACTAGTTTAGGTGGTAACCCTATCCTAGCGCATCGAAATCTAAAATATTTGCCGCATATTGGACATTGGATACCCCTTCCCTAATCGATGATTTTTACCTGAACCTCGTCGATTGGGGAAGCACCAATATCCTCTTCATGGCCCTTGACAACACCATTTACTTGCGGTACGGTTCAGACACGTCGATATCTCAGCTCTTGACCGTCGACCCCGATGTGGGCCCGGACGTGGGCCCGGTAACAAGCGTCAGCTGGGCTCCTGATTAGCAACAACACGTTGCCGCCGGGGTGAACAATTCTCGTGTTCAGCTTTGGGATTCGACGTGTAATCGGTTGCTGAGGACGTTTAGGGGAATCCACTAGGGGTCTCGGGTTGGGTCGCTTGCTTAGCATGTGAGCAACATCTTGACCACTGGAGAAGGGGCTGGGTGTATCCTTAACGACGATGTTAGGGAGCGGTCTCATGCTGTGCAAACTTATAGAGGGCACTGCTGAGGTGGTTGGATTCGGGCCCCAAACAATTAGCAAGCGGGGCCAATGATAACCTCGTTCATATGGGATCGAAGGAACCAGGACAAATTTATTTTCCGGTTGAATGAACATGTTGCAAGGGTGAGGTCATTAACGTGGTGCTCATTGAAAGATAGGTTGTTGGCTACAAGCGGAGGCGAACACAACGGTGTGTAAAGTTTTGGAACACACGGATGGGCACTTGTGTTAAGTCAGTTAAGGTCGACACTCAAGCGAGTGCACTAATGTGGAGTTGGTGAGGAACAACTGGCTCTTTGGACTTACCTTTCTATGGTTAAGAAGGGACAACTTGTTGATCACAGTGGCTCCATTGTTGCAACTGCGGCTTTCCTCAAGAGGCTACAAGTGAAGGGGCCTTTAGGGATTCTTATGGCGTTCCTATCTGGTAAGTTGCTTTAATGATCGACAACATACTTTAATACTGGTATAGTAATGACAATCCTATTTTACTATGTTTGTCTAGACATTTAGGATACTGCCACCAACACCCATCATATCCATATGTCTTCGATACAGAGGCTTGGGCGCAAAGAAAAATCAATTTTATTGAGAGTTGGGTTCGTAGTTCATTATGCGTGTGAGGATGCAACGCCTGGTGAACTGCGAACATTTTTATTATTTTTTTATGTTTTATGTTTTCTTTTGATGTTTTGCAGTTTCGAGGTGAGTCTGTTGCGACAAAAAGCGGCCAATACAGCACTTCTATTTTTAGATTTTTAGATACCGTTAAACTAAGCTACCATACAAGAAGATAATAAGCCAAAAACTAATTTCTTACATAATATTACAAATGCATGATAACTGCAAGCCCCCTTGACCCCCAACCTACTATCCGCGTAGCGGGACCCCTGTAAACTCTGTGAGACCCCCGATATGCCCAAAACACTTTCAAAATACAACACACGCACACCAGCGCATTGAGTTCCGCATGACCAGTTTAATCCGTCAATCGGAAGTTCTCTCGCTCCAAAAGCGAGGGGTAATTAACGGTAGCTTAGTCCGCGGCTGCCGGAGATTCGGATCCCCTACAATCAATAAATCCCAGCTTATCCTAAGCAGGGGGAATCAGTAACACGCTTGACAAGCGACGCGTATTTCTATCTCAATAGGGTGACGAAAAACACTCTATAGGTTCTGGCACGCCCGGTAGGACATCTTTCCTCCCATGATTTGGGTCAAGTGTTCATGCGAGTTCAATTAATATATATTGATTGTTTGTTCTGAAATTCTATTCCTTTTCGCAGATTAACAAAACTCAATCTCAAATTTTCGGACATAACAAAGATATCTTTAAGGATAAGCTCATCTTTCAACACAACTCTCATCTCCTACACGATGAAGATGGACGCCAGGACGGTCCTCCCGGCTAGTATTGGGCGACAGTGGGAGGAGCTGCTGCCACCATTTAGCTCTATTCTGTTCATGCCAGCCAACACTATCTCGGCTTCTCTGGCCCCTGTAACAGACAAACCGGCCTCGAAAGGCAGGAGGCTAAATGTGGTGATCTCGAGAGCGCACCAATCTAAACGCGAGCCGGTGTTCGAACGGCTTTCCTTGTCCTCAGCTGGGGTCAAAGCCGTCGAAACAAAAGATTCGCCAGATATCTCGGGCAACCTCAGGCGATGCCTTCGGCGAGTGCGCAGGCGGATGTTTTTTTAAGGCTCTTTACCAGCCGACCCACGGCGGCTTTCCGAAGAGCAGAAGCCTGCCAGGCTCTCAAATCGGAAAACTGAGGCAGAAGCGGCTTAGATATTAAGCCAACAAAAGGGCTAAAGCTCCGGCCAAGTTAAATTTTATGAAGTTCCAAATCTCGGATTGCCCCGTAACCATTGCCGTGTCAGTCGTGAAAATCCGCAATTCTTTCGAACCCTTAAAGTGAGTTCAGAAGAATGCGATGTCTGCCAAAATCAAGAGGAGCGCAATTCGAACTGTGCTGCGAAAGGACATGTCCAAGCCCAGCCTAAAAGGCGTGACACCCTCGCTTCAGAAGTTTACCAAGTATTTCGTGCAGCGCGAAAGCAGCTGGACAAAACTAAAAAAGAAGCGCCAGCGCCATCCAAGGACCCATCCGGGCCAACCGTCTTTAGTCGTCTGTCCTTTCCTGAAAGGGAGGGGCCACGACGGCGGTCCGAGAAATCAGCCGTCTAAAATAAAGAGATGGCTGGATATGTGATCCGCACTGTCTATATGATCGGCACGCGCAGCAAGAGTAAGGACGAGGCCACCACGTCTCAAGCCCAATCTGGCTCGAATGTAGCCGTCACTTCCCAAGATCGGCCTCCTCTTCAGGATGATGAAAACCCCATCGCGGAGGCTGATAAGCAGAACGACCCCTCGGTCTATGTGGAATCAGGCTCGGAAGGCGAAGATGAGCCAATCTTCCATTCCAAGACCGCATAGCAGCAACTTCTCCAAGAATTCCAGAAGCAGCCCAAAAACAAAGACAAGGAGATGACCAAGCTCTACTAAAAAATTGACGACTTGACAAACGTCGTCTTACAGCTGACGACCCAGGTTGCCTTTCAGCCGCCCAATCAGGCGCAGGGCTCTGCTTATTAACCGGGAAATGGTGTCCCGAAGCAGCCGACGCTTATTCCCTCAAATACAAAGGTGGGTGAGCCGCATGAAAATCGGCCACATTCTGCCGCAAGAAATGTCTTGAATTCTGATGACAGCCGCCCGTCAACGCAGGATCAAATCATGGATTTATTCACCAACAAAATCAAAACATTGGTGGCTGAGGCCGAGACACAGAAAGAGGCCGGCAACAGTGGGAGACTATACCCTGCATAATACGATCTTGTGGAGTTTCTCAATAGCTATGTTGTCCTCAAATTTGAAAGGTTCGATGGGACGGGAAATGCGAACCGGCACGTTGTCCAATTTAAAGCATTATGCACGAACACTGGGGGCAATGATGCGCTCCTCCGTCAGTTTGTCAATAACTTGACCGATGTTTCTTTCGATTGGTATGCAAGCATACCGGATGACTTGATCACGATGTTCGCTCAAATAGAATCCATGTTCAAGCAAAGATTCATAAGTGTCAGCAATAAAATCGCTATTGCCGATCTTGTAAGGATCGAGCCAAAGAACAATGAAAACAGCATGGATTTTATAGTCCGATGGCATAATCTCTCTGTCAAATATGAACTGCCGTTGGAACAAGATCAATCCGTTAGTCTTTTTATAGAAAATCTTAATAACTGGATGAAACCTTTCTTGTGCATCGCAAGCCTCAAAACACTTTAAGAGTTGACTAAGAAAATTAAAATGTTGGGTCGCTCAAAGCCCGAGTCCGCTCAAGATCTTCAATTCACAAACAGACCGAGACATCAGAAAGACGACAATCGGAAAGTCGAAAGTTCCAACAGCACCGATTCTCTCAATAAGCGGAGAGCGGACAGAGCGAAGACTAACAAACCCCGAGAGCCAACTTTGGAGGAAAGGAGAAGTAAGGTTTACTCCTTCGTAGGAGATGAGTTTCACAAAATATTCAAAGATGCTACGAAGAATGGCCTGCGGCTGCCGGAACCAAAGAGGCCGAGTGAAGCAAACAGGACCGATCATCCCAATTTTTTTCCCATACCACCGATTGTTGGGACACACTATTGAAGACTGTTGCATTTTCAAGGATTGGGTCGAGAAACAATACAAGGCGGGAGAAATCTCATTATCCCCTGGCGTGTTAACAAACAATCAAGCCACGACTGCCAATTTTATACAAACAGAGACCGAGATATTTCGGGAATTGGTTGCTCGCAATTGTTCACCCTTCCTTGAAATGGGCAAACCATAGTGACAATCCAAAGATCTAGCGAATAACGTTGACAATGATGGGACAACGGACAGATGCGCGATCCATACGGTCTACATGGTCGGATCTGGAGAAACGAACCCTCCTACGCTTCACAGCCATGGTGATGATATGGTTGACGACGTCCAATACTGGTTCGGTTTAGATAATGATGCGGATCCTGCTCGAGCTGGTAAGCAAAAAGAGCCCATGGTTCTTGGAGAATCAAGTTCAAGCGATGAGGATAGCCTAGTCGTCGTCCCCAAAACTACAGAACGAGCGTTATTACAATGGTTTCAAGAGCAATTTCAGGATTGTGATAGGGAGTTAGCTAAGATCCGTTCCAAAGTCGACGATCTGGTGAATGTTGTGGCAAATCTCGCAACCCGAGTCCTTTAAGTGCAATCACAACAAAATCAAATTTTGGTCCATGAATCAGGGATTGATGTCCCAAAGCAGCCATCAGCTATTCCCTTCGGTCTAAGAGAGGAATACCTTCACGAAAGTCAATGGCGACTAGCCCAGAGGAAAGTCTTGACGACTGCAATCAGTTGACATGGGACATAATCAAGGGAAAGTCATCAGCGGATCCCGCAACTCTCCAAGACTTGAAAGAGTTCAGATGGAATATGCGGGTTCTGAATTTCTTCCAAACTTCCAATATAACAAGTCCAGATATCCGGAGAACAACAACCGCAAAAGTGGGCTTCTAAAGGACACTGAATCATGTAATGCATCTACCGACCAAAGTAGGCGAGAAACATGCAGGCCTAATGCCGAAAAGCCTTGAAAACCAGTGTTGGGATGGGGGGGGAATCGTCTCTAGAAGAGAAATTAAATAAGGTCTAATCTTTCAGAGGGGACAGAGTCCGTAAAATATTCAAAGACGCCTTGAGAAACGGTCTGCAATTGCCTAAATAAAAAAGACCATATGAAGCAAACATGACTGATGATCCCTTGTACTGTCCATATCACAGATGATGAGTCATACCCTTGAAGACCGCTTTGTCTTCAAGAATTGGGTTGAAAAACAATATAATGAGGGAGTGGTTTCATTGACCAAAGACGCATTAGCAGAAAACCAAGCTACGATTGTTTGCTCCATTCGAACGAAGACCAAAACCCTCTGGGGGCAGACGGCTCAATCGCCCGCTCCAGAAAATGACCCGGTCCACCACAGTTTCTACGGGACACACGTACACGTCTCTCCAAAAGGACAAAAAAGAGTATTGAAGCACCGTGAGATCAAAGTTCAAGAATTTTTGAATTAGTGCACAACTATGACCTTTAAGTTATTATATCGGAAAATAAATAAAAAATTAATGTAAAAATAAACGGTATGTCCACAAGCAAAATGGGTATGGAGGAAAACCCGAAAGGGCTCTGTGAGTAAAAACAGCAGGACTGCCGGCGAGTTTGTGAAAACCCGAAAGGCGCAAACTCGTGAAAAAGATACGAAAATATACTCGCAAAGTCCTCTCGACCTTGTGAGGAGAATATTCCTGCGTGAGATCCTTACGACTCACAAATGAGCAACATACTTAGAATCCTCACGATTCCTAAGAAGAATATATACACATGCGAGATTCTCTCGACTCATAGAGAGAAAATGCTTTTATGAGACCCTTATGACTCATAGAATTGAAGAGCCTGAGGTGATAGGGATCTAAACGTATCTCCTAAGTCATCGCTTCCCAACGGGCAACGACAGATGATGAGTCGCTCCTGGTGCTACGCTTCAGTGTTAGCGGCCGACCTAAAATCCAAATCTCCAAAATTCTTCCCGCCCTACGGCCAGACCCCAAATTGCTTACCGTATACAATCCTCGGGCTCAAATAATTCTCATCACACCTATGCCCTACAGCAATCACCACCCTGCGGTTGGTCTCCGCTATCAGAATTATGCTCTATTTGGGAAGACCCATTCATGTGTCCTCATAATACATGAGGAGAACAAAGCTTATGAGATGCTATCGACTCGTAAGAAAACACCTTCGTGAGATCCTTACGATCCACAAAGGAAAAACACACTTGGTGTCCTCACGACTCTTAAGGAGAAAATACACCTACGAGATCCTTTCGACTCGTAGAGAGAAAATGTTTTTATGAGACCATTACGGCTCAGAAAATTGAAAAGCTTTACAGGATAGGGACCTAAACCTGTTTTCTAAGCTGTTGCTATCCAACAAACAAAGGCAAGTGATGATTCGTTCTTGATACCATATTCCAATGTAGCAATGCTAATACCAAACTAAAACCAAAATCCCCAAATTCTCCCATGGCAAATAATGATTCGCTCATGGTACCACATTTCAGTGTAGCGATGTTGACGCCAAACCAAAACCAAAATCCCCAAATTCTCCCATGGAAAATGATGATTCGTTCATGGTACCACATTCCAATGTAGTGATCTTGATGTCAAACAAAAATCCCACACTGCAATGCCTCAAATTCAAAGGTCGTGCTAAACAAGGCAAGAATCGGATAAATCAAACTAAAGTCCTACCCGAAAGCGCTTCCAAGCTCAAAAGTCCAGCCGGACAGATTGGAACCTCCCCAAAACAAATCAAACCAACCAATTCCAACGATCTCTACGTCACATACAGACACTCCGTCTCGGGGAAATATCAAACAGACACTTCGTCTCGGGAAAACGTCAAAAATACATTCTGTTTTAGGGAAACATCGCATATAAACACTCTGTCTCGGGGAAGCGTCAGACAGTAAGACTCTGTCTCTGGGATGCGTCATACACCGACACTCCGTCTGGGGGAAACGTCAAACACCGACATTCCGTGCTGGGGGAACGTCAAGCAGACACTCTGTGCCGGGGGAACGTCAACCAGCGACACTTCGACTCGGGGAAACGTCAAACACACTCCGCCTCGCGGATACGTCATACGCCGACACCCCGTCTCGGGGATACGTCAAACAGCATACACCCCGTCTCGGAGATACGTCAAGCATCGACCGTCCATGTCGTAAAAAGGGCAGTGCCAACCTCCCAAAAGCAAGAACCAATTCAAGTCAACCTCCACGCGAAAGAAGATCCATCAATTTCATGCACACGATCCATATATATAGTATGCATTCATTGATGGGGGCCACTTTGTTGGGGTTAAAATTTACACCCTATTGACCAAAGGTCAAAAGTCAGTCAAACCGCGAACAAGTGGCCCAAGCCAAAGCAAACGGATCCTACTGTCGAATCCAAGCCGGTTCCATTGTTGAATCCAAGCTGGGCCCACTCCCGAATCCAAGCTGGGCTCACGCCCGAACCCAAGTCCAAACAGGTGGGCCTAAGCCCAAACCGGCCCCATGCCAAGAAAGTACAATAAATAAATGCAATATTTAAATAAATGGGCAAAAAACCAAATTTTTGTAAAGCTCATGGCTCATGTGCAAAAAAAAAAAGCACATGAGGCATGGGATGGGCGAAATGCCATTTTGTTAAGCCCAAGGGACTGTGTAAACTTGTAAGGCTATATAACGCAACATAATGATGAAATGAAAGAGAAGAATTCATTCTCCTAAAAAAATATTAGGGTTTTGTGCCGGCTCCTCCTTCCCCAAGGTTTTAAACCTTTTTTTTTGAATTAAAATCAAGAGCAACTCTTTTTTTCCCAAAAAGAAATAGTTTTCACCATAAAATCCTCGAAGGGGAGCTTGGATCTCCCATCAAATCTCTAAAAGGGGGATTTTTAATCCCACCGTCCTTTTTCTCCAAGATCCAAAAAAAAGAGAAAGAAGCAACCCATCTCAAAAGAACCCATTTTAGGGAAGTCTAAGGCTTGAAGAGGAAGAAAAGAGACCTCTTTTCACTATCTAAGATCTAAACCTTTTGGAAGTTTAACTCCAAATCAATCTTTGAGGGGCTCAACTCCAAGTCCAAGATCCAAATCCTTAAAGGAGTTTAATCCCAAATCCAGATCTTTTAGGAGTTTAACTCCAAATAAAAATCCTTCTTTTTCTATGAGTTTAACTCCAAAGTTTCTCGGGAGTTTAACTCCTAATCTAGGTGCTAAGCTCTTTTTTCTGTTGGGAATGCCAACACGTATACTGCATATTGAGTTCGCATGACCAGTTTTACCCATCAATCAGATGTTCTCTCGCTCTAAAAGTACAGGGTAATTAACGGTAACTTAGTCCGCGGTCATCGGAGATTCGGACTACAATCAATAAATCCCGGCCTACCCCAGTCTGGGGGAATCTGTAACACCCATGACAAGCGACTCGTATTCCTATCTCAATAGGGTGACGAAAAACACCCTACAATATCATTTTATCATTATAAATCAGTAGGTTTTTATTGTCTCCTATTTGTGACGTGTTGCTTTCAAATATTTACTTTGTCGATTGTTATCATGTCTTATCTACATTCAGTATCGTATCTTTGCTTTATTTATATTCTTTGTTTGCCCATGTTCTGTTTTCTTGCAGTTTATATCTGAAGGGCTAATTTTGGAGGAAAAGTTTGTGTCGCAACTGTATGTTTTGATTTGCTATGTATACCATTGTCATCAATTTTATGTTTTGAGTCTGTTTTGACTTTCTTATCTAGGCTTATCATCTTGATAAAGAAGCCAAAGATCATTCTCATCTTAATAAAATTCAACTTAGCATGTTAACTTAGAACTAGCTTATGGTTGAACTTTTTTGATGAAAATTTAGTAGGATAATTATCCTAAGATTCTCTTATTTTGTTTATTTCCCTTTAACTGTAGTTTTTGTATCAATTACATATTTTCAGTAGCTAACAGTTACAGGCGAAGCACGTCCAAGTCTCCAACATCCACACCACGACACGAACACACATCATTAGTCATGTAGTCATGGATCCAACATTCAGCTTATATGTCAAGTGATTTGCAAACATTTCGCTAGTTGATTTATTTCCCGTTTGTTTCTTTTTTGAAAAACTGTTTATTTTGTAATCACTTTGAGCGGCTTAAATTATAAGAGGTTTCTAAACCTCATTACTTTCATCCATATGTTCCACAATATAACTTCGAGCTGCATAGATTGTACTTGACACTGGGTTAACTTGGCAATAATTTTTGGAGAGATTTTCTCAGTTGATTATTGCTCTTGAATTATGAGCATGCTACTAGAACTACAGTTCAGATATACCAGTTCCCAACAATTCTGTCACTTAAACGGGCATCTATTAATTATGGTTACCAGTACCCTTGATCTCTAGCTGTATATTTGGCGAGCTTAATATTCTCGTATTGTAAGGTCGATGTTTTTTCCAGCTTGTTAGCATTTTATAATCCATTGGTTCAAAATTACGTCCTTTCATACAGTGTTAAAAGCGGAAATGCCAGTTCCTTATCTTGTTCCATGAATGAGGTATGGCTATTTCGAGGGCTACATATAAATATCCTTTTTATTTTCTCAAGAAATAGGAATAATATGTTTTTTTTAACGAACGAAATCTGATCTGGATTGAAGCTTATGTACTAAAGAAATATAATATATATATCAACATGTTCCACTTGTTAACCTACCTATTTGTGATTTGCTGCTTTTTAAATGGCAATCACTTGGTATGCCGATTATTGTTAATTTATTGTTTCCTTTTGCATAGTAAGATTTGTATGCAGCTATCGGGTGAAAAGATGCCTTAGCAGTGAATACCTCGTTTTTGCCGACATGCATTTGGTTTTGAGATTCTCATAATGTTCATATTGGAGCTGTGCAATGGTGCATATCAGGGTACAGTTTTTGCCAATATTTTAGGTCGATGGTATGCCTATCTTCAAGAGGCCAGGGAAAATTAAAGCGAATAGTAAGTTCCTTAAAATTCTCCAAATTCTCCAAAGCTCTTAGCAGGAATCTTGGAAACAGATTATGTATATCTAGTTAATTAAGCATATTGTTTTATATAGGAATTCAAGACTGAACTACAGACTTACTTTCAGTTTGAATCTTGTCCAGGATTTAGTTTTTCTTTGATTATCTAGGTAGGTTATTACTGTGATTCGCCTAAGTAGAACCTGTCTCGCATTTTATACTTGTGCGATATATGTAATGAAGGACCTTCCGTTTTCATGAATCTAACAAAATTATTGAGAAATTGTGTAGTATATATAATCTTCCTCCCGTTCTCCTCTCTCTATGGAATTCCCTCGATCTGATCTATATTTACTTTTCATAGTCCCCATCATTTGGTACTGAATCCCCATTCCTTAATTTTGCAGGTTAAATTAACTTACTTTTGAGGCTTTCTGAACTTCATTTTTGTCTAGGTCAAAAAAGGGAAGAAATACAAAAAGAAAACACATATTGATGGGGAATGACAAGAGCATCAGAGAAAGAAGATGGAGAAAAGAAAAACAAAAAGAAGAAAAAGCAGAGATCATTCATAGGATAAGAGCACAAAAATCTTTCCAGGGTTTCTATTGCGAAGCCGCCAAGAATATGGTCCAGCCATGCGAAGAAGGTACTGTTAACTCTATTGGAAACTCATTAAAAAAAAATCAAACTCAATGTAATTGCCAAATATACTGCTGTTTAACTTGTTTTCAAATCTCTTTGATGTTGTTGATCTCAAATAAAAATATATGAGAATATTGTTTTGTTTTATTCATTTTTTATAGTCCCTTAATGCCATTAGAATGAGTCTATGTCATATTTTATTTTTTTACTTGAATTTTATGCAATTACTATATCATGACCTTAGAAAGTTTTTTTTGGGGGGGTGGGTGGGGTGGGGTGAAAATGACCTTAAGAAAGTTGATTGGAGCTATTCGTTAAAACAAATGCTAAACAAGTAGATAAGATATGTTAGCAATGAACTAGAATCCGGAAAAACACTCAAGATTATAGTAGATTGGCATCCCTACTTGGCATTTAACTCCATAATCATTAAATTCATATCTAATCAAAGGCCACACTATATATCAAATATGTCAGATCGAAGTTGTTTCCATGTAATCTCCATAACAAACAAAAGATACATGCACAAAAAAAAATCTTGAAAACCCTTGTTACCAAAACCTAAAAGGTTACCACAGTAGTCTTGTGAAAACAAGTGAGAAATACACTGCCAGGATCCACTAAGAGCATGGGCACAATATCGATGTGCATGTGTCTATTAGACTGAATGGCTACTCTTATGTCAGCCACAAGAGACAAGTGGTTACTTAGCACCAACGAGGACGCCATTAGAAAACTGACGAACTACCTGCCTCGTAGCCATGGTCTCAAAATCTTGCTCTTGTCAAATATGGAAATTTTATGCAATCAAGGGGCCTTAGACACCACCAAATAAACACCCAATATGAAGATTTGAGTTTGAAATTTCAGATGCTTTGGAATTCATGATGTTAGGAATGTATGGACTTACAAAGCTGATTGTTGTTCGGGTCGACGTGTTAGAAAATTCTTCACATGTAGCGTTAGTGTTTCTTTCATTTCAATAAACAAGATCATCACCGTCACTCTCGTAGTGAATTATGATTTTACATACACATTTTGTTGATCTGCACTATGGTAATTTCTCCTCCTGAAAGTACATTGATGGAATATATATGTATTTCACATTAGAGAATAATGGAGGAAAGATGCCATAGGAGGGAATTTCCTCCTATGGCGTCGAAAAAATACACATTCCCTCATTTTTTTCGCCGATCGGCACCCACCTTCTTCATCGTTATCATCTAAGATGCGGGTACACCATATTTCATGTGATTCTACAACCATTTCACCGTTGATTTAGCAATGTAAAAAGTTCTATTGTCGGTAAACCGTTAATTTTGAACCCACTAAATCAACAGTGAAATGGTTGTAGAATCACATGAAATTTGGTGTACCCACATCTTAGATGATAACGATGAAGATGGTGGGTGCCGATCGTCGGAAAAAATGAGGAAAGGTGTATCTTTTCGACGCCATAGGAGGAAATTCCCTCCTATGGCCTCTTTCCTCCATTAATCTCTTCACATAATTAATTTCAATATATCTCGTTCGTTTGTTTTTGAAAAATGTGTACGATCATGACTTGTGACATGATATGTACAGATTGAACAAAAACCTAAAAAATTAAATGCGGTTAAGATGGAAAGTGTTCAGTCCAGCGAATAGTTGAGATTTCACCTCGATTTTGATTTCATGATATTCAACACATGTAACATTAATGGCGTGGTTTAAATCCATCAATAAACCACTCCAAGTAGATTAAGTTATTGACCATCACATTTTTCTTGACTTGGTCGAGTGATTTTCCTTATTCTTTCTATTCGAGAGATCATCATATGCACGTCAAATGTAGTCGTTCTCCCTGAACTAGTATTTGATGAACATGCAACAATTGCATTCATAGGAATGTTCAGGATGTGTTATCAATGTCTCCCCCCCTAAAAATAAACAATTATTGGTTGAATTTAAATGCTTGAAGTTTTTCATGATTTTTGCTATATTGCTTAAATTTATCTTGAATTTGTGCAGGGAGGACGTCTATGCTGTCATGCTAACTTTTCAGTTTCAACATGTATGGCGGCAATCTGTGAGTCAGAGAAGCAGCGACGGACAAGCTTGTAAATTGGCAAATATTCTGAAAAATAAAATTTATTAGACTTTCGTTATTAATGTAATTTGGAATATTGTCACTCTCTCAAGAATCGAAGAAGCTGATTTTTGACAGTATCTTCTTTAGACTGATAAGGCAGAATTAGAGTCCAAGATTGTCTTGTCTATGTCCTTAAAGATAATACACCAGCAATGTTTGACAACTGGACATGATTGCATGGTCAATATGCTTTTCATATGCACCACAGAATGGGCAGATGCTATCAACATTGCACCCACTTCCGCTGCCACCAAAAAGTTCTACTTGTGGGCCTGCACATGACTGCTGAAAGCCATGATAGAGTTGAGGAAAATTTTGGAGTGTCCGCCAGAATTAGACCCTTGTACACTTTTTTAACAATGATATGTGATGAATCAGCGGTGCCCCAACCCACAGTATCTTCCTTAGACTGATAAGCCAGTGGTAGAGATTTAATCGAACATGTCAAGACATCACCAAACAGAACATCAATTTTCATATTATCCGATCTACCATCAACAATAAGTGTACTGAGAGAGGAAAACCCTTCTTGATATTCGGAAAAGATAAATGTCGGTCTCTTTCATAGCGGTATTGAACCAATCTGCTTAGAGAATACAGTGACGTTAACAAGATATCCACCTTAACTGATGCAATCCAACATGGAGAAATGAAGAAAGTATGGAATGTCTTGAACCTACAAAGTGATGCAGTGATGTTAGTGATGCAGTGATGTTGCTAGCTTCGAAATCCAATAATACGTAGACAGATCATCCTAGAGCTTCAGATTGTGGAAGCCTTCTCTCTCAGCTTCTGCGGTTGAAGGGACTTCCTTTGGGCATTTTCTCATACGGTTCATAGGTAGTTTCAATGCTTTGTTTCGGATTGAGAACCTGCTATTTTCCTTCCTACTATTACGATGCAATGAGAGCATCTGGCAGCACATCACACGTGCAAAGCAAGTGAAAAATCAACACCAAAGCCCTCTGTTTTACACCGTTTGGCTGCCGACAGTGACCATTGATTTTAAGATCAAAAAATTCTGGCCGTTGATCTTAAAAGCAGGGACTCCGGATCCCGTTGTTTCATCTTTAGAAACCCAACTCGATTCTTGTGTACCGAACACAAATCAAACCCAATAGCAATAACTCATCTCCATTTCCTCCACTATAATTATTCATCATCATTATCGTCAATCTCAAAAATCCCAGCAAATAAAGAAAACCATTCATCTTTAACAATATCATACCTGTAAACTCATGTGGCCTCTCTCCTCATACTGTCTGAGATTGGTTGACTGATGCTAAAAGAATTTTGGCATATACTTGTTTGTTCCTTGTCTCCTTCTATATGTCTGATATCTACTAAAGATCCTCTGACTGACCATGTAGTTTAAAATAATTATGGGTGCTGTTTAATCATGATTTATTGCATTTTAAATTCCACTCATTCTTAATCTTGTTTATATAAATAAGTGATATTCAATCCGTGTGTGCTACATAAGTGCAGGAAACAGTTATTGGAGCAATTGATGGTCTTTCAAGCTTAAAACGTTGCAAAATGAACCCAGTCAAAGTCGACGGTCAATGAGTCAAACCTGTAGAATTCAAAGTTCTCCGATTCAAGTTCTGAAGAGTTAAAAGGCCCCCAAAACTATCCAGAAGAACACAGAGAAAAGCCCAAGGCCCAACTCAATATTTTGGCCGTCAATTGGCGTCCTAACAGTCTTCTCTTGAGTTGGGTTTTGAGGGTTATTTTGGTCGTTTTGAAGGCTTTCGGAATTCTTCTAAGGTTTCCATAGAGGCTCTCGGATGACCAGCTCAATATCATTAGTTTTAGATAGAATAGAACTCCCATGGATAGTTGGTAGAGTTAGGTAGGATCTTCTTTTCCTTCTTCCTTGAATGTGAGCACCATGGTTCTCATGCTTGGATAAAATTTGAAGCTTTATTTAGTTGTATTTTCATTTTATTTATTGTAATTTGCGTTCTTATAATTTCATTTTGCTTAATAGAGTAGCCTCTTTTTAATTGTGTTCTTTACTTCTTGTTCTTAACTTAGCTTAATCTAGTTGTAGGTTAGCAAAGATGGTTCCTTCTTTATTTGAATGAAGACCCAAATGCTAAGCAACTCTTGTGTTTGTTTGTAATAGTTAGTTTGCATTTTGTTTACTTGTAGTTTTCATTTTCTTTTTCTTCTTTTCTTTCATTTGCTTTACTATCATGTGTATTTGCATGGGGTTGAGGAGAGAGTAGCTCAAGAAACGGTTAACATTCCTTTACCTCTTCTTTTATTCAAACTCATAAGAGATTGAACCCCAACCAAAACGACATAGAACTCTCTATTTGGGCGTACTTTCCCTTTATGCATTTGCGACCTAATGTCGATCGAGAATACATTATGTTTAGCTTTGATTGAGGGCTAGAGATTAAGGATATGGAACGGACAGAATAAGGGGCATATTAGGGGACTTGGCGTATAGAAGGCCTAACCAATACTCGTAAGTACCCCTGTAACGAACCCTAATCGACGTTGCGTATCATTACTCTAACATCAACTTATTTCAGGAGCTCAAAAGATAAGAAAAGGGATGTTGCCTTATTTGGACTATCTAATCCGCAACCTTATCAAGCTTCTTCTCTTTCTTGTTCACATCACATAGATAAATCAAACCAAACCTGTAACAACCCTAATTTTCCTATACATTTTTCTACACAAAATTTTAAATTTTTTTTTCAAAATCATAAAAGGGTATTTTAGACTGAGCATAAGATATAAGTAATTATTTTGTTTTTAATTACAAGTTACAAGAATGTAATAACTCCATTTTTAGTGTACAAGAAATTACTTTAAATTTAATGTATATTTAGAGTATTTACTCTTGCTGCTATCATTTTAAATAATTAAATAACTCCATAATTACAAGAAGTATTTTGTAGCTCATTGGTTCGCACTGTTGAACCAAGCCATCAGAGTTCAAATCCCATAGCCCACATTATTTTTAATATTGATTTTTTTTAAACCTTTAGAATACCAAGAGTTTACACGTGCATATCTCACAAAAACCCGAGTCACCCCCGATTCGGCCGATTCCGGCGATGGTCACAACATGAAAGTTGTGTCTTTTCATATTCCCTATGCACCTGCAAAGTTTCAGCCTCATACCACTTCCAAATCTCTTTAAAAACCCCAATTACTCCACTTTTAATACATTTTTATTACATTTTATCACATTTTTATTTTTAACTTTTCATCTACCCTAACCCTAGCCTAACCCTATAAATACCAACCCTATACACTACCCTCTCACCCCCAAAATCTTGAGCCACTCTGTCAAAAGTTTTCCAAGAAGTGTGTGCTTTGAAAACAAGTTCGCGGCGAAGCTCCGACGAGATTCCGGCGGGAATTCCGGCGATGTTTTTAGAAACAACCGGCAACGAAGCAACGCCTCGGCAACTTCTTTAGTTCCCCTACACTCCTTAGTATAGATCGAAACCCGTAAGTCCCATTCTTTCCTTCTTTCTACTTCTTAAAAATACGAAATTACGAAACTCGACGGAAATCGGAACAAACCGATTTCCGATTCGGTTTTCTATAAAATCTCACTTGTCACCAATTTCATAATATTTAAACTTATTCATGTTGACTATTAATCACATAACAACTAATTTGGACAAAGTTTCTCACATGAAATGATAACTTTTGCAATATCGTATTCTTTTTCACTTTAATACCATAATGTTTATTTTTTTCTTCTTCTAATCAATTCAAACATTCCTAAACATCTCTATCTTGATTATTAAACTTGTAAAAGTCAATTTGAATGAGTTTTCACACATGAAATGATAACCTTTTCAACTTACCGTATTCTTTCACTTTAATACCATCATTTTTCAATCTCACATTTAACCCTTTAACATTGCTATACCTTAAAATAGATCACGAGGTAATGACCTACCTCCTCACACACACATATGAAACCATAATACGCTATCTTGAAAACTCCTAATACGATAAAACAAGACTTTACATTAAAATACCATAATCTTAATAAAAACCATTCTTAAAGGTTTAGATTTGTTACACTTTTAAGTAAATACTTCTTACTAGGAAAATACGATAAGTTGTGGACATCGATCGTTTATCTAAACCTGACTTTGTGGTGTCTAGGCTAGGCAAGTGAGCTTGGGTAACTTTAAAAGGCCCGTCTCATGATTCGTGAGCGGATCCCTCCCTCCTCACTTGTACTTATCTGGCCACAATTGGCGGTGAAGAGGCGATTTGAGGCTTCTAACGACTTGTCGTTTAGACCTTTTAGAAATAGGCTAGTTGGCTTAGGAAACCCTAGAATCTAAAATACGGAAAATTACACTTTTCAAGTAAATACCTTTTACTTTATAAAACCGTTTTGTAAAAGATTAGTATTTTACAATCTTTGCAAAGCGCCGCTACAACCCATCTTTGGGGAACCCGTTCGGGATTGTGCGGTTTATCGGGCACCCTCGGGCTAGTAGTGCGAGATTCAGACCTCCGCAAGGAGCATTCGGTCTCGAAAGGTTTAAAATACGACATCTTAAGAAAATCAGATTTTTGGAATATAAAATATTTATTAAAATTATATTTTGTATAAACATATGTATATTTATCATTTAAATATCTATTTTATTATAATATAAATTTTCCACCTTTTTCTAAAACCATAATAGTAAATTTTACACTAAAATACCATGAACTTCAAATAATCAATATTACAGATAAATATCTAAAACTAGGATATCCTCACTAGAAATGTCATAATATAAAATCCACTCTCATTACAACCCTAAAGACGAATAATAAATACTTGAGGCGTATTTTGAAAAGTATATAAAAGTATTTTTACATAAAACCGCCTCAAGTTTTATAAGTTACCCTAAGGACCCTAGCTATTGTAAGACCTCGATTCACATTTCTGATTGTCTGACTTGGGTTTGAGTCTGATTAATCTGACTTGAATATGATTCAAGTCAATCTATAAACTACAAGATTCCAATTCAATATGAACACATGAATCCATGAATACAATTATCAGGTTATACAACTTGACTGAACCGAACCATGGATATATATTCCTTTTACATGATTCTCAGTATTCCATTTACATGACTCTACGGTTATAACCGTTTCCTGATATCATGGTTTCGGTCAGTCAGTCAATCAATCATACAACCAACACAATTTATAAGATAACAATACAAACAAAACATCGCGAGGTTTAAGGGGTAGACTGGTACGGAATATGTTAAAGGTGGCTCGAGGTGGTCACTTAAGACGTAATTACATCCATGCCGTTGTTCCGTGGTATTATCGACGGAGCCTTGTACTACAGGTTACCAAGGTCCCCGGTGTAAGTGGGACTCCCCTTGTATACACTGGCATCTTCTGTACCAGACTACAAACAACAGCGTTAATACAACATTACAATATTATAATACAACATTAAAAGCTACTCTCTCTCTTACTCTCTGTCTATTTCTTCCTTATCTTTGGAACTTACCGAGCGACCTGTTCGCTGACGACATTCTATTTCTTTCTTCTTTGAATGTCGTCAGGTAGTTTGGACCCGGCGGAGATCGAGCCATCTCAAAAAGACTTGGAGCAGTTTGCCGAAGACCCTGCACTTTAGTTTTATTGTACACTTTTCCTTTCTGTATTTTTCATTTCCTGTTATGCCACTGTTTATGCATCTTTTTATTTCAGTTGTATTTCCTTTCATGCATTGTACAAAGAATGTTAATAAATAAAAGTTGCTGTTCTTTTCATCTCTTGTCTCTTGTGTATTTATTTTATATTGCTTAGATACGCTTAGCGTATGTACTTCTGAGTATATACGTAGCGGACCTCGTCGCGTCCTCTTCGCCGTACACTGGGAAGCGGGGCGTGACAAAACCTCACTCAAATTGGTTAACTCGTCTAAAACTAAGAAGATAATTAAACCGTTTCTCCATAAACAACTCGCATTCATCATCGGCTAGCTACTAAGCGACCGGTTATTTGATTGCGGTATCTTTGCATTCACATTTTTCTCCTTTAATCAGGAGCCTTTTACCTTATGAGATCGGTTGTAGCATTTTTCCCCTTGTTTGTGCTCATTTAATCGGTATCTACGACATAGCTTCTCCTTTAACTGAGAAGCCGGTATTAGTTTCAAGAAGTATAATTTGTTGAAGTAATTCACAAAAGAACCAAGGTTGGACGAATTGATTATGTCTGAAAAAATAAAGTGCTTAAACTACCTTATCACGAGAACGTAGGGTACGCCATTTTGTATACGAATCGGAAACCAGTTATATGGGTCATTCGGTTGAGATGTCGAGATTGTTGATGTTAGTGGTTAAGATTTTGTTAGTATCTAAATATTCCATATCCTATTGGCTGTAACTATCCTGTTGTAACAATATAACAAATCATATATTTAATGGAGGAAAGAGGCTATAGGAGGGAATTTCCTCTTATGGCGTCGAAAAAATACAACCTTCACCATCTTTTCACCGTTGAATTAGCAGTGTACAAAGTTCTATTGTCGGTAAACCATTAATTTTGCACCAACTAAATCAACGGTGAAAAAATTGTATAATCACATGAAATTTGGTGTATCCACGTCTTAGATGATAAAGATGGAGGTGATATATGCCAATCGTCGAAAAAAATCATGAACAGTGCATTTTTCCCACGCCATAAGAAGAAATTCTCTCAAATCTTTTAAAGATTTAATAATAATCATTTCTTTCATAAAATCTTTAATTCAAATTAACATCATCTACTCTCTCTCTAATCCTCCAAAAAGAGGGAGCAAGTATTCAAAACAATATGGATTTAAAAAGAATGAAGAAAAATACAAGAGAATATTTGTTAATTAATTAAATATATTAGATGAGCATTTTTGGAATAAAAAAGCTTTGGATGGAAAAACCAATGCCGTTGGGTTTTTTGAAGTAAATGCACATGTTTTTTAAGTTTAGATACCTTCTTCCATTCTGCCCCAAAGAGCAACTAACTAAGACCTGTATTTTAGTTTTTTTGGGAGTCAAGCCCGGGGAAAATTATTTGGTGTGCCCGCCGCCATATACGCCCGGTCATGATGGAGAAAGAAATAAGAATATGGATCCTATCAAGCTGTTCGAAAGATGCTTGTTGTTCGCCATCTCTTTTCTCTCTTCTGCCCGGATGAATTGCATTCGGCACACCGAATAATTTCTCCAGGCTCGGATCAAATGTAGCATTAAGATCCGGGTAGATCCAGGCCAGTCCACCCATGCCAAAACAGTCGCAATTGTGACCGAGACAAGGAATGGATATGATTTAAATGGAAACGAGTGACTCCCGGGTGAACCAATTGCTTCAAGATAGGATTTGCTTAGCTTTTTTTTCTTCTCGTTCTTTTCGGACTCTGTCGATGCATGGCATGTTTTGGAAGGCTTCTTGTTATCCCCTGCATGTCATGCTTTCTCCTTTGGCAGGAATGGTATACTTCCTTGCAGCAAATTGGTTTGTTTAAGGATAATGATCGAAACGATTACTAATTGTGCAAAGAGACCCTACACATAATAAAACTATATCTTTCTTCCATCGAGCGACTCACGTATCATACATTTAACATTTGTTTGACTCCTAGAACTCATTTTTAGATGTTTTTTTGGCTCATCTCTTATTTAATTATTTGATTTAAGCATGAAAAATGATAGGGTTTACTCTACTCTTTTTCCAAATCCGAAGAAATAATCATATAACTCCACGGATCATCCGTTATTGGCCCTTTTAGTTGGAAAACCTTGAGTGCGCATCAAGATTCATAACCCCAACAATTTTCTTCTTTCTTCATTTTGTGTATCATTACTATTCTAGCCAAAAGGCGAGAGAGTTTTCAAAGTGAAATCGTTAATCCGATTATCAAAAAGCACATGATATGAAAAATTCACAAAATTTGAAAAACTAAAATATAGAATGGCATAACTAACATTTTGGGCCAGAAGAATTCTGATAATTCTGAGAAAATAATCTTGCTAAAAAAATTCTCTATCAACAGTCCTTAAAACTCGATATACAGTTTGAACCAACATTAAAATTATTCTGAAATATTTGTTCATCGTCAGCATGTTAACATAAATTTGATGTTGTTTTTTTCTTGGCTGTTTTGTTCTTTCAATTCCTCACAGCAATTCTGCACTTCAATTTTAAAGCTAAAGCATCAAATAACATAGGTGGGTACCAAATAAGATAACTGGAAACTCGAGTATTGCTGGATTGTTGTAACTCAAATGGCAAGGGAGTTTTAAAATGATTTAAAATAGTATAGATACTAAACAATCTAGTTATATATTCTGAATATATGTAATTTTATTATATGCATTCAAACTTGTATCAAAAGGCTTATATTCTATACAACAATTTTTTCGAGTAATTAATTATCCTATACAACGTTAATTAATGAGTCTTGAAATTAAACTAGATTTTCAACTTATCAAGATCATTAATCCGTCTTGTTATGTCGAAAATTTTGGTATAAAAATGAAAACAAAATCCTGTTATATCAATATCTGTTTAAAACAGAATATCATCGCATTTATTATTTATAATTTTTTTGAAAATCCCAAATTTGTAATTAAAAATCAAATCAAATCAAATTTGTGAAAAAACATCGAAATCAAATTTCTGTATAAACTAAATTTCCTAAACAATATTAACTTCACAAATTTATAAGTCATTATATTTTTCCAAACAAAAGTTTTTTCTAAGAGAAAATTATATATATAAACATAGAGAGAGAGCAGGTAAATAGAAACCAGTAATACCATAAAAGGAATCGAAAATCATCTAAAAAAGGGAAAATCTCAAGCTTGTGGTGTGCATACAAGCAACCTTCAACAGCTCAACAAATCTTTTTCCTAATTCGAATTTTCAAATTTTCCGTGCATAGCACGTGCTTTGGCATCAGGGATGCAGGGTCCGATTCGGTTCCCCCCAACGGCGGCATACCCCTAAATTAAGTAACCATCAGCTTACCCGTAACGCAATCTCTCTCTCTCTATAAAAACTCTCTCATCACAGGTCTCTCTCTCAAAACTCTCTCATCAGCGCTCTCTTTCTCTCTCTAAAAACTCTCTCTCTCTCTCTCTCTCTCACATCATCAATCGCGCGATCTTTCTCATCACCGGCTCTAACGATGGTTGGGGGTTCGTCGAGGAACAGCCGGATCGTTTGGGACCGATTCATCCCGGTTCGATCCGCCATCGACTTTGATTACGCGCGCTCTCAGTTGACGGCAGCGGGGAGTTCGAGATCCGCGGCCAAGGACGGGCCGGAAACCAGCACCTATCAAAAACTCCTCCGCGGACTCGTCAACAACAACCGGGACCGTATTCTGGCCTTCAACAACCTGAGCACGCTAGAGGTATCATCTGCCTTCACCCAAGATTTTAACTTTAGCAGTTTAGGTGGTAACCCTAGCCCTAGGCCATCGAAACCGAAAAGATTCGCCGCAGATTGGACGTTGGATGCCCCTGCCCTGGTCGATGACTTTTACCTGAACCTCATTGATTGGGGCAGCTCCAATATCATCTCTGTGGCCCTCGACAACACCGTCTACATGTGGAACGGTTTCGATGGATCGACTTCTCATCTTGTGACCGTCGACCCCGTTGTGGCCCCGGTGACGAGCGTGAGATGGGCTCCTGATGGGCAACATGTTGCCGTCGGGATGAACAATTCTCATGTCCAGCTTTGGGATTCGACCCGTAGTCGGTTGCTGAGGACGTTTGAGGGAATTCACGGGGGGTCTCGAGTTGGGTCCCTTGCTTGGCATGGGAGCAACATCTTGACCACTGGAGGAGGGGACGGGTGCATCCTTAACAACGATGTTAGGGCGCCGTCTCATGTTGTGCAGACTTATAGAGGGCACCGGCAGGAGATTTGTGGGCTGACATGGTCGGATTCGGCCCCCAAGCAATTAGCTAGTGGGGGCAATGATAACCTCGTTTACATATGGGATCGAAGGAAGCAGGACAAATGCGTTTTCCGGTTGAGTGAACATGTTGCTGGGGTTAGGGCATTAGCGTGGTGCCCATTGAAGGATAGGTTGTTGGCTACAGGCGGAGGTGAACGCGACGGGAGCATAAAGTTTTGGAACACACAGATGGGCACTTGCGTAAAGTCAGTTAAAGTCGGCTCTCAAGTGTGTGCTCTACTGTGGAACAGGCACAAGCAAGAAATTTTAAGCTCTTACGGAGTTGGTGAGGAACAACTAACTCTTTGGACTTATCCTTCTATGGCTAAGAAGGGACAGCTTGTTGGTCACAGTGGACGAGTTCTGTTCATGACTCGGAGCCCAGATGGCTCCTTTGTTGCAACTGCTGCTGGAGGAATTGACGAAACACTTAGGTTGTGGAAGATCTTTCCTCAGGAGGCTGCAAGTGAAGTGGCCTTCGGGGATTCTTATCGCATTCATATCAGGTAAGTTACCTTAATGCTTGACAACATACTCTAATACTGGTATAGTAAGGACAATCCTATTTCACTATGTTTGTCCTAGACATTTAGGATACTGCACCAACACCCATCATATACACATATCAAGTTACCAATGGAGCACCCCTATTTTTAGATGCCGTTAAACTATGTTACTTGCTACCATATAAGAAGACAATAAGCCAATAACTAATTTCTTACATAATATTAAAAATGCATGATAATGTTTAAAATTATGTTATTATTGAAATTTTAGTTAAATATAAAATATATCATTTTATCATGAGAAATCCGTAACGTCATAAATATAGGTTTTTTTTGTCAGTTGTTACGTGCTACTTTCAAATATTTACTTTGTCAATTGTTATCATGTCTTATCCACATTTAGTATCGTATCCTTGCTTCATTTATATTCTTTGTTTACCCATGTTCTGTTTTCTTCCGGGTTATATCCGAATTGCTCATTTTACCGGAAAGGTTTGTGTCACAGATATGTATGTTTTGATTTGTTATGTATACCATTGTCATCTATTTTATTTTTTGAGTCTGTTTTAACATGCTAATCTAGGCTTATCATCTTGATAAAGAAGCCAAAGATCATTCTCATCTTAGTAAATTCAACTTAGCATGTTAACTTAGATACTAGCTTCTGGTTGGACTTTTTTGATGGAACTTTAGTAAGATAATTACCCTAAGATTCTCTTATTTTGTTTATTTCCCCTTATTTGTATTTTTTGTAGCAATTACAGATTTTTCAGTAGCTAATAGTTATAGGCGAAGCACCCAAGTCTCCAAATATCCACACCTCCACCACACGAAAACACATCATTCATCGTGTCGTCATGGATTCAACATTCTGCTTATGATGTCAAGTGATTTGCAAACATTTTGCCCGTTGATCTTTTTTCCGTTTGTTTCTTTATTGAAAAGCTTGTCCATTTTTGACTACTTCGAGCGGCATAAATTATAAGAATATCTAAACCTCATTACTTACGTCCATATGTTCCACGAGATCTCTTCGAGCTGCATGGATTATACTTGTAACTAGGGTAACTTGATCAACTCTGCTGTTTTACTGATTACGATTTTTTAAAAAACTTTTTGAGAGATTTTACCCAACAATTATGTCACTTACAGGGGCATCCATCATTAACTAAATCCTCGATCTGTTGCTGCATATTTGGTGAGCTAACTATTCTCATATCGTGAGATGATTATTTCCAGCTTACCAGCATTGTTTATTCAAATGGGTTATGGGATTCTATTCTTTTGCCACATTGCTAATTGCGTCCTTTCATACATTGCTGTAAGTGGGAATGCCAGTTCCTTCTCATGTTCCATCCACATTGCTGGCTGTTGAGCCGAAGGTCTTACAGTTAGAGAATACTCCACATGCACGAGGTTTTTTTGCGTGTTACATGTAAGTATCTTTTTCCCCCTTGAAAAATAAGAAATATATGATATTATTTTACAAACTAAGCCCGACTTCGATTCAACCTTATGTACCTAAAGAAATATTGTATATTGACATGTTCCGCTTTGTTAACCTACCTATTTGTGCTTTGCTGATTTCAAATGGCGATCACTTGGTATGCCGTTTATTGTCATTTTATCGTTTGGTATCTGCTCCTGTGCCTTTGCAATGCAATAGGGTAGTGCTTCTGACTGGAAAACATAATCACCACATGCATTTGGTTTTGAGATTCTTATGGATCGGCGAGTAAGATGAAGCAGGTCAGAAAAATAATCACCACATGCAGTTCATATTGCTAACATTTTAAGTCGATGGTATGTTTGTCTTCAAGAGGGGGAAAATTGAAGCGAATGGCAAGTTCCTTAAAATCCCCAAAGCTCTTAGCGAGTATCTTGAATCAGATAAATATATCTAGTTAAGCATATTGTTTTATATAGGAATTCTAGACTGAACTAAAGAATTACTTTTAGTTTGAATTTTGTCCAGGATTTAGTTTTTCTTCGATTATTTAGATAGGTTATTAATGGATTTGCGTAAGTAGAATCTGTCTCGCATTTTATACCTGCGTGATTTATGTAATGAAGGACCTTACATTTTCATGAATCTAACAAAATAATTGAGAAATTGTGCAGTATATATTATCTTCCTCTCGTTCTCCTCCCTCTATGGAGTTCCCTTGATCTGATAAATATTTATTTTTCATATTCCCCATCATTTGGTACTGATTTGCCATTTCTCAATTTTGCAGGCTCGACTAACTTACTTTTCAGGCATGCTGAACTTCAATTCTGTCTAGATTGAAAAAGGAAGAAATACAAAAAGAAAACGCACATTGATGCGGAAATGATGAGCAAAAGAGAAAGAAGATGGAGAAAAGAAAAAGAAAAGGCAGAGATCATTCGTAGGATAAAGAGCACGAAGATCCTTCCAGGGTGTCCATTGCGAAGCCACCAAGAATATGCTCCAGCTACGTAAAGAAGGTAATTGCAAAATATACTGACTTCTATTTTACTTGTTTTCAAATGTCTTCGTTTATTTTTTGAGATAATAGGTGGAATAAATTAGCCACCCCTCCTTCCAATACTACAAGTTCGAAGAAATCCGGCATCATTCCATTCACGGGGTTCAAACTTGAGACCTCTTCCTAGTGAAGAGGCCACCTAACCAACTGAGCTATTAGTTCAGTGTCTTCATATGTGATCTCAAATAAAAATATATGAGAATGTTGTTTAGCTTTATCCAATTTTTATAGATCCTTAAAGCCAATAGAATGAGTCTGTGTTATATTTTATTTTTATAAAATGAGAAATGTTATATGAGAATGCACTTTCTTGAAAATCTCATTCCTTAACCTAAGGAAATTGAAAAAGTCTAATTTTAAGCTATTACTATATCATGACCTTAGTAAGTTAATTGGAGCTATTCTTTAAAACAAATTCTAAACAGGTAAATAAAATATGTTAACCAAGTAACTCTACCACTTCCCAGGAGCTTTAGCAATGAACTAGAATCCGGAAATACAATCGAGATTATAGTAGGTTGGCATCCTTACTCAGCATCTTTCTTAATGATTATTTTTGTGAATTGGAAATTGTAGCATTTAGGTGCATAAATCTTAATATCAAATCATGGCAGCGGAATAGATAGATCTACACATAAGGTTCTACAAGAATAACCTTAAGCCGAAAATTGTGGGATCGTTGTCCTCGCCCAAGTTACCACAACGAACTTTGACCTTCGTCTTCTTGCAATGGCCGAAGAGAAAACACATCCTTGATGAGCGTGAATCTCCCACGTGATCACCTCACAAGCAACCTCACGATAGAACTTTGAGAAGAGAAGACGGCGGCTCAAACCTTAGCAATCTCATAGATCCCTCATTTCTCTTATTATTAATTAGATTAAATTAAACCCTAGCTCGGGTGAAGCCCAACAACCAACATACTCCCACTTGCATCTTCGAGTGGGTGCTGCCCATAGCTCCTTGAGCTGGTTTCCTGAACAGTTGACTCCCTGAGTCAATTATCTCTTTGAGAATCTTCTTTTCCGTTCTTATTCATAACCATACATGGTGCGATGTGGACCGTTGAGAACCTGCAAGCGGTAGCATTGCAGCCAGATCCATTAGGATCGACACACGGATCTCCCTAAAAGAAAAACAACATAAACTAAATATATGTTAGGTTCGCGAACTAGATCCGATCAGGCATGTCTGCCCAAGTACCTTCGATTCCTCTCGGAAGTGTACTCGAACACCGCGGTAGTTCTTTGATTCATCGCATTCTTAAACTTCGCCATCATGACTTCATAAGAGTTGGCCATGTGACGCAATCAGGAGACATCCTAATGGATCTTTCTGCGGGTCCAAATAGCTACGTCTGCTATTTACCCGCTTTCCTGACACTGCCCCGAATGTGCGGTATATAGTCATTGCAACAGAAAACAGCAGCCAAAATAGCAGACATTCATAACATGCCTATCCAGACAACCCAGTGTCGCTAAGGGTATATCGACTTCCCGTCCTTCCGTGAAGGAGGTCGTCTTAAGGGTTCACACAGTATCGGAGATGGGATCTGTCTCTCAACCTTCTTATGTGCACGGTCTCAGCGCATGTCGTATGGCAGCGTGCTACGGTATAAAATTCTCTCCTTGAGAGCATATTCCATTAAAGATACCGTACGGACTCAAGTCTAATCACCCTGTGATTGACTTATCTGGCTTTATCGCCCTACGATATGCGTAGGATCTCCTGACAAGCTCGCATCCTGTGCGACAAGTTAGACCCTTAGTCCGGTTATATGTAAAACATGTAAAGTGGTCATGGGATAGCCACTTCGGTCGTTCGGCATGTAGCATATACCAACCTCATCTGACCTAGTCAGGACATCTGTTAACCGCTCCCACTGTCGCTATAACCTGTATGCATCAATACGGTCACTGCTCCGAGCAGATGACGTCTTGCACTTGGTCTCACTTTCGTATGCTTTCCTAGCATAAAAGGGATCTCTCGTGTAAGGAAGAGTTTCTATCCGCCGACGTATCTTTGTTAAATGTGTGTCTTGCAAATATCGTGTACCCTATACCCTTAAATTTGTACTCCATGCCAGAAATAGTTAAACAATATAGACATATCCATGCCAGAAGAAAGAAAGCAACACACCATCAATCATAAAATATACGTCTATAAAGTCGTCACACACAAATGAATAATGTCAAACGTAATAAGAAGTCACTACATGTCTAAATACATGGTCGTCACCAAGAATGTAGCCCTAAGGCCTTAGTATGCTGTACAAAACGTTCCTTGGCAATTCCTTTCGTCAGTGGGTCCACGACCATCTGAGCCGTAGAGATGTATTGCAGCTTGACTTCCTTTCTCCTGCCTCCTAATAAAATGGTACCGACTTTGAATGTGTTTTGACTTGCCGTGGTACTTTGGATCTTTCGAGCATGCAATGGTCGACATGCTATCGCAACTAAGGATCACCATATTCTTCTGATGTGGCACTAGTCAGATTCTCCAAGAATCTGCATAACTAAACTGCCTCTTGGCATAGACCGCCACATATTCCGCCTCCGTGGTGGAAAGCGAAATGCAATCTTGTGTCTTACTACACTAAGAGTTGTCCCCACCATTTAGTAAGAAGGCATATCCTGACATGGACCCTCGCTCATCATGATCGCCGACCCAGTCGGCATCTGTATAGCCCTGCAGCCGAGTGTCTGATCCGCCATAGCACAAAGTATAGTGGGCTGTCCTACTTAGGTATCGCAAGATCCGCTTCATCCTCTTCCAATGAGCAACACTGGGGTTGGACTGATATCTGCTCATTGGTCCCATTGTATTAAGATATATCGGGTCTCGTACATACCATAGCATACATGAGACCCCTGATAGCGCTTTTATAAGGAACATTCTTCATCTATCTTTTCTTCGTTTCGTTCTTAGGACACTGTTCTAGACTTAGCGCATGATTTTTTGTAATTGAAGTCCCAATGAGTTTGCAACCGTTCATGCCGAACTGTTCAAGACTTTTCTAATGCAAGTCTTCTGGGACAAACCTAGGATTCTTTTGGAGCGGTCCCTTAGAATCTGAATCCCGAGCATGAACCGGGCATCGCCCATGTTTTTCATCTTAAAGGTGGAGGACAGTCAACTCCAAGTGGCATTTATGGTCTCCATGTTGTTCCCTGCCAGCAAGATATCGTCGACATACAATTGTTGGGTAAAAAATTGCATCCCGGTTGACCAAGTTAAAATCAAAGTCAACCCCAAGTAAGCGGGCCCAAGCCTAGATCAAGTGGGCCCATGCCCAAGTCGAGCCCCATGGCTGGCCTCCTCCATGCCAAAATAAAAATCATGTAATAAATAATTTTGATGTAATTTTTTAATACGCATAAAGCCAAATTTTTGTAAAGCCCATGGCTTATGTGCAAAAGAAATGAGCACATGAGGCATGACATGAGCAAAATGCCATTTTGTAAAGCCCAAGGGGCTATATGTAAATTTATAAGCCTATAAAAGGCAACATGATAATGAAATAAAGCATACAATTCATTCTCCCCAAAAACTAGGGTTTGTGCATCCATCCTCTCTCTCCTAAGTTCTTCCTCGTCCTTATCATTTTCCAATTAAATCAAGAGCTTCGCTCTCTTTTTTTTATAAAAAATTAAATAAAGTTTTACCATAAACCCACCTTCTAAGACTCCATTAAGAGAAAAAAGGGTCTCTTTTTTTTATCATCCAAGATCTAGATCTTGAAGTTTCAAGATAATCCATTTTGGGTTTCTTCTCAAAAGAGAAAGGAGAAAATCTTTTGGAGTTAACTCCACAAATAAAATTATTTTGGAGTTTAACTCTATAATAAAAACCTTTTTTTTAGAGTTTAACTCCGAATAAAATTATTTTGGGAGTTTAACTCCAAATAATTTTTTTTTGAGTTTAACTTCATCACAGAAAAAACAAAATTTTTTTTGGAGCTCCTGCTTCCTCTCATGTGAGGGAGAGGGGAGCTCCTACTAAGTGGGAGCTTTCCCTCCTTCTCACGTGAGAGGATGGCTCCCCATTTAGTGGAGTTTAACTCCACATCAAATAAAAATCTTTTTGGAGTTGAACTCCATTTAAAATTCTTTTGGAGTTTAACTCAACTACAAAAATTCTTTTGTAGTTTAACTCCACAATAAAAATCTTTTTTTGGGGAGTTTAACTCCACATTAAATCTTTTTAGGAGTTTAACTCTATTTAAAATTCTTTTGGAGTTTAACTCCACATTTAAAATTCTTTCGGAGTTCAACTCCACAATAAAAATTCTTTCGGAGTTTAACTCCATAAAAATTCTTTCGGAGTTTAACTCCATTTAAATTTCTTTGGAGTTTAACTCCACAAATAAATTTTTTTTGGAGTTTAACTCTATAATAAAAAAAACCTTTTTTTGGAGTTTAACTCCGAATTAAACTGTTTTGAGAGTTTAACTCCAAATAATTTTTTTTGGAGTTTAACTCCATCAAAAAAAATAAATAAAATAAATAGAGTTAAACTCTTCCTCTCATGTGAGGGGAAGACTTCCTCTCATGTGAATGGGAGACTCCCATTTTGTGAACCTTTTTATTCCCACTCATGTGAGGGGGAGGCTTCCTTTCATGTGAGGGGGAGGCTCCCATTTTGTGAGCCCTTTTATTCCCACTCATGTGAGGGGGAGGCTCCCATTTTGGGAGCCCTTTTTCTCCCTCTCACCTGAGAAAGGGAAGCTCCCACTCATTTTTAGGAGTTTAAGTTCATTTAAAAAAAAAAATCTTTCGGAGTTTAACTCCATTTAAATTCTTTCGGAGTTTAACTCCACATTTAAAATTCTTTTGGAGTTTAACTCCACAACAAGTCTTTTTGGAGTTGAACTACATTTAAAACTCTTTTTGGAGTCGAACTCCACAATAAAAATCATTTTGGAGTTGAACTCCACAATAAAATTCTTTTGGAGTTTAACTCGGCAATAAAAATCTTTTTGGGGTTGAACTCCATTTAAAGAATTTTGGAGTTTAACTCCATTTAAAAATTCTTTAGGAGTTTTACTCTACATTTAAAGTTCTTTTGGAGTTTAACTCTATTTAAAATATTCGTTTGGAGTTGAGCTCCAGGTAAAAAAAAAGAAATTTTTTTCAAAAAAAAATTTTAATTTGCCCCCTCCGTGAGGGGAGGCTCCGACCAAGTGGGAGCCTTTCTCCCCCCATCACGTGAGGGGAGGAAGGTGGCTCCGATTTAGTGGGAACCTTTCTCCCCCTCATGTGAGGGGGAGGCTCCCATTTTGTGGGAGCCTTCCCCCCACGTGAGGGGGATGCTCCCGCTAAATGGGAGCCTCCTTCCTCACCTCACGTGAGTGCGGGGAGCCTTTTTTTCTTTTTCTTTTTTATTTAAAAAAATAAATAAATTATGAATAATATATTTAAAAAAATTCTCTAAATATTTATTTTTGTTATTCTTTTTTATAAAAAAATATATATATGTATATCTTTTTTACAAATGGAACGAAAAAAATGAGCATGTCTAAATTATTATATAAAAAACACACACAAATGCATCGAATTGAGTTCGCATGACCGGTTTGATCAGTCAATCGGAGGTTCTCTCGCTCCAAAAGTGAGAGGTAATTAATAACAGTTTAGTCCGCGGCTGCCGGAGATTCGGATCCTTACAATCAATAAACTCGGCCTACCCTAGGCAGGGGGAATCTGTAGTACGCCTGACAAGCGCGTGCGTATTCCCATCTTAATGGGGTGACGAAAAACACCCTAAAGATTCTGGCACGCTCAGTGGGACTATTCTCTCCTTCCATATCTCGGGTTAAACGTTCATGCGAGCTCAATCAATATACATATCGATTGCCTGTACTGAAATCATGTTTCTATTTGCAGGGGTTAACAATTTTCAATTGCCATCTCCAAACGCAAGTCGGTATTTGAACGACTTTCCTAGGCTCCAACTGGGGGCAAGGCCATCAACACCGACAAAGTAATAAGGCATCTCAGACAAGCTCCAGCGGTGCCCCTGACAACTGCTCAATCGGGTATCTTTTCTAAGCTCCCCGTCGGATGACCTCTATGTCGTTAAACTGGAAACATGTGACCTCTAAGTCGTTAAGCTGGAAACAGATGACCACCAAGTCGTTAAGCTGGAAACAGATGACCACCAAGTCGTTAAACTGGAAACAGATAACCACCAAACTGGAAATAGATGACCACCAAGTTGTTAAACTGGAAACCGATGACCTCTAAGTCGTTAAACCGCCACGTCTTTAAATTGGAAATAGATGACCACTAAGTCGTTAAACTGGAAACAGTAGACCTCTAAGTTTTTAAACTGGAAACAGATGACCACTAAGTCTTTAAACTGGAAACAGTAGACCTCTAAGTCTTTAAACTGGAAACAGATGACTACTAAGTCGTTAAACTGGAAACAGTAGACCTCCACGTTTTTAAACTGACGTCTTTAAACCGGAAACAGATGACCACTAAGTCGTTAAACTGGAAACAGTAGACCTCTCAGTCTTTAAATTGGAAACAGATGACCATTAAGTCGTTAAACTGGAAACAGTAGACCTCTAAGTCTTTAAACTGGAAACATGTGACCTCTAAGTCGTTAAACTTGAAACAGATGACCACCAAGTCGTTAACCTGGAAACAGATGACCTTTACGTCGTTAAACTGGAAACAGATGACCACCAAGTCATTAAACTGGAAACCGATGACCTCCAAGTCGTTAAACAGGAAACCGATCGATGATCACCAAGTCGTTAAACTGGAAACATATGACCTCTACGTCGTTAAACTGGAAACAGTAGACCTCTAAATCGTTAAAGTGGAAACAGATGACCACTAAGTCGTTAAACTGGAAGCAGTAGACCAATAAGTCGTTAAACTGGAAACAGATGACCACTAAGTCGTTAAACTGGAAACAGTAGACCACTAAGTCTTTAAACTGGAAACAGATGATCTCTAAGTCGTTAAACTGGAAACAGTAGATCTCTAAGTTTTTAAACTGGGAAACGCCGACCACCACGTCGTTAAACTGGGAACAGTCGACCTCTAAGTCGTTAAACTGGGGATGTAAAAAAATACACCGAAATGATGGAGCAACTCGCAATAAAAATCAGCGAGCAAAAATAAAGATGAAAATAAAGCCGAAATGATGAGGCAACCGCGAATAAATAAGCCGAAATGATAGTGTAATCGCGACCTTCGCGATAAGAAAAGCTGAAATGATAGAGTAATCACGGTAAAAAAACAACGGCGAATGATGAGTCGCTCCTGGTACCATATTCCAGTGCAGCGATACAGACGCCGACCAAAATCCAAATTTCCAAACGGCGAATGATGAGTCGCTCCTGGTACCATATTCCAGTGTAGCGATGCAAACGCCAACCAAAATCCTGTTAGTTATGTATATGCCCTAGAGGCTATTGTGGTACATATGATATATATTATAATGGATGCTTGGATATATATAGAGAGGAGTTTCTTGCTTGTCATGATAGTATGCTATTATGTTTCACTTTACCTTAACATGTTGACTTATATTAGTTTACTGTCTTACTCTCACATGTTGATAAAGCCCTTAGGATATATACTCGACTACTGGGATTGTGATGAGATCATACTAGTGGGGCCACGGTAGTTGATGAGTACATCCTATAACTGTTCCTAATCGAGGGTATGCCGAGACAGGGCATCGATACACCAGAGTAGACTAGCGTATACGCATCTTGACCCATATGATGGGCGATGGATGATCCTATATCCATCGGTGTTTTGACATCAGAGATGGTATACGGGTGCTCAGTGGAGACTGGGTACACTGGACGGACTCGCCAAGAACTCCCAGATGGTGATATACCACACGTCAGATGACAGTTCTACGGTGACACTGGTACAGGGTAATCTGTAGACCCGAGATCGTCATAGAGTCTTGTGTGATTCCCACTGTGCTTTGATTTCCATCTTACCACGTCCAAGAGGGCGTGCAAAACGGTGGCTTTTGGGTGTAGTCCCGAATCACATGGAGGCAATGAGCGATAGGAGGGGATTCGTCTCTCCCGGTATAGGGAGTTGATGTTGTGCTGTGTTCGATTGGCTATAACTGGAAGTCCCTGGCCAGGGCTGATATAGAGATTTACTGGTAAGTGTTATCAGTAGTTTCCCGTTATGAGCCTCACATCGACACGACTTATTGGTTACTGGGGTCTGACGTATACCACCCCTAGACTAGATATGCGACATATCAGATGAAGAGACCGGACTGTACGGGAGTGTTACTGATTGGATTCACAGGAGAATGTACAGGCTTGCTTGTTGATCTTCTGATTGCTCAATACCTGGGTGGCTGTTACGTTTAGCTGACCGCTTGCAGCTTGTGGGTGTTTGATATGATCATCACCTGCTACCGGCGTATTAACGATTCTTTAGAGTCCTACACAGAGGTTTCTTGACTCAGGCAAAACGGAGTAGGGGCACATAAGTGATATGTGCAGGACCGAGGATAATGCGATCTGAGATACCGTATTATATTCTCGCGATATTTTGATATGAGCCGGATCATCGGATCAAGTGTTGATTCGATGAATCGGTACATGATATATTAGTCGGTTATATTCGATATAGCCGGATTGTCGGATCAAGTGTTGATTCGACAATTTAATGTATAATAATATATGTGATATATTGCATTGCATTATCTAATATTGGCTCGCTTTATTATTTCATTTTCTCACCGGATAATACATTGATATATATGCGATATATGTTAATTGTATTATTTTCTTTTGTTACAAAATATATTATATATGTGATATATAATATTGTAACTTGATATGATTACTAATACAACATGTTTAGTGGAGATTAAACATGGTTAGGGTTTGATTTGTGTTAGTTCATTCATGAACCTTCTAGAAGGTTTTCTTTTGTTTCTTGTAAAAATATTTTTGTGAGATATTTGTAAACCCAAACCACACACTTAACCCTAGTTAATTCTCTACATGAGTTAGCCTTGTCATAGTTGACCATGGTTACATTATTAATCATATATCATTTCATTATTCATCACAAAAGGATTTTATCCATTATTTCTTCTTCTTCAACCTTGAGCTTTGAGAAAGCTTTCTAAGTTTTCATTTTGTGATGATTAAGAGTGAGAATTTGATAAGAAAAGAGAGCACAAATATTACTCCATCATCCTCATCTAATCTAGCCAATTAGATTAGGGTGTCCACCTCATTAGAGAGAGAGCTTGAGTTATAGAAACTTCGAGGTAGATCATCGAAGAAAAGGAAGACTACAAGCTAGCATGGATCGTTCGAGTTGTGGAGCCTCTCTTGAGTCCGAAAGATCATGGATCGCGGCGAAGGGACTTCTACTCGGAGCTTATGAAGCGAAGGAGCGGACTACAAAGGTTGTAATCTCTCACTCTTAGTTGTAAAGATGTTTACTTGCATGTTAAACCCTAATAATCTAGCAAAGATCCCGGCTTTTGGTTGTTTCGGCACGTCTAAATTTTAAATCGGGCATGGTTGATACCTTATAGACCCTTGTATGACTGCCTAGGAACCCTACAGTGGTATCAGAGCCAAACTAGAGCATTAGGTGACTTGTATACGAAGTTAAAACTCCGATCAAAACCCGAAACATCGAAAATGACCCTCTCTGGAAATTTTTTAAAAATGTGATTTTTTCTGCATTAAAAATACTCAAAAAAATCAGCAGGGAAATATAAGCATTACTGTGGAAAACGAGACAGTAATTCGTACGGACCGCCGCGGAACCGCAGCAATACCTTGCTTGTGCCGCGGATCCGCGGCCGTACTGGAGTATTATGTTTTGTTTTTGGCACAGTAATATGAGTAGGTGCTCGTACATGATTCTGGATATTTTTAATCTGACTCAAGTGTTGAGTATTCTGGGGATTATTTTGAATTTGTTGATTCGATCGGAAAATTTAATTTCGTTCTGTTTTCCGGATAATTTAGAAACTGTTAAAATGTTCGAACGGATATCATTAACTCATTTTTTCCCGGCACGAAAAACTTTCAAGTGTTGAATTTTACTTGAGTTTAAATCTTTCGGAAAAACGTGCAAGTAATGCGGTGGACCCTCTAGAAGAACACAAACCTTAACTCGATTATGTGACTGTCTGAACCGCCTCTAAACTTTAGGGTTTGGAGCAGTACGGCGTGCCACATGTGAGGCGTTGGCTTGACCCTTCTACAGCTGGACCATTGGTACTGTGACATATTCTGGGATTATTTGAACTCCGCTCAAGTGTTGAGCTATTTAGGAAATCTTGGGTATTTGATTATTCGATCGGAAAGTTTAATACTGTCTATTTATCTGGAATGTGATACAATATGTGGAATTCATATAGTTAGGCATGAAATACGAAGTATGTGATATTTCGGATTTACGATGTCTAAAGAGATTGTGGATTTCAAATGTTGTAGTTTTACACTTTCTTTTCTGTGACCGTAAGTGTAGTATGTAGTATTGCCGGTTTTCGTTGCTATACATCAACGACGATCGGTGTATGCATACTTACTTACGTTGATGATATGAGATATTATGTGTTGCTGTGATATGTTATATTGGATCGTTGTGTTCTGAATAGCAGGGGTTTTTATGTGAGATAAGGGTTTTTATTTTCATTCATGTAAAATTCATTTGTATGTAACATTCTTTTATTGGGGCACTTCCGGAATGAGGTTGATGTCACCAGTGTATATTATTTACTTTTTCGTATTAGGTAGACCCAAGGAGGGGAGCACAAGTAACCGGGTTCTAGGGTCCAGTGGGAGGCCATCTCGAGGAGTCGAGACCGGGTCTCCTAACCCTAGAATTGGCAGTGTTACTTGCCGCTCTCGTAGGGGTCTAAGGATGTGGGTTTGGCTATTCATCGCGACCGTGGAATCCGTGTTTTATACCGGCTCGTATTAAAAACACGGACATCCTAATATATCCAATATTTCATATATGTTCTTCTGCTGCAATGTTCTGTGATGAGATCATATTACTGCCTGAGACGAATGCTTATACTATATATATATGCTGATATATAAATATTACTGCTTTCGTTTCTTCTGTGATGCTTAGGAAGCATAAGCTGATGGGATATATTAATGGGATTAATAAAAAGAAAAGAAACCTAAAAGATGTTGTAAAATCAAAACTTTATAAAAAAGAGTAGCTACAGTTTTGCTTTGCATAGCGGTATATATGATATATCCTGCACCTTATTCGATGAGGAAAGAGCCGAGATCCCTTCATCGGGAGTGGCCTCTTTAGCGAAACTGGCAGATGCTATAAACTCACGGTTTAGTTTTTGACAGCTTATATAGTTCTTACTTTGCACCACGGTATATATGATGTACCCTGCACCTTATTCGATGGGGAAGGAGCCGAGATCCCTTCACCGGGAGTGACCTCTTTAGCGAAACTAGAAAAGCCTAAAAAACACTCATTTTCAAAAATCACTTGTTTCTACAACGATATCAAGTTCGTTACGCTTATGGTTTTTCTGAAAAAAACCTGCGTAGCCCTCCGACATTTCAGATAGGTAATACTTAGTATTCGTGCTGCGTTTATTGGCTTTCGTCAAGGCGTAGTGTGCGGTAGCTAACTATTGCTTATCTGCAACATATGATGAGATTGGGTTAAGGTAGTCGTGCGGCTTTGTTGGCTTTTGTCAAGGGACATACGGCTGGGTTTAATTCAATCAAGAAATGTACTGGTTGAACTTGACTAGTGGACTATGGTTTGTTGGCATTCGTCAAGGTCATAGCACGTTAGGGGCAAAAATATTATCGTGAATTTCAAGTGTTGAAATTTGCAATGAGATTGCATACCTCCTATGAGATAGTTGGATCCCGATACCCGCTGCGAGTAAGAGTTACTCCTGGGAGAATTTTACACAGGTCAATTAGCCGATCAAGTAGGTGTCTAGAAAGGTGTTAACGGGGTTATGTCTCTGGGAAAACGAGGTTTATTTTAATTAGGTCCGTGCGAAAGCACGGGGAACCTCTCTCAAGTACCGACACTGATCTGGCTGAGAGATTGACGAAATTGTAGGGTGTAATTAATCCCGGCTAATCTTACCTTTTAGGGTTTGAATGAAGATTTGATAAAAACAGTGGGAGACATCCTGATTGAATAAGATAATAACTAATCTAATCTTGCAAGAGCATACGCTAAAGTGTTTCCTTCTCTCTCTCTCGGGACCACGTCAGGACTTAATCAAGATAATAATATGGATGTATTGACTGAACCTGCTTATTATACTGAGCAGATGATCGTTGGTCCCGTTCTTTCTTATAAGAGTTATAAGACTGAGCAAGAAACAGGAGAAAATCTGGATTCTCACGCCGCCCAAACGAAGAACAGGCATGCTGATACATCTTTTTCGGGTGTGTTACTTATTGAGAACTGTCTCTCAGTTCACCTTACGTCCTGGGTATTAGATACCGGATCAGGATCCCATATATGTAAATTGTTACGTGGGCTACGTAAAGGTAGAGAACTGGGAAAGGGTGATCATTCCGTACAAGTAGGGAATGGTGCAAGTATTGCAGCCAAAACAGTTGGCGAATATCACCTAGTATTACCAAGTAGTAATACAATGATTCTGAACGAGTGCTATTATATACCGAACATGATTTGCAACATTATATCAGTTTCTTTATTAAGTAAAAAAGGATATAATTTTGTAAAAGGGCAACACCGACCGTTCAAGTCGCTAAAATGGAAGCACCGAAGTCGCAAAAAGGGCAGCACCGACCGTCCAAGTCGCAAAAAGGACACACCGACCGTCCATGTCGCAAAAAAGGTAGAACCGACCGTCCACGTCGCTAAAATGGCAGCGTCGACCGTCCATGTTGCAAAAAAGGCAGAACCGACCGTCCATGTTGCTAAAATGGCAGAACCGACCGTTCACGTCGCTAAAATGGCAGAACCGACTGTCCACGTCGCAAAAAGGGCAGCACCGACCGTCCACATCGCAAAAGGGCAGCATCGATCTCCACGTCGTCGTAACGGAGTCGACCTCCACACGAAAGAAGATCCATCAATTTCATACACACAACCCACATATGTGGTGTGCATTTATTGATGGTGGCACTTTGTTGGGGTCAAAAATTGCCACCTTGGTTGACCAAGTCAAAATCAAAGTCAACCCAAGTAAGCGGGCCCAAGCCCAGATCAAGTGGGCCCATGCCCAAGTCGAGCCCTATGGCCGGCCTCCTCCATACCAAAATAAAAATCATGTAATAAATAATTTTGATGTAATTTTTTAATGGGCATAAAGCCAAATTTTTGTAAAGTCCATGGCTCATGTGCAAAAGAAATGAGCACATGAGATATGGGATGAGCAAAATGTCATTTTGTAAATCCCAAGGGGTTATATGTAAATTTGTAAGCCTATAAAAGGCAACATGATAATGAAATAAAGCATACAATTCATTCCCCCCAAAAACTAGGGTTTGTGGCTCCATCATCTCTCTTAAGTTCTTCTTCTTCCTTTTCATTTTTCAATTAAATCAAGAACTTACCTCTCTTTTTTTTAAAAACTAAATAAAGTTTTACCATAAACCCACCTTCCAAGACTCCATCAAGAGAAAAAAATGGTCTCTTTTTTTATCATTCAAGATCTAGGTCTTGGAGTTTCAAGAGAATCCATTTTGGGTTTCTTCTGAAAAGAGAAAGGAGAAAATCTTTTGGAGTTTAACTCCACAAATAAAATTATTTTGGAGTTTAACTCTATAATAAAAACCTTTTTGTTGGAGTTTAACTCCGAATAAAATTGTTTTGGGAGTTTAACTCCAAATAAATTTTTTTGGAGTTTAACTCCATCACAGAATTTTTTTTGGAGCTCCTGCTTCTTCTCACGTGAGGGAGAGGGGAGCTCCCACTAAGTGGGAGCTTTCCCTCCTTCTCACGTGAGGGGATGGCTCCCCATTTAGTGGTGTTTAACTCCACACCAAATAAAAATCTTTCTGGAGTTGAACTCCATTTAAAATTCTTTTGGAGTTTAACTCCACAATAAAAATCTTTTTTTGGAGAGTTTAACTCCACATTAAATCTTTTTAGGAGTTTAACTCCATTTAAATTTTTTTTGGAGTTTAACTCCACATTTAAATTTTTTTCGGAGTTCAACTCCACAATAAAAGTTCTTTCGGAGTTCAACTCCATAAAAATTCTTTCGGAGTTTAACTCCATTTAAATTCTTTTGGAGTTTAACTCCACAAATAAAATTATTTTGGAGTTTAACTCTATAATAAAAAAATATTTTTTTTGGAGTTTAATTCTGAATAAAACTTTTTTGGGAGTTTAACTCCAAATATTTTTTTTTTGAAGTTTAACTCCATAAAAAAAATAAATAGAGTTAAACTCTTCCTCTCATGTGAGTGGGAGGTTCCCATTTTGGGAGTCCCTTTCTTCCTCTCATATGAGGGGGAGGCTCCCTCTCATGCGAGTGGGAGGCTCCCATTTTGGGAGCCGCTTTATTCCTACTCATGTGAGGGGGAGGCTCCCTCTCATGTGAGTGGGATGCTTCCATTTTGGGAGCCTCCTTTTCTCGCTCTCAGCTGAGAGAGAGAAGCTCCCACTCTTTTTTAGGAGTTTAACTCCATTTAAAAAAAAATCTTTCGGAGTTTAACTTTATTTAAATTCTTTCGGAGTTTAACTCCATATTTAAAATTCTTTTGGAGTTTAACTCCACAATAAAAATCTTTTTGGAGTTGAACTCCATTTAAAACTCTTTTTGGAGTCGAACTCCACAATAAAAATCATTTTGGAGTTGAACTCCACAATAAAATTCTTTTGATGTTTAACTCCGCAATAAAAATCTTTTTGGAGTTGAACTCCATTTAAAAATTCTTTTGGAGTTTAACTCCACATTTAAAGTTCTTTTGGAGTTTAACTCCATTTAAAATATTCTTTTGGAGTTGAACTCCATGTAAAAGAAAGAAAAGGAAAAATTTAAAATAAAAAAAATTTAAATTTGCCCTCACAACGTGAGGGGGAGGCTCCTACCAAGTGGGAGCCTTTCCCCTCCCTTCACCTCACGTGAGGGGGAGGCTCCTATTAAATGGGAGCCTTTCTCCCCCCATCATGTGAGGGGGAGGCTCCCACTAAATGGGAGCCTCCTTCCTCCTTTCACGTGAGTGGGCGGAGCCCTTTTTTTCTTTTTCTTATTCTTTTTTATTTAAAAAAAATAAATAAATAAATTATGAATAATATATTTTAAAAAAATCTCTAAATATTTATTTTTGTTATTCTTTTTTATAAATATATATATATATATATATATATATATTTTACAAATGGAACGAAAAAATGAGCACGTCTCAATTGTTTTTTAAAAAAAACACCCACCCACCAATGCATCGCATTGAGTTCGCATGATCGGTTTGACCCGTCAATTGGAGGTTCTTTCGCTCCAAAAACGAGGAGTATTTAACGACAGCTTAGTCCGCGGCTGCCGGAGATTCGGATCCCTACAATCAATAAACCCCGGTCTACCCTAGGCAGGTGGAATCTGTAGTACGCCTGACAAGCGTGCGTGTATTCCCATTTCAATGGGGTGACGAAAAACACCTTACAACAATGATAGAACTCGTAACTCTTACCAGCTTGTCGTAGGTAGACACAATTGTCCTGGTCGATCATCTTAAAACCATAGCCCAAGACGGTTTTATGAAATCGAAAATACTAGACTCGAGAAAACCGTTTCAAGCCATAAATAGACCTTCTCAATTTGCACACCTTGCGCTCGAGGCATTTGGCTTTGAAACCGGTGGGCTGATTCATATAGTTCTCCTCTTCCAGTTCTACATAGAGAAAATCTGTCTTGACGTTCATCTGGACTAATTCAAGATCTATTTGCACTACTAAAGCCAGAACCAGACGAACGAAGACAATTTTCACTACCATGGAAAATGTCTCATCATAGTCCACACCACTCCTTTAGGTGGACCCCTTCGTCACCAAGCATGCCTTGGAACGCTCGATTGTCACATCCGCCTTCCGCTTAACCTTAAAATCCTACTTGTTCTCAAAGGTCTTGCATCTGGCTGGAAGACCCACCAAGTCCCAGACTTGATTCTTTCTAATGGACTCAAGCTCCTCCATCGTGGCCTTCTACTCTTCCGCTGAAGGTCCTGAAATAGCGTCCTCGTAGCATTTGGGTTTTGCAATATCATGCGGTGCAACCATGAACGCTTTCTCCCCGATCTTGAAGTTTCGATGATGTACTTGTCCACAATACTAGTGACCATTTCACATATATGGATATTAATTCAACACTTGACCTAATGATACTGCTTTTAACTAAACTGGCTAGTATTATCAAACGTCCGATTAATATACGTGTATTATATACACGTGTTTAATCGAACTCCCGCACGCATTGACTATACGCACACTACAAATCCACATCATCGTTTCGCCTGAGCGGGCACTTTCGGTATGAGACTCAAAAAACTTGACAATACCCTGACAGTAGGTTAATTGGATCATATCCAATTGAATCTGAAATAATTTCAGATCAATCCTATAACAGTTTAACCCACAAGCACGTCAGCGGCACTAGCTGTACGTAACGGCTACGCATGCATGTATCAAAAGGTAGGTCGAAAAGCAAACTGATCCGAACCCAACAGAGCTTATCAATGACAATTACTATACAGTCCGGTCTTTTCGTCAAAGAGTGTCGCATACTGGGTCTGGGGAGTGGAAACTGTTAGATCCCTAATAACCCAATAAATAATGTCGATATCAAACTCATAACCGTCCGATATACAACCGATAATTTTTATCAGTTTACCTCAACCACCATGACCAGGGATTTCAGGTTATAGTCATATCATGCACATCATGACATCGACTCCCTACACCGAGAGAAACGAATTCCCTCTTGACCGCTCATTGTCTCCATGTGCTTCGGGACTATACCCAGCAAAAACCTGTATGCACGGCTCTTTAAAATCATGGTTGGGTAGAAGTTAAAGTATAGTGGGAACACATACAAGACACTATGACGATCTCAGGCCAAAAGACTACCCTGTACCATTGGCACCAGAGAACCGCTATATGACAATAAGTATAATACCATTTAGGAGTTTTCGGTGAGTCCATCGGTGTACTTATTCTCCAATGAGCACCTGTATATAATTTTCGGTGTCAAACACCAATAGCTGTGGGACCAGCCATCGCCCAAGTCAGGATCAAGAAACGTATACACTAGTCTATTATGAAGTACCGATGCCTTGTCTTGACACTCCCATGGCTAGGAATATTTAAGGATGCGCTTATGGACTATCCAGACCCCACTAGTATGATCTCATCATAATCATGGTAGTCAAGCAAAGATGCTAAGGGTTTTATCAACATATATTAGCAATACGTAATAGCAACTAAAACATGTACACATGAATGATAAAGCAAACTAGATAGCATACTATCATCTCGAGTAAGAATGTTCTATCCAAATAGGTCCATGTACAATTACAATAATTGCCTTCAGGGCATCTATATCTAACAGTCTTATCTCAAGAGGCTACAAGTGAAGTGGCCTTCAGGGATTCTTATCTCGTTCCTATCAGGTAACTTGCGTTAATGATTGACAACATACTTTAATACTGCTATAGTAAGGACATTCCTAGTTCATTATGTTTGTCCAGACATTTAGGATACTGCACCAACACCCATCATATACACGTATCTTTGATACAGAAGTTTGGGCCTAAAGAAAAATTATTTTGTTGAGATTTGGGTTCTTAGTTCATCATGCGTGAGGGTGAGGATGCAACTCATGGTGAAATGCAAACATTTTTATTATTTTTTTATGTTTAATGTGTTTTTTAATTAATGTTTTTTAGTTTCTAGCAAAAAAGAGCCCATGGTTCTTGGAGAATCAAGTTCAAGCGATGAGGATAGCCTAGTCGTCGTCCCCAAAACTACAGAACGAGCGTTATTACAATGGTTTCAAGAGCAATTTCAGGATTGTGATAGGGAGTTAGCTAAGATCCGTTCCAAAGTCGACGATCTGGTGAATGTTGTGGCAAATCTCGCAACCCGAGTCCTTTAAGTGCAATCACAACAAAATCAAATTTTGGTCCATGAATCAGGGATTGATGTCCCAAAGCAGCCATCAGCTATTCCCTTCGGTCTAAGAGAGGAATACCTTCACGAAAGTCAATGGCGACTAGCCCAGAGGATAGTCTTGACGACTGCAATCAGTTGACACGGGACATAATCAAGGGAAAGTCATCAGCGGATCCCGCAACTCTCCAAGACTTGAAAGAGTTCAGATGGAATATGCGGGTTCTGAATTTCTTCCAAACTTCCAATATAACAAGTCCAGATATCCGGAGAACAACAACCGCAAAAGTGGGCTTCTAAAGGACACTGAATCATGTAATGCATCTACCGACCAAAGTAGGCGAGATACATGCAGGCCTAATGCCGAAAAGCCTTGAAAACCAGTGTTGGGATGGGGGGGGAATCGTCTCTAGAAGAGAAATTAAATAAGGTCTAATCTTTCAGAGGGGACAGAGTCCGTAAAATATTCAAAGACGCCTTGAGAAACGGTCTGCAATTGCCTAAATAAAAAAGACCATATGAAGCAAACATGACTGATGATCCCTTGTACTGTCCATATCACAGATGATGAGTCATACCCTTAAAGACCGCTTTGTCTTCAAGAATTGGGTTGAAAAACAATATAATGAGGGAGTGGTTTCATTGACCAAAGACGCATTAGCAGAAAACCAAGCTACGATTGTTTGCTCCATTCGAACGAAGACCAAAACCCTCTGGGGGCAGACGGCTCAATCGCCCGCTCCAGAAAATGACCCGGTCCACCACAGTTTCTACGGGACACACGTACACGTCTCTCCAAAAGGACAAAAAAGAGTATTGAAGCACCGTGAGATCAAAGTTCAAGAATTTTTGAATTAGTGCACAACTATGACCTTTAAGTTATTATATCGGAAAATAAATAAAAAATTAATGTAAAAATAAACGGTATGTCCACAAGCAAAATGGGTATGGAGGAAAACCCGAAAGGGCTCTGTGAGTAAAAACAGCAGGACTGCCGGCGAGTTTGTGAAAACCCGAAAGGCGCAAACTCGTGAAAAAGATACGAAAATATACTCGCAAAGTCCTCTCGACCTTGTGAGGAGAATATTCCTGCGTGAGATCCTTACGACTCACAAATGAGCAACATACTTAGAATCCTCACGATTCCTAAGAAGAATATACACATGCGAGATTCTCTCGACTCATAGAGAGAAAATGCTTTTATGAGACCCTTATGACTCATAGAATTGAAGAGCCTGAGGTGATAGGGATCTAAACGTATCTCCTAAGTCATCGCTTCCCAACGGGCAACGACAGATGATGAGTCGCTCCTGGTGCTACGCTTCAGTGTTAGCGGCCGACCTAAAATCCAAATCTCCAAAATTCTTCCCGCCCTACGGCCAGACCCCAAATTGCTTACCGTATACAATCCTCGGGCTCAAATAATTCTCATCACACCTATGCCCTACAGCAATCACCACCCTGCGGTTGGTCTCCGCTATCAGAATTATGCTCTATTTGGGAAGACCCATTCATGTGTCCTCATAATACATGAGGAGAACAAAGCTTATGAGATGCTATCGACTCGTAAGAAAACACCTTCGTGAGATCCTTACGATCCACAAAGGAAAAACACACTTGGTGTCCTCACGACTCTTAAGGAGAAAATACACCTACGAGATCCTTTCGACTCGTAGAGAGAAAATGTTTTTATGAGACCATTACGGCTCAGAAAATTGAAAAGCTTTACAGGATAGGGACCTAAACCTGTTTTCTAAGCTGTTGCTATCCAACAAACAAAGGCAAGTGATGATTCGTTCTTGATACCATATTCCAATGTAGCAATGCTAATACCAAACTAAAACCAAAATCCCCAAATTCTCCCATGGCAAATAATGATTCGCTCATGGTACCACATTTCAGTGTAGCGATGTTGACGCCAAACCAAAACCAAAATCCCCAAATTCTCCCATGGAAAATGATGATTCGTTCATGGTACCACATTCCAATGTAGTGATCTTGATGTCAAACAAAAATCCCACACTGCAATGCCTCAAATTCAAAGGTCGTGCTAAACAAGGCAAGAATCGGATAAATCAAACTAAAGTCCTACCCGAAAGCGCTTCCAAGCTCAAAAGTCCAGCCGGACAGATTGGAACCTCCCCAAAACAAATCAAACCAACCAATTCCAACGATCTCTACGTCACATACAGACACTCCGTCTCGGGGAAATATCAAACAGACACTTCGTCTCGGGAAAACGTCAAAAATACATTCTGTTTTAGGGAAACATCGCATATAAACACTCTGTCTCGGGGAAGCGTCAGACAGTAAGACTCTGTCTCTGGGATGCGTCATACACCGACACTCCGTCTGGGGGAAACGTCAAACACCGACATTCCGTGCTGGGGGAACGTCAAGCAGACACTCTGTGCCGGGGGAACGTCAACCAGCGACACTTCGACTCGGGGAAACGTCAAACACACTCCGCCTCGCGGATACGTCATACGCCGACACCCCGTCTCGGGGATACGTCAAACAGCATACACCCCGTCTCGGAGATACGTCAAGCATCGACCGTCCATGTCGTAAAAAGGGCAGTGCCAACCTCCCAAAAGCAAGAACCAATTCAAGTCAACCTCCACGCGAAAGAAGATCCATCAATTTCATGCACACGATCCATATATATAGTATGCATTCATTGATGGGGGCCACTTTGTTGGGGTTAAAATTTACACCCTATTGACCAAAGGTCAAAAGTCAGTCAAACCGCGAACAAGTGGCCCAAGCCAAAGCAAACGGATCCTACTGTCGAATCCAAGCCGGTTCCATTGTTGAATCCAAGCTGGGCCCACTCCCGAATCCAAGCTGGGCTCACGCCCGAACCCAAGTCCAAACAGATGGGCCTAAGCCCAAACCGGCCCCATGCCAAGAAAGTACAATAAATAAATGCAATATTTAAATAAATGGGCAAAAAACCAAATTTTTGTAAAGCTCATGGCTCATGTGCAAAAAAAAAAAGCACATGAGGCATGGGATGGGCGAAATGCCATTTTGTTAAGCCCAAGGGACTGTGTAAACTTGTAAGGCTATATAACGCAACATAATGATGAAATGAAAGAGAAGAATTCATTCTCCTAAAAAAATATTAGGGTTTTGTGCCGGCTCCTCCTTCCCCAAGGTTTTAAACCTTTTTTTTTGAATTAAAATCAAGTGCAACTCTTTTTTTCCCAAAAAGAAATAGTTTTCACCATAAAATCCTCGAAGGGGAGCTTGGATCTCCCATCAAATCTCTAAAAGGGGGATTTTTAATCCCACCGTCCTTTTTCTCCAAGATCCAAAAAAAAGAGAAAGAAGCAACCCATCTCAAAAGAACCCATTTTAAGGAAGTCTAAGGCTTGAAGAGGAAGAAAAGAGACCTCTTTTCACTATCTAAGATCTAAACCTTTTGGAAGTTTAACTCCAAATCAATCTTTGAGGGGCTCAACTCCAAGTCCAAGATCCAAATCCTTAAAGGAGTTTAATCCCAAATCCAGATCTTTTAGGAGTTTAACTCCAAATAAAAATCCTTCTTTTTCTATGAGTTTAACTCCAAAGTTTCTCGGGAGTTTAACTCCTAATCTAGGTGCTAAGCTCTTTTTTCTGTTGGGAATGCCAACACGTATACTGCATATTGAGTTCGCATGACCAGTTTTACCCATCAATCAGATGTTCTCTCGCTCTAAAAGTACAGGGTAATTAACGGCAACTTAGTCCGCGGTCATCGGAGATTCGGACTACAATCAATAAATCCCGGCCTACCCCAGTCTGGGGGAATCTGTAACACCCATGACAAGCGACTCGTATTCCTATCTCAATAGGGTGACGAAAAACACCCTACAATATCATTTTATCATTATAAATCAGTAGGTTTTTATTGTCTCCTATTTGTGACGTGTTGCTTTCAAATATTTACTTTGTCGATTGTTATCATGTCTTATCTACATTCAGTATCGTATCTTTGCTTTATTTATATTCTTTGTTTGCCCATGTTCTGTTTTCTTGCAGTTTATATCTGAAGGGCTAATTTTGGAGGAAAAGTTTGTGTCGCAACTGTATGTTTTGATTTGCTATGTATACCATTGTCATCAATTTTATGTTTTGAGTCTGTTTTGACTTTCTTATCTAGGCTTATCATCTTGATAAAGAAGCCAAAGATCATTCTCATCTTAATAAAATTCAACTTAGCATGTTAACTTAGAACTAGCTTATGGTTGAACTTTTTTGATGAAAATTTAGTAGGATAATTATCCTAAGATTCTCTTATTTTGTTTATTTCCCTTTAACTGTAGTTTTTGTATCAATTACATATTTTCAGTAGCTAACAGTTACAGGCGAAGCACGTCCAAGTCTCCAACATCCACACCACGACACGAACACACATCATTAGTCATGTAGTCATGGATCCAACATTCAGCTTATATGTCAAGTGATTTGCAAACATTTCGCTAGTTGATTTATTTCCCGTTTGTTTCTTTTTTGAAAAACTGTTTATTTTGTAATCACTTTGAGCGGCTTAAATTATAAGAGGTTTCTAAACCTCATTACTTTCATCCATATGTTCCACAATATAACTTCGAGCTGCATAGATTGTACTTGACACTGGGTTAACTTGGCAATAATTTTTGGAGAGATTTTCTCAGTTGATTATTGCTCTTGAATTATGAGCATGCTACTAGAACTACAGTTCAGATATACCAGTTCCCAACAATTCTGTCACTTAAACGGGCATCTATTAATTATGGTTACCAGTACCCTTGATCTCTAGCTGTATATTTGGCGAGCTTAATATTCTCGTATTGTAAGGTCGATGTTTTTTCCAGCTTGTTAGCATTTTATAATCCATTGGTTCAAAATTACGTCCTTTCATACAGTGTTAAAAGCGGAAATGCCAGTTCCTTATCTTGTTCCATGAATGAGGTATGGCTATTTCGAGGGCTACATATAAATATCCTTTTTATTTTCTCAAGAAATAGGAATAATATGTTTTTTTTAACGAACGAAATCTGATCTGGATTGAAGCTTATGTACTAAAGAAATATAATATATATATCAACATGTTCCACTTGTTAACCTACCTATTTGTGATTTGCTGCTTTTTAAATGGCAATCACTTGGTATGCCGATTATTGTTAATTTATTGTTTCCTTTTGCATAGTAAGATTTGTATGCAGCTATCGGGTGAAAAGATGCCTTAGCAGTGAATACCTCGTTTTTGCCGACATGCATTTGGTTTTGAGATTCTCATAATGTTCATATTGGAGCTGTGCAATGGTGCATATCAGGGTACAGTTTTTGCCAATATTTTAGGTCGATGGTATGCCTATCTTCAAGAGGCCAGGGAAAATTAAAGCGAATAGTAAGTTCCTTAAAATTCTCCAAATTCTCCAAAGCTCTTAGCAGGAATCTTGGAAACAGATTATGTATATCTAGTTAATTAAGCATATTGTTTTATATAGGAATTCAAGACTGAACTACAGACTTACTTTCAGTTTGAATCTTGTCCAGGATTTAGTTTTTCTTTGATTATCTAGGTAGGTTATTACTGTGATTCGCCTAAGTAGAACCTGTCTCGCATTTTATACTTGTGCGATATATGTAATGAAGGACCTTCCGTTTTCATGAATCTAACAAAATTATTGAGAAATTGTGTAGTATATATAATCTTCCTCCCGTTCTCCTCTCTCTATGGAATTCCCTCGATCTGATCTATATTTACTTTTCATAGTCCCCATCATTTGGTACTGAATCCCCATTCCTTAATTTTGCAGGTTAAATTAACTTACTTTTGAGGCTTTCTGAACTTCATTTTTGTCTAGGTCAAAAAAGGGAAGAAATACAAAAAGAAAACACATATTGATGGGGAATGACAAGAGCATCAGAGAAAGAAGATGGAGAAAAGAAAAACAAAAAGAAGAAAAAGCAGAGATCATTCATAGGATAAGAGCACAAAAATCTTTCCAGGGTTTCTATTGCGAAGCCGCCAAGAATATGGTCCAGCCATGCGAAGAAGGTACTGTTAACTCTATTGGAAACTCATTAAAAAAAATTCAAACTCAATGTAATTGCCAAATATACTGCTGTTTAACTTGTTTTCAAATCTCTTTGATGTTGTTGATCTCAAATAAAAATATATGAGAATATTGTTTTGTTTTATTCATTTTTTATAGTCCCTTAATGCCATTAGAATGAGTCTATGTCATATTTTATTTTTTTACTTGAATTTTATGCAATTACTATATCATGACCTTAGAAAGTTTTTTTTGGGGGGGTGGGTGGGGTGGGGTGAAAATGACCTTAAGAAAGTTGATTGGAGCTATTCGTTAAAACAAATGCTAAACAAGTAGATAAGATATGTTAGCAATGAACTAGAATCCGGAAAAACACTCAAGATTATAGTAGATTGGCATCCCTACTTGGCATTTAACTCCATAATCATTAAATTCATATCTAATCAAAGGCCACACTATATATCAAATATGTCAGATCGAAGTTGTTTCCATGTAATCTCCATAACAAACAAAAGATACATGCACAAAAAAAAATCTTGAAAACCCTTGTTACCAAAACCTAAAAGGTTACCACAGTAGTCTTGTGAAAACAAGTGAGAAATACACTGCCAGGATCCACTAAGAGCATGGGCACAATATCGATGTGCATGTGTCTATTAGACTGAATGGCTACTCTTATGTCAGCCACAAGAGACAAGTGGTTACTTAGCACCAACGAGGACGCCATTAGAAAACTGACGAACTACCTGCCTCGTAGCCATGGTCTCAAAATCTTGCTCTTGTCAAATATGGAAATTTTATGCAATCAAGGGGCCTTAGACACCACCAAATAAACACCCAATATGAAGATTTGAGTTTGAAATTTCAGATGCTTTGGAATTCATGATGTTAGGAATGTATGGACTTACAAAGCTGATTGTTGTTCGGGTCGACGTGTTAGAAAATTCTTCACATGTAGCGTTAGTGTTTCTTTCATTTCAATAAACAAGATCATCACCGTCACTCTCGTAGTGAATTATGATTTTACATACACATTTTGTTGATCTGCACTATGGTAATTTCTCCTCCTGAAAGTACATTGATGGAATATATATGTATTTCACATTAGAGAATAATGGAGGAAAGATGCCATAGGAGGGAATTTCCTCCTATGGCGTCGAAAAAATACACATTCCCTCATTTTTTTCGCCGATCGGCACCCACCTTCTTCATCGTTATCATCTAAGATGCGGGTACACCATATTTCATGTGATTCTACAACCATTTCACCGTTGATTTAGCAATGTAAAAAGTTCTATTGTCGGTAAACCGTTAATTTTGAACCCACTAAATCAACGGTGAAATGGTTGTAGAATCACATGAAATTTGGTGTACCCACATCTTAGATGATAACGATGAAGATGGTGGGTGCCGATCGTCGGAAAAAATGAGAAAAGGTGTATCTTTTCGACGCCATAGGAGGAAATTCCCTCCTATGGCCTCTTTCCTCCATTAATCTCTTCACATAATTAATTTCAATATATCTCGTTCGTTTGTTTTTGAAAAATGTGTACGATCATGACTTGTGACATGATATGTACAGATTGAACAAAAACCTAAAAAATTAAATGCGGTTAAGATGGAAAGTGTTCAGTCCAGCGAATAGTTGAGATTTCACCTCGATTTTGATTTCATGATATTCAACACATGTAACATTAATGGCGTGGTTTAAATCCATCAATAAACCACTCCAAGTAGATTAAGTTATTGACCATCACATTTTTCTTGACTTGGTCGAGTGATTTTCCTTATTCTTTCTATTCGAGAGATCATCATATGCACGTCAAATGTAGTCGTTCTCCATGAACTAGTATTTGATGAACATGCAACAATTGCATTCATAGGAATGTTCAGGATGTGTTATCAATGTCTCCCCCCCTAAAAATAAACAATTATTGGTTGAATTTAAATGCTTGAAGTTTTTCATGATTTTTGCTATATTGCTTAAATTTATCTTGAATTTGTGCAGGGAGGACGTCTATGCTGTCATGCTAACTTTTCAGTTTCAACATGTATGGCGGCAATCTGTGAGTCAGAGAAGCAGCGATGGACAAGCTTGTAAATTGGCAAATATTCTGAAAAATAAAATTTATTAGACTTTCGTTATTAATGTAATTTGGAATATTGTCACTCTCTCAAGAATCGAAGAAGCTGATTTTTGACAGTATCTTCTTTAGACTGATAAGGCAGAATTAGAGTCCAAGATTGTCTTGTCTATGTCCTTAAAGATAATACACCAGCAATGTTTGACAACTGGACATGATTGCATGGTCAATATGCTTTTCATATGCACCACAGAATGGGCAGATGCTATCAACATTGCACCCACTTCCGCTGCCACCAAAAAGTTCTACTTGTGGGCCTGCACATGACTGCTGAAAGCCATGATAGAGTTGAGGAAAATTTTGGAGTGTCTGCCAGAATTAGACCCTTGTACACTTTTTTAACAATGATATGTGATGAATCAGCGGTGCCCCAACCCACAGTATCTTCCTTAGACTGATAAGCCAGTGGTAGAGATTTAATCGAACATGTCAAGACATCACCAAACAGAACATCAATTTTCATATTATCCGATCTACCATCAACAATAAGTGTACTGAGAGAGGAAAACCCTTCTTGATATTCGGAAAAGATAAATGTCGGTCTCTTTCATAGCGGTATTGAACCAATCTGCTTAGAGAATACAGTGACGTTAACAAGATATCCACCTTAACTGATGCAATCCAACATGGAGAAATGAAGAAAGTATGGAATGTCTTGAACCTACAAAGTGATGCAGTGATGTTAGTGATGCAGTGATGTTGCTAGCTTCGAAATCCAATAATACGTAGACAGATCATCCTAGAGCTTCAGATTGTGGAAGCCTTCTCTCTCAGCTTCTGCGGTTGAAGGGACTTCCTTTGGGCATTTTCTCAAACGGTTCATAGGTAGTTTCAATGCTTTGTTTCGGATTGAGAACCTGCTATTTTCCTTCCTACTATTACGATGCAATGAGAGCATCTGGCAGCACATCACACGTGCAAAGCAAGTGAAAAACCAACACCAAAGCCCTCTGTTTTACACCGTTTGGCTGCCGACAGTGACCATTGATTTTAAGATCAAAAAATTCTGGCCGTTGATCTTAAAAGCAGGGACTCCGGATCCCGTTGTTTCATCTTTAGAAACCCAACTCGATTCTTGTGTACCGAACACAAATCAAACCCAATAGCAATAACTCATCTCCATTTCCTCCACTATAATTATTCATCATCATTATCGTCAATCTCAAAAATCCCAGCAAATAAAGAAAACCATTCATCTTTAACAATATCATACCTGTAAACTCATGTGGCCTCTCTCCTCATACTGTCTGAGATTGGTTGACTGATGCTAAAAGAATTTTGGCATATACTTGTTTGTTCCTTGTCTCCTTCTATATGTCTGATATCTACTAAAGATCCTCTGACTGACCATGTAGTTTAAAATAATTATGGGTGCTGTTTAATCATGATTTATTGCATTTTAAATTCCACTCATTCTTAATCTTGTTTATATAAATAAGTGATATTCAATCCGTGTGTGCTACATAAGTGCAGGAAACAGTTATTGGAGCAATTGATGGTCTTTCAAGCTTAAAACGTTGCAAAATGAACCCAGTCAAAGTCGACGGTCAATGAGTCAAACCTGTAGAATTCAAAGTTCTCCGATTCAAGTTCTGAAGAGTTAAAAGGCCCCCAAAACTATCCAGAAGAACACAGAGAAAAGCCCAAGGCCCAACTCAATATTTTGGCCGTCAATTGGCGTCCTAACAGTCTTCTCTTGAGTTGGGTTTTGAGGGTTATTTTGGTCGTTTTGAAGGCTTTCGGAATTCTTCTAAGGTTTCCATAGAGGCTCTCGGATGACCAGCTCAATATCATTAGTTTTAGATAGAATAGAACTCCCATGGATAGTTGGTAGAGTTAGGTAGGATCTTCTTTTCCTTCTTCCTTGAATGTGAGCACCATGGTTCTCATGCTTGGATAAAATTTGAAGCTTTATTTAGTTGTATTTTCATTTTATTTATTGTAATTTGCGTTCTTATAATTTCATTTTGCTTAATAGAGTAGCCTCTTTTTAATTGTGTTCTTTACTTCTTGTTCTTAACTTAGCTTAATCTAGTTGTAGGTTAGCAAAGATGGTTCCTTCTTTATTTGAATGAAGACCCAAATGCTAAGCAACTCTTGTGTTTGTTTGTAATAGTTAGTTTGCATTTTGTTTACTTGTAGTTTTCATTTTCTTTTTCTTCTTTTCTTTCATTTGCTTTACTATCATGTGTATTTGCATGGGGTTGAGGAGAGAGTAGCTCAAGAAACGGTTAACATTCCTTTACCTCTTCTTTTATTCAAACTCATAAGAGATTGAACCCCAACCAAAACGACATAGAACTCTCTATTTGGGCGTACTTTCCCTTTATGCATTTGCGACCTAATGTCGATCGAGAATACATTATGTTTAGCTTTGATTGAGGGCTAGAGATTAAGGATATGGAACGGACAGAATAAGGGGCATATTAGGGGACTTGGCGTATAGAAGGCCTAACCAATACTCGTAAGTACCCCTGTAACGAACCCTAATCGACGTTGCGTATCATTACTCTAACATCAACTTATTTCAGGAGCTCAAAAGATAAGAAAAGGGATGTTGCCTTATTTGGACTATCTAATCCGCAACCTTATCAAGCTTCTTCTCTTTCTTGTTCACATCACATAGATAAATCAAACCAAACCTGTAACAATCCTAATTTTCCTATACATTTTTCTACACAAAATTTTAAATTTTTTTTTCAAAATCATAAAGGGGTATTTTAGACTGAGCATAAGATATAAGTAATTATTTTGTTTTTAATTACAAGTTACAAGAATGTAATAACTCCATTTTTAGTGTACAAGAAATTACTTTAAATTTAATGTATATTTAGAGTATTTACTCTTGCTGCTATCATTTTAAATAATTAAATAACTCCATAATTACAAGAAGTATTTTGTAGCTCATTGGTTCGCACTGTTGAACTAAGCCATCAGAGTTCAAATCCCATAGCCCACATTATTTTTAATATTGATTTTTTTTAAACCTTTAGAATACCAAGAGTTTACACGTGCATATCTCACAAAAACCCGAGTCACCCCCGATTCGGCCGATTCCGGCGATGGTCACAACATGAAAGTTGTGTCTTTTCATATTCCCTATGCACCTGCAAAGTTTCAGCCTCATACCACTTCCAAATCTCTTTAAAAACCCCAATTACTCCACTTTTAATACATTTTTATTACATTTTATCACATTTTTATTTTTAACTTTTCATCTACCCTAACCCTAGCCTAACCCTATAAATACCAACCCTATACACTACCCTCTCACCCCCAAAATCTTGAGCCACTCTGTCAAAAGTTTTCCAAGAAGTGTGTGCTTTGAAAACAAGTTCGCGGCGAAGCTCCGACGAGATTCCGGCGGGAATTCCGGCGATGTTTTTAGAAACAACCGGCAACGAAGCAACGCCTCGGCAACTTCTTTAGTTCCCCTACACTCCTTAGTATAGATCGAAACCCGTAAGTCCCATTCTTTCCTTCTTTCTACTTCTTAAAAATACGAAATTACGAAACTCGACGGAAATCGGAACAAACCGATTTCCGATTCGGTTTTCTATAAAATCTCACTTGTCACCAATTTCATAATATTTAAACTTATTCATGTTGACTATTAATCACATAACAACTAATTTGGACAAAGTTTCTCACATGAAATGATAACTTTTGCAATATCGTATTCTTTTTCACTTTAATACCATAATGTTTATTTTTTTCTTCTTCTAATCAATTCAAACATTCCTAAACATCTCTATCTTGATTATTAAACTTGTAAAAGTCAATTTGAATGAGTTTTCACACATGAAATGATAACCTTTTCAACTTACCGTATTCTTTCACTTTAATACCATCATTTTTCAATCTCACATTTAACCCTTTAACATTGCTATACCTTAAAATAGATCACGAGGTAATGACCTACCTCCTCACACACACATATGAAACCATAATACGCTATCTTGAAAACTCCTAATACGATAAAACAAGACTTTACATTAAAATACCATAATCTTAATAAAAACCATTCTTAAAGGTTTAGATTTGTTACACTTTTAAGTAAATACTTCTTACTAGGAAAATACGATAAGTTGTGGACATCGATCGTTTATCTAAACCTGACTTTGTGGTGTCTAGGCTAGGCAAGTGAGCTTGGGTAACTTTAAAAGGCCCGTCTCATGATTCGTGAGCGGATCCCTCCCTCCTCACTTGTACTTATCTGGCCACAATTGGCGGTGAAGAGGCGATTTGAGGCTTCTAACGACTTGTCGTTTAGACCTTTTAGAAATAGGCTAGTTGGCTTAGGAAACCCTAGAATCTAAAATACGGAAAATTACACTTTTCAAGTAAATACCTTTTACTTTATAAAACCGTTTTGTAAAAGATTAGTATTTTACAATCTTTGCAAAGCGCCGCTACAACCCATCTTTGGGGAACCCGTTCGGGATTGTGCGGTTTATCGGGCACCCTCGGGCTAGTAGTGCGAGATTCAGACCTCCGCAAGGAGCATTCGGTCTCGAAAGGTTTAAAATATGACATCTTAAGAAAATCAGATTTTTGGAATATAAAATATTTATTAAAATTATATTTTGTATAAACATATGTATATTTATCATTTAAATATCTATTTTATTATAATATAAATTTTCCACCTTTTTCTAAAACCATAATAGTAAATTTTACACTAAAATACCATGAACTTCAAATAATCAATATTACAGATAAATATCTAAAACTAGGATATCCTCACTAGAAATGTCATAATATAAAATCCACTCTCATTACAACCCTAAAGACGAATAATAAATACTTGAGGCGTATTTTGAAAAGTATATAAAAGTATTTTTACATAAAACCGCCTCAAGTTTTATAAGTTACCCTAAGGACCCTAGCTATTGTAAGACCTCGATTCACATTTCTGATTGTCTGACTTGGGTTTGAGTCTGATTAATCTGACTTGAATATGATTCAAGTCAATCTATAAACTACAAGATTCCAATTCAATATGAACACATGAATCCATGAATACAATTATCAGGTTATACAACTTGACTGAACCGAACCATGGATATATATTCCTTTTACATGATTCTCAGTATTCCATTTACATGACTCTACGGTTATAACCGTTTCCTGATATCATGGTTTCGGTCAGTCAGTCAATCAATCATACAACCAACACAATTTATAAGATAACAATACAAACAAAACATCGCGAGGTTTAAGGGGTAGACTGGTACGGAATATGTTAAAGGTGGCTCGAGGTGGTCACTTAAGACGTAATTACATCCATGCCGTTGTTCCGTGGTATTATCGACGGAGCCTTGTACTACAGGTTACCAAGGTCCCCGGTGTAAGTGGGACTCCCCTTGTATACACTGGCATCTTCTGTACCAGACTACAAACAACAGCGTTAATACAACATTACAATATTATAATACAACATTAAAAGCTACTCTCTCTCTTACTCTCTGTCTATTTCTTCCTTATCTTTGGGACTTACCGAGCGACCTGTTCGCTGACGACATTCTATTTCTTTCTTCTTTGAATGTCGTCAGGTAGTTTGGACCCGGCGGAGATCGAGCCATCTCAAAAAGACTTGGAGCAGTTTGCCGAAGACCCTGCACTTTAGTTTTATTGTACACTTTTCCTTTCTGTATTTTTCATTTCCTGTTATGCCACTGTTTATGCATCTTTTTATTTCAGTTGTATTTCCTTTCATGCATTGTACAAAGAATGTTAATAAATAAAAGTTGCTGTTCTTTTCATCTCTTGTCTCTTGTGTATTTATTTTATATTGCTTAGATACGCTTAGCGTATGTACTTCTGAGTATATACGTAGCGGACCTCGTCGCGTCCTCTTCGCCGTACACTGGGAAGCGGGGCGTGACAAAACCTCACTCAAATTGGTTAACTCGTCTAAAACTAAGAAGATAATTAAACCGTTTCTCCATAAACAACTCGCATTCATCATCGGCTAGCTACTAAGCGACCGGTTATTTGATTGCGGTATCTTTGCATTCACATTTTTCTCCTTTAATCAGGAGCCTTTTACCTTATGAGATCGGTTGTAGCATTTTTCCCCTTGTTTGTGCTCATTTAATCGGTATCTACGACATAGCTTCTCCTTTAACTGAGAAGCCGGTATTAGTTTCAAGAAGTATAATTTGTTGAAGTAATTCACAAAAGAACCAAGGTTGGACGAATTGATTATGTCTGAAAAAATAAAGTGCTTAAACTACCTTATCACGAGAACGTAGGGTACGCCATTTTGTATACGAATCGGAAACCAGTTATATGGGTCATTCGGTTGAGATGTCGAGATTGTTGATGTTAGTGGTTAAGATTTTGTTAGTATCTAAATATTCCATATCCTATTGGCTGTAACTATCCTGTTGTAACAATATAACAAATCATATATTTAATGGAGGAAAGAGGCTATAGGAGGGAATTTCCTCTTATGGCGTCGAAAAAATACAACCTTCACCATCTTTTCACCGTTGAATTAGCAGTGTACAAAGTTCTATTGTCGGTAAACCATTAATTTTGCACCAACTAAATCAACGGTGAAAAAATTGTATAATCACATGAAATTTGGTGTATCCACGTCTTAGATGATAAAGATGGAGGTGATATATGCCAATCGTCGAAAAAAATCATGAACAGTGCATTTTTCCCACGCCATAAGAAGAAATTCTCTCAAATCTTTTAAAGATTTAATAATAATCATTTCTTTCATAAAATCTTTAATTCAAATTAACATCATCTACTCTCTCTCTAATCCTCCAAAAAGAGGGAGGAAGTATTCAAAACAATATGGATTTAAAAAGAATGAAGAAAAATACAAGAGAATATTTGTTAATTAATTAAATATATTAGATGAGCATTTTTGGAATAAAAAAGCTTTGGATGGAAAAACCAATGCCGTTGGGTTTTTTGAAGTAAATGCACATGTTTTTTAAGTTTAGATACCTTCTTCCATTCTGCCCCAAAGAGCAACTAACTAAGACCTGTATTTTAGTTTTTTTGGGAGTCAAGCCCGGGGAAAATTATTTGGTGTGCCCGCCGCCATATACGCCCGGTCATGATGGAGAAAGAAATAAGAATATGGATCCTATCAAGCTGTTCGAAAGATGCTTGTTGTTCGCCATCTCTTTTCTCTCTTCTGCCCGGATGAATTGCATTCGGCACACCGAATAATTTCTCCAGGCTCGGATCAAATGTAGCATTAAGATCCGGGTAGATCCAGGCCAGTCCACCCATGCCAAAACAGTCGCAATTGTGACCGAGACAAGGAATGGATATGATTTAAATGGAAACGAGTGACTCCCGGGTGAACCAATTGCTTCAAGATAGGATTTGCTTAGCTTTTTTTTCTTCTCGTTCTTTTCGGACTCTGTCGATGCATGGCATGTTTTGGAAGGCTTCTTGTTATCCCCTGCATGTCATGCTTTCTCCTTTGGCAGGAATGGTATACTTCCTTGCAGCAAATTGGTTTGTTTAAGGCTAATGATCGAAACGATTACTAATTGTGCAAAGAGACCCTACACATAATAAAACTATATCTTTCTTCCATCGAGCGACTCACGTATCATACATTTAACATTTGTTTGACTCCTAGAACTCATTTTTAGATGTTTTTTTGGCTCATCTCTTATTTAATTATTTGATTTAAGCATGAAAAATGATAGGGTTTACTCTACTCTTTTTCCAAATCCGAAGAAATAATCATATAACTCCACGGATCATCCGTTATTGGCCCTTTTAGTTGGAAAACCTTGAGTGCGCATCAAGATTCATAACCCCAACAATTTTCTTCTTTCTTCATTTTGTGTATCATTACTATTCTAGCCAAAAGGCGAGAGAGTTTTCAAAGTGAAATCGTTAATCCGATTATCAAAAAGCACATGATATGAAAAATTCACAAAATTTGAAAAACTAAAATATAGAATGGCATAACTAACATTTTGGGCCAGAAGAATTCTGATAATTCTGAGAAAATAATCTTGCTAAAAAAATTCTCTATCAACAGTCCTTAAAACTCGATATACAGTTTGAACCAACATTAAAATTATTCTGAAATATTTGTTCATCGTCAGCATGTTAACATAAATTTGATGTTGTTTTTTTCTTGGCTGTTTTGTTCTTTCAATTCCTCACAGCAATTCTGCACTTCAATTTTAAAGCTAAAGCATCAAATAACATAGGTGGGTACCAAATAAGATAACTGGAAACTCGAGTATTGCTGGATTGTTGTAACTCAAATGGCAAGGGAGTTTTAAAATGATTTAAAATAGTATAGATACTAAACAATCTAGTTATATATTCTGAATATATGTAATTTTATTATATGCATTCAAACTTGTATCAAAAGGCTTATATTCTATACAACAATTTTTTCGAGTAATTAATTATCCTATACAACGTTAATTAATGAGTCTTGAAATTAAACTAGATTTTCAACTTATCAAGATCATTAATCCGTCTTGTTATGTCGAAAATTTTGGTATAAAAATGAAAACAAAATCCTGTTATATCAATATCTGTTTAAAACAGAATATCATCGCATTTATTATTTATAATTTTTTTGAAAATCCCAAATTTGTAATTAAAAATCAAATCAAATCAAATTTGTGAAAAAACATCGAAATCAAATTTCTGTATAAACTAAATTTCCTAAACAATATTAACTTCACAAATTTATAAGTCATTATATTTTTCCAAACAAAAGTTTTTTCTAAGAGAAAATTATATATATAAACATAGAGAGAGAGCAGGTAAATAGAAACCAGTAATACCATAAAAGGAATCGAAAATCATCTAAAAAAGGGAAAATCTCAAGCTTGTGGTGTGCATACAAGCAACCTTCAACAGCTCAACAAATCTTTTTCCTAATTCGAATTTTCAAATTTTCCGTGCATAGCACGTGCTTTGGCATCAGGGATGCAGGGTCCGATTCGGTTCCCCCCAACGGCGGCAAACCCCTAAATTAAGTAACCATCAGCTTACCCGTAACGCAATCTCTCTCTCTCTATAAAAACTCTCTCATCACAGGTCTCTCTCTCAAAACTCTCTCATCAGCGCTCTCTTTCTCTCTCTAAAAACTCTCTCTCTCTCTCTCTCTCTCACATCATCAATCGCGCGATCTTTCTCATCACCGGCTCTAACGATGGTTGGGGGTTCGTCGAGGAACAGCCGGATCGTTTGGGACCGATTCATCCCGGTTCGATCCGCCATCGACTTTGATTACGCGCGCTCTCAGTTGACGGCAGCGGGGAGTTCGAGATCCGCGGCCAAGGACGGGCCGGAAACCAGCACCTATCAAAAACTCCTCCGCGGACTCGTCAACAACAACCGGGACCGTATTCTGGCCTTCAACAACCTGAGCACGCTAGAGGTATCATCTGCCTTCACCCAAGATTTTAACTTTAGCAGTTTAGGTGGTAACCCTAGCCCTAGGCCATCGAAACCGAAAAGATTCGCCGCAGATTGGACGTTGGATGCCCCTGCCCTGGTCGATGACTTTTACCTGAACCTCATTGATTGGGGCAGCTCCAATATCATCTCTGTGGCCCTCGACAACACCGTCTACATGTGGAACGGTTTCGATGGATCGACTTCTCATCTTGTGACCGTCGACCCCGTTGTGGCCCCGGTGACGAGCGTGAGATGGGCTCCTGATGGGCAACATGTTGCCGTCGGGATGAACAATTCTCATGTCCAGCTTTGGGATTCGACCCGTAGTCGGTTGCTGAGGACGTTTGAGGGAATTCACGGGGGGTCTCGAGTTGGGTCCCTTGCTTGGCATGGGAGCAACATCTTGACCACTGGAGGAGGGGACGGGTGCATCCTTAACAACGATGTTAGGGCGCCGTCTCATGTTGTGCAGACTTATAGAGGGCACCGGCAGGAGATTTGTGGGCTGACATGGTCGGATTCGGCCCCCAAGCAATTAGCTAGTGGGGGCAATGATAACCTCGTTTACATATGGGATCGAAGGAAGCAGGACAAATGCGTTTTCCGGTTGAGTGAACATGTTGCTGGGGTTAGGGCATTAGCGTGGTGCCCATTGAAGGATAGGTTGTTGGCTACAGGCGGAGGTGAACGCGACGGGAGCATAAAGTTTTGGAACACACAGATGGGCACTTGCGTAAAGTCAGTTAAAGTCGGCTCTCAAGTGTGTGCTCTACTGTGGAACAGGCACAAGCAAGAAATTTTAAGCTCTTACGGAGTTGGTGAGGAACAACTAACTCTTTGGACTTATCCTTCTATGGCTAAGAAGGGACAGCTTGTTGGTCACAGTGGACGAGTTCTGTTCATGACTCGGAGCCCAGATGGCTCCTTTGTTGCAACTGCTGCTGGAGGAATTGACGAAACACTTAGGTTGTGGAAGATCTTTCCTCAGGAGGCTGCAAGTGAAGTGGCCTTCGGGGATTCTTATCGCATTCATATCAGGTAAGTTACCTTAATGCTTGACAACATACTCTAATACTGGTATAGTAAGGACAATCCTATTTCACTATGTTTGTCCTAGACATTTAGGATACTGCACCAACACCCATCATATACACATATCAAGTTACCAATGGAGCACCCCTATTTTTAGATGCCGTTAAACTATGTTACTTGCTACCATATAAGAAGACAATAAGCCAATAACTAATTTCTTACATAATATTAAAAATGCATGATAATGTTTAAAATTATGTTATTATTGAAATTTTAGTTAAATATAAAATATATCATTTTATCATGAGAAATCAGTAACGTCATAAATATAGGTTTTTTTTGTCAGTTGTTACGTGCTACTTTCAAATATTTACTTTGTCAATTGTTATCATGTCTTATCCACATTTAGTATCGTATCCTTGCTTCATTTATATTCTTTGTTTACCCATGTTCTGTTTTCTTCCGGGTTATATCCGAATTGCTCATTTTACCGGAAAGGTTTGTGTCACAGATATGTATGTTTTGATTTGTTATGTATACCATTGTCATCTATTTTATTTTTTGAGTCTGTTTTAACATGCTAATCTAGGCTTATCATCTTGATAAAGAAGCCAAAGATCATTCTCATCTTAGTAAATTCAACTTAGCATGTTAACTTAGATACTAGCTTCTGGTTGGACTTTTTTGATGGAACTTTAGTAAGATAATTACCCTAAGATTCTCTTATTTTGTTTATTTCCCCTTATTTGTATTTTTTGTAGCAATTACAGATTTTTCAGTAGCTAATAGTTATAGACGAAGCACCCAAGTTTCCAAATATCCACACCTCCACCACACGAACACACATCATTCATCTTGTCGTCATGGATTCAACATTCTGCTTATGATGTCAAGTGATTTGCAAACATTTTGCCCGTTGATCTTTTTTCCGTTTGTTTCTTTATTGAAAAGCTTGTCCATTTTTGACTACTCCGAGGGGCATAAATTATAAGAATATCTAAACCTCATTACTTACGTCCATATGTTCCACAAGATCTCTTCGAGCTGCAAGGATTATACTTGTAACTAGGGTAACTTGATAAACTCTGCTGTTTTACTGATTACGATTTTTTAAAAAACTTTTTGAGAGATTTTACCCAACAATTATGTCACTTACAGGGGCATCCATCGTTAACTAAATCCTCGATCTGTTGCTGCATATTTGGTGAGCTAACTATTCTCATATCGTGAGATGAATATTTCCAGCTTACCAGCATTGTTTATTCAAATGGGTTATGGGATTCGATTCTTTTGCCACATTGCTAATTACGTCCTTTCATACATTGCTGTAAGTGGGAATGCCAGTTCCTTCTCATGTTCCATCCACATTGCTGGCTGTTGAGCCGAAGGTCTTACAGTTAGAGAATACTCCACATGCACGAGGTTTTTTTTTGCGTGTTACATGTAAGTATCTTTTTCCCCCCCTTGAAAAATAAGAAATATATGATATTATTTTACAAACTAAGCCCGACTTCGATTCAACCTTATGTACCTAAAGAAATATTGTTTATTGACACGTTCCGCTTTGTTAACCTACCTATTTGTGCTTTGCTGATTTCAAATGGCGATCACTTGGTATGCCGTTTATTGTCATTTTATCGTTTGGTATCTGCTCCTGTGCCTTTGCAATGCAATAGGGTAGTGCTTCTGACTGGAAAACATAATCACCACATGCATTTGGTTTTGAGATTCTTATGAATCAGCGAGTAAGATGAAGCAGGCCAGAAAAATAATCACCACATGCAGTTCACATTGCTAACATTTTAAGTCGATGGTATGTTTGTCTTCAAGAGGGGGAAAATTGAAGCGAATGGCAAGTTCCTTAAAATCCCCCAAAGCTCTTAGTGAGTATCTTGAATCAGATAAATATATCTAGTTAAGCATATTGTTTTATATAGGAATTCTAGACTGAACTAAAGAATTACTTTTAGTTTGAATTTTGTCCAGGATTTAGTTTTTCTTCGATTATTTAGATAGGTTATTAATGTGATTTGCGTAAGTAGAATCTGTCTCGCATTTTATACTTGCATGATTTATGTAATGAAGGACCTTACATTTTCATGAATCTAACAAAATAATTGAGAAATTGTGCAGTATATATTATCTTCCTCTCGTTCTCCTCTCTCTATGCAGTTACCTTGATCTGACAAATATTTATTTTTCATATTCCCCATCATTTGGTACTGATTTGCCATTTCTCAATTTTGCAGGCTCGACTAACTTACTTTTCAGGCATGCTGAACTTCAATTCTGTCTAGATCGAAAAAGGAAGAAATACAAAAAGAAAACGCACATTGATGCGGAAATGATGAGCAAAAGAGAAAGAAGATGGAGAAAAGAAAAAGAAAAAGAAAAGGCAGAGATCATTCGTAGGATAAAGAGCACGGAGATCCTTCCAGGGTGTCCATTGCGAAGCCACCAAGAATATGCTCCAGCTACGTGAAGAAGGTAATTGCAAAATATACTGACTTCTATTTTACTTGTTTTCAAATGTCTTCGTTTATTTTTTGAGATAATAGGTGGAATGAATTAGCCACCCCTCCTCCCAATACTACAAGTTCGAAGAAATCTTGCATCATTCCATTCACGGGGTTCAAACTTGAGACCTCTTCTAGTGAAGAGGCGACCTAACCAACTGAGCTATTAGTTCAGTGTCTTCGTATGTTGTTGATCTCAAATAAAAATATACAAGAATGTTGTTTTGCTTTATCTAATTTTTATAGATCCTTAAAGCCAATAGAATGAGTCTATGTTATATTTTATTTTTATAAAATGAGAAATGCTATATGGGAATGCATTTTCTTGAAAATCTCATTCCTTAACCTAGGGAAATTGAAAAAGTCGAATTTTAAGCTATTACTATATCATGACCTTAGTAAGTTAATTGGAGCTATTCTTTAAAATAAATTCTAAACAAGTAAATAAAATATGTTAACCAAGTAACTCTACCACTTTCTAGTAGCTTTAGCAATGAACTAGAATCAGGAAATACAATCGAGATTATAGTAGGTTGGCATCCTTACTTAGCATCTTTCTTAATGATTATTTTTGTGAACTGGAAATTGTAGCATTTAGGTGCATAGATCTTAATATCAAATCATGGCAGCGGAATAGATTGATCTACACATAAGGTTCTACAAGAATTACCTTAAGTCGAAAATTGTGGGATCGTTGTCCTCGCCCAAGTTACGACAACAAACTTTTACTTTCGCCTCTTTGCAATGGCCGAAGAGAAAACACATCCTTGATGAGCGTGAATCTCCCACGTGATCACCTTACAAGCCAACTCTCGATAGAACTTTGAGAAGAGAAGACGGCGGCTCAAACCCTAGCAATCTCTTAGATCCCTCATTTCTCTTATTATTAATTAGATTAAATTAAACCCTAGCCCCATATATCACACATATATAGGGGCCACTAGAAGAGATGGGTATTGGGCCGGGTGAAGCCCAACAACCATCATACTCGCACTTGCACCTTCGAGTGGGTGCTGTCCATAGCTCATTGAGCTGGTTCCCTGAACAGTTGACTCTCTGTGTCAATTATCTCTTTGAGAATCTTCTTTTCCGTCCTTATTCATAACCATACATGGTGCGAGGTGGACCGTTGAGAACCTGCAAATGGGTAACATTGCAACCAGATCCGTTAGGATCGACACAAGGATCTCCCTAAAAGAAAAACAACATAAACTAAATATATGTTAGGTTCGCGAAATCTCATGCCCTAGATCCTATCAGGCATGTCAGCCTAAGGACCTTCGATTCCTTTCGGAAGTGTACTCGAACACCGCGGTAGTTCCTTGATTCATCGCACTCTTAAACTTCGCCACCATGAAGTCATAAGAGTTGGCCATGCGACGCAATCAGGAGACATCCTAATGGATCTTTCTCCGGGTCCAAATAGCTACGTTTGCTATTTTCCCGCTTTCATGACACTGTATCGAATGTGCGGTATATAGTTATTGCAACAGAAAACAGTAGCCAAAATAGCAGACGCTCATAACATGTCTATCCAGACAACCCAGTGTCGCTAAGGGTATATTGACTTCCCGTCCTTCCGTGAAGGAGGTCGTCATAAGGGTTCACACAGTATGGGAGATGGGATCCATCTCTCAACCTTCTTATGTGCACGGTCTTATCGCATGTCGTATGGCAACGTGCTACGGTATAAAATTCTCTCCCTGAGAGCATATGCCATTAAAGTTATACCGTACGGACTTAAGTCTAATCACCCTGTGATTGACTTATCCGGCTTTATCGCCCTACGATATGCGTGGGATCTCCTGACAAGCTCGCATCATGTGCGACAAGTCAGACCCTTAGTCCGGTTATATGTAAAACAGGTAAAGTGGTCATGAGATAGCCACTTCGGTCGTTTGGCATATAGCATATACCAACCCCATCCTGACCTAGTCAGGACGACTCTGTTAAGCGCCCCCACTGTCGCCATAACATGTATGCATCAATACGGTCACTGCTCCGAGCAGATGACGTCTTGCACTTGGTCTCACTTTCGTATGGTTTCCTAGCATAAAGGGGATCTCTCGTGTGAGGAAGAGTTTCTATCTACGTATCTTTGTTAAATGTGTGTCTTGCAAATATCGTGTACCCCGTAACTTAAATTTGTACTCCATGCCAGAAATAGTTAAACAATATAGACATATCCATCCCAGATAATAAAGAAAGAAAGCAACACACCATCAATCATAAAATATACGTCTATAAAGTCGTCACACACAAATGAATTATGTCAAACGTAATAAGAAGTCACTACATGTCTAAATACACGGTCGTCACCAAGGATGTTGCCTTAAGGCTTTAGTATGCTGTACAAAACGCTCCTCGGCAATTCCTTTCGTCGGTGGGTCCGCGACCATCTAAGCCGTAGAGATGTATTGCAGCTTGACTTCCTTTCTCCTGCCTTCTAATAAAATGGTACCGACTTTGAATGTGTTTTGACTTGCCGTGGTACTTCGGATCTTTCGAGCATGTAATGTCCGACATGCTATCGCAACTAAGGATCACCTATTGCTTTTCTAAGCTAGAGAGTTCAGACCCATTTTCCCTATTTTTTAATGTTTTGTAGTTTTGAGATGAGTTTGTTGCGATAAATCCGCCAAAATGCGGCCAATAGAGCACTTCTATTTTTAAGTTTTTAGATACCGGTAAACTAAGCTACCATACAAGAAAATAATAAGCAAATAACTAATTTCTTACATAATATTACAAGTGCATGATAATGTTTAAAATTATGTTATTATTGAAATTTTAGTTAAATTATAAAAATATCATTTTATCATAAGAAATCAGTAAAGTCAGAAGTATAGGTTTTTTCTTGTCTCCTAGTTATGACGTGCTATATTCAAATATTTACGCTGGCAATTGTTATCATGTCTTATCCACATACAATATTGTATCCTTGCTTCATTTATATTCTTTGTTTGCCCATTTATGTTTCCTTGCGGGTAATGTCTGAAGGGCTTATTTTGCAGTTGAAGTTGGTGTCATAGCTAAGTATGTTTTGATTTGTTAAGTATACCATAGTTATATATTTTATTTTTTTGTCTTTTTTGACTTGTTAATCGGCTTATCTTCTTGAAATTTTAGTTAAATACTTGTCATGCTAACGGCGGCTGGGGTTCGAGTTCCGAAACCAAGGACGGATCTGAATCCCAACACCTATCAGAAACTCCTCTGTGGACTCGTCAATAACAACCGAGACCGCATTCTGGCCTTCAACAATCTGAGCACACTAGAGGTATCATATCCATCCTTCACCCAAGATTTCAACATTACTAGTTTAGGTGGTAACCCTATCCTAGTGCATCGAAATCTAAAATATTCGCCGCAGATTGGACATTGGATACCCCTTCCCTAATCGATGATTTTTACCTGAACCTCATCGATTGGGGAAGTACCAATATCCTCTTCATGGCCCTTGACAACACCATTTACTTGCGAAACGGTTCAGACACGTCGATATCTCAGCTCTTGACCGTCGACCCCAATGTGGGCCCGGTAACAAGCGTCAGCTGGGTTCCTGATAGGCAACAACACGTTGCCGTCGGGGTGAACAATTCTCGTGTTCAGCTTTGGGATTCGACGTGTAGTCGGTTGCTGAGGACGTTTAGGGGAATCCACTAGGGGTCTCGGGTTGGGTCGCTTGCTTAGCATGTGAGCAACATCTTGACCACTGGAGAAGGGGCTGGGTGTATCCTTAACGACGATGTTAGGGAGCGGTCTCATGCTGTGCAGACTTATAGAGGGCACTGCTGAGGTGGTTAGATTCGGGCCCTAAACAATTAGCAAGCGGGGCCAATGACAACCTCGTTCATATATGGGATCGAAGGAACCGGGACAAATTTATTTTCCGGTTGAATGAACATGTTGCAAGGGTGAGGTCATTAACGTGGTGCTCATTGAAAGATAGGTTGTTGGCTACAAGCGGAGGCGAACACAACGGTGTGTAAAGTTTTGGAACACACGGATGGGCACTTGCGTTAACTCAGTTAAGGTCGACACTTAAGCGAGTGCACTAATGTGGAATAAGAACAAGCAGGAAATTTTAAGCTTTTATGGAGTTGGTGAGGAACAATTAGCTCTTTGGACTTACCTTTCTATGGTTAAGAAGGGACAACTTGTTGATCACAGTGGACGAGTTTTGTTCACCTGGAGCCCATATGGCTCCATTGTTGCGACTGCGGCTTTCCTCAAGAGGCTACAAGTGAAGGGGCCTTCAGGGATTCTTATGGCGTTCCTATCTGGTAAGTTGCTTTAATGATCGACAACATACTTTAATACTGGTATAGTATTGACAATCTTATTTCACTATGTTTGTCTAGACATTTAGGATACTGCCACCAACACTGTCTTCGATACAGAGGCTTGGGCGCAAAGAAAAATCAATTTTATTGAGAGTTGGGTTCGTAGTTCATTATGCGTGTGAGGATGCAACGCCTGGTGAACTGCGAACATTTTTATTATTTTTTTATGTTTGTTTTATGTTTTCTTTTGATGTTTTGCAGTTTCATGCTAAGTCTGTTGCGACAAAAAGCGGCCAATACAGCACTTCTATTTTTAGATTTTTAGATACCGTTAAACTAAGCTACCATACAAGAAGATAATAAGCCAAAAACTAATTTCTTACATAATATTACAAATGCATGATAATGTTTAGAATTATGTTATTATTGAAATTTTAGTTAAATTATAAGAATATATGTTGGGTTAAAATTACACCCCATTGACCAAAGGTCAAAAGTCAAAGTCAAACCGTGGACAAGTAGGCCAAAGCCAAAGCAAACGGACCCTACTGTCGAATCCAAGCCTTGCCTATGCCCGAACTCAAGTCCAAGCAGGTGGGCCCAAACATAGACCGGCCCCATGCCAAGAAAGTACAACAAATAAATGCAATATTTAAATAAATGGGCAAAAAACCAAATTTTTGTAAAGCCCATGGCTCATTTGCAAAAAGAAATAAGCACATGAGGCATGTGATGGGCAAAATGCTATTTTGTAAAGCCTAAGGGGCTATGTGTAAACTTATAAGTCTATATAAGGCAACATTATCATGAGATAAAAGAGAAGAATTCATTTCCCTTAAAGAATATTAGGGTTTTGTGCCTCCTTCTCCTTCCTCAAGGCTTTAAACTTCTTTCTTTTTGAATTAAATCAAGAGTTTTAACTTTTCTTTTTCTAAAAAGAGATAGTTTTTCACCATAAAACTTTCGAAGGGGAGCTTAGATCTCCCATCAAATCTGTAAAAGGGAGATTTTTCACCGTCCCTTTTCTCCAAGATCTAACAAAAAGAGAGGAGGTAGAAGGAACCCATCTCAAAAGAACCAATTTTAGGGAAGTCTAAGGCCTGAAGAGGAAGAAAATGGACATCTTTTCACCGTCTAAATTCTAAACCCTTTGAGAGTTTAACTCCAAATCAATTTTGAGGGGCTTAACTCCAAGTCCAAGATCTAAATCCTCAAAAGAGTTTAACCTCAAATTCAGATCTTTTAGGAGTTCAATTCCAAATAAAAATCTTTCTTTTTCTAGGAGTTTAACTCCAAAGTTCTTCAGGATTTTAGCTCCTAGCGGCCCCGCGCCGGGTGTGACCCGCTGGCGCCCACGTGCCATCTCACATGTCCTTAGGATGTTTCTTACCCTACTTTTCCCCACACGCTCCACACTCAAAACACATCTTCCGTTAGAAAAAATTTCTAACGGGACACTGCCTCGCACCCCACAAGGGGCTGCAAGCCCCTTGACCCCCAACCCACTATCCGGGTAGCGGGACCCCTGTAAACTCTGTGAGACCCTCGATATGCCCAAAACACTTTCAAAATACAACACACGCACACCAGCGCATTGAGTTCCGCATGATCGGTTTGACCCGTCAATCGGAGGTTCTTTCGCTCTAAAACCGAGGGATAATTAACGACAGCTTAGTCCGCGGCAGTCAGAGATTCGGATCCCTACAATCAATAAATCCCGGCCTACACTAGGCAAGGGGAATCAGTAACACGCCTGACAAGCGACGCGTTAGGGTGACGGAAAACACTCTACAGGTTCTGGCACGCCCGGTAGGACATCTCTCCTCCCATGTTTCGGGTCAAGTGTTCATGCGAGTTCAATTAATATATATTGATTGTTCTAAAATTCTATTCCTTTACGCAGATTAACAAAACTCAATCTCAAATCTTCGGACGTAACAAAGATATCTCTAAGGATAAGCTCAGTACTCAACACAACTCTCATCTCCTACACGATAAAGATGGACGCCAGGACGGTCCTCTAGGCCAGTATCGGGCGATGGTGGGAGGAGCTGCCACCACCATTTAGCTCTATTCTGTTCGTGCCATCCAACGCTATCCCGCCTCCTCAGGCCTCTGGAACAGACAAGCCGGCCTCGAAAGGCAGGAGGCTAAATGTGGTGATCTCAAGAGCGCCCCAATCTAAATGCAAGCCGGTGTTCGAACGGCTTTCCTTGTCCTCAGCTGGGGTCAAAGCCGTCGGAACAAAAGAGTTGCCAGATATCGAGGGCAACCTCAGGCGATGCCTTCGGCGAGTGCGCAAGCGGATGTTTGTTTTAAGGCTTTCTACCAGCCGACCCACAACGGCTTTCCGAAGAGCAGAAGCCTGCCAGGTGCTCAAATCGGAAAACTGAGGCAGAAGCGGATTTAGATATAAAGCTAACAAAAGGGCTAGATCTCCGGCCATGTTAAATTTTGTGAAGTTCCAAATCTCGGATTGCCCCATAACCATGGCCGTGTCAGTCGTGAAAATCCGCAATTTTTTCGAACTTTTAAAGTGGGTTCAGAAGAATGCGATGTCTGCCAAAATCAAGAGGACCGCATTCGAACTGTGCTGCGAAAGGACATGTCCAAGCCTAGCCTAAAAGGCGTGACACCCTCTCTTCAGAAGTTCACCAAGTATTTCGTGCAGCGCGAAAGCAGCGGGACAAAACCAGAAAAGAAGCGCCAGCACCATCCAAGGATCCATCAGGGCCAACCGTCTTCAGTCGTCTGTTCTTTTCTGAAAGGGAGAGGCCACGACGGTGGTCCGAGAAATCTGCCGTCTAAAATAAAGAGATGGCTGGATATGTGATCCACACCGTCTATATGATCGGCACGCGCAGCAAGAGTAAGAACGGGGCCACCACGTCTCAAGCCCAATCTGACTCGAATGTGGCCGCCACTTCCCAAGATCGGCCGCCTCCTCAGGATGATGAAAATCCCATCGCGGAGGCTGATAAGCAGAAGGACCCCTCAGTCCACGTGGAATCAGGCTCGAAAGGCGAAGATGAGCCAATCTTCCATCCCAGGACCGCAGAGCAGCAACTTCTCCAAGAATCCCAGAAACAGCCCAGAAACAAAGACAAGGAGATGACCAAGCTCTACTCAAAAATTGACGATTTGACTAACGCCGTCTTACCGCTGACGGCCCAGGTTGCTTCTCAGCCGCCCAATCAAGCGTAGGGCTCTGCTCATGAACCGGGAAATGGTGTCCCGATGTAGCCGACGCTTATTCCCTCAAATACAAAAGTGGGTGAGCCGCATGAAAATCGGCCACATTCCGCCATAAGAAATGTCTTGACTACCGATGACAGCCTTCCGTCAATGCAGGATCAAATCATGGATTTGTTCACCAACAAAATCAAAACATTGGTGGCTGAGGCCGAAACACAGAAATAGGCCGGCAGCAGTGGGAGACTATACCCGGCATAATACGATCTTGTGGAGTTTCTCAATGGTTATGTTGTCCTCAAATTTGAAAGGTTCGATAGGACGGGAAATGCGAACCGACACGTTGTCCAATTTAAAGCATTATGCACGAACACTGGGGGCATTGATGCGCTCCTCCGTCAGTTTGTCAATAGCTTGACCGATGTTGCTTTCGATTGGTATGCAAGCATACCGGATGACTTGATCACGATGTTCGCTCAAATAGAATCCCTGTTCAAGCAAAGATTCATAAGTGTCAGCGATAAAATCACTATTGCCGATCTTGTAAGGATCGAGCCAAAGAACAATGAAAACAACACCGATTTTATAGTCCGATGGCACAATCTCTCCGTCAAATATGAACTGCCGTTGGAACAAGATCAATCCGTTAGTCATTTATAGAAAATCTGAACAACTGGATGAAACCTATCCTGTGCATCGCAAGCCTCAAAACATTCTAAGAGTTGATTAAGAAGGTTTAAATGTTGGAACGCTCAAAGCCCGAGTCCGCTCAGGATCTCCAATTCACAAACAGACCGAGATATCAGAAGGACGACAACCGGAAAGACGAAAGTTCCAACAGCACCGATTCTCTCAATAAGCGGAGAGCGGGCGGAGCGAAGACTAACAAACCCCGAGAGCCAGCTTTGGAAGAAAGAAGAAGTAAGGTTTACTCCTTCATAAGAGGCAAGGTTTACAAAATATTCAAAGATGCTATGAAGAATGACCTGCGCCTGCCGGTACCAAAGAGGACGAGTGAAGCAAACAGGACCGATCATCCCAATTTTTGCCCATACCACCGAGTGTTGGGGCACACTATTGAAGACTGTTGCATTTTCAAGGATTGGGTCGAGAAACAATGTAAGACGGGAGAAGTTTCATTATTCCCTGGCGTTTTAACAAACAATCAAGCCGCAATCGCCAATTTTATACAAACAGAGACCGAGATATTTCAGGAATTGGTTGCTCGCAATTGTTCACCCTTCCCTGAAAGGGGCAAACCATAGTGACAATCCAAAGGTCTAGCGAATAACGTTGACAATGATGGGACAACGGACAGATGCGCGATCCATACGGTCTACATGGTCGGACCTGGAGAAACGAACCCTCCTACACTTCACAGCCATGGTGATGATATGGTTGACGCCGTCCAATACTGGTTCGGTTCAGATAATGATGAGGATCCTGCTTGAGCTGGTAAGCAAAAAGAGCCCATGGTTCTTGGAGAATCAAGTTCAGGCGATGAGGATAGCCTAGTCATCGTCCCCAAAACTACAGAACGAGCGTTATTCCAATGGCTTCAAGAGCAAATTTCAGGATTGTGATAGGGAGTTGGCTAAGATCCGTTCCAAAGTCGACGATCTGGTGAATGTTGTGGCAAATCTCGCAATCCGAGTCCTTCAAGTGCAATCATAACAAAATCATAATTTGGTCCATTAATCAAGGATTGATGTCCCAAAGTAGCCATCAGCTATTCCCTTCGGTCTAAGAGCGGAATACCTTCACGAAAGTCGATGGCGACTAGCCCCGAGGAAAGTCCTGACGACCGCGATCAGTTGACACGGGACAGAATCAAGGGAAAGTCATCAGCGGATCCCGAAACTCTTCAAGACTTGAAAGAGTTCAGATGGAATATGCGGGTTCTGAATCTCTTCTAAACTTCTAATATAACAAGTCTAGATATCCGGAGAACAACAACCGCAAAAGTGGGCTTCTAAAGGACACTGAATCATCTAATGCATCTACCGACCAAAGTAGGCGAGAAACATGCAGGCCTAATGCCGAAAAGTTTTGAAAACCAGTGTTGGGAGGGGAGGGGAATCGTCTCTAGAAGAGATATTGACTAAGGTCTATTCTTTCAGAAGGGACAGAGTCCGTAAAATATTCAAAGATGCCTTGAGAAACGGTCTGCAATTGCCTAAATAGAAAAGACCACATGAAGCAAACATGACTGATGATCCCTTGTATTTCCCATATCACAGGATGGTGAGTCATACCCTCGAAGACCGCTTTGTCTTCAAGAATTGGGTTGAAAAACAATATAATGAGGGAGTGGTTTCATTAACGAAAGATGCATTAGCAGAAAATCAAGCTACGATTGTTTGCTCCATTCGAACGAAGACCAAAACCCTCTGGGGGCAGACGGCTCAATCGCCCGCTCCAGAAATTGACCCGGTCCACCGCAGTTTTTACGGGACACATGTACACGTCTCTCCAAAAGGACAAAAGAGAGTATTGAAGTACCGTGAGATCAAAGTTCAAAGATTTTTGAATTAGCGCACAACTATGACCTTTAAGTTATTAAATTGGGAAATAAAAGAAAATAATGTAAAAATAAACGGTATGTCCACAAGCAAAATGGGTATGGATGAAAACCCGAAAGGGCTCTGTGAGTAAAAACAGCAGGACTGCCGGCGAGTTTGTGAAAACCCGAAAGGTGCAAACTCGTGAAAAAGAGACGAAAATATACTCGCAAAGTCCTCTCGACCTTGTGAGGAGAATATTCCTGCGTGAGATCCTTACGACTCACAAATGAGCAACATACTTAGGAATCCTCACGATTCCTAAAGAGAATATACACCTGCGAGATCCTCTCGACTCGTAGAGAGAAAATGCTTTTATGAGACCCTTATGACTTGTTCATATCATAATATTGCATTATTATATTCTCCATTCTTATTCATTTTACAAGTAAACAGGTGCTTTTGACCCATGTCTGCTACATAGTTGCAGGTTACAGGTTCTCGGAACAAAAACAGTGAAAAGATGAAAAGATGACACAAAAGTGAGACTATGACCAACAAATGGAAGAAGCTTGATCAAGTCTACAGTTTGAAAACTAAACGAAGATCAGTGGACAAATTCATAAAGCACAAAGGCAAAGCAAGATTCTAGACTTCAACACGAAGCAACGGTAAAAGTCCACTACAATTATTCACTGTGGAGATCTGGAAGAGAACCAGAAGACATTCTGAAGAACAAACTGAAGAAAATAGAAGACACCAGCGACCAGACCAAACCCTAGAAATTCTAACTCAAGAAGCTACTATACGACCGCGGAACCGCGGCCGCGTATACCCGTGTCGGTGGAAAATCGTGGCGGCTGACGGTGCGTTGACTAGGTCTTTTTTTAGGGGGTAAAATTGTAATTGTAGATATGACACGATTGTAAACCTAGGGTTTCTATATTCTATAAATAAAAATCCTAAAATCTGTTTTGGGTCATGCCTCTTCTTATGCCTCATTTCATCTATCTAAAATTCCGATCTGTAAATTTCTGTAAAGTATGAAGAGAGCATCAAATAAAAATTAGAGTAAGTTTTCAATTCTTGCCCTAGTTAATTTTATTATCTGCCATAGTATAATTTTCTATTCTTGCCCTAGTTTAGATTTCATTAATTGCCCTAGTTAATTAGTATAAAAGATGTTTTTCAATCCCCAATGAGTGAGTAGTCTCCTCGCTTGTTAGGGTTAGATTTGGGGGCTTGCGAGATGAAGATCTCTCACCCCTTTCTTGCCCATCACACGTTTTTATAGGACTCCATGCATACATGCACACACCGCTCCCTACGGCACCCTATCCCACGAGGTAGCGGTGATACCGTAGTATAAACGATCGGTTGTGCGTGTCTTCCATGGAAGTTAGGGTAAGAATTAAGAAAGGAAGGACAAGAACCTAGAGGAAGAAACATCGTTTCTTTCCGATGGTACTAATCCACTTTATTAATAATTACCATAACACCTCATAGATCTTAATAGGGCATAGAAAGCGGTGAGGAATATTGATTTTCCAAACTTAACCTAAACCTAACCCTAGCAAGATTTAGATCAGTTTAGTTTTTAGATTTAATCAATCCATTCACACTGTTTGCAATTAACTCGTTAGAACAATTAGAGAATACACAAAATCCCTGTGGATCGACCTGTACTCACCGGCTAGCCATCAAGCGACGCCGTTCTTGATTGCGGTTAAAAATATTTTTGATTCATTTTTTAAAAATGCATACGCGAAATAGCTATCAATCAAATGGCACTGTTGACGGGGATGGCGTGTTATTTTCTTTTTGTAATTTCGGGTTAATATAAAATTATAAAAATTATAAAAACTGAAAAATAAAAAATATAAAAATTTATCATCTTGTTATTTTGTGAAGGGTATTTTCGTATGAATTTTGCATGATCGACGAATAAGTTCGGATCTGGAAAAATCCAGAGATCAAAACAGAAAACGGCAGATCTGAACAACAGAGAAAAGTCAAACCAGAGGAGCAAATTTTTTTCCGGGAACCGAGCCGCCGCTTCAACCGCGGAACCGCCACGCGAAGCCCCCTCCGACCGCGGAAACGCCGCGCCTTGGTCGATTCAGCACGTGGAAAAATCTCTGTTTGTTTTCTCTCTCCTCCTCTGCAAATCCTAATATCTCCTCTGTAAAATCTCCTGCAGGATTCTTTGCGCTAAAAAAATCTCCCCTTCCAATAATTGATTTTGTTCAGGATTCTTTGCGCCGCGCTAAAAATTGTTTGCAAGTGTTTGATTGTGTTTATTGATTTGCATTCTTTAAATTGACTTTAAGGGGCTTGAAACCAATCCAGATTGGGTGGGGATTTCATCACCCTTCCCAGGACCCCAGAAATCACATAAGGCATATTGCATTGACCATCATTTAATTAAAAAAGATTAGACTCAGCCCTAAGGACTTCGCGCTCAATAGGACAGAGGAATAGTTGTAGGCATCGACCGTTGATCCTAACCTGACTTTGTGGTGTCTAGACAAGTGTGTCTAAGGCAAGTGGTTACTTAATTAGGTCCACTACTTACGTGGTGGAGAGCCTCCCACTTATCTGGCACTTACCTGGCCACAATTGGCGGTGAAGAGGCGGTTTGAGGTTCTATCTCTTGCCCTTTGGAACAGTTAGGAGCTGTCTAACTGACTTAGGTGACCTTAGATCTAGGCCTGATTGTGCATTTGTGATTGATTGAACGTGTTTCTAAGCCTTTTATTGAAAATCTTTTTTGCAAAAAAGGCTCCATAAAAAAACACAGAAAAAAAGGGAAATTTTTTTTACAAAAACTTGCAACTTGTCGCGAAGAAAATCCGTGTACCCTACATTTTTTTCTCCTTCTTACATCATGGGTACCCCACCTCCCAAAACTCTTGCCGAACTTTGGTACCCTCATCCAAACATTGCTTCATACGCGAATTGTTTTGGTCGAATTAAGGACGATCCCTCCATGCCCAAAATTTCTTTGAAAGATCGAATAGAAACGTCTAGGAGAAACAGTTCGACTCCGCAATCCATTTTGTATCAACCATTTCAACCTTCACAACCTTCATACATTGATACCCCTTTTTCGAGTCCTGTTGTAACTCCGAAACCCATGTCTATCGCTGAACATATTGAACAATCTCTTAACCGATCTTTCACTCCTTTCAACACTTCCAGTTCTTGTGAGCAACAAATCCATTCACCTTTTTATCCAAATGTTGATCCTACTCCTGTCCAACCATTCAATTCCTACCAGTCCTACCCGACTTTCACACCTTCCCTAGATATTGCTTCTACACAGCCATTTGGAAGTTTCCCGTATCCAAACAACTTTGAATCTTTTACTGAAACCCCTTCACAACCCATGTCTAGTCTGGAACAGTCGTTAGAAGCTTATATTGCAGCAACAAACCGACAGATGAGGAATTTGGATGCGTCCATTGCCGCTCTTATGTAACCTAGTGAACCGGTAGCTAGTTTCCAGCTAGCTCTAAATCTTCCAATGCATGATGAGGCGGTTGGACAGAGTGAGAATTTGAGTGGAGAGAGTGAGCTGTGCACCCTTCCAAATCAAAAACCTACCCATCACCAACTGAATCACACAATTCCGGTTTTCAATCAAGTGTCCCAAATGATTCACCAATTAAAAATAAAACGTTTAATGAGTTGTGCGACTTTGTAGTGCTTGATTTGCCAGATTGTGAAGGGCCCCTTTCGAGTGAAAAGATCACCAATCCTTTTGACCTCTACACCTCCAATGTAGAACCTGAATTGATAAATATCCATGCTTTTGATGAGGTGTCAGAAAAAATTGATTTTCACTTGATTGAGGATATTGACGTTGGGAATATTTTGGATGATGAACCCGTAGATTTGACTGAAATTTTATCTCCAATTCATCATCCCGAGTCATTAAATGTTTCTCCCGAACTTCATATGCGTCTTGATTTTGATGATAATTGCATGGATGAGATAATTTTTTAGGAGAATTATGAGAATAGTAGTAAGGAGAGTATTGATGATAGTATTGAGGATGAACCAGTTTTGTTTGATGTGTCGGATTTTTCAATTCATCCTCGTGAACCTTTAACCGTTATACTTCCTAAATCACCCTCCCTCCCTTCCTTCCATCGTTCCGACCACGCAAAAGATCACGCTTGAGGACTGTGAGCTTGAAAAATTTCTGTTCAATCACAGCAGTTTGGACGCCACTAGTGCGTACCTCTTTGAATCTGACACAGTTCTCACAGCCGATAACGATTACGAGTGTTTCACTTTTCGGACGATTTTGAAGACTCACCGCCCGAGTTTGAGTCCTTTGAATTTTCAGATGAGTTAGTTGAATCATCAGACTCGGTTGCTTACAGTCATTTCGAACCATTGATGGAATCCTTCAAGTTCGAGACAGTTTACTTCGGTGAGAATAAGACCATCCTTAAATCACTCCCCTTAGTCCTTTCCATCGCTTCGACCACGCAAGAATCCGTCGCGTTTCCACTTTCAAGGGATGGTTTACCAAGTTTAACGTACCCATGTTTTCTTGCGAATCTTGAGAGATTTGACCCCATTTCTCGACGGGTTGATAGATTAGCACAATCGCTTTTAACACACCGGTCATCACAAATTGCGCTAATTTATTCACTCGATTTACACCCTCAAGATCGTACTACACTTCTTTCTCTTTTCTGCCATTCTTCTCCTCCATCGAGACCATATTCTACTCTTCTTCCCACACGGTCTCATGTGCTTCTCAACTCCTTTCTCTACACTCCATTCTTTCACCAACCCTACCATTATCACGATAGAATTTTTGAATGGTTGGTGCTAACCTTTGGTCTGTGTAAGGCCTTATATAGTTTGATTTTTCTTCTCCCTAACTCTGAACTTTAACGTTTAAAACAGTGGAAACACTGTTTCACTTAAGTTTGGGGGGAAGCTTGTTGTTTATATATTTTTTTGTTTTTCTTTAAACAATAAAAAAATTGTAAAAAAAAAATAAACAGGGGAGTGCCGGTCATTTTGACCTTCTTGGTGTAGCCTGACAGTGAGGACACTGTCAAGTTTAAGTTTGGGGGTATGCTCGGTAAGTTTTCTTCCTTCGCATTCATATGTATATTTTTTCATTTGCATACTTATTTTAAAACCCATAAAAACTGAAAAATTCAAAAATTATAAAAATTAAAGTATTCAATTTTGGCCATAATTGACTTGAGTTTGACAAAAAGGTTAACTAGCTAGGAACAACTAGATCTTATATTTAGTAAATTAAAAACCCTAAAAATAACCTTTCTTAAAATTTAACGGTAGAAAGTATATGTCTTTGTAGTTTATTTAGAAATAGGCAAATTTTGAGTTGACTTCTTGGACTAAGTTAAAACAAGGGAAAAGTATTGGTATTTTTATTAAAGTATAAGTTTGAAAAATAATTCCTAAACTTAAGTCTAAATTCTGAAAATATATACCCTACAAATTGCACAAACACGAACCTTGAAACTTGGAATAGTAGAGGAGACCTTGAAATGCTCTTGTCTAAAGTTCTTAGTATGAAGGAAAATAAAATAAAAATACAAGTGTGAATAAAGAGATAAAAAAATGAATACTGGTTTTGTAATTACTTAAGGCTGCATTAATAGAAAAATATTTAGCGAGGGTGCTTCATCACCCAGTGTCTTAGACCAACTGGTTTGGGAGTCACTGCTAAAAGCCTTAGGGATTACAACACTAGGAATTACGCTTTAAAGTGCAACCACATTTTGTAATCGGTCGTTAGTACCTCAAGAAGTATTAACAGTCGCATGAAGGATGTGTGAGCAATTTCATCTAAAAATTCACCAATTGAAAAGTACTTTGGACGATGGACAAGAGTATGATAGCTTGATTTGAATTTCCAAGTCTAGGGGTGATATATACACACACGTAGGGGTGTGTGATTGGGGTTTAGATAAGAGATAGGAATGAAGAATATGACTTATATCTTTAATAGAGATAATAAAAATTCCTAAGTTGAGATGGAACCCTAGAAGGAAAACTTAAAAGATGCTAAAAGCTAAGTAAGTCTACAAGAACATATATAATTTTAAGTTAAATAATAAGGAAGCGTGAAGAATATGGGTGGATAATTTCTGAGTCAAAGATAATAGAGTTTCTTGTTAGAAAACCTAATTGGAGAATAAAAGTCAATGGGCCGAATTGATAGGATTTTGTGGGTAGTATCCGCTGAAAACCCTCAGGAGACAACACTTCTACTAGGGACACCTAGAGGTTTAACGGCTTGTTGCACATGCTCAGTGCAATCGCGATTCCCTGCGAAAGTGAGGTTAGGTCTTTTTCGAGAATAAAACTAGGTTTACTCGAGAACGAGCAAAAAATAAGTTTAGGGGTATTTGTTTATATCATAATATTACATTATTATATTCCCCATTCTTATTCATTTTACAAATAAACAGGTGCTTTTGATCCCATGTCTGCTACATAGTTGCAGGTTACAGGTTCTCGGAACAAAAACAGTGAAGAGATGAAAAGACGATACAAAAGTGAGACTACGATCAACAAATGAAAGAAGCTTGATCAAGCCTACAGTTTGAAGACTAAACGAAGATCAATGGACAAATTCATAAAGTACAAAGGCAGAGCAAAATTCAAGACTTCAACACGAAGCAACGGTAAAAGTCCACTACAATTATTCACTGTGGAGATCTGGAAGAGAACCAGAAGTCATTCTGAAGAACAAACTGAAGAAAATAGAAGACATCAGCGACCAGACCAAACCCTAGAAATTCCAACTCAAGAAGCCACTATACGGCCGCGGATCAGCGGCCAAACATGGGGTTTGGCCGCGGAACTGCGGCCGTGCTATACCCGTGTCGGTGGAAAATCGTGGCGGCTGGCGGTACGTTGACTAGGTCTTTTTCTTAGGGGGTAAAATTGTAATTGCAGATATGACGCGATTGTAAACCTAGGGTTTCTATGTTCTATAAATAGAAATTCTAAAATCTGTTTTGGGTCATGCCTCTTCTTGTGCCTCATTTCATCTATCTAAAATTCAGATCTGTAAATTTCTGTAAAGTATGAAGAGAGCATCAAATAAAAATTAGAGTAAGTTTTCAATTCTTGCCCTAGTTAATTTTATTATCTGCCCTAGTATAATTTTCTATTCTTGCCCTAGTTTAGATTTCATTAATTGCCCTAGTTAATGAGTATAGAAGATGTTTTTCAATTCCCTAATGAGTGAGTAGTCTTCTCGCTTGTTAGGGTTAGATTTAGGGAAGGTTTGAGAGATGAAGATCTCTCACCCCTTTCTTGCCCATCACACGTTTTTATAGGACTCCATGCATACATGCACACACCGCTCCCTACGGCATCCTATCCCACGAGGTAGTGGTGATACCGTAGTATAAACGACCGGTTGTGCGTGTCTTCCATGGAGGTTAGGTTAAGAATTAAGAAAGGAAGGACAAGAACTTAGAGGAAGAAATATCGTTTCTTTCCGATAGTACTAATCCATTTTATTAATAATTACCATAACACCTCATAGATCTTAATAGGGCACAGAAAGCGGTGAGGAATATTGACTTTCCAAACTTAACCTAAACCTAACCCTAGCAAGATTTAGATCAGTTTAGTTTTTAGATTTAATCAATCTATTCACACCGTTTGGAATTAACTCGTTAGAACAATTAGAGAATACACAAAATCCCTGTGGACCGACCCGTACTCACCGGCTAGCTACCAAGCGACGCCGTTCTTGATTGCGGTTAAAAATATTTTTGATTCATCTTTTAAAAACGCATACGCGAAATAGCTATCAATCATGACTCATAGAATTGAAAAGCCTGAGGTGATAAGGATCTAAACGTGTCTCCTAAGCTATCGCTTCCCAACGGGCAACGACAGATGATGAGTCGCTCCTAAGTGCTACGCTTCAGTATTAGCGGCCGACCTAAAATCCAAATCTCCAAAATTCTTCCAGCCCTACGGTCAGACCCTAAATTGATTACCGTATACAATCCACGGGCTTAAATAATCCTCATCACACCTATGCCCTGCAATCATCAGCCCCGCGGTCGGTCTCCGCCATCGGAATTATGCTTTATTTGGGAAGACCCACTCATGTGTTTTCATAATACATGAGGAGAACAAAGCTTATGAGATGCTCTCGACTCGTAAGAAAACACCTTCATGGGATCCTTACGACTCATAAGGGAAAAACACACTTGGGGGTTCTCACGACTCTTAAGGAGAAAATACACTTACGAGATCCTTTCGACTCGTAGGGAGAATGTTTTTATGAGACCCTTACGGCTCATAAAATTGAAAAGCTTTACAGGACAAGGACCTAAATTTGTTTTCTAAGCTGTTGCTATGCAACAGAAAAAGGCAAGTGATGATTCGTTCCTGGTACCACATTCCAGTGTAGCAATGTTGATACCAAACTAAAACCAAAATCCCCAAATTCTTCCATGGCAAATAATGATTCGCCCATGGTACCATATTTCAGTGTAGCGATGTTGACGCCAAACCAAAATCAAAATCCCCAAATTCTCCCTTGGAAAATGATGATTCGCTCCTGGTACCAAATTCCAATGTAGTGATTTTGATGTCAAACAAAAATCCCAAATTCAAAATCCTACACTGCAATGCCTCAAATTCAAAGGTCCCGCTAAACAATGCAAGAATCGGACAAATCAAACTAAAGTCCTACCCGGAAGCGCTTCTAAGCTCAAAAGCCCTGCCGGACAGATTGGAACCTCCCCAAAACAAATCAAACCAACCAATTCCAACTATCTTTACGTCACATACAGACACTCCGTCTCGGGAAAATATCAAACAGACACTCCGTCTCGGGAAAACGTCAAACATACATTCTGTTTCAGGGAAACATCGCATACAGACACTTTGTCTCGGGGAAGCGTCAGACAGTGACACTCCGTCTGGGGGAAACGTCAAACATCGACATTCCGTGCCGGAGGAACGTCAAGCAGACACTCCGTGCCGGGGGAACGTCAACCAGCGACACTCCGACTCGGGGAAACGTCAAACAACGACACTTCGTCTCGGGGAAACGTCAAACACTCCGCCTCGCGGATACGTCATACGCCGACACCACGTCTCGGGGATACATCAAACAGCATACACTCCGTCTCGGAGATACGTCAAGTATCGACCGTCCATATCGTAAAAAGGGCAGTGCCAGCCTCCCAAAAGCAGGAACCAATTCAAGTCAACTTCCACGCGAAAAAGATCCATCAATTTCATGCACACGACCCATATATGTAGTGCGCATTCATTGATGGGGGCCACTTTGTTGGGGTTATAATTTACATCCCATTGACCAAAGGTCAAAAGTCAGTCAAACCGCGAACAGGTAGGCCCAAGCCAAAGCAAACACACCCTACTGTCGAATCCAAGCCGGGTCCACTGTTGAATCCAAGCTGGGCCCACACCCGAATCCAAGCTGGGCTCATGCCCGAACCTAAGTCCAAACAGGTGGGCCTAAGCCCAGACCGGCCCTATGCCAAGAAAGTACAACAAATAAATGCAATATTTAAATAAATGGGCAAAAAACCAAATATTTATAAAGCTCATGGCTCATGTGCAAAAAGAAATAAGCACATGAGGCATGAGATGGGCGAAATGCCATTTTGTAAAGCCCAAGGGACTATGTGTAAACTTGTAAGCCTATATAAGGCAACATAATGGTGAAATGAAAGAGAAGAATTCATTCGCCTAAAAAATATTAGGGTTTTATGTCTCCTCCTTCCCCAAGGTTTTAAACCTTTTTTTTGAATTAAATCAAGAGTAACTCTTTTTTTCCCAAAAAGAAATAGTTTTTCATCATAAAATCCTCGAAGGGAGCTCAGATCTCCCATCAAATCTCTAAAAGGGAGATTTTTAATCCCAACGTCCTTTTTCTCCAAGATCCAAAAAAAGAGGAAGAAGCAACCCATCTCAAAAGAACCCATTTTAGGGAAGTCTAAGCCTTGAAGAGGAAGAAAAGGGACCTCTTTTTGGTGTCTAAGATCTAAACTTTTTGGGAGTTTAACTCCAAATCAATGTTTGAAGGGCTCAACTCCAAGTCCAAGATCCAAATCCTTAAAAGAGTTTAATCCCAAATGCAGATCTTTTAGGAGTTTAACTTCAAATAAATATACTTCTTTTTCTAGGAGTTTCACTCCAAAGTTTCTCGGGAGTTTAACTCCCAATCTAGGGGCTAAGCCCTTTTTCTGTTGGGAACGTCAACACGCATACTGCATGTTGAGTTCGCATGACCAGTTTTACCCATCAATCAGAGGTTCTCTCGAACTAAAAGCAAGGGGTAATTAACGGCAACTTAGTCCGCGGCCATCGGAGATTCGGACTACAATCAATAAACCCCGGCCTACCCCAGTCTAGGGGAATCTGTAACACCCCTGATAAGCGACGCGTATTCCTATCAAAATAGGGCGACGAAAAACACCCTATAATATCATTTTATCATTATAAATCAGTAGGTTTTTTTGTCTCCTATTTGTGACGTGTTACTTTCATGTCAATTGTTATCATGTCTTATCCACATTCAGAATCGTATCTTTGCTTTATTTATGTTCTTTGTTTGCCCATGTTCTGTTTTCTTGCAGTTTATATCTGAAGGGCTAATTTTGGAGGAAAAGTTTGTGTCGCAACTATGTATGTTTTGATTTGTTATGTATACCATTGTCATCAATTTTATGTTTTTGAGTCTGTTTTGACTTTCTTATCCAGGCTTATCATCTTGATAAAGAAGCCAAAGATCATTCTCATCTTAATAAAATTCAACTTAGCATGTTAACTTAGAACTAGCTTATGGTTGTACTTTTTTGATGAAAATTTTGTAGGATAATTATCCTAAGATTCTCTTATTTTGTTTATTTCCCTTCAACTGTAGTTTTTGTATCAATTACATATTTTTCAGTAGCTAACAGTTACAGGCGAAGCACGTCCAAGTCTCCAACATCCACACCACCACATCCACACCACCACACGAACACGCATCATTAGTCATGTAGTCATGGATCCAACATTCGGCTTATTATATGTCAAGTGATTTGCAAACATTTCGCTCGTTGATTTATTTCCCATTTGTTTCTTTATTGAAAAACTGTTTATTTTGTAATCACTTTGAGCGGCTTAAATTATAAGAGGTTTCTAAACCTCATTACTTTCATCCATATGTTCCACAATATAACTTCGAGCTGCATAGATTATACTTGACACTGGGTTAACTTGGCAATAATTTTTGGAGAGATTTTCTCAGTTGATTATTGCTCTTGAATTATGAGCATGCTACTAGAACTACAGTTCAGATATACCAGTTCCCAACAATTCTGTCACTTAAACAGGCATCTATTAATTATGGTTACCAGTACCCTTGATCTCTAGCCGTATATTTGGCGAGCTTAATATTCTCGTATTGTAAGGTCGATGTTTTTTCCAGCTTGTTAGCATTTTATAGTCCATTGGTTCAAAATTACGTCCTTTCATACAATGTTAAAAGCGGAAATGCCAGTTCCTTATCTTGTTCCAAGAATGAGGTATGGCTATTTCGAGTGCTACATATAAATATCCTTTTTATTTTCTCAAGAAATAGTATGTTTTTTTAACGAACTAAATCTGACTTGGATTGAAGCTTTTATGTACCTAAAGAAATATAATATATATATCGACATGTTCCACTTGTTAACCTACCTATTTGTGATTTGCTGCTTTTAAATGGCAATCACTTGGTATGCCGTTTATTGTTAATTTATTGTTTCCTTTTGCATAGTAAGATTTGTATGCAGCTATCGGGTGAAAAGATGCCTTAGCAGTGAATACCTCGTTTTTGCCAACATGCATTTGGTTTTGAGATTCTCATAACGTTCATATTGGAGCTGTGCAATGGTGCATAGCAGGGTACAGTTTTTGCCAATATTTTAGGTCGATGGTATGTCTATCTTCAATAGGCCAGGGAAAATTGAAGCGAATAGTAAGTTCCTTAAAATTCTCCAAATTCTCCAAAGCTCTTAGCGGGTATCTTTTGGAAACAGATTATGCATATCTAGTTAATTAAGCATATTGTTTTATATAGGAATTCAAGACTGAACTACAGAATTACTTTCAGTTTGAATATTGTCCAGGATTTAGTTTTTCTTTGATTATCTAGATAGGTTATTACTGTGATTTGCGTAAGTAGAATCTGTCGCGCATTTTATACTTGTGTGATATATGTAATGAAGGACCTTCCGTTTTCATGAATCTAACAAAATTATTAAGAAATTGTGTAGTATATATAATCTTCCTCCCGTTCTCCTCTCTCTATGGAATTCCCTCGATCTGATCTATATTTACTTTTCATATTCCCCATCATTTGGTACTGAATCCCCATTCCTTAATTTTGCAGGTTAAATTAACTTACTTTTGAGGCTTTCTGAACTTCATTTTTGTCTAGGTCAAAAAAAGGGAAGAAATACAAAAAGAAAACACACATTGATGGGGAATGACAAGAGCAAAAGAGAAAGAAGATGGAGAAGAGAAAAACAAAAAGAAGAAAAAGCAGAGGTCATTCGTAGGATAAGAGCACAAAAATCTTTCCAGGGTTTCTATTGCGAAGCCACCAAGAATATGCTCCAGCTATGCGAAGAAGGTACTGTTAACTCTATTGGAAACTCATTAAAAAAATTTCAAACTCAATGTAATTGCAAAATATACTGCTGTTTTACTTGTTTTCAAATCTCTTTGATGTTGTTGATCTCAAATAAAAAGAAATTCCGGGATCAATGATTGGATCATGCAAAATAGAAATACTTTTTCTTGGGTAAAGGAACAGATGACTCAATCTAATATATGAGAATATTGTTTTGTTTTATTCATTTTTATAGTCCCTTAATGCCATTAGAATGAGTCTGTCATATTTTATTTTTACTCGAATTTTATGCAATTACTATATCATGACCTTAGGAAGTTTTTTTTTGGGGGGGATGAAAATGACCTTAGAAAGTTGATTGGAGCTATTCATTAAAACAAATGCTAAACAAGTAAATAAGATATGTTAGCAATGAACTAGAATCCGGAAAACACTCAAGATTATAGTAGATTGGCATCCCTACTTAGCATTTAACTCCATAATCATTAAATTCATATCTAATCAAAGGCCACACTATATATCAAATATGTCAGATTGAAGTTGTTTCCATGTAATCTCCATAACAAACAAAAGATACATGCACAAAAAAAAAATCTTGAAAACCCTTGTTACCAAAACCTAAAAGGTTACCACAGTACTCTTGTGAAAACAAGTGAGAAATACACTGCCAGGATCCACTAAGAGCATGGGCACAATATCGATGTGCATGTGTCTATTAGACTGAATGGCTACTCTTATGTCAGCCACAAGAGACAAGTGGTTACTTAGCACCAACGAGGACGCCATTAGAAAACTGACGAACTACCTGCCTCATAGCCATGGTCTCGAAATCTTGCTCTTGTCAAATATGGAGATTTTATGCAATCAAGGGTCCTTAGACACCACCAAATAAACACCCAATATGAAGATTTGAGTTTGAAATTTCAGATGCTTTGGAATTCATGATGTTAGGAATGTATGGACTTACAAAGCTGATTGTTGTTCGGGTCGACGTGTTAGAAAATTCTTCACATGTAGCGTTAGTGTTTCTTTCATTTCAATAAACAAGATCATCACCGTCACTCTCGTAGTGAATTATGATTTTACGTACACATTTTGTTGATCTGCACTATGGTAATTTCTCCTGAAGGGTGTATCTTTTCGACGCAATAGGTGGAAATTCCCTCCTATGGCCTCTTTCCTCCATTAACCTCTTCACATAAATAACTAATTTCCTATGGCCTCTTCACATAATAAGCCAATAACTAATTTCTCACATAATATTAAAAATGCATGATAATGTTTAAAATTATGTTATTATTGAAATTTTAGTTAAATATAAAATATATCATTTTATCATGAGAAATCAGTAACGTCATAAATATAGGTTTTTTTTGTCAGTTGTTACGTGCTACTTTCAAATATTTACTTTGTCAATTGTTATCATGTCTTATCCACATTTAGTATCGTATCCTTGCTTCATTTATATTCTTTGTTTACCCATGTTCTGTTTTCTTCCGGGTTATATCCGAATTGCTCATTTTACCGGAAAGGTTTGTGTCACAGATATGTATGTTTTGATTTGTTATGTATACCATTGTCATCTATTGTATTTTTTGAGTCTGTTTTAACATGCTAATCTAGGCTTATCATCTTGATAAAGAAGCCAAAGATCATTCTCATCTTAGTAAATTCAACTTAGCATGTTAACTTAGATACTAGCTTCTGGTTGGACTTTTTTGATGGAACTTTAGTAAGATAATTACCCTAAGATTCTCTTATTTTGTTTATTTCCCCTTATTTGTATTTTTTGTAGCAATTACAGATTTTTCAGTAGCTAATAGTTATAGACGAAGCACCCAAGTCTCCAAATATCCACACCTCCACCACACGAACACACATCATTCATCGTGTCGTCATGGATTCAACATTCTGCTTATGATGTCAAGTGATTTGCAAACATTTTGCCCGTTGATCTTTTTTCCGTTTGTTTCTTTATTGAAAAGCTTGTCCATTTTTGACTACTTCGAGCGGCATAAATTATAAGAATATCTAAACCTCATTACTTACGTCCATATGTTCCACGAGATCACTTCGAGCTGCATGGATTATACTTGAAACTAGGGTAACTTGATAAACTCTGCTGTTTTACTGATTACGATTTTTTAGAAAACTTTTTGAGAGATTTTACCCAACAATTATGTCACTTACAGGGGCATCCATCGTTAACTAAATCCTCGATCTGTTGCTGCATATTTGGTGAGCTAACTATTCTCATATCGTGAGATGAATATTTCCAGCTTCCCAGCATTGTTTATTCAAATGGGTTATGGGATTCGATTCTTTTGCCACATTGCTAATTACGTCCTTTTATACATTGCTGTAAGTGGGAATGCCAGTTCCTTCTCATGTTCCATCCACATTGCTGGCTGTTGAGCCGAAGGTCTTACAGTTAGAGAATACTCCACATGCACGAGGTTTTTTTTGCGTGTTACATGTAAGTATCTTTTTTCCCCCCTTGAAAAATAAGAAATATATGATATTATTTTACAAACTAAGCCCGACTTCGATTCAACCTTATGTACCTAAAGAAATTTTGTATATTGACGCGTTCCGCTTTGTTAACCTACCTATTTGTGCTTTGCTGATTTCAAATGGCGATCACTTGGTATGCCGTTTATTGTCATTTTATCGTTTGGTATCTGCTCCTGTGCCTTTGCAATGCAATAGGGTAGTGCTTCTGACTGGAAAACATAATCACCACATGCATTTGGTTTTGAGATTCTTATGGATCGGCGAGTAAGATGAAGCAGGCCAGAAAAATAATCACGACATGCAGTTCATATTACTAACATTTTAAGTCGATGGTATGTTTGTCTTCAAGAGGGGGAAAATTGAAGCGAATGGTAAGTTCCTTAAAATCCCCCAAAGCTCTTAGCGAGTATCTTGAATCAGATAAATATATCTAGTTAAGCATATTGTTTTATATAGGAATTCTAGACTGAACTAAAGAATTACTTTTAGTTTGAATTTTGTCCAGGATTTAGTTTTTCTTCGATTATTTAGATAGGTTATTAATGTGATTTGCGTAAGTAGAATCTGTCTCGCATTTTATACCTGCGTGATTTATGTAATGAAGGACCTTACATTTTCATGAATCTAACAAAATAATTGAGAAATTGTGCAGTATATATTATCTTCCTCTCGTTCTCCTCTCTCTATGCAGTTACCTTGATCTGACAAATATTTATTTTTCATATTCCCCATCATTTGGTACTGATTTACCATTTCTCAATTTTGCAGGCTCGACTAACTTACTTTTCAGGCATGCTGAACTTCAATTCTGTCTAGATCGAAAAAGGAAGAAATACAAAAAGAAAACACACATTGATGCGGAAATGATGAGCAAAAGAGAAAGAAGATGGAGAAAAGAAAAAGAAAAAGAAAAGGCAGAGATCATTCGTACGATAAAGAGCACGGAGATCCTTCCAGGGTGTCCATTGCGAAGCCACCAAGAATATGCTCCAGCTACGTGAAGAAGGTAATTGCAAAATATACTGACTTCTATTTTACTTGTTTTCAAATGTCTTCGTTTATTTTTTGAGATAATAGGTGGAATAAATTAGCCACCCTTCCTTCCAATACTACAAGTTCGAGGAAATCTGGCATCATTCCATTCACGGGGTTCAAACTTGAGACCTCTTCCTAGTGAAGAGGCCACCTAACCAACTCAGCTATTAGTTCAGTGTCTTCGTATGTTGATCTCAAATAAAAATATATGAGAATGTTGTTTTGCTTTATCCAATTTTTATAGATCCTTAAAGCCAATAGAATGAGTCTATGTTATATTTTATTTTTATAAAATGAGAAATGCTATATGAGAATGCACTTTCTTGAAAATCTCATTCCTTAACCTAGGGAAATTGAAAAAGTCTAATTTTAAGGTATTACTATATCATGACCTTAGTAAGTTAATTGGAGCTATTCTTTAAAACAAATTCTAAACAAGTAAATAAAATATGTTAACCAAGTAACTCTACCACTTCCCAGGAGCTTTAGCAATGAACTAGAATCCGGAAATACAATCGAGATTATAGTAGGTTGGCATCTTACTTAGCATCTTTCTTAATGATTATTTTTGTGAATTGGAAATTGTAGCATTTAGGTGCATAAATCTTAATATCAAATCATGGCAGCGGAATAGATAGATCTACACATAAGGTTCTACAAGAATAACCTTAAGCCGAAAATTGTGGGATCGTTGTCCTCGCCCAAGTTACCACAACGAACTTTGAACTTCGCCTTCTTGCAATGGCCGAAGAGAAAACATATCCTTGATGAGCATGAATCTCCCACGTGATCACCTCACAAGCAACCTCTCGATAGAACTTTGAGAAGAGAAGACGGCGACTCAAACCTTAGCAATCTCATAGATCCCTCATTTATCTTATTATTAATTAGATTAAATTAAACCCTAGCTCGGGTGAAGCCTAACAACCAACATACTCCCACTTGCATCTTCGAGTGGGTGCTGTCCATAGCTCCTTGAGCTGGTTTCCTGAACAGTTGACTCCCTGAGTCAATTATCTTTTTGAGAATCTTCTTTTCCGTTCTTATTCATAACCATACATGGTGCGATGTGGACCGTTGAGAACCTGCAAGCGGTAGTATTGCAGCCAGATCCGTTAGGATCGACACACGGATCTCCCTAAAAGAAAAACAACATAAACTAAATATATGTTAGGTTCGCGAACTAGATCCGATCAGGCATGTCTGCCCAAGTACCTTCGATTCCTTTCGGAAGTGTACTCGAACACCGCGGTAGTTCTTTGATTCATCACATTCTTAAACTTCGCCACCATGACTTCATAAGAGTTGGCCATGTGACGCAATCAGGAGACATCCTAATGGATCTTTCTCCGGGTCCAAATAGCTACGTCTGCTATTTACCCGCTTTCCTGACACTGCCCCGAATGTGCGGTATATAGTCATTGCAACAGAAAACAACAGCCAAAATAGCAGACGCTCATAACATGCCTACCCAGACAACCCAGTGTCGCTAAGTGTATATCGACTTCCCGTCCTTCCGTGAAGGAGGTCGTCTTAAGGGTTCACACAGTATCAGAGATGGGATCCATCTCTCAACCTTCTTATGTGCACGGTCTCAGCGCATGTCGTATGGCAACGTGCTACGGTATAAAATTCTCTCCCTGAGAGCATATGCCATTAAAGTTATACCGTATGGACTCAAGTCTAATCACCCTGTGATTGACTTATCCGGCTTTATCGCCCTACGATATGCGTGGAATCTCCTGACAAGCTCGCATCCTGTGCGACAAGTCAGATCCTTAGTCCGGTTATATGTAAAACATGTAAAGTGGTCATGGGATAGCCACTTCGGTCGTTCGGCATGTAGCATATACCAACCTCATCCTGACCTACTCAGGACGACTCTGTTAAGCGCTCCCACTGTCGCTATAACCTGTATGCATCAATACGGTCACTGCTCCGAGCAGATGACGTCTTGCACTTGGTCTCACTTTCATATGCTTTCCTAGCATAAAAGGGATCTCTCGTGTGAGGAAGAGTTTCTATCTGCCGAGTATCTTTGTTAAATGTGTGTCCTGCAAATATCGTGTACCCCGTACATTTAAATTTGTACTCCATGCCAGAAATAGTTAAACAATATAGACATATCCATGCCAGAAGAAAGAAAGCAACACACCATCAATCATAAAATATACGTCTATAAAGTCGTCACACACAAATGAATAATGTCAAACGTAATAAGAAGTCACTACATGTCTAAATGCATGGTCGTCACCAAGAATGTAGCCCTAAGGCCTTAGTATGCTGTACAAAACGTTCCTCGACAATTCCTTTCGTCACTGGTCCGCGGCCATCTGAGCCGTAGAGATGTATTGCAGCTTGACTTCCTTTCTCCCGCCTCCTAATAAAATGGTACCGACTTTGAATGTGTTTTGACTTGCCGTGGTACTTTGGATCTTTCGAGCATGCAATGGTCGACATGCTATCGCAACTAAGGATCACCATATTCTTTGGATGTGGCGCTAGTCAGATTCTCTAAGAATCTGCATAACTAAACTGCCTCTTGGCACAGGCCGCAATGTATTCCGCCGCCGTGGTGGAAAGGGAAATGCAATCTTGTGTCTTACTACACTAAGAGTTGTCCCCACCATTTAGTAAGAAGGCATATCCTGACATGGACCCTCGCTCATCATGATCGCTGACCCAGTCGGCATCTGTATAGCCCTGCAGCCGAGTGTCTGATCCGTCATAGCACAAAGTATAGTGGGTTGTCCTACTTAGGTATCGCAAGATCCGCTTCATCCTCTTCCAATGAGCAACACTGGGGTTGGACTGATATCTGCTCATTGGTCCCATTCCATTAAGATATATCGGGTCTCGTACATACCATAGCATACATGAGACCCCTGATAGCGCTTCTATAATGAACATTCTTCATCTGTCTTTTCTTCGTTTCGTTCTTGGGACACTGTTCTAGACTTAGCGCATGATTCTTTGTAATTGAAGTCGCAATGAGTTTGCAACCGTTCATGCCGAACTGTTCAAGACTTTTCTAATGCAAGTCTTCTGGGACAAACCTGGGATTCTCTTGGAGCGGTCCCTTAGAATCTGAATCCCGAGCATGAACCGGGCAACGCCCATGTTTTTCATCTTAAAGGTGGAGGACAGTCAACTCCAAGTGGCATTTATGGTCTCCATGTTGTTCCCTGCCAGCATGATATCGTCGACATACAATTGTTGGGGTAAAAAATTGCATCCTGGTTGACCAAGTCAAAATCAAAGTCAACCCCAAGTAAGCGGGCCCAAGCCCTAGATCAAGTGGGCCCATGCCCAAGTCGAGCCCCATGGCCGACCTCCTCCATGCCAAAATAAAAACATGTAATAAATAATTTTGATGTAATTTTTTAATGCGCATAAAGCCAAATTTTTGTAAAGCCCACAGCTCATGTGCAAAAGAAATGAGCACATGAGGCATGACATGAGCAAAATGCCATTTTGTAAAGCCCAAGGGGCTATATGTAAATTTGTAAGCCTATAAAAGGCAACATGATAATTAAATAAAGCATACAATTCATTCTCCCCAAAAACTAGGGTTTGTGTCTCCATCCTCTCTCTCCCAAGTTCTTCCTCTTCTTTTTTCATTTTCCAATTAAATCAAGAGCTTTGCTTTCTTTCTTTTTTTAAAACTAAATAGAGTTTTACTATAAACCCACCTCCCAAGACTCCATCAAGAGGAAAAAGGGTCTTTTTTTATCATCCAAGATCTAGATATTGGAGTTTCAAGAGAATCCATTTTGGGTTTCTTCTCAAAAGAGAAAGTAGAAAATCTTTTGGAGTTTAACTCCACAAATAAAATTATTCTGGAGTTTAACTCTATAATAAAAATCTTTTTTTTTGGAGTTTAACTCCGAATAAAATTATTTTGGGAGTTTAACTCCGAATAATTTTTTTTGGAGTTTAACTTCATCACAGAAAAAAACAATTTTTTTTTTGGAGCTCCTGCTTCCTCTCACGTGAGTGGGAGCTTTCCCTCCTTCTCACGTGAGGGAGAGGGGAGCTCCCACTAAGTGGGAGCTTTCCCTCCTTCTCACGTGAGGGGATGGCTCCCCATTTAGTGGAGTTTAACTCCACATCAAATAAAAATCTTTTTGGAGTTGAACTCCATTTAAAATTCTTTTGGAGTTTAACTCCACTACAAAAATTCTTTTGGTGTTTAACTCCATAATTAAAATCTTTTTTGGGGGAGTTTAACTCCACATTAAATCTTTTTAGGAGTTTAACTCTATTTAAAATTCTTTTGGAGTTTAACTCCACATTTAAAATTCTTTTAGAGTTCAACTCCACAATAAAAATTCTTTCGGAGTTTAACTCCATAAAAATTCTTTCGGAGTTTAACTCAATTTAAATTCTTTCGGAATTTAACTCCACAAATAAAATTCTTTTGGAGTTTAACTCTATAATAAAAAAAAACCTTTTTTGGAGTTTAACTCCGAATTAAACTGTTTTGGGAGTTTAACTCCAAATATTTTTTTTTTGGAGTTTAACTTCATAAAAAAAAAATAGAGTTAAACTCTTCCTCTCATGTGAGGGGAAGACTTGCTCTCATGTGAGTGGGAGGCTCCCATTTTGTGAGCCCTTTTATTCCCACTCATGTGAGGGGGAGGCTCCCATTTTGGGAGCCCCTTTTCTCCCTCTCACCTGAGAGAGGGAAGCTCCCACTTATTTTTAGGAGTTTTAACTTCATTTAAAAAAAAAATCTTTCGGAGTTTAACTCCATTTAAATTCTTTCGGAGTTTAACTCCACATTTAAAATTCTTTTGGAGTTTAACTCCACAATAAACGTCTTTTTGGAGTTGAACTACATTTAAAACTCTTTTTGGAGTCGAACTCCACAATAAAAATCATTTTGGAGTTGAACTCCACAATAAAATTCTTTTGGAGTTTAACTCGGCAATAAAATCATTTTGGAGTTGAACTCCACAATAAAATTCTTTTGGAGTTTAACTCGGCAATAAAAATCTTTTTGGAGTTGAACTCCATTTAAATTTTTTTGGAGTTTAACTCCATTTAAAAATTCTTTTGGAGTTTTACTCTACATTTAAAGTTCTTTTGGAGTTTAACTCCATTTAAAATATTCGTTTGGAGTTGAGCTTCATATAAAAAAAAAAAGAAAAAGATTTTTTTTTTAAAAAAAATTTAAATTTGCCCCCTCCGTGAGGGGGAGGCTCCGACCAAGTAGGAGCCTTTCCCCTCACTTCACGTGAGGGGGAGGCTCCCATTTAGTGGGAGTGTAACACCCGAGCCCAATGCTACTATTTTCAGTTACTGTTTGAGCATAGTGTGGTACTCATTTCATTTAATTTGCTTGTTTGTTGCTTACTGTAAAATTTACCCGGCAAAGTCATTTCTACATATAACAAATTTTAGCATCTAAAATAAAATTGAAAATATTCATCTTGGCCTACTTGACACCCCTAGCCTCGTGGTAGCGTCCGTGCATTGTGTTCTCGTCCCGTTCAGTAAAACGGGCAAGTTTGGATGGCTACGTGCACGCACGTGTGTCCGTTTTGAGAGTATGCTTTTTAATCATAAAACATTTCATTTTAAAATTTGGAACCCGCTTAAAATCCTATTATTTGAATTTCGAATTTTTGGACCCAACCCGGGCGCAATTTGGAAATGTTTCATTTGGCGCCAAAATCCCAAATTTTTAATATTATTAAAACCTTCGCATATATTTTTCTAACTAATCTGATATCTTACTGTTCATTACCTATCTTTTAAATCTTTAAGTTAACCATATAATATTTTTACAATCTTTTATATCCTTCTCAATTTATTCTCTCAGCCAATCGCAACCTCCCCTTTAACCCCGTGGTCCCCACTTTCTCTCTCTCCTTCTTCTCTCTCTCTCCACTTTCTCTCTCTCTCTACCCCTTATATATTCTCTCGTACTTCTCTTTATCATTTTTCTCTTCTTGCTTCATGTCTCGTTTCTCATTTCTTTTAACTGTTCTTTTGTTACCGGAATTCCGTCGTGCCGGTGACGTTTCTCGACGTTCCAGCGAGATACCCCGACCCGTGTGGTTCCTTTGTTCGTCGTTTGGGTTCATTCCGTGAACCGTGCGCCGTCGCGAGTTTTCCCCGCCGACGGTTAACGTTCCGTTTTCCCGATTCGCGACCCATCGAGGCAAGTTAATCTTGCTACATGCTATATACTTTTATAATCTTCATTTTATAATGTTATACATTTGAAAATCTTATAGTTTACATATGAAATGTCGTTGAAAAATCGGATATGACAAATCTGAAATTTACTGTACACCTTATCTTATAAAATTCATTATAAATCATAGAAAAATCATTAGTATACGTTCTTTAGTTCGTTACGAAGCTAATTCAGAATACTATAACTCTATGAAGTATTTACTGGCAAAATAAATTGTTTAAATAACGTAAAATGCAAATGAAAATGTTTCCAAACTGCTGTCCAGGAAATTCCAGCAGCAAACTTTCAACTTCGAATGTTCATAACTTTTTGTAGGGACAACCTGAGATGCTTATACTTATAAAACTGAAAACCTTATTGAATTATCTTTGTTTTGATATAAGACACGTCCCTTTTGGAGAACTTTTGTTATTTTTAAGCTATTTTACAAATTAGGGTGACGCTGAATTTCTGAACAGAACCTTCTTGTGCATGGTTAATCAATACATCTTTTATAGTTACTAATCGCTTTGAATATGCTATCCATATTAATATTATTATATCACATATTGCGTAGTTGTACATCCCACATTACCATTTTATAGTTTTATAACTTTTCGGATACCCGTTTGCATCCATCGCATTTAAGATACATATAATTGCATCCATAGATCACATTACTACATAATAATGTGATATTAACACTCCATGTTTAATAAATTGCATCCTAATTAATATTGGAACTATAAATGTAATCCTAATCGATAACTGTGCATCCATATCCTTAAAATTATATCTATTTGCATATCATATTACATGTTCCAGTTTATTGTTCTGATAGTACCCATGCTTGTTTATTTATACACATGCTTATGTTAGTTTGATTATGAGCACCTACATGACATCTTGTGCTTCCTGACATGACCTGTTACACTTCCTACTTGACATGATATGGTACCGTACACTCTTGACATAACATGACACCTTTATACATTACCTGGCTTGACCTGATGTACCATGACCCGACCTGGTACCTGATCTCGTGCCTAATGCCAACAAACCTGACATGTTGTCCTCATGGACCATTCCTGTTGTCTATTCAGACAAACCTGCTTTTACCTGATTCTGGATTGACATTAATCCTGGACTACTGAATACCTGACATGCATAGCTTGGGGGTATGGGGAAATCAAAGGTGAAACCGACTTGTAACTCAACAGTTCGATACTTGTTCTGATCAGTCTTACGGGCTTGGCCAGCCCCGGAGTGGTGATGCTGACATCACTCGCCCATCTTGCTACCTTTTACTGCTTAGCGGCACGTCTCGGATTCAGCCCCGAGGACCTTGACCGTGGTCCCGGGCACGCACGGGATACTATTGAGTTACATCGACGATTCATCAATTGATTTCAAAGACCTTAGAATAGAAAACCTGATAGAACCGTTTAGTTACCCACTGCACACTACCCTGCACTGTTGTTCCATATTTCTGCTTATTCATGTTTACTTTCTGCATTGCTTATTACCTTGTTCATATTATATTATTGGTTGACATGACGCGCTGACGTCTGGGTTTTGCATGGCCCAGATTCTTTACCACTGTCGCCGACCGAGCAGGAGTACTTCAGCCAGCAGGCTGAACTGTGAGTTCCTTAGGGTTTAGTTATTTATTTTCATTTCATTTCCAGAAGTGAGCCCGCATTATGGGACGTACTGTTTATTTATTGTATTGGATCATTTGCTTCCGCACTTATTGTTTATTGATTCTTGTTATTATGGATTTGGACATGTGTTAGATTAGTTCATTATCTTGTTCTTGATATCCTTACAACCGTAATGTGACTGTGGATGGATTCTTCCTACCCACAGGTAGCATGGTTGGCTATGTTACGTGCCCAACCCTGTGTACTCTGGGAAGCGGGGCGTGACATGGTTCTTTTGGTATCAGAGCCATAGGTTAATTGGGTTGATTCTTTGTAGTTGGGTATTGCACCCGATACACGAATCATAATACCCGTGATTAGGAAACATGTCCTGCCACCTTGACCGTTTTACCATCCTTGAATCATTCTTCCGGATCATGTCGACATGCAAACTTACTTTGCATTGTCAACTCGAAAACCTAATTTCTTGTTATCCCTAGGACTTAGGCGACTTGGGTGGAGTTAAGTAATTGCGGCTATGATACCGCGGCATAGCTACAATGCAGTACTCTATTTAAGTATCTTGGAGTTCTAGCCTTGATCTATACTCAGAATCTATCATCATGCTAATATTGGGTGTTTTGAGTTCAGGATTATGACAGGTAAGAAGTTGAAGACGTACCAGAGGCGTGTGAACGGAGCCGCCATGCTTGGAGTGATAAGAGGAATGCTGGAAATCAAAGAAACAGCCCGAGCTGATCCAGCAGCAAGCGGACTCGTTTCAGGAAGGTTTGCAGATCGTTCAGCAGTCTGTGAACAAGATTGGAACTAGACCAGTTGACCGAGTAGGGACCGTGGCAGAGTTCAGACGTGTGGGTCCTACTACTTTCACTGGTTTGGAGGAGCCATGCCAGCCGAGCAGTGGCTAGTCAGCACGGAGAATTCGCTGATTGCGGCACAGATTCCAGAGGACAAAGGAGTTGATGTGGTGCGCATTCAACTAGTGGATTACGCCGAGAGCGGTGGCTTGTGGAGGAGAACCGTTTGCCCAAGCCAAGCAGTTAGGCGGATTTCTCTAAGAGTTTCCTGGAGAAGTTCTTTCCGCGGACTGCACGGGAGGAAATGGAAGAGAAATTTATTGGGCTGAGGCAGAATGGAGCACCCGTGGACGTGCATGCAGCAGAGTGGACGAGACTCAGCAGTTTCGCTGGACCTTTAGTCGCCAACGATGCAGACAGGGCACGAAGGTCCATGCGCAGCTTGGATGTGGACATCCAAAGGCAAACCGTCTCCCTGGGTTTGACCACTTTCTCACAGGTTCTTACGGCAGCTCGAGAACAGCAGAGCATATCAGGAAAATTGGGAGTTCACAGCAGACAGCAGTTGCGGTAAGGAAGCAGTTCTGTCGGGCCGGTCGAGTTTAGGGTTAGGCCGACAAACAATGTTCTTGCATCAATGGAAGTGATGAAAGTAAAGAGCCGGCTGTTGTTCGTGATTCTATGGACGTGTTTGAAGATATATCGGGCTTACCGCCGAAGCGAGACGTGGAGTTCACAATTGACCTTAGTCCTGGTGCAGCGCCAGTGTCTAAAGCTTACTATCCAATGGCACCAGTGGAATTGGAAGGAGTTAAGAAGCAAGTTGGTGAATTACTTGAGAAGGGTTGGATTCGAAGCAGCAACTCGTCTTGGGAGCTCCAGTTCTTTTAGTAAAGAAGAAGGATGGCACGAGAAGGATGTGCATTGATTATCGAGAATTGAACCGGGCGACTATTAAGAACAAGTACCCGATCCCTCGCATTGGAGGACTTTTGAGCAGCTTAGTGGCGCGAGAGTATTCTCGAAACTGGATTTGCGATCCGGATATCATTAGGTCCTGCAGATGTTGAGACAGGAGAAGCTTTATGCGAAGATGAGTAGTGCGAATTCTGGCTGGAAGAAGTGAAATTTCTGGGACATGTCGTGTCGGGTGATAGAATCGCCGTCCATCCCGAAAAGATTGCAGCAGTTCGAGATTGGCCTATTCCAAGAAATGTGGCTGAGATAAGAAGTTTCCTTGGATTAGCCGGATACTACAGGAGATTTGTGGAGAACTTCGCTCGTTTGGCAGAACCGTTGACCAAGCTTCCGCACAAGGAAGTACCTTTTATTTGGACGGATGGATGTGCATTGGCCTTCGAGAGGTTGAAGCAGAAGTTGATAACCGCCCCTATCCTGACCGTACCAGATAATTCAGGAAGACTGGTGATTCACAGCGACGTATCTGGAAAAGGATTGGGATGTGTTTTGATGCAGAATGGGAAGGTTGTAGCTTACGCATCAAGACAACTGAAGACTCATGAGAAGAATTACCCGACTCATGACTTGGAGCTTGCGGCCGGGATCTTCGCCTTGAAGATTTGGAGACACTACCTTTTGGGCGAGAAAGTCGAAGTTTTTACAGATCACAAGAGTTTGAAGTATGTATTCACTCAGAAGGAGTTGAACATGAGGCAACGCAGATGGTTGGAGCTGATGGCCGACTACGACCTTGATCTTAAGTACCATCCGGGAAAAGTTAACGTCGTGCCGGATGCGCTTAGTCGGTTACCAGCGATTCAGGTATTGACTACATAGAGGGAGATCATTGCGGATTTTCGAAGATTTGACTTGGAGGTCGTGCTACCACATTCTACGGGACAGTTGATGCAGTTGCAAGTACAGTCGTCCTTAGTTGAGAAGATTAAAGCGGCACAATCGCAGGATCCTAGACTGCAACAGTTTCGAGAGCAGGTTGAAGCCGGACTGCGAACAGATTTACTGGTCCACGAAGACGGTTCGTTGAGATATGGTAGCCGTGTGTGTGTACCAAAGGGGGATGTACGGGAAGAGCTCATGAAGGAGGCACACAGTTCAGCTTACTCTGTACATCCAGGAGGGACAAAGATGTACCGAGATATTCGACAGCACTTCTGGTGGGAAGGTATGAACCGGGAGATTGCTCGCTTCGTGGCTAAGTGCTTGGTGTGTCAGCAAGTCAAGGCTGAACACCAAAGGGTTGCTGGTTTGTTGCAACCACTTCCGATTCCTCAGTGGAAGTGGGAACATATAACCATGGATTTCGTGACAGCTTTACCGCGGAGTCCAAAGGGCAACAATGCAGTATGGGTGATTGTCGACCGGTTGACCAAGGCAGCTCACTTTATTCCTTTTCGGGTTGGTCAATCGACGGAGACTTTGGCAGAGCGGTACATGCAGGAGATTGTAAGATTGCATGGAGTATCGGTGAGCATCGTGTCCGACCGGGACACTCGGTTCTTGTCATACTTCCGGAGGAGTTTACAAGAAGGTTTAGGGACTCGATTGAAGTTTAGCACAGCTTATCATCCTCAAACTGATGGACAATCGGAGAGAACGATCCAGACTCTTGAAGATATGTTGAGGGCATGCATGTTGGACTTCAAAGGTTCTTGGGAGGATCACCTACACTTGGTGGAGTTTTCGTACAACAATAGCTTCCAAGCGACTATTCAGATGGCTCCGTTTGAAGCGTTGTATGGTCGTAAGTGCCGTTCACCTGTTTGTTGGGATGATGTTGGTGAACGAAGGTTACTAGGACCAGATTTGGTGATACAGACAGTCGAGAAGGTGAATACAATCAGGAAGCATATGAAGGCAGCTCAAGACAGACAGAAAAGTTGGGCCGACACGTCAAGAAGACCTCTAGAGTTCGCCGTGGGTGATTTGGTATTCTTGAAGATATCACCGACTAGAGGGGTGATTCGCTTTGGGAGTCGGGGAAAGCTTGGTTCTCGATTCGTTGGACCCTTCGAGATATTGGAGCGTGTTGGAGAGGTAGCGTACCGTTTGGCGTTACCACAGTCCTTGGCAGGTGTGCACGATGTGGTTCGTGTATCTCAACTACGGAGGTATGTTCGAGATGAAACCCACGTATTGGATCATTCGGAGTTGACCGTACGGGAGGACCTAACTTTTGAAGAGCGACCAGTTGAAATCAAGGATCGAAGAGAAAAGGTTCTTAAGAACAAGGTTACCCCTCTTGTGCTAGTTTCTTGGGGTAATCGATCGCATGGAGAATCCACTTGGGAACGAGAAGATGAAATCCGGCAGAAGTTTCCTCACCTTTTCTTGTAGTTATCTATTTTTGTATTCTTGGAATTTCGAGGACGAAATTCTTTTTGTAGTTGGGTATAATGTAACACCCGAGCCCAATGCTACTATTTTCAGTTACTGTTTGAGCATAGTGTGGTACTCATTTCATTTAATTTGCTTGTTTGTTGCTTACTGTAAAATTTACCCGGCAAAGTCATTTCTACATATAACAAATTTTAGCATCTAAAATAAAATTGAAAATATTCATCTTGGCCTACTTGACACCCCTAGCCTCGTGGTAGCGTCCGTGCATTGTGTTCTCGTCCCGTTCAGTAAAACGGGCAAGTTTGGATGGCTACGTGCACGCACGTGTGTCCGTTTTGAGAGTATGCTTTTTAATCATAAAACATTTCATTTTAAAATTTGGAACCCGCTTAAAATCCTATTATTTGAATTTCGAATTTTTGGACCCAACCCGGGCGCAATTTGGAAATGTTTCATTTGGCGCCAAAATCCCAAATTTTTAATACTATTAAAACCTTCGCATATATTTTTCTAACTAATCTGATATCTTACTGTTCATTACCTATCTTTTAAATCTTTAAGTTAACCATATAATATTTTTACAATCTTTTATATCCTTCTCAATTTATTCTCTCAGCCAATCGCAACCTCCCCTTTAACCCCGTGGTCCCCACTTTCTCTCTCTCCTTCTTCTCTCTCTCTCCACTTTCTCTCTCTCTCTACCCCTTATATATTCTCTCGTACTTCTCTTTATCATTTTTCTCTTCTTGCTTCATGTCTCGTTTCTCATTTCTTTTAACTGTTCTTTTGTTACCGGAATTCCGTCGTGCCGGTGACGTTTCTCGACGTTCCAGCGAGATACCCCGACCCGTGTGGTTCCTTTGTTCGTCGTTTGGGTTCATTCCGTGAACCGTGCGCCGTCGCGAGTTTTCCCCGCCGACGGTTAACGTTCCGTTTTCCCGATTCGCGACCCATCGAGGCAAGTTAATCTTGCTACATGCTATATACTTTTATAATCTTCATTTTATAATGTTATACATTTGAAAATCTTATAGTTTACATATGAAATGTCGTTGAAAAATCGGATATGACAAATCTGAAATTTACTGTACACCTTATCTTATAAAATTCATTATAAATCATAGAAAAATCATTAGTATACGTTCTTTAGTTCGTTACGAAGCTAATTCAGAATACTATAACTCTATGAAGTATTTACTGGCAAAATAAATTGTTTAAATAACGTAAAATGCAAATGAAAATGTTTCCAAACTGCTGTCCAGGAAATTCCAGCAGCAAACTTTCAACTTCGAATGTTCATAACTTTTTGTAGGGACAACCTGAGATGCTTATACTTATAAAACTGAAAACCTTATTGAATTATCTTTGTTTTGATATAAGACACGTCCCTTTTGGAGAACTTTTGTTATTTTTAAGCTATTTTACAAATTAGGGTGACGCTGAATTTCTGAACAGAACCTTCTTGTGCATGGTTAATCAATACATCTTTTATAGTTACTAATCGCTTTGAATATGCTATCCATATTAATATTATTATATCACATATTGCGTAGTTGTACATCCCACATTACCATTTTATAGTTTTATAACTTTTCGGATACCCGTTTGCATCCATCGCATTTAAGATACATATAATTGCATCCATAGATCACATTACTACATAATAATGTGATATTAACACTCCATGTTTAATAAATTGCATCCTAATTAATATTGGAACTATAAATGTAATCCTAATCGATAACTGTGCATCCATATCCTTAAAATTATATCTATTTGCATATCATATTACATGTTCCAGTTTATTGTTCTGATAGTACCCATGCTTGTTTATTTATACACATGCTTATGTTAGTTTGATTATGAGCACCTACATGACATCTTGTGCTTCCTGACATGACCTGTTACACTTCCTACTTGACATGATATGGTACCGTACACTCTTGACATAACATGACACCTTTATACATTACCTGGCTTGACCTGATGTACCATGACCCGACCTGGTACCTGATCTCGTGCCTAATGCCAACAAACCTGACATGTTGTCCTCATGGACCATTCCTGTTGTCTATTCAGACAAACCTGCTTTTACCTGATTCTGGATTGACATTAATCCTGGACTACTGAATACCTGACATGCATAGCTTGGGGGTATGGGGAAATCAAAGGTGAAACCGACTTGTAACTCAACAGTTCGATACTTGTTCTGATCAGTCTTACGGGCTTGGCCAGCCCCGGAGTGGTGATGCTGACATCACTCGCCCATCTTGCTACCTTTTACTGCTTAGCGGCACGTCTCGGATTCAGCCCCGAGGACCTTGACCGTGGTCCCGGGCACGCACGGGATACTATTGAGTTACATCGACGATTCATCAATTGATTTCAAAGACCTTAGAATAGAAAACCTGATAGAACCGTTTAGTTACCCACTGCACACTACCCTGCACTGTTGTTCCATATTTCTGCTTATTCATGTTTACTTTCTGCATTGCTTATTACCTTGTTCATATTATATTATTGGTTGACATGACGCGCTGACGTCTGGGTTTTGCATGGCCCAGATTCTTTACCACTGTCGCCGACCGAGCAGGAGTACTTCAGCCAGCAGGCTGAACTGTGAGTTCCTTAGGGTTTAGTTATTTATTTTCATTTCATTTCCAGAAGTGAGCCCGCATTATGGGACGTACTGTTTATTTATTGTATTGGATCATTTGCTTCCGCACTTATTGTTTATTGATTCTTGTTATTATGGATTTGGACATGTGTTAGATTAGTTCATTATCTTGTTCTTGATATCCTTACAACCGTAATATGACTGTGGATGGATTCTTCCTACCCACAGGTAGCATGGTTGGCTATGTTACGTGCCCAACCCTGCGTACTCTGGGAAGCGGGGCGTGACAGGGAGCCTTTCTCCCCCCATCACGTGAGGGGAGGAAGGAGGCTCCGATTTAGTGGGAGCCTTTCTCCCCCTCACGTGAGGGGGGAGGCTCCCATTTTGTGGGAGCCTTCCCCCAACGTGAGGGGGAGGCTCCCACTAACTTCCTTTCTTCACGTGAGTGCGGGGAGCCCTTTTTTCTTTTTCTTTTTTTATTAAAAAAAAAATAAAATAAATTATGAATAATATATTTTAAAAAAAATTCTCTAAATATTTATTTTTTTTATTCGTTTTTATAAAAAAATATATATATGTATATCTTTTTTACAAATGGAACGAAAAAAATGAACATGTCTCAATTATTATATAAAAAACACACACAAATGCATCGCATTGAGTTCGCATGACCGGTTTGACCAGTCAATCGGAGATTCTCTCGCTCCAAAAGCGAGGGGTAATTAACAATAGCTTAGTCCGCGGCTGTCGGAGATTCGGATCTCTACAATCAATAAACCCCGGCCTACCCTAGACAGGGAGAATCTGTAGTACGCCTGACAAGCGCGCGCGTATTCCCATCTCAATGGGGTGACGAAAAACACCTAAAGATTCTGGCACGCTCAGTGGGACTATTCTCTCCTCCCATATCTCGGGTTAAGCGTTCATGCGAGGTCAATCAATATACATATTGATTGCCTGTACTGAAATCATGTTTCTATTTGCAGGGTTTAACATTTTTCAATTGCCATCTCCAAACGCAAGTCGGTATTTGAACGACTTTCCTAGGCTTCAGCTGGAGGCAAGGCCATCAACACCGACAAAGTAATAAGGCATCTCGGGCAAGCTCCAGCGGTGCCTCTGACAGTTGCTCAATCGGGTATCTTCTCTAAGCTCCCCATCGGATGACCTCTAAGTCGTTAAACTGGAAACATGTGACCTCTAAGTCGTTAAACTGGAAACAGACGACCACTACCAAGTCGTTAAACTGGAAACCGATGACCACTAAGTCGTTAAACTGGAAACAGATGACCTCTACGTCGTTAAACTGGAAACAGATGACCACCAAGTCGTTAAACTGGAAACAGATAACCTCTAAGTCGTTAAACCGCCACGTCTTTAAACTGGAAATAGATGACCACTAAGTCGTTAAACTGGAAACAGTAGACCTCTTATTAGTTATATATATGCCCTAGAGGCCATTACTGTACATATGATGTATATTGTAATGGATGCTTGGACATATATAGGGAGGACTTTCTTGCTCGACATGATAGTACGCTATCTGGTTGTACTTTATCTTAACATGTACTCTGATTGTCTCTATGTTACATGTTGACAAAGCCCTTAGGATATGTACTCGACTACTGGGACTATGATGAGATCATACTAGTGGGGCCACGGTAGTCGACGAGTACATCCTATAACCGTTCCTATTCGAGAGTGTATCGAGACAGGGCATCGATACACCAGAGTAGACTAGCGTATACGCATCTTGACCCACATGATGGGCGATAGATGATCCCATATCCATCGGTTATATGCGATATAGCCGGATTGTCGGATCAAGTGTTGATTCGATAATTTAATGTATAATAATATATATGATATATTAAATTACATTAACTAATATTAGCTCACTAAAAGATTCTTTTTCTCACTCGGGTAATACATTGATATATATGCGATATATGTTAATTGTATTATTTTATTTTGTTACAATATATATTATATATGTGATATATAATATTGTAACATGATATGATAACTAATGCAACATGTTTAGTGGAGATTAAACAAGATTAGGGTTTGATTTGGGTTAATTCATTCATGAACCTTCTAGAAGGTTTCTTTTTGTTTTTGCTAAGATATTTTCAAGTGACTCATCTTTAACCTAACCCAAACCCTTCACCCTTGGTTAATTCTCTACAAAGGTTTAGCAACCATGGTTGCATTATTCATGATTATCCTTTCATTATTCATCACAAAAGGATTAAGGCTTTTTCTTCTTCCTTCTTCTCTTCTTGGAAAAAGCTTTCTAACTTTTTCTAAGTGATGATTATGTGTGAGAAAAAGATTATAAATGAGAGCAAAAATCCTACTTCATCATCCTCATCTATCCTTGCCCTTTAGATGAGAGTGTTCACTTCATTTAGTGAGTGTTAGCTTGTGTCAATGAAACTTCAAGGTAGATCATCTTTGTTATCGAAGATCGGAAGCAAGACTGCATTTTTCTCTTCGTGAAGCCTCTCGAGAGTCCGGAACACGATGATCGCAGCGAAGGGATCTCAACACGGAGCTTAAGAAGTGAAGGACAGGATCTACAAAGGTTGTAATCCTTCTCACTTAGTGTTAAAATGTTTAACATGCTTGTTTTCGCCTAAACTTTAGTTTAAAGATCCGGGTTTGGGTTGTTCGGCACGGCTAAATTTTAAATCGGGCATGGTTGATACCTCGTAGACCCTTGTGCGTGTGCCTAGCATCCCTACAGTGGTATCAGAGCCAAGCTAGAGCTTTAGGCGAAATCTAGGCGAAGTTTAAAGTCCGATCGAACCCGGAAACCCCGACACGAACCCTTTTCTGGACATTTTTCAAAAATGTGATTTTTTTATGAATTAAAAAGGCTCAGAAAAACAAGCAGGAAAATCTAAGAATTACTGTGAAGTACGGTCCCACAATACGATCACGTGTCCGCGGAACCGCGGCCAAACCACGCACGTGGCCGCGGATCCGCGGCTGAACAGTGACATTGGGGCCCCATACTTCATAGTATTATTCCTGGGTTCTTTTTCTATTTTCTGGGAATTTTTAAATAAACTCAAGTGTTGAGTTTTCTGGGTTGTATTGGAGACTCGTTGATTCGATTGGATAATTTAACTTCGTTTAAGTTTTTTCCGGATAATTTTAGAAACTGTTAAAAAGTTCGAACGGATATCAATAACTCACTTTTTTTCCTGTCGGAAAATTTTTCAAAAGTTGGATTTTTTTTCCTCGAGTTTGAAAGTTTCGAAAAGTCGTGCAAGTAACGCTGTGGACCCTCTAGAAGACAACAAAGCTTAACTCGATTATGTGACCGTCTTGAACTGCCTCTAAACCTTAGGGTTTGGGGCAGTACGGCGTGCCACATGTGAGGCGTTGGCTTGACCCTTTTACGGCTGGACCATCGGTACTGTGGCATGTGATGGATACTTTTTGAACTCCGCTCAAGTGTTGAGCTATTTGGGAAATCTTGGACGTTTGATTATTCGATCGAAAAGTTTAGCACTGTATTTTTATCTGGAATGTGATACAATAATTGGAATCTACAGGTAGTTATGAGATAACTAATTTGAATGTTATAAATCTAGCAGTTCATTCTCAGATGATCGGTTGCCACGGGATTTTGATGCGATCAAAAGTCCGTCGCAATCACGTAGCGTACGCGGATACTCGCCGGGTAAACTTAATAGACAGCTACACCCCATAGCCCCGACCAAGTGACTGTAGGAGAACCCCATCGCCAAAAGCATCCGTTCGGGTGCTCGCGGCAGCGGTGTTCCGCCTTAGTGCACTTCGTCGACGGTATCGGGGGTGCGGTCGTCAACTAAAGTTTGCGACGAGCATTCGATCAGGGTGTCGGGAATCTTGTTGAATTGCCCGACTTGATATTGAAAAGAGTTTTCGATAATGAGACTAAAATGCGGGGTTTATAATTGTTAGGCATGCGATGTCTGAGGAATTCATTTGGTTAGGCATGCGATGTCTAAGGAGGTTGCGGATTCCAACCGTTGTAGTTTTACACTTTCTTTTCTGTGACCGTAAGCGTAGTATGTGATGTATCGCCGGTTTCGTTGCTATACATCAACGACAATCGGGATACGCATACTTGCTTACGTTGATGATATGAGATATTATGTGTTGCTGTGATATGTTATATTGGATCGTTGCGTTCTGAATAGCCGGGTTTTTTATGTGAGATGAGGGTTGATCAGTCGAAAATATTGCATATTTTAGCCGGCAATTTCCTCATCATTTGCATTCATATAGAAGTGTTCGGTATCCATATTTCACATATTAGCAAATCTATCACAGATTATAAGATTACATGTATTAGACCTTAAAACCAGCATTTCTAGGGAAATTGACTGCATTGCATGGCATCGCAATATTTCTATATGTCGCAACCCGTGTTTCGAAGTCTGTGCAGGAAAAGGAAAGCTTGCTCGAATATTACACCGCTCGAAAGATACGTAAACTCACTAAATGCAAATCTGGTACCAATCTAAAGGAGCAATTGCAAGTCAACATATCAAAGGAAGCCCTAAACTACAGTACAAGCCCACACCAAAAGACTCAAAGGCCAAGCCCATCAAGGAGCCGCGGATCCGCGGCAGGGGCTTGCTAATGCCGCGGATCCGCGGTGGGCCCAAGGGTTCAGACTCCCAAATTTGCACCAGAACTCCTGTCTCAGCTCCTACAGTTCAGAAAGACACTTCAAGTTCCAGAAGACTCCAGGGGTTTCTGCCAGATCAGCAAACAGGGGTTTCCAAGCCTAATTAAACCTTGCTTAAACCCCAAGCTAGCTCCTAACAAACTATCTTCTAGAAGACTCAACAAACTTTTGGAGGGAACTACCATTTCAAACCTAAACCTAGGGTTTGGGAGTTCTATAAATAAGACCCTAGACTCAAAGGAGAGGGGATCTTATATCAACACATATCATACATCCAAGAGAAGGTGTGATTCATTTTTAGCCATTCTCCTTCTTCATCCCCTTCCTCCTCAAGTCTAGTGAGAGGGCTTGTAGGAAACCCTAACCCTAATTCCAATTAAAGATCAAGATCCCGAGTGCCCATTAAGCAAGAAACCTTACAACCTTTAGGAGCGGAGCCGATCTTCAACGGAGCAAGCGATCCGAGCCGATCCACGACTCACGAAGCCGAGCGACGCCCGATCAACGATTTAGATTCTTCCTCTTGTAGTTCTTGAAGCGAATGTAATCAAAATTGTTGAGATAAATAAAGGTGATATTCTTTTATCTTGTTTTCTTTAAATTCTGCATCATGATATCTTTACAATTTGTGAATCTTTTCTGTATGGTGATGTGTGAATAAAACTCCGCTCGTCGAGGAGTCGAGACGGTCTATAGAATGATGATGTAACATAGCTTTAATCGATTCTTGAGTCCTACGAGTTTTGTAAACCCTAGCAAGTTCAAGAAACGACAACCCATTTCGTTTTGATGCTTTCTTGATTGACATCGATCGAAATTGGGGAGTTACGATCGTTTCTTGAATTTGGTAGAGGCTAGAAAAGGAATGATATCGACGAAAGAACAAGGGTTAAAAGATGAACCCTAGTTTCATCAAGAAAGCCCTAACTCTCGTCGATGATCATCGATCTAGTATCAATCCTTCGAAGGACAAGAACACGATATCTTTAGATTACATCACGTCTATTGATCCTATCGATTCCTACGAGCCTCTTTTAGATTCTTGATTGTTGATTGGAAAAATATTATCAAAACCCAATTCTTGATTGTTTATCAGTTCTTGATTCTTGATTAAACATCGTGACACCTGAATCAATTGATAAATTCTTGAATCATGTTTTCTTTTCTTGTCAATTAAGTTTTCAATTCAAGCATATCAATAAAAACGAATCGTGCAATCCCTGTGGACGATCCGCACTTACTACAAACTACAATCGACACCGTAGTTTGATTGCGGTCAAAATAATTTTTTGGTTGTGAAGTTCTTTACAAATTTTCTACATACTACACAACGGGAAAATCGAACAATCAAAATGGCGCCGTTGCCGGGGATAGCGCTAATTCGTTTACATTTTTAGTTTGAAGTGAAAGAATTATTACATTCTACTTCTTGAAAGCAAAATTCGTACAAACTCTTATACGTATGTTGTGATTGATTGCAAGGTGATCTGGAGCATTCTGTGCTGTGGAAATTTTTTTTGGAATATACCAGAGAGCTGAGGGGGTCAAGATAAGCTCCCTGAAGAAATTGTGTACAGTGATCTCTCTGTAGGAGCGCGTTTCAGCGGCTAATACCCACCAAGTGCGGCGGTTCCGCGGCTTGGTGAAGGGTTCTCTGCAAAATTTTCAGTGCAGGTACTTTCTTGCTCTCTCCCCTCTCCTATTTTAGCTCTAACTAACACTTTGCTGCAGGATTCTTTGCAAATAATCGCAGCGCCGCAAATTGCAAATTAAAATTGTGCGTGATTTTGATTTCTTGGTTGTTTGCATTATAATACGGAAATTTAAGGGGCACGGCCAAATCCAAATTAGGTGGGGATTTCATTACCCTTCCTAGGCCCCGAAAATCGCAAAACTTGCATCCGCATTACCCTCATTAACTAAAAGAAATCTAGAGAAGACTCTAAGGACTGTCGCGCTCAATTAGGACAAGAGAAGGCCGTGGGTAATTCATTGCTTATCCGCGTTTTCTTGTGGTGCCTAAGGCGAGTGTGTCTAAGGCTAGTGGTTTTTAATTAGGCCCACTACTTACGTAGTGGAGTACCTTCCCACTTACCTGGCACTTATCCGGCCACAGGGGGACAAAGAGGCAGTGAAGGATTCTATCCTGTGACTTGTCTTTTGGCAGTTAGGAGCGGTCTAGAGCCGGACCTAGGTGACCACTAGATTCTAGGGTTTGTGTGCTGCATTTGTTTTGTCGCATCATTTTTTTCAAAAATCCGACCCTTTTCAAAAGCAAACACCGCATTCATTACCCCTAATTATAAGTCAACGCTGCCACTTGTACTAACCCTTTTTAGTGCAAGATAGGCTGGACATGGGATTCTAGTGCCCGTTTAGTCCGCGTACCCCTTATCGACTCCGAAGTCGATATTTCTCCATTTACCTTTTCTTTACCTACTACCACATCCACATCGATGGATCCGAATCCATCAAACTTCTTTAACCCTAATCTGCCGCCGTCCGTTGGTGCGCAGAATCCACCCCGCATCTCTCTCCAGGAGAGGTGCTACCCTATTCTAGGTCCTCTTTCGACCTGCTTATCCACACCACCAGCCAATGGGGATAACTTTGAGATTAATCCCCAGTATATCAATCTTTTACCCAAATTCCACGGACTCGAGACTGAGGACGCTTACGTTTTCATTACCAAATTTGAAAACGTATGCGCAATGATGGGTACGTCACAACTTTCAGTAGATGCGATGCGTCTACGACTTCTCCCATTTACCTTGTGCGATATAGCCGAGAAGTGGCTATACAACACTACCGCACATTCTATTACGAATTGGGGAGAATTCGTCGCGGCATTCCTTAAGAAATTCTACACACACCAAAAGACAGCTCGAATCCGTAGCGAACTGAACCAATTTGCTCAGCTCCCTGCTGAACCATTCTCTAAATACTTTGAACGTTTCAAGGATCTATTGGTTCAATGTCCTCATCACGGCATCCCGAGATGGGAGCTTTGCCGAATCATATATGAGGGCAGTAACCCTAGCACTAAACAGAGCCTTGAAAATATGTGTCAAGGTACATTTATGACTAAGGATGATGGGGAAGCTTGGAGGTACTTAGAAGAGTTCGCTGAAAAGTCACTACAGTGGGAGAGTGGAACCCAACCATTGAATAGGGGTGGCGTACACCAAATAGATGTGTCCATAGGTGTTCGAGCTGAAATGGCAGCAATGCAAAAGAAGCTCGACGCTATGGAACACAAATTTGCAGCAGCCTCCCTAAACCCAGTGTCACTCCCCAAAACTGTTTGTGGGTGCTGTTCTGATCCGTCACATTTAACGGAAGAATGTCCATTAAATTCTGCGTTTCAAGGTCACGAGCATTCTAATGCCGCATTTCAAAGACCTCGAAACGATCCATATTCTTCCACGTACAATCAGGGTTGGAGGAATCACCCTAATTTTGCTTGGAACCAACACCAATCTCAAAACACGGTTCCAAGCCAAAATAATTTTCAAAGGGCTCTTCCACCACAACAGCAACCACTTCAAATCACTCAGCACCCCTACCAGTCACAAAATTTCCACAACCAGGTCAACACTCCTGCACAGTCTAATCCTATGCATTTGACCGGTTCTGACGAATTCTCTCAATTCACTCAAACCATGAAATCACTTTTGTCAAATTTCATAGAGGTTTCGGCTGAGGTTAGATCTTCCGTCGGTGAGATAAAGAAAAACTCAGCGTCCCAAGCTGAGAGTATCAGAACGATGGAAGCTGAAATCGCACGACTTAAAGCCGAAATGAGTGCGAGAGAAAAAGGGAAACTTCCCTCTCAACCCCTACAGAATCCTGGGCATTACAATGTAAATGCCATTACAACGTTGAGATCGGGAAGAGTGCTGAACAATAATGTCGGGGAAGATATTGATAATACTGAAAATCATATCAACACCCCGGCTGAGACCTTTCCACACACACACACTTCTCCTTCTGATCCTTCTTCTTCTACCAAACCACCTTCTAGCGAGCCTCTTCTCCATTTCCCTCTAGGCTCGACACCTTCACCCAACCCTTATAGTTCTCCACAGACGGTCCCCACACCTCTTTTGGGACCTCGTCTACCCCCTTTTCCTTCTCCTATGATGGACCCTGCGCTTATTGCGAAAGCTCCTTACCCGAACCGGCTAAGGGCAAATAGAACGAGTCCTCATATGGAGAAAATTATAGAAATGTTCAAACAGGTTAACATCAATATCCCTCTCCTAGATGCGATTCAACAAGTCCCCGCTTATGCGAAAATTCTTAAGGACTTGTGCACTAGGAAGAGGAAGACTCAAGTGCCGAAGAAGGTATTTATGTCTAATAATATCAGCACTGCTTTTATACCCCAGCTTCCAAAGAAACGAAAGGACCCAGGATGTCCTACAATATCGATTTCAATTGGGGGTAAAAACATAAATCGTGCTCTTTTAGACCTTGGCGCAAGTGTTAACCTGCTCCCTTATTCTGTTTATGAGCAACTAGGGATTGGAGAGCTAAAACCTGCTCATTGCACTCTCCAGATGGCAGACCGATCTATCACCAAACCAAGGGGTGAATTAGAGGATGTGTTGATAAAGGTCGGGGAATTTGTTTTCCCTGTAGACTTCATTGTGCTCGACACACATCCTGTAGCAAACCCCCGGGGCCAAATTCCGGTGATTTTGGGTCGTCCTTTCCTTGCCACTTCCAACGCTGTTATAAACTGTAGAAATGGTTCAATGAACTTATCATTTGGAAATATGACCATTGAACTAAATATCTACAAAGTTGGAAGTCAGCCATCAGAACCCTCTGCTCATATTTTAGATGTGTGCTCTGTCCATGAGATCGCTCCCGATAGTTATGGAGCTGAGGATCTTTGCTTTACTGATCTCGATGACATTGGCACATCTCTGTTTGACTTTGCACAAGATCTTAGTGATGACACTTTCTCTACACTTGAGTCCTGCACTTCTGACTTTTCTCCACCCGAGTCTGTATCTTTCACAGGCTCTGAGCTTCTTTGTAAATCCAAAAATCAATCTATGATCCCTCCTTCTATCATTTCTCCGCCTGAGTTAGATCTCAAAATTTTACCTTCTCACCTGAAATATGCATATCTAGATGAGAATGAGTCTTTACCGGTTATCATATCCGCTTCTCTTGCATTAGAGCAAGAAAATGCACTTTTATCGGTATTGAGATCTAACAAAGAAGCGTTTGGTTGGAGTATGGCGGACATCAAAGGGATTAGTCCCTTGATAGTTGAACATCATATACATGTGATGGATGATGCCAGACCAACCCGAGAACCACAGAGACGGTTGAATCCCGTCATGAAGGAAGCAGTCATGAAAGAAATCGTCAAATGCTTAGATAATGGTATTATATACCCCATCTCCGATAGCCAGTGGGTGAGTCCTATACATGTCGTTCCTAAGAAATCCGGCATCACAGTTATCATAAATGAGGCGAATGAGTTGATTCAGACACGCGTCCAAACTGGGTGGCGTGTATGCATCGATTATAGAAAACTCAACGCTGCCACGAGGAAAGACCATTTTCCTCTACCATTTATTGATCAAATGCTGGAACGCTTAGCGGGACGACAGTACTATTGTTTTATGGACGGATACTCAGGCTATAATCAGGTCCCCATCGCCAAAAAGGATCAAGATAAAACCACTTTTACTTGTCCTTTTGGTACCTTTGCTTACAGTCGCATGCCCTTTGGGTTATGCAATGCTCCCGCTACCTTTCAGCGGTGTATGATGGGGATATTCTCTGATATGGTAGAGAATTTTCTGGAGATCTTTATGGACGATTTCTCGATTTTTGGAGACTCTTTTTCAGATTGCCTAGCGAATCTGGACGCTGTTCTTACTCGTTGCAAAGAGAAGAACTTGACTTTGAACTGGGAAAAATGCCATTTTATGGTCCAAGAAGGAATAGTCCTTGGACATGTCATTTCACAGAAAGGCATTGAGGTCGACAGAGCTAAAATAGATGTCATTCAAAACCTCCCTCATCCCAAAAGCGTCAAAGATATTCGCTCTTTCCTTGGCCATGCGGGCTTTTATAGGAGATTCATTAAGGACTTTAGCAAAATTGCTAGACCTTTAACACTACTCCTGGCCAAGGATACGACCTTCCATTTTGACTCGAATTGCGAGACAGCTTTCGACTCACTTAAACACTCACTCATTTCAGCCCCCGTTTTATCATCACCAAATTAGGACTACCCCTTTGAGCTGATGTGTGACGCATCTGATTTTGCAGTAGGTGCAGTCTTAGGACAGCACATCGAAAAGATGCCACACGTGATTTACTATGCTAGTAAGACCCTGAATGATGCGCAAATCAATTATACAACCACAGAGAAAGAACTATTAGCGGTTGTATTTGCATTAGAAAAATTCAGGCCTTACTTAATCGGCTCACCTATAGTTGTGTATACTGACCATTCCGCTTTAAAACATCTTCTGGCGAAGAAAGATGCAAAAGGTCGACTAATACGTTGGATCCTACTGTTACAAGAATTTGATCTTGTTATCAAAGATAAGAAAGGATGTGAAAACGTAGTAGCTGACCACCTTTCACGCATCGTTTCTTCCCCTGTGACCCTGCCGATTGATGACTCGTTCCCTGACGAACAACTCTTGAGCATATCCGCTGAACCATGGTTCAGGGATATTGTGAACTATCATGCCACGGGACTTATACCGAGCGATTGGTCAAAACAGGACAAATATCGTTTTCTTTCCCAAGTAAAACACTTTTACTGGGACGAGCCCTATTTGTTTAAATATTGTCCTGATCAGATCATTCGCCGGTGTGTCCCAAATGAAGAATTCAAGAGTGTTCTTTCATTTTGTCATGATCAGGCCTGTGGGGGTCACTTTGGTCCTAGAAAGACAGCGGAAAAGGTTTTGCAATGTGGATTTTATTGGCCAACCTTATTCAAGGACGCATTTGAGTATTGCAAAACCTGTACACAATGTCAGTATACGGGTAGAATATCCCAGAGGAATGAAATGCCTCAACAACCCATTCTGCTTGTTGAAATGTTTGATGTTTGGGGCATAGATTTTATGGGTCCTTTTCCCAACTTCTTTGGGAATCTGTACATATTGCTGGCGGTTGATTATGTCTCAAAATGGGTAGAAGCCATTCCATGTCGCACTAATGACAAGAAAGTTGTCATTAAGTTCTTGAAAGAGAATATCTTTTCGCGATTTGGACACCCACGTGCTATCATTAGCGATAATGGGACACACTTCTGCAACAGATCTTTCGAGACTCTGATGCGAAAATACTCAATCAACCACCGACTTTCTACACCTTATCATCCCCAAACAAGCGGGCAGGCTGAAATCTCAAACAGACAAATCAAACTTATCCTGGAGAAAACTGTTGCTAAGAATAGAAAAGACTGGTCGACCAAACTGACGGATGCTCTTTGGGCATTCAGGACTGCATATAAGACCGACCTAGGAATGTCTCCATATAGGATAGTGTTTGGAAAAGCATGTCATTTACCCGTCGAGATAGAGCATAAAGCATTGTGGGCTATAAAAGAAATAAATTTTGATCTAAACCTTGCTTGCAACTTTCGGAAGCTGCAACTTAACGAGCTAAGCGAACTCCGCGATGAAGCTTATGATAATGCTGTAATCACAAAGAATAGGACTAAGGTTTTTCACGATAAAAACATTTTAAGGAAAACATTTTTACCTGGTCAACAAGTCCTTCTTTATGATTCACGATTACACCTTCACGCGGGTAAGCTCCGATCTCGATGGAAGGGACCTTTTGTTGTGCGGTCTGTATACCCGCACGGGGCAGTAGAAGTTGAAAATGTTAAAAACGGCAATGTTTTCAAAGTAAATGGACATAGATTAAAGCCGTATTTTTCCACTGACCCCACGGAGGAGCTCTTGTTCTTACAAGAGCCAGTTTATTTGGATTAAAATTCCTCCGTCTCACCTGCATGTCCAGTATATCATTGCATCATTTTTTGAATGGAGGTGAGTGAAAAGAGTAAGTTTGGGGGAAGTTCTTCACTTATATATTTTGCCCCCACTAATAATTCCCCCCAGGCTTACAGTTTTGTAGGTATAGCATTCGGCAACAGTGAGGACACTGTTGAAACCAAGTTTGAGGGAGGTTTGTGCTTATTTTCGCATCATTTGCATATCATCTGCATAAGCACAAAACATTTCTTTTAAAAAAATCTATAAAAATTGAAAATTTTTCAAAACCCATAAAAATAAAAAATAAAAAAAAATTCAAATATAAAAATAATTTTAATATTTACACTTTTTTGTATATAAATAAGATAATGAAAGTTTAGATAGTGAAAAGTTACATCCATGAGATTAGAAAAATTTGAGAAAACTAAGAAAATTAGAAGTTTTCTTATACGAACTAGTAATAAGTAGTTATGAGCCGTTGTCCCAAGGGTTAGTAAGATGAAGGAAGTCACTAATCTGAGGATAAAAATAAGTCTGAAAAATAGTTCTTATTCTGGAAGCCAAACATTTTGAACGTTGCTACCCTGCTATTCGCACTTACACACGTCTTGAAGCCTGGGATAGTAGAGGATACCTTGAAATGCTCGTCTTAAAGCCAAAAGTATGAAGGAAATAAAAAAAATGAATAAAGAAAATATAAAGTGGTGAGAAAAATGAACACTGCTTTTGTTATCACCGAAGGCAAGAAAAATGTATAGCAAGGATGCTTCTTCACCTAGTGCCCTAAAGCCAACTGGTCTGGGAGTCACTGCTATGCCTGAGGTGGTGCAAGACGAGAAAAATACACCAAGTAAGCAAGCACAGGAGTAATCGGTCGGTTAGTACCTCAAGAAGTATTAACGGTCGCATGAAAGTGTGTGAGCAATCTCATCTAAATATTCATTAATTAAAAAGTACTGAGGCTGATGGGCAAGAGTATGATAGCTTGAATTGAATTCTCCGGGTATAGGGATGTCCTTTGCACACACGCAGGGTGATATGATCGATGTTTGGAATACAGATAGGAATGAAGAATAAGACGATGTTTTATTGAGGGAGGACGTGATTTCTAACATCTTTTCATGACCATTAAGATAGGGCTCATGACAACCGAAAAGCTAGCTTAGTTGGAAACCCTAATTTTCAAAGCTTTTCTTTTACAATTCTCTTCTTTAAATGTAATATTCATGATCTTGCTTTTATTATTGGATTTTGTGGGTGCAATCCGCTGAAAACCCTCAGGAGACAACACTCCTCCTACTAGGGACACCTAGAGGTTTAAAGGCTTGTTGCACGTGCTCAGTGCAATCGTATTGCCTACGAAAGTGTGCTAGTTAGTTTTTCTCTTTCTTTATTTTCTCCTTCTCTTTTTAATAAAACATTCGTTCGAGACGATCGAAATTAAGTTTGGGGGTATTTGATCAGTCGAAAATATTGCATATTTTAGCCGGCAATTTCCTCATCATTTGCATTCATATAGAAGTGTTCGGTATCCATATTTCACATATTAGCAAATCTATCACAGATTATAAGATTACATGTATTAGACCTTAAAACCAGCATTTCTAGGAAAATTGACTGCATTGCATGGCATCGCAATATTTCTATATGTCGCAACCCGTGTTTCGAAGTCTGTGCAGGAAAAGGAAAGCTTGCTCGAACATTACACCGCTCGAAAGATACGTAAACTCACTAAATGCAAATCTGGTACCAATCTAAAGGAGCAATTGCAAGTCAACATATCAAAGGAAGCCCTAAACTACAGTACAAGCCCACACCAAAAGACTCAAAGGCCAAGCCCATCAAGGAGCCGCGGATCCGCGGCAGGGGCTTGCTAATGCCGCGGATCCGCGGTGGGCCCAAGGGTTCAGACTCCCAAATTTGCACCATAACTCCTGTCTCAGCTCCTACAGTTCAGAAAGACACTCCAAGTTCCAGAAGACTCCAGGGGTTTCTGCCAGATCAGCAAACAAGGGTTTCCAAGCCTAATTAAACCTTGCTTAAACCCTAAGCTAGCTCCTAACAAACTATCTTCTAGAAGACTCAACAAACTTTTGGAGGGAACTACCATTTCAAACCTAAACCTAGGGTTTGGGAGTTCTATAAATAAGACCCTAGACTCAAAGGAGAGGGGATCATCTTATATCAACACATATCATACATCCAAGAGAGGGTGTGATTCATTTTTAGCCATTCTCCTTCTTCATCCCCTTCCTCCTCAAGTCTAGTGAGAGGGCTTGTAGGAAACCCTAACCCTAATTCCAATTAAAGATCAAGATCCCGAGTGCCCATTAAGCAAGAAGCCTTACAACCTTTAGGAGCGGAGCCGATCTTCAACGGAGCAAGCGATCCGAGCCGATCCACGACTCACGAAGCCGAGCGACGCCCGATCAACGATTTAGATTCTTCCTCTTGTAGTTCTTGAAGCGAATGTAATCAAAATTGTTGAGATAAATAAAAGTGATATTCTTTTATCTTGTTTTCTTTAAATTCTGCATCATGATATCTTTACAATTTGTGAATCTTTTCTGTGTGGTGATGTGTGAATAAAACTCCGCTCGTCGAGGAGTCGAGACGGTCTATAGAATGATGATGTAACATAGCTTTAATCGATTCTTGAGTCCTACGAGTTTTGTAAACCCTAGCAAGTTCAAGAAACGACAACCCATTTCGTTTTGATGCTTTCTTGATTGACATCGATCGAAATTGGAGAGTTACGATCGTTTCTTGAATTTGGTAGAGGCTAGAAAAGGAATGATATCGACGAAAGAACAAGGGTTAAAAGATGAACCCTAGTTTCATCAAGAAAGCCCTAACTCTCGTCGATGATCATCGATCTAGTATCAATCTTTCGAAGGACAAGAACACGATATCTTTAGATTACATCACGTCTATTGATCCTATCGATTCCTACGAGCCTCTTTTAGATTCTTGATTGTTGATTGGAAAAATATTATCAAAACCCAATTCTTGATTGTTTATCAGTTCTTGATTCTTGATTAAACATCGTGACACCTGAATCAATTGATAAATTCTTGAATCATGTTTTCTTTTCTTGTCGATTAAGTTTTCAATTCAAGCATATCAATAAAAACGAATCGTGCAATCCCTGTGGACGATCCGCACTCACTACAAACTACAATCGACACCGTAGTTTGATTGCGGTCAAAATAATTTTTTGGTTGTGAAGTTCTTTACAAATTTTCTACATACTACACAACGGGAAAATCGAACAATCAAGGGTTTTTATTTTCATTCATGTAAAATTCATTTGTATGTAATATTCTTTTATTGGGGCACTTCCGGGCTGAGGATGATGTCACCATTGTATATTATTTACTTTTCGCATTAGGTAGACCCAAGGCGGGGAGCACAAGTAACCGGGGTCTAGGGTCCAGTGGGAGACCATCTCGAGGAGTCGAGACCGGGTCTCCTAACCCTAGAATTAGCAGCGTTGCTTGCCGCTCTTGTAGGGGTCTAGGGATGTGGGTTTGGCTATTCATCGCGACCGTGGAATCCGTGTTTTATACAGGCTCGTATTAAAACACGGACGTCCTAGTATATCCAATATTTCATATATGTTCTTCTGCTGCAATGTTCTGTGATGAGATCATATTACTGCCTGAGACGAATGTTTATATTATATATATGAGATATATGTTATATTGCAGATTTCGTTTCAAATGAGATGCTTGTGAAGCATAATAAAATGGGACTTCATTAATGAGATTAATGAAATAAAAGAAAGCTAAAGATGTTGTAGAAACTTGTTTAAAAACTGGTAGCTCTAGTTCTTGCTTTGCATAGCGGTATTCTTTGTAGAACATCCAGCACCTTATTCGATAAGCAAAGAGCCGAGATCCCTTCACCGGGAGTGACTTCTTTAGTGAAACTAGCAGATGCTACAAACTCGGTTTGTCTTTTGATTGCTTTTATAGTTTTTACTTTGCATAGTGATATTTGTGAAATATCCTGCACCTTATTTGATGAGGAAAGAGCCGACGATCCCTTCACCGGGAGTGACCTCTTTAGCAAAACTAGAAAAGCCTCAAAAACACTCCATTTAAAATCACTCGATTCTACAACGATATCAAGTTCATTACGCAAAGGGTTTTTCTAAAACGTGTCGTAGCCCTCCGTCATTTCAGATATGTACTACTTAGTATTCGTGTTGCGGTAGTTTGGCCTTCGTCAAGGCGTAGTGTACGGTTGCTAACTAGTGCTTATCTGCTAGCATACGATGCGATTGGATTAGGGTATTCGTACGGCGTAGTTTGGCCTTCGTCAAGGGTCGTGCGGGTGGGTTTAATTCAATCAAGAAATGAACGGGTTGAACTTGACTAGCGGATTATGGGTAGTTTGGCCTTCGTCAAGGTCATAGGACGCCAGGGGTAAAAAATTATTGGGAATTTCAAGTGTTGAATTTGCAATGAGATTGCATACCTTTTATGAGATAGTTGGATCCCGATACCCGCTGCGAGTAAGAGTTACTCCTGGGAGATTTTACACATTACAATTAGCCGATCAAGTAGGTGTCTAGAAAGGTGTCAATAGGGTTACGCCCCTGGGAAAACGAGGTTTACTTTAATTAGGTCCGTGCGAAAGCACGGGGAACCTCTCTCAAAGTACCGGTACTGGCCTGGCTGAAAGATTGGCGAACTTGTAGGGTGTAATTAATCCCGGCTAGTTTTTCCTTTTAGGGTTTGAAGGAAGATTTGACTAAAACAGTGGGAGACATCCTGATTAGATAAATTGCCAATCTAATCTTGTAAAAGCGCACGCCGAGTGTTTTCTTCTCTCTCTCTCCTGGTTGCGACTATATCACGCCTTAATCAAGATAATAATACGGATGTATTGACCGAACCCGCTTGTTATACCGCGCTAGGGAACGTTGGTCCCGCTTCAACTTATACTTGTTATAAGACAGAGAAGGAAATAGAGGATTACCAGAATTCCCGTGCCGCCCAAACGAAGAAAGTGCATGTTGATGCATCATCTTCGGGTGTGTTCATTAAAAGAGAATTGTTTCTCAGTATCCTTTACGTCCTGGGTATTTGATACCGGATCAGGATCCCACATATGTAATTTGTTACATGGGCTACAGATAGGTAGAGAACCGAGAACGGGTGATAAGTTTCATGAGATAGAAACGGTGCAAGTGTTGCAGCCAAGTCTGTTGGTCACTATCACCCTGTATTACCGGAATACATTGATTCTGAATGAATGTTATTAGATACCGAACCTGATATACAACATCATATCAGTCTCTTTATTAGTAAAGAAAGGATATAATTTTGTATTGTTGGATAATGTTTTGAACATTTCCTATATCAAGAGTTGATCGGTTCAGGTACGTTATCTAAAAGTATAGACGTTCTAAATCAAACTACAGTTCTTAGTATACAGAACACACACAAGAGGAAGAGTTCAGAAATGAACGAATCCTTCTTGAAGCATTGTAGACTAGGTCATATCAATGCGACCCGACTAGCTGAAGTTACATATAAATGCATATTTAAATAAGTTTGAATTTACATCTTCTGAAACTTGCCGGTCATGTCACAGAGATAAGATGACCACAGCTCCGTTTATTGGAAACAGAGAAAGAGTTAGCGAACTCTTGGGATTGATACATGCTGATGTATGAAAGTCCCCTGTCTACACATGCCAAGATCGGTTCTTTGTACTTCATTACATTCTCTGATGATCTCTCAAGATTCAGACATATGTTCCTGTTGAAACACAAGTCCGAAACTTTTGAGATATTCACAGAATATAATATAGAAGTAGAGAACCAAAATACAGGTAAAAGTATTATGTCCTTTGATGTGATCAGGGAAGAGAATACTTGAGCACGAGATTCTTGGACTATTCTAAAGGAGAATGAGATTCTTTCTCAGCATTACTCCTCCGTATACACCATAGCACGATGGTATATCGGGGCGGAGCAATAGCACCCTATGTGATATGGTGCGCTTTATGATGAGTACTACTGAGTTTACTATTTCCTTTATGGGAGTTATGCACTTGAGAAGCTGCATACCTATTGAATGTGGATTCAATAGTTTTCAACGAATCTCAGCCTCTTCGCCGATCTAGTAGGGTTCCTCACCCACCCGAGAGATACTTCGGATTCTCTATGACGGTGGGAGCGAAGATTGCATCATGAGATGATGACCCAACTAGTTTCGAGCTGGCCATCAGGAGTGGGACTCTGTAAGAATGGCTGGATGCTTAGTGATTTGAGATGGAATCCTTATACACCAACAAAGTATGGACTTTGGTTGCTTTATCTGAAGGGTTAAATCCCCATCATGAGCAAGTATATCTTGAGAAGATTACTTGGTGTACATGGAAAAGTTGAGACTTTCAAAGCTATGCTTAAGTTCATCCAGATCCTACTTGCCACGGCTACATACCATGACTACGATATCTGGTGGTTGGGTGTCATGACTGCTTTTCTAAATAATGTTTTAGAAGAGAGCGTCTATAAGTACACAGCCAGAGGGCTTCGTAGACAGTGGGAGCAGCGGAAACGTGTGCAAGATGCTTTATAGGATAAAGCAGGCATCGCGGAGTTGGAACATCTGTTTTGATGTGGTAATCAAAGAGTTTGACTTCATCAAAATGGTAGATGAACCTTGTATATACAAAAAGGTAGTAGGGAGTATGGTGATGATCCTCGTAGAGTACGTGGATGACATACTCTTGATAGGGAAGGAGTTTCCTATGCTACGCTCGGTCAATCTCCGCTTATCACAAGGATTCTCCATATAGGATCAAAGTGATACCTCCTAAATCCTGGGTTTTGGATCTATGAGATAGATCTAATAGGATGTTAGGATACTCACTAGTTGTAGTGAGATGGTATCAATCGATCCTGGGGAGAATCACTGGAAAGGTTCCAGAGTGATAAGGACGACTGAATGTCAGTCACAGGCATTGTCTTTACCCTCAGTGGAGGGACGGTATGTTGGAAGAGTTCCAAGCTAGATTCCGTGACTTACTAAACGATTAAAGGCAAGTTACATCGTTACCAAGGATGCTACCAAAGAGCCAGTCTGGATATATAAGTTCATAAGATGAACTTCATTCCTGCCATTGTGAGACAATGGAGTCGTGGCTTATGCCAAGGAACCCCCGTCCCATCAGAAATCCAGATATAATTCTTAGGCAGTATCACCTGATCATGGAGATTGTTGATCTCCAGGAAGATCGAGATTAGGAGAATAGACACAAAGGACAACAGCGCGGATCCACTCCAAAGGCCTTTTTTCCCAGTAGAGACTTTTATGGGATGGTTGAGTATGGGATATTTCAACCACAGCTAATTGTTGGGTATGCGATACCACAACAGATGGCCCTAGTGCAAGTGGGAGATTGTTAGTTATATGTATGCTCTAGAGGCCATTACTGTACATATGATGTATACTGTAATGGATGCTTGGACATATATAGGGAGGACTTTCTTGCTCGACATGATAGACGCTATCTGGTTGTACTTTATCTTAACATGTATTCTGATTGTCTCTATGTTACATGTTGATAAAGCCCTTAGGATATGTACTCGACTACTGGGACTATGATGAGATAATACCAGTGGGACCACGGTAGTCGACGAGTACATCCTATAACCGTTCCTAGTCGAGGGTGTATCGAGACAGGGCATCGATACACCAGAGTAGACTAGCGTATACGCATCTTGACCCATATGATGGGCGATGGATGATCCCATATCCGTCGGTGTTTGACATGAAGGATGGTGTACGGGTGCTCAGTAGAGACTGGGTACACTAGACGGACTCGCCGAGAACTCCCAGATAGTATTATACCTCACGTCAGATGGCAGTTCTCCGGTGACACTGGTACAGAGTAGTCTGTTGACCCGAGATCGTCATAGAGTCTTGTGTGATTCCCACTGTGCTTAGATTTCCATCATACCACGTCCAAGAGGGCGTGCAAAAAGGTGGCTTTTGGGTACAGTCCCGAATCACATGGAGGCAATGAGCGATAGGAGGGGATTCGTCTCTCCCGGTATAGGGAGTTGATGTCGCGCTGTGTTCGATTGGCTATAACCAGAAATCCCTGGCCAGGGTTGCTGAGATCTACTGGTAAGTGTTATCAGTAGTTTCTCGAACTGTTATAGACCTCATATCGACATGACTTATCAAGCTACTGGGGTCTGACGTCTACCACCCCTAGGCGAGATATGCAATATATCAGACGACGAGATCGGACTGTACGCGAGTGTTACTGATTGGATTCACAAGAGAATGTACAGGCTTGCTTGTTAATCTTCTGAGCGCTCAATACCTGGGTGGCTGTTACGTTTAGCTGACCGCTTGCAGCTTGTGGGTGTTTGATATGATCATCATCTACTGCCGGCGTATTGACGATTCTTTAGAGTCCTACACAGAGGTTTCTTGACTCAGGCAAAACGGAGTAGGAGAACATATGTGATATGTGCAGGACCGAGGATAATGCGATATGAGATACCGTATTATATTCCCGCGATATTTGATATCAGCCGGGTAATCGGATCAAGTGTTGATTCGATGAATCGGTAAATGAGATATTAGTTGGTTATATGCGATATAGCCGGATTGTCGGATCAAGTGTTGATTCGATAATTTAATGTATAATAATATATATGATATATTAAATTAGATTAACTAATATTAGCTCACTAAAAGATTCTTTTTCTCATTCGGGTAATACATTGATATATATGCGATATATGTTAATTGTATTATTTTATTTTGTTACAATATATATTATATATGTGATATATAATATTGTAACATGATATGATAACTAATGCAACATGATTAGTGGAGATTAAACAAGATTAGGGTTTGATTTGGGTTAGTTCATTCATGAACCTTCTAGAAGGTTTCTTTTTGTTTTTGCTAAGATATTTTCAAGTGACTCATCTTTAACCTAACCCAAACCCTTCACCCTTGGTTAATTCTCTACAAAGGTTTAGCAACCATGGTTGCATTATTCATGATTATCCTATCATTATTCATCACAAAAGGATTAAGGCTTTTTCTTCTTCCTTCTTCTCTTCTTGGAAAAAGCTTTCTAGCTTTTTCTAAGTGATGATTATGTGTGAGAAAAAGATTATAAATGAGAGCAAAAATCCTACTTCATCATCCTCATCTATCCTTGCCCTTTAGATGAGAGTGTTCACTTCATTTAGTGAGTGTTAGCTTGCGTTAATGAAACTTCAAGGTAGATCATCTTTGTTATCGAAAATCGGAAGCAAGACTGCATCTTTCTTTTCGTGAAGCCTCTCGAGAGTCCGGAACACGATGATCGCAGCGAAGGGACCTCAACACGGAGCTTAAGAAGTGAAGGACAGGATCTACAAAGGTTGTAATCCCTCTCACTTAGTGTTAAAATGTTTAACATGCTTGTTTTCGCTTAAACTCTAGTTTAAAGATCCGGCTTTGGGTTGTTCGGCACGGCTAAATTTTAAATCGGGCATGGTTGATGCCTCGTAGACCCTTGTGCGTGTGCTTAGCATCCCTACACCTCTAAGTCTTTAAACGGGAAACAGATGACCACTAAGTCTTTAAACTGGAAACAGTAGACCTCTAAGTCTTTAAACTGGAAACAGATGACCACTAAGTCGTTAAACTGGAAACAGTAGACTTCCACGTTTTTAAACTGACGTCTTTAAACCGGAAACAAATGACCACTAAGTCGTTAAACTGGAAACAGTAGACCTCTAAGTCTTTAAATTGGAAACATATGTCCACTAAGTCGTTAAACTGGAAACAGTAGACCTCTAAGTCTTTAAACTAGAAACATGTGACCTCAAAGTCGTTAAACTTGAAACAGATGACCACCAAGTCGTTAAATTGGAAACAGATGACCACCAAGTCGTTAAATTGGAAACAGATGACCACCAAGTCATTAAACTGGAAACCGATGACCTCCAAGTCGTTAAACTGGAAACCGATGACCACCAAGTCGTTAAACTGGAAACATATGACCTCTACGTCGTTTAACTGGAAACAGTAGACCTCTAAGTCGTTAAACTAGAAACAGATGACCACTAAGTCGTTAAACTGGAAGCAGTAGACCAATAAGTCGTTAAACTGGAAACAGATGACCACTAAGTCATTAAACTGAAAACAGTAGACCACTAAGTCTTTAAACTGGAAACAGATGATCTCTAAGTCGTTAAACTGGAAACAGTAGATCTCTAAGTTTTTAAACTGGGAACCGATGACCACCACGTCGTTAAACTGGGAACCGATGACCACCACGTCGTTAAACTGGGAACAGTCGACCTTTAAATCGTTAAACTGGCGATTTAAAAAAAACACCGAAATGATGGAGCAACTCGTAATAAAAATCAGCGAGCAAAAATAAAGATGAAAATAAAGCCGAAATGATGGGGCAACCGCGAATAAATAAGCCAAAATGATAGTGTAATCGCGACCTTCGCAATAAGAAAAGCTGAAATGATAGAGCAATCGCGGTAAAAAAACAACGGCGAATGATGAGTCGCTCCTGGTACCATATTCCAGTGCAGCGATACAGACGCCGACCAAAATCCAAATTCCCAAACGGCGAATGATGAGTCGCTCCTGGTACCATATTCTAGTGTAGCGATGCAGACGCCAACCAAAATCCAAATTCTCAAACGGCGAATGATGAGTCGCTCCTGGTACCATATTCCAGTGCAGTGTTGCAGCCGCCAACCAAACTCTAAATGTCCCCAATGACGAATGATGAGTCACTTCTGGTACCATATTCCGGTGCAGCGATGCAGACGCCAACCAAATTCCAAATCCCCAACGGTGAATGATAAGTCGCTCCTGGTACCATATTCCAGTGTAGCGATGCAGACGGCAACCAAACGCTGAATGTCTCAACGGCAAATGATGAGTCGCTTCTGGTACCATATTCCAGTGCAGCGATGCTGACGCCAACCAAAATCCAAATTCTCAAACGGCGAATGATGAGTCGCTCCTGGTACCATATTCCAGTGCAGCAATGCAGACGCCAACCAAAATCCAATTTCCCAAAATTCTTCCGGCCCTATGGTTAGTCCCCAAATTGACTACCATATAAAATCCACGGGCTCAAATAATTCCCATTACACCCATGCCCCACCACAGTCACCAGTCCAGTGGCCGGTCTCCGCCTTTGGAATTATGCTCCATTTGGGAAGACCCATGCATGTGTCCTCACGATACATGAGGAGAAAGGAACTTACGAGATCCTCTCGACTCGTAAGAAAACACCTTCGTGGGATCCTTACGACTCACGAAGGAAAAACACACTTTGGTGTCCCTACGACTCGTAAGGAAAAAATACACCTACGGGATCCTTTCGGCTCGTAGGGAGAAAATGCTTTTATGGGACCCTTACGGTTCAGAAAATTGAAAAGCCTTAGGTGATAGGGACCTAAACCTGTCTCCTAAGCCATCGCTCCCCAACAGGAAAAGGCAAATGATGAATTGCTCCTGGCATATGTGCTTCAGTGTTAGCAACGCTGATGCCTACCCTAACCCCAAAATTCCAAACTCCAATCCAATAGACCCCTAGGTCTTTAAACTGGGAACAGATGATTACTAAGTCGTTAAACTAGGAACATATGACACTTAAGTCGTTAAACTGGGAATAGATGATCCCTAAGTCATTAAACTCGGAATGAGGGAAATTCCCTCACAACAAATGATGATTCGCTCCTGGTACCATATTCCAGTGCAACGGTGCTGATGCCAAACCAAAACCAAAATCCCAAAATCCTGTCATGGCAGATGATGATTCGCTCCTAGCACCATATTCCAGTGTTGCGGTTCTGATGTCAACCGAAATCACATAAAATCAGCAAAACAACCAATGACCTCCCTGGCAGGATCAAGCTCCACCTCGGAAACAAGTCAACTTCATCCTTGACACCGCAAGCAGCGGAGCAAGTCAAATCCAGCACCGACCGTCCACGTCGCTAAAAGGGCAGCACCGACCGTCCAAGTCGCTAAAAGGGTAACACCGACCGTCCAAGTCGCTAAAATGGAAGCACCGAAGTCGGAAAAAGGGCAGCACCGACCGTCCAAGTCGCAAAAAGGGCAGCACTGACCGTCCATGTCGCAAAAAAGGCAGAACCGACCGTCCACGTCGCTAAAATGGCAGCATCGACCGTCCATGTTGCAAAAAGGGCAGAACCGACCGTCCACGTCTCTAAAATGGCAGAACCGACCGTCCACGTCGCAAAAAGGGCAGCACCGACCGTCCACGTCGCAAAAGGGCAGCATCGATCTCCACGTCGTCATAACGGAGTCGACCTCCACACGAAAGAAGATCCATCAATTTCATGCACACAACCCACATATGTGGTGTGCATTTATTGATGGTGGCACTTTGTTGGGGTCAAAAATTGCCACCTTGGTTGACCAAGTCAAAATCAAAGTCAACCCAAGTAAGCGGGCCCAAGCCCAGATCAAGTGGGCCCATGCCCAAGTCGAGCCCTATGGCCGGCCTACTCCATACCAAAATAAAAATCATGTAATAAATAATTTTGATGTAATTTTTTAATGGGCATAAAGCCAAATTTTTGTAAAGTCCATGGCTCATGTGCAAAAGAAATTAGCACATGAGATATGGGATGAGCAAAATCCCATTTTGTAAATCCCAACGGGCTATATGTAAATTTGTAAGCCTATAAAAGGCAACATGATAGTGAAATATAGCATACAATTCATTCTTCCCAAAAACTAGGGTTTGTGGCTCCATCCTCTCTCTTAAGTTCTTCCTCTTCCTTTTCATTTTTCAATTAAATCAAGAGCTTAGCTCTCTCTCTTTTTAAAACTAAATAAAGTTTTACCATAAACCCACCTCCCAAGACTCCATCAAGAGAAAAAAAATGGTCTCTTTTTTTATCATCCAAGGTCTTGGAGTTTCAAGAGAATCCATTTTGGGTTTCTTCTGAAATGAGAAAGGAGAAAATCTTTTGGAGTTTAACTCCACAAATAAAATTATTTTGGAGTTTAACTCTATAATAAAAACCTTTTTTTTGGAGTTTAACTCCGAATAAAATTGTTTTGGGAGTTTAACTCCAAATAAATTTTTTTGGAGTTTAACTCTATCACAGAAAAAAAAATTTTGGAGCTCCTGCTTCCTCTCACGTGAGGGACAGGGGAGCTCCCACTAAGTGGGAGCTTTCCCTCCTTCTCACGTGAGGGGATGGCTCCCCATTTAGTGGTGTTTAACTCCACACCAAATAAAAATCTTTTTGGAGTTGAACTCCATCTAAAATACTTTTGGAGTTTAACTCCACTACAAAAATTCTTTTGGAGTTTAACTCCACAATAAAAATATTTTTTTGGGGAGTTTAACTCCACATTAAATCTTTTTAGGAGTTTAACTCCATTTAAAATTCTTTTGGAGTTTAAATCCACATTTAAAATTCTTTCGGAGTTCAACTCCACAATAAAAATTCTTTCGGAGTTCAACTCCATTTAAATTCTTTTGGAGTTTAACTCCACAAATAAAATTATTTTGGAGTTTAACTCTATAATAAAAAAAACCTTTTTTTTGGAGTTTAATTCTGAATAAAACTTTTTTGGGAGTTTAACTCCAAATATTTTTTTTGAAGTTTAACTCCATAAAAAAAATAAATAGAGTTAAACTCTTCCTCTCATGTGAGTGGGAGGTTCCCATTTTGGGAGCCCCTTTCTTCCTCTCATATGAGGGGGAGCCTCCCTCTCATGCGAGTGGGAGGCTCCCATTTTAGGAGCCGCTTTATTCCCACTCATGTGAGGGGGAGGCTCCCTCTCATGTGAGTGGGATGCTTCCATTTTGGGAGCCCCCTTTTCTCGCTCTCACCTGAGAGAGAGAAGCTCCCACTCTTATTTAGGAGTTTAACTCTATTTAAAAAAAATCTTTCGGAGTTTAACTTTATTTAAATTCTTTCGGAGTTTAACTCCATATTTAAAATTCTTTTGGAGTTTAACTCCACAATAAAAATCTTTTTGGAGTCGAACTCCATTTAAAACTCTTTTTGGAGTCGAACTCCACAATAAAATTCTTTTGATGTTTAACTCCGCAATAAAAATCTTTTTGGAGTTGAACTCCATTTAAAAATTCTTTTGGAGTTTTAACTCCATATTTAAAGTTCTTTTGGAGTTTAACTCCATTTAAAATATTCTTTTGGAGTTGAACTCCATGTAAAAAAAAGAAAAGGAAAAATTTAAAATAAAAAAATTTAAATTTGCCCCCCCCAACGTGAGGGGGAGGCTCCTACCAAGTGGGAGCCTTTTCCCTCCCTTCACCTCACGTGAGGGGGAGGCTCCTATTAAATAGGAGCCTTTCTCCCCCCATCATGTGAGGGGGAGGCTCCCACTAAATGGGAGCCTCCTTCCTCCTTTCACGTGAGTGGGCGGAGCCCCTTTTTTCTTTTTCTTATTCTTTTTTATTTAAAAAAAAAATAAATAAATTATGAATAATATATTTTAAAAAAATTCTCCTAATATTTATTTTTGTTATTCTTATATATATATATATATATATCTTTTTTACAAATGGAACGAAAAAAATGAGCACGTCTCAATTGTTATTTAAAAAAAAACACCCACCAATGCATCGCATTGAGTTCGCATGATCGGTTTGACCCGTCAATCGGAGGTTCTCTCGCTCCAAAAGCGAGGAGTATTTAACGACAGCTTAGTCCGCGGCTGCCGGAGATTCGGATCCCTACAATCAATAAACCCCGGCCTACCCTAGGCAGGTGGAATCTGTAGTACGCCTGACAAGCGTGCGTGTATTCCCGTCTCAATGGGATGACGAAAAACACCCTACAACAATGATAGATCTCGTAACTCTTACCAGCTTGTCGTAGGCAGGCACAATTGTCCTGGTCGATCATCTTAAAACCATAGCCCGAGACGGTTTTATAAAGTCGAAAATACTAGACTCGGGAAAACCGTTTCTAGCCATAAATAGACCTTCTCAATTTGCACACCTTGCGCTCGAGGCCTTTGGCTTTGAAACCAGTGGGCTGATTCATATAGTTCTCCTCTTCCAGTTCTACATAGAGAAAATCTATCTTGACGTTCATCTGGACTAATTCAAGATCTATTTGCACTACTAAAGCCAGAACCAGACGAACGAAGACAATTTTCACCACCATGGAAAATGTCTCATCATAGTCCATACCACTCTTTTGGGTGAACCCCTTCGCCACCAAGCATGCCTTGGAACGCTCGATTGTCACATCCGCCTTCCGCTTAACCTTAAAAACCTACTTGTTCTCAAGGTCTTGCATCTGGCAGGAAGACCCACCAAGTCCCAGACTTGATTCTTTCTAATGGACTCAAGCTCCTCCATCGTGGCCTTCTACTCTTCCGCTGAAGGTCCTGAAATAGCGTCTTCGTAGCATTTGGGTTTCACAACATCATGCGGCGCAACCATGAACGCTTTCTCCCCGATCTTGAAGTTTCGATGATGTACTTGTCCACAAGACGATCTACGAGGTGGTTGAGATTCCGCAAATGGCTCCCCAGATTGCAGAGGAACTGATTCTTCTTCCTATTCTGGATCCATGGTCTTCTTGACTTCGTACAACCCCAAATCCCTAGGTACTTCGTCTTTCTGCGGAAATTCCTCCTTGAGGAATTCGATATCTCACGACTCAATCTCGGTCACAGTCCCATCGTCATGCTCACCTAAAAACACATATCCTTTGGAGTGCTTGGAATAGCGTATAAATATACACTTCTTCCGTCTAGGGCTTAACTTTCCATACCGATATGAAGTGTTGTCCACATAGGCAGCGCACTCCCATGGACGTAAGTGATCCAACACTGGTTTATCGCCCGTCCATAACTCGTAGGGTGTGGATTGAACCAATTTAGAAGGTACTCAGTTAAGAACATAAGCTGTTGTTATCAGCGCATCTTCCCAAAACGATATAGAAAGATTGGCATTCGTTATCATGCTCCTAACCATATCCAACAATGTCCTATTTCGTCTCTCTATAACACCATATTTTATACATTACAAATAGGACTCGAAGGTCCGAATAAAAGAATAATAAAATTTGGCAGTCTACAGAATACATGAATTGAAAATACAACTTTTTGTATACATCATATTCACACGGGGGCTATTCAAACACGACAATCTAAAACAGAACATACACACCAATATCACATTCTAAAATGTGCAACCTAAGTCTAATATTCGATCACACATCAATTAGGCTACGTTTACCAGCACATATTCTTATACATGTTCAAACTTACTCGATCAAACACTTCGATCAAGTGGATTTGAAGCCACAACCAAAGAATTCCAACCCTCGAGGCCGCACACTCGAAATCTCAAAGACGAAATTCAAGTGGACCCCGATGCCTTAAAAACATCTCAATTTGCCAATTATTAAGTCTCAAAGGACTTGAATTGAGCCCGAGAGCCCGACGGGGCACTCGGGCTCGACCATCGAACCCTCGAGGGGGTATTAGGGGGGACCCCTAACTCGAGACTACCACTTTGTGGCCTCGGGTTTAGAGCCCCAACCCGAGAGCAAATCAAGTTTGCTATCAGGTTTGGGAGCCCGAGACCACCAAATGGCAGTCTCGGGTTTGGATCCCCACCCAAACCCCCGAGGAGGCTAGACCATCCCCGGGTTTCCACGGCGTACTTATCCAAACCAAGACTCCCGGGGCTTAGGTAAATGCAAAAAAAAATGAGAGGTTTTTCAAGCAAATTTTAAAACTAGTTTCCAAAAATGGGGTTTTTAATTCATTTGGCCACACAAATTACTAGTAGATGGATTTGCTTTGATACCATATAAGTGTATGGTGCTAGGGTCGCAACTTATGAAACGCGGCAGAAAAATAGAACAAAAATTTCTAAACAATAGCACCATAGACTAAAACTATGATCATCCAAATAGTAGCAATTGTAACAAAACAAGAAAGCAACCACAAGCTATTATAAGGGTTTTGGGGCTACAACCTTTGTAGCGTGTCCACTTTGTAGTGGAAGGCCTAAGCTTTGCTTCCGGGTGTATGGATCGAGCTTGATCTACGATCCCCTTCGCTGAAAATGGTCCATCTTGAAAGCAACCTACTCAAGCTCCAACTACACAAAAGATTAGCTCTCACAAATTGTTAGTAAGCAAGATGTAGAAGATGAAGTGGAAAAGCTCTCTTTCTCTCTCAAGTTCTTCACTATTCTCATCACATGAGAGTGAAGAGGAAGATGGAAATGATAATGATAATCCTCATTTCATTCTCTTATCCAACATATTTGTCTTGAGAGGGCTTGAGAAAATATCTTCTCAAGTTGTCCCTACCACCCACATGCATGCTTGCCACTAAACGACAAATAAGTATATATATAACATACATTTTAATACATATGTATCATATATATACGCAAGAAAGAGTATTATATACACTATACTAGTTTATTTGTATCATATACAAATGAGAGAGAGAAAAAGTATCATATACACAATACTAGTGACCATTTCACATATATGGATATTAATTCAACACTTGACCTAATGATACTGCTTTTAACTAAACTGGCTAGTATTATCAAACGTCCGATTAATATACGTATATTATATACACGTGTTTAATCGAACTCCCGCACGCATTGACTATACGCACACTACAAATCCACATCATCGTTTCGCCTGAGCGGGCACTTTCGGTATGAGACTCAAAAACTTGACAATACCCTGACAGTAGGTTAATTGGATCATATCCAATTGAATCTGAAATAATTTCAGATCAATCCTATAACAGTTTAACCCACAAGCACGTCAGCGGCACTAGCTGTACGTAACAGCTACGCATGCATGTATCAAAAGGTAGGCCGAAAAGCAAACTGATCCGAACCCAACAAATCTTATCAATGACAATTACCATACAGTTCGGTCTTTTCGTCAAAGAGTGTCGCATACTGGGTCCGGGGGGTGGAAACTATTAGATCCCTAATAACCCAATAAATAATGTCGCATACTCGGTCTTATCCACATACAGTGCTGTATCCTTGCTTCATTTATATTCTTTGTTTGCCCATTTTATGTTTTCTTGTGAGTTATATATGAAGGGCTTAATTTGCAGGTAAAGTTGGTGTCATAGCTAAGTATGTTTTGATTTGTCAAGTATACCATTGCTATGTATTTTATTTTTTGTGTCTGTTTTGACTTGTTAATCGAGGCTTATCTTCTTGATAAAGAAGCCAAAAATCATTCTCATCTTAGTAAAATTCTACTTAACATGCTAACGGCGGCTGGGGTTCGAGATCCGCAACCAAGTACGGATCCGAACTCAGCACCTATCAGAAACTCCCCTGGGGACTCGTCAACAACAACCGAGACCGCATTCTGGCCTTCAACAACCTGAGCACACTAGAGGTATCATATCCATCCTTCACCCAAGATTTCGACTTTACTAGTTAAGGTGGTAACCCTAATCCTAGCGCATCGAAATCTAAAAGATTCGCCGCAGAGTGGACATTGGATGCCCCTTCCGTAGTCGATGATTTTTTACCTGAACCTAATCGATTGGCTACACATTGCCGCGGGGATGAACAATTCTCATGTTCAGCTTTGGGATTCAACGTGTAATCGGTTGTTGTGAACGTTTAGGGGAATTCACTAGGGGTCTCGGGTTGGGTCGCTTGCTTAGCATGCGAGCAACATCTTGACCACTAGAGAAGGGGCTGAGTGTATCCTTATTCCTTAACAACGATGTTAGGGAGCGGTCTCATGCTGTTAAGACTTATAGAGGGCACTGCTGAGGTGGTCAATTCGGGCCCCAAACAATTAGTAAGCGGGGGCAATGATAACCTCGTTCATATATGGGATCGAAGGAACCAGGACAAATTTATTTTTCGGTTGAATGAACATGTTGCAAGGGTTAGGGCATTAACGTGGTGCTCATTGAAAGATAGGTGGTTGGCTAAAAGCGGAGCCGAACATGATGGGTGTGTAAAGTTTTGGAACAAGCAGATGGGCACTTACATTAAGTCAGTTAAGGTCGACACTCAAGTGTGTGCACTAATGTGGAGCAGGAGATTTTAAGCTCTTATGGAGTTGGTGAGGATCTACCAACTCTTTGGACTTACCCTTCTGTGGTTAAGAAGGGACAACTTGTTGATCACAGCGACATGTTTTGTTCATGACCCGGAGCCCAGATGTCTCTATTGTTGCTACTGCGGCTGGAGGAATGGACAAAACACTTAGATTGTGGAAAGTCTTTCCTGAAGAAGGTACAAGTGAAGTGGCCTGCAGGGATTCTTATCGCGTTCCTATCAGGTAAGTTACCTTAATGATCGACAACATACTTTAATATTGGTATAGTAAGGACAATCCTATTTCACTATGTTTGTCTAGACATTCAGGATACTACTACCAACACCCATCATATACATATATCTTTGATACAGAGGCCTGGGCGTAAAGAAAATCAATTTTATCGAGATTTGGGTTTGTAGTTCATCCTGCATGTGAGGCTGCAACTCAGGGTGAACTGCGAACATTTTTATTATTTTTTATGTTTAATGTTCTTAAGGAAAATGGGTCTAACTCTCTGACTTAGAAAAGCAATACGTTTAGGCCCCTATAGTACATTTACTATTCTTTATGCCTACAATGACCTTTCAGGTAAACTACTTCATTTACCTTTTAAAGTGCTATATTTATCTTATAAAGTGCTACATTTATATTGAAATAGGTCAAATGTAATAGACAGTAATTTTACTAAAAAATGTAATTGTTTCATGTATATAGTATTTTAACACAAATGTAGTACTTTATAATATAAATGTAGTATTTTGAAAGATAATATAATACTTTAAAATGTAAATGTAGTATTTTTCATATCAAATGTAGTATTTTAACACAAATATAGTACTTTATAATATAAATGCAGTACTTTGAAAGATAACTACAGTACTTTAAAAGGTAAATTAATAGTTTACCTAAAAGGGCAGTGTTGGCTTGAAAAATAGTAAATGTATTATAGAGACTTAAACCAATTGTTTTTTAGGTCAGGAATCTAAACCTATTGCTTTCTAAGCTAGAGAGTTAGACCCATTTTCCCCATTTTTTTTTTATGTTTTGTAGTTTTGAGATGAGTTTGTTGCGACAAATCCGCCGAAACGCGGCCAATAGAGCACTTCTATTTTTAGGTTTTTAGATACCGGTAAACTAAGCTACCATACAAGAAAATTATAAGCAAATAACTAATTTCTTACATAATATTACAAGTGCATGATAATGTTTAAAATTATGTTATTAATGAAATTTTAGTTAAATTATAAAAATATCATTTTATCATAAGAAATCAGTAAAGTCATAAGTATATGTTTTTTTCTTGTCTCCTAGTTATGCCGTGCTATATTCAAATATTTACGCTGGCAATTGTTATCATGTCTTATCCACATACAATATTGTATCCTTGCTTCATTTATATTCTTTGTTTGCCCATTTATGTTTTCTTGCGGGTAATATCTGAAGGGCTTATTTTGCAGGTAAAGTTCGTGTCATAGCTAAGTATGTTTTGATTTGTTAAGTATACCATAGTTATATATTTTATTTTTTTGTCTGTTTTGACTTGTTAATCGGCTTATCTTCTTGAAATTTTAGTTAAATACTTGTCATGCTAACGGCGGCTGGGGTTCGAGATCCGAAACCAAAGACGGATCCGAATCCCAACACCTATCAGAAACTCCTTTGTGGACTCGTCAATAACAACCGAGACCGCATTCTGGCCTTCAACAATCTGAGCACACTAGAGGTATCATATCCATCCTTCACCCAAGATTTCAACTTTACTAGTTTAGGTGGTAACCCTATCCTAGCGCATCGAAATCTAAAATATTCGCCGCATATTAGACATTGTATACCCCTTCCCTAATCAAAGATTTTTACCTGAACCTCATCGATTAGGGAAGCACCAATATCCTCTTCATGGCCCTTGACAACACCATTTACTTGCGGAACAGTTCAGACACGTCGATATCTCAGCTCTTGATCGTCGATCCCGATGTGGGCCCGGTAACAAGCGTCAGCTGGGCTCCTGATAGGCAACAACACGTTGCCGTCGGGGTGAACAATTCTCGTGTTCAGCTTTGGGATTCGACGTGTAATCGGTTGCTGAGGACGTTTAGGGGAATTCACTAGGGGTCTCGGGTTGGGTCGCTTGCTTAGCATGTGAGCAACATCTTGACCACTGGAGAAGGGGCTGGGTGTATCCTTAACGACGATGTTAGGGAGCGGTCTCATGCTGTGCAGACTTATAGAGGGCACTGCTGAGGTGGTTGGATTCGGGCCCCAAACAATTAGCAAGCGGGCCAATGATAACCTCGTTCATATATGGGATCGAAGGAACCAGGACAAATTTATTTTCCGGTTGAATGAACATGTTGCAAGGGTGAGGTCATTAACGTGGTGCTCATTGAAAGATAGGTTGTTGGCTACAAGCGGAGGCGAACACAACGGTGCGTAAAGTTTTGGAACATACGGATGGGCACTTGTGTTAAGTCAGTTAAGGTCGACACTCAAGCGAGTGCGCTAATGTGGAATAAGAACAAGCAGGAGATTTTAAGCTCTTACGGAGTTGATGAGGAACAACTAGCTTTTTGGACTTACTTTTTTATGGTTAAGAAGGGACAACTTGTTGATCACAGTGGCTCCATTGTTGCAACTGCGGCTTTCCTCAAGAGGCTACAAGTGAAGGGGCCTTTAGGGATTCTTATGGCGTTCCTATCTGGTAAGTTGCTTTAATGATCGACAACATACTTTAATACTGGTATAGTAATGACAATACTATTTCACTATGTTGGTCTAGACATTTAGGATACTGCCACCAACACCCATCATATCCATATGCCTTCGATACAGAGGCATGGGCGCAAAGAAAAATCAATTTTATTGAGAGTTGGGTTCGTAGTTCATTATGCGTGTGAGGATGCAACGCCTGGTGAACTGCGAACATTTTTATTATTTTTTTATGTTTTATGTTTTATGTTTTCTTTTGATGTTTTGCAGTTTCGAGCCGAGTCTGTTGCGACAAAAAGCGGCCAATACAGCACTTCTATTTTTAGATTTTTAGATATCGTTAAACTAAGCTACCATACAAGAAGATAATAAGCCAAAAACTAATTTCTTACATAATATTACAAATGCATGATAATGTTTAGAATTATGTTATTATTGAAATTTTAGTTAAATTATAAGAATATATGTTGGGTTAAAATTACACCCCTTTGACCAAAGGTCAAAAGTCAAAGTCAAACCGTGGACAAGTAGGCCAAAACCAAAGCAAACGGACCTTACTGTCGAATCCAAGCCGGGCCACTGCCCGAACCCAAGTCCAAGCAGGTGGGCCCAAGCCTAGGCCGGCCCCATGCCAAGAAAGTACAACAAATAAATGCAATATTTAAATAAATGGGCAAAAAACCAAATTTTTGTAAAGCCCATGGCTCATTTGCAAAAAGAAATAAGCACATGAGGCATGTGATGGGCAAAATGCCATTTTGTAAAGCCCAAAGGGCTATGTGTAAACTTGTAAGTCTATATAAAGTAATATTATGATGAAATGAAATAGAAGAATTCATTCTCCTCAAAGAATATTAGGGTTTTGTGCATCCTTCTTCTTCCTCAAGGTTTTAAACTTATTTTTTTTTGAATTAAATTAAGAGTTTAATTTTTCTTTTTCCCAAAAGAAATAGTTTTTCACCATAAAACCTACGAAGGGGAGCTCAGATCTCCTATCAAATCCCTAAATGGGAGATTTTTCACCGTCCTTTTTCTCTAAGATCCCACAAAAAGAGAGGAGGAAGAAAGAACCCATCTCAAAAGATCCCATTTTAGGGAAGTCAGGTCTGAAGAGGAAGAAAATGGACCTCTTTTCACCGTAAGATCTAAGCCCTTTGAGAGTTTAACTCCAAATCAATTATGAGGGGCTTAACTCCAAGTCCAAGATCCAAATCCTCAAAAGAGTTTAACCTCAAATCCAGATCTTTTAGAAGTTCAACTCCAAATAAAAATCCTTCTTTTTCTAGGAGTTTAACTCCAAAGTTCTTCAGGAGTTTAGCTCCTAGCGGCCGCGCACCGTGTGTGTGACCCGCTGGCGCCCACGTGTCATCTCATGCGTCCTTAGGACGTTTCTTACCCCACTTTTTCCAACACGCTCCACACTCAAAACACATCTTCCGTTAGAAAAAATTTCTAACGGAGCACTGCCTCGCACCCCATAAGGGGCTGCAAGCCCCCTTGACCCCCAACCTACTATCCGGGCAGCGGGACCCCTGTAAACTCTGTGAGACCCCCGATATGCCCAAAACACTTTCAAAATACAACACACGTACACCAGCGCATTGAGTTCCGCATGACCAGTTTGACCCGTTAATCGGAGGTTCTCTCGCTCCAAAAGCGAGGAGTAATTAACGGCAGCTTAGTCCGCGGTTGCCGGAGATTCGGATCCCTACAATCAATAAATCCCAGCCTACCCTAGGCAGGAGGAATTAGTAACACGCCTGACAAGCGACGCGTATTTCTATGTCAATAGGGTGTCAAGAAACACTCTACAGGTTCTGGCACGCCCGGTAAGACATCTTTCCTCCCATGTTTCGGGTCAAGTGTTCATGCGAGTTCAATTAATATATATTGATTGTTTGTTCTGAAATTCTATTCCTTTGCGCAGATTAACAAAACTCAATCTCAAATCTTCGGACATAACAAAGATATCTTTAAGGATAAGCTCATCTCTCAACACAACTCTCATCTCCTACACGATGAAGATGGACGCCAGGACGGTCCTCCCGGCCAGTATCGGGCGATAGTGGGAGGAGCTGCTGCCACCATTTAGCTCTATTCTGTTTGTGCCAGCCAACGCTATCCCGGCTTCTCAGGCCCTTGTAACAGACAAGCCGGCCTCGAAAGGCAGGAGGCTAAATGTGGTGATCTCGAGAGCGCCCCAATCTAAATGCAAGCCGGTGTTCGAACGGCTTTCCTTGTCCTCAGTTGGGGTCAAAGCCGTCGGAACAAAAAAGTCGTCAGATATCGCGGGCAACCTCAGGCGATGCCTTCGGTGAGTGCGCAGGCGGATGTTTTTTAAGGCTCTTTACTAGCCGACCCACGGCGGCTTTCCGAAGAGCAGAAGCCTGCCAGGCTCTCAAATCGGAAAACTGAGGCAGAAGCGGCTTAGATATTAAGCCAACAAAAGGGCTAGAGCTCCGGCCAAGTTAAATTTTGTGAAGTTCCAAATCTCGGATTGCCCCGTAACCATTGCCGTGTCAGTCGTGAAAATCCGCAATTCTTTCGAACCCTTAAAGTGAGTTCAGAAGAATGCGATGTTTGGCAAAATCAAGAGGAGCGCAATTCGAACTGTGCTGCGAAAGGACATGTCCAAGCCCGGCCTAAAAGGCGTGACACTCTCGCTTCAGAAGTTTACCAAGTATTTCGTGCAGCGCGAAAGCAGCGGGACAAAACCAGAAAAGAAGCACCAGCGCCATCCAAGGACCCATCCGGGCCAACCGTCTTTAGTCGTATGTCCTTTCTTAAAAGGGAGGGGCTGCGACGGCGGTCCGAGAAATCAGCCGTCTAAAATAAAGAGATGGCTGGATATGTGATCCACACTGTCTATATGATCGGCACACGCAGCAAGAGTAAGGACGAGGCCACCGTGTCTCAAGCCCAATCTGGCTCGAATGTGGCCGCCACTTCCCAAGATCGGCCGCCTCCTCAGGATGATGAAAACCCAATCACGGAGGCTGATAAGCAGAAGGACCCCTCAGTCCACGTGGAATCCGGCTCGGAAGGTGTCACGCCCCGCTTCCCAGAGTACGCAAGATTGAGCACGTGACATAGCCAACCATGCTACCTGTGGGTAGGAAGTATCCATCCACAGTCACATTACGGCTGTAGAGATATCAAGAACAAGATAAATAAACTATCTAACACATGTCCAAATCCATAATAACCAGAGTCAATGATAAATAAGTGCGAAAGCAAATGATCCAATGCAATAATAGAAAGGTACGTCCCGTAATGCGGGATCACACCTGGAAATAAAATGCAATAAATGAACTAACCACTACAGAACTCACAAATCAGCCTGTTGGCTGAAGTACTCCTGCTCAGTCGTCGACAGTGGTAAAGAATCTGGGCCATGCAAAACCCAGACGTCAGCGCGTCATGTCAACCAACAATATAATATGAACATGGTAATAAGCAATGCAGGTATGAACATGAATAAAGCAGTACTAAGAAATAACAGTGCAGGGTAATGTGCAGTGGTAACTAAACTGTCCTATCAGGTTTCTACTCTATAGTCTTTGAAATCAATTGATGAATCGTCGATGTAACTCAATAGTATCCCGTGCGTGCCCGGGACCACGGTCAAGGTTCTCAGGGCTGAATCCGAGACGTGCCGCTAGGCAGTAAAGTAGGTAGTAGGATGGACGAGTGATGTCAGCATCATCACTCCCGGACTGGCCAAGCCCGTAAGACTGATCAGAACAAGTATCGAACTGTTGAGTTACAAGTCGGTTTCACCTTTGATTTCCCCATACCCCCAAGCTACGTATGTCAGGTCAGGTATTCAGTAGTCAAGGACTAATGCCAACACAAAATCAGGTAAAAGTAGGTCTGTCTGGATAGACAGCAGGAATGGTCAGGTTTGTTGGCATTAGGCATGAGATCAGGTAACAGGTAAAGCCATGGTACATCAGGTCAACCAGGTAATGTATAAAGGTGTCATGTCAAGAGTGTACGGTACCATGTCATGTCAAGTAGGAAGTGTAACAGGTCATGTCAGGAAGCACAAGATGTCATGTGGGTGCTCATAATCAAACTAACATAAACATGTATATAAATAAACAAGCATGAGTACTATCAGAACAATAACTGGAACATGTAATATGATATGCCAATAGATATAATTTCAAGGATATGGATGCACAGTTATCGATTAGGGTTACATTTATAGTTCCAATATTAATTAGGATACAATTTATTAAACATGGAGTGTTAATATCACATTATTATGTAGTGATGTGATCTATGGATGCAATTATATGTATCTTAAATGCGATGGATGCAAACGGGTATCCAAAAAGTTATAAAACTATAAAATGGTAATGTGGGATGTACAACTAAACAATATGTGATATAATAATATTAATATGGATAGCATATTCAAAGCGATTAGTAACTATAAAAGATGTATTGATTAACCATGCACAAGAAGGTTCCGTTCAGAAATTTAGCGTCATCCTAATTTGTAAAATAGCTTAAAAATAACAAATGTTCTCCAAAAGAGACGTATCTTATACCAAAACAAAGATAATTCAATAAGGTTTTCAGTTTTATAAGTATAAGCATCTCAGGTTATCCCTACAAAAAGTTATGAATATTCAAAGTTGAAAGTTTGCTGCTGGAATTTCCCTGGACAGCAGTTTAGAGACGTGTTCATTTGCATTTTACGTTAATTAAACAATTTATTTAGCAAGTAAATATTTCATAGAGTTATAGTATTCTGAATTAGCTTCGTAACGAACTAAAGAACGTATCCTAATGATTTTTCTATGATTTATAATGAATTTTATAAGATAAGGTGTACAGTAAATTTCAGATTTGTCATATCCGATTTTTCAACGACATTTCATATGTAAACTATAAGATTTTCAAATGTATAATATTATAAAATGAAGATTATAAAAGTATATAGCATGTAGCAAGATTAACTTGCCTCGATGGGTCGCGAATCGGGAAAACGGAACGTTAACCGTCGGCGGGGAAAACTCGCGACGGCGCACGGTTCACGGAATGAACCCAAACGACGAACAAAGGAACCACACGGGTCGGGGTATCTCGCTGGAACGTCGAGAAACGTCACCGGCACGACGGAATTCCGGTAACAAAAGAACAGTTAAAAGAAATGAGAAACGAGACATGAAGTAAGAAGAGAAAAATGATAAAGAGAAGTACGAGAGAATATATAAGGGGTAGAGAGAGAGAGAAAGTGGAGAGAGAGAGAAGAAGGAGAGAGAGAAAGTGGGGACCACGGGGTTAAAGGGGAGGTTGCGATTGGCTGAGAGAATAAATTGAGAAGGATATAAAAGATTGTAAAAATATTATATGGTTAACTTAAAGATTTAAAAGATAGGTAATGAACAGTAAGATATCAGATTAGTTAGAAAAATATATGCGAAGGTTTTAATAATATTAAAATTTGGGATTTTGGCGCCAAATGAAACATTTCCAAATTGCGCCCGGGTTGGGTCCAAAAATTCGAAATTCAAATAATAGGATTTTAAGCGGGTTCCAAATTTTAAAATGAAATGTTTTATGATTAAAAAGCATACTCTCAAAACGGACACACGTGCGTGCACGTAGCCATCCAAACTTGCCCGTTTTACTGAACGGGACGAGAACACAATGCACGGACGCTACCACGAGGCTAGGGGTGTCAAGTAGGCCAAGATGAATATTTTCAATTTTATTTTAGATGCTAAAATTTGTTATATGTAGAAATGACTTTGCCGGGTAAATTTTACAGTAAGCAACAAACAAGCAAATTAAATGAAATGAGTACCACATTATACTCAAACAGTAACTGAAAATAGTAGCATTGGGTTCGGGTGTTACAGAAGGCGAAGATGAGCCAATCTTCCATCCTAGGACCGCAGAGTAGCAATTTCTCCAAGAATCCCAGAAGCAGCCCAGAAACAAAGATAAGGACATGACCAAGCTCTACTCAAAAATTGACGATTTGACAAACGCCGTCTTACCGCTGACGGCCCAGGTTGCCTCTCAGCCGCCCAATCAAGCGCAGGGCTCTGCTCATGAACCGAGAAATGGTGTCCCGATGTAGCCGACGCTTATTCCCTTAAATACAAAGGTGGGTGAGCCGCATGAAAATCGGCCACATTCTGCCGCAAGAAATGTCTTGACTACCGATGACAGCCGCCCGTCAACGCAGGATCAAATCATGGATTTGTTCACCAACAAAATCAAAACATTGGTGGCTGAGGCCGAGACATAGAAAGAGGCCGGCAACAGTGGGAGACTATACCCTGCATAATACGATCTTGTGGAGTTTCTCAATGGTTATGTTGTCCTCAAATTTGAAAGGTTCGATGGGACGGGAAATGCGAACCGGCACGTTGTTCAATTTAAAGCATTATGCACGAACACTGGGGGCAATGATGCTCCTCCGTCAGTTTGTCAATAGCTTGACCGATATTGCTTTCGATTGGTATGCAAGCATACTGGATGACTTGATCACGATGTTTGCTCAAATAGAATCCATGTTCAAGCAAAGATTCATAAGTGTCAGCGATAAAATCGCTATTGCCGATCTTGTAAGGATCGAGCCAAAGAACAATGAAAACAGCACGAATTTTATAGTCCGATGGCATAATCTCTCTGTCAAATATGAACTGCCTTTGGAACAAGATCAATCCGTTAGTCTTTTTATAGAAAATCTTAATAACTTGATGAAACCTTTCCTGTGCATCGCAAGCCTCAAAACATTCTAAGAGTTGACTAAGAAAGTTCAAATGTTGTATCGCTCAAAGCCCGAGTCCGCTCAGGATCTCCAATTCACAAACAGATCGAGACATCAGAAGGACGACAATCGAAAAGACGAAAGTTCCAACAGCACCGATTCTCTCTATAAGAGGAGAGCGGACGGAGCAAAGACTAACAAACCCCAAGAGCCAACTTTGGAGGAAAGGAGAAGTAAGGTTTACTCCTTCGTAAGAGACAAGTTTCATAAAATATTCAAAGATGCTATGAAGAATGGCCTGCGGCTGCCGGAACCAAAGAGGCCGAATGAAGCAAACAGGACCGATCATCCCAACCGATTGTTGGGACACACTATTGAAGACTGTTGCATTTTCAAGGATTGGGTCGAGAAACAATACAAGGCGGGAGAAATCTCATTATCCCCTGGCGTGTTAACAAACAATCAAGCCACGACCGCCAATTTTATACAAACAGAGACCGAGATATTTCGGGAATTGGTTGCTCGCAATTGTTCACCCTTCTTTGAAAGGGGCAAACCATAGTGACAATCCAAAGATCTAGCGAATAACGTTGACAATGATGGGACAACGGACAGATGCGCGATCCATACGGTCTACATGGTCGGACCTGGAGAAACGAACCCTCCTACGCTTCACAGCCATGGTGATGATATGGTTGACGACGTCCAATACTGGTTCGGTTCAGATAATGATGAGGATCCTGCTCGAGCTCGTAAGCAAAAAAAGCCCATGGTTCTTAGAGAATCAAGTTCAGGCGATGAGGATAGCTTAGTCATTGTCCCCAAAACTATAGAACGAGCGTTATTCCAATGGCTTCAAGAGTAATTTCAGAATTGTGATAGGGAGTTAGCTAAGATCCGTTCCAAAGTCGACGATCTGGTGAATGTTGTGGCAAATCTCGCAACCCGAGTCCTTCAAGTGCAATCACAACAAAATCAAAATTTGGTCCATGAATCAGGGATTGCTGTCCCAAAGCAGCCATCAGCTATTCCCTTCGGTCTAAGAGAGGAATACCTTCACGAAAGTCGATGGCGACTAGCCCCGATGAAAGTCCTGATGACTGCGATCAGTTGACACGGGACATAATCAAGGGAAAGTCATCAGCGGATCCCGCAACTCTCCAAGACTTGAAAGAGTTCAGATGGAATATGCGGGTTCTGAATCTCTTCCAAACTTCCAATATAACAAGTCCAGATATCCGGAGAACAACATCCGCAAAAGTGGGCTTCTAAAGGACACTGAATCATGTAATGCATCTACCGACCAAAGTAAGCGAGAAACATGCAGGCCTAATGCCGAAAAGCCTTGAAAACCAGTGTTGGGAGGGGAGGGGAATCGTCTCTAGAAGAGAAATTAAATAAGGTCTAATCTTTCAGAAGGGACAGAGTCCGTAAAATATTCAAAGACGCCTTGAGAAACGGTCTGCAATTGCCTAAATAAAAAAGACCATATGAAGCAAACATGACTGATGATCCCTTGTACTGCCCATATCACAGGATGGTGAGTCATACCCTTGAAGACCGCTTTGTCTTCAAGAATTGGGTTGAAAAACAATATAATGAGGGAGTGGTTTCATTGACCAAAGACGCATTAGCAGAAAACCAAGCTACGATTGTTTGCTCCATTCGAACGAAGGCCAAAACCCTCTGGGGGCAAACGGCTCAATCGCCCGCTCCAGAAAATGACCCGGTCCACCACAGTTTCTACGGGACACACGTACACGTCTCTCCAAAAAGACAAAAGAGAGTATTGAAGCACCGTGAGATCAAAGTTCAAGGATTTTTGAATTAACGCACAACTATGACCTTTAAGTTATTAAATTGGGAAATAAAAGAAAATTAATGTAAAAATAAACGGTATGTCCACAAGAAAAATGGGTATGGAGGAAAACCCGAAAGGGCTCTGTGAGTAAAAACAGCAGGACTGCCGGCGAGTTTGTGAAAACCCGAAAGGCGCAAACTCGTGAAAAAGAGACGAAAATATACTCGCAAAGTTCTCTCGACCTTGTGAGGAGAATATTCCTGCGTGAGATCCATACGACCCACAAATGAGCAACATACTTAGAATCCTCACGATTCCTAAGAAGAATATACACCTGCGAGATTCTCTCGACTCATAGAGAGAATGCTTTTATGAGACCCTTATTACTCATAGAATTGAAGAGCCTGAGGTGATAGTGATCTAAACGTATCTCCTAAGTCATCGCTTCCCAACGGGCAACGACAGACGATGAGTCGCTCCTGGTGCTACGCTTCAGTGTTAGCGGCCGACCTAAAATCCAAATCTCCAAAATTCTTCCCGCCCTACGGCTAGACCCTAAATTGATTACCGTATACAATCCACGGGCTCAAATAATTCTCATCACACCTATGCCCTACAGCAATCACCACCCTGCGGTCGGTCTCCGCTATGGGAATTATGCTCTATTTGGGAAGACCCACTCATGTGTCCTCACAATACATGAGGAGAACAAAGCTTATGAGATGCTATCGACTCGTAAGAAAACACCTTCGTGAGATCCTTATGACCCACGAGGGAAAAACACACTTGGTGTCCTCACGACTCTTAAGGAGAAAATACACCTACGAGATTCTTTCGACTCGTAGGGAGAAAATGTTTTTATGAGACCCTTACGGCTCAGAAAATTGAAAAGCTTTACAGGACAGGGACCTAAACCTATTTTCTAAGCTGTTGCTATCCAACAGACAAAGGCAAGTGATGATTCGTTCCTGGTACCACATTCCAATGTAGCAATGCTAATACCAAACTAAAACCAAAATCCCCAAATTCTCCCATGGCAAATAATGATTCGCTCATGGTACCACATTTCAGTGTAGCGATGTTGACGCCAAACCAAAACCAAAATCCCCAAATTCTCCCATGGAAAATGATGATTCGCTCATGGTACCACATTCCAATGTAGTGATCTTGATGTCAAACAAAAACCCCACACCGCAATGCCTCAAATTCAAAGGTCTCGCTAAACAAGGCAAGAAACGGACAAATCAAACTAAAGTCCTACCCGGAAGCGCTTCCAAGCTCAAAAGTCCCGCCGGACATATTGGAACCTCCCCAAAACAAATCAAACCAACCAATTCCAACGATCTCTACGTCACATACAGACACTCCGTCTCGGGGAATATCAAACAGACACTTCGTCTCGGGAAAACGTCAAACATACATTCTGTTTTAGGGAAACATCGCATACAGACACTCTGTCTCGGGGAAGCGTCAGACAGTGACACTCTGTCTCTGGGATACGTCAGACACCGACACTCCGTCTGGGGGAAATGTCAAACACCGACATTCCGTGCTGGGGGAACATCAAGCAGACACTCTGTGCCGGGGGAACGTCAAACACACTCCGCCTCGCGGATACGTCATACGTCGACACCCCGTCTCGGTGATACGTCAAACAGCATACACTTCGTCTCGGAGATACGTCAAGCATCGACCGTCCATTTCGTAAAAAGGGCAGTGCCAACCTCCCAAAAGCAGGAACCAATTCAAGTCAACCTCCACGCGAAAGAAGATCCATCAATTTCATGCACACGATCCATATATGTAGTATGCATTCATTGATGGGGGGCCACTTTGTTGGGGTTAAAATTTACACCCTATTGACCAAAGGTCAAAAGTCAGTCAAACCGCGAACAAGTAGGCCCAAGCCAAAGAAAACGGACCCTACTGTCGAATCCAAGCCGGTTCCACTGTTGAATCCAAGCTGGGCCCACACCCGAATCCAAGCTGGGCTCACGCCCGAACCCAAGTCCAAACAGGTGGGCCTAAGCCCAGACCAGCCCCATGCCAAGAAAGTACAACAAATAAATGCAATATTTAAATAAATGGGCAAAAAACCAAATTTTTGTAAAGCTCATGGCTCATGTGCAAAAAAAAAATAAGCACATGAGGCATGTGATGGGCGAAATGCCATTTTGTTAAGCCCAAGGGACTGTGTAAACTTGTAAACCTATATAAGGCAACATAATGATGAAATGAAAGAGAAGAATTCATTCTCCTAAAAAAATATTAGGGTTTTATGCTGGCTCCTCCTTCCCCAAGATTTTAAACTTTTTTTTTTGAATTAAATCAAGAGCAACTCTTTTTTCCCCAAAAAGAAATAGTTTTCACCATAAAATCCTCGAAGGGGAGCTCAGATCTCCCATCAAATCTCTAAAAGGGGGATTTTTAATCCCACCGTTCTTTTTCTCCAAGATCCCAAAAAAAGAGAAAGAAGCAACCCATCTCAAAAGAACCCATTTTAAGAAAGTCCATGGCTAGAAGAGGAAGAAAAGGGACCTCTTTTCACTGTCTAAGATCTAAACCTTTTGGAAGTTTAACTCCAAATCAATCTTTGAGGGGCTCAACTTCAAGTCCAAGATCCAAATCCTTAAAGGAGTTTAATCCCAAATCCATATCTTTTAGGAGTATAACTTCAAATAAAAATCCTTCTTTTTCTATGAGTTTAACTCCAAAGTATCTCGGGAGTTTAACTCCCAATCTAGGTGCTAAGCCCCTTTTTCTGTTGGGAATGCCAACACGTATACTGCATATTGAGTTCGCATGACCAGTTTTACCCATCAATCAGATGTTCTCTCGCTCTAAAAGCAAGGGGTAATTAACGGCAACTTAGTCCGCGGCTGTCGGAGATTCGGACTACAATCAATAAACTCCGGCCTACCCCAGTCTGGGGGAATCTGTAACACCCATGACAAGCGACACGTATTCCTATCTCAATAGGGTGACGAAAAACACCCTACAATATCATTTTATCATTATAAATCAGTAGGTTTTTTTTGTCTCCTATTTGTGACGTGTTGCTTTCAAATATTTACTTTGTCGATTGTTATCATGTCATCCACATTCAGTATCGTATCTTTGCTTTATTTATATTCTTTGTTTGCCCATGTTCTGTTTTCTTGCAGTTTATATCTGAAGGGCTAATTTTGGAGGAAAAGTTTGTGTCGCAACTGTATGTTTTGATTTGTTATGTATACCATTGTCAGCAATTTTATGTTTTGAGTCTGTTTTGACTTTCTTATCTAGGCTTATCATCTTGATAAAGAAGCCAAAGATCATTCTCATCTTAATAAAATTCAACTTAGCATGTTAACTTAGAACTAGCTTATGGTTGAACTTTTTTGATGAAAATTTAGTAGGATAATTATCCTAAGATTCTCTTATTTTGTTTATTTCCCTTTAACTGTAGTTTTTGTATCAATTACATATTTTTCAGTAGCTAACAGTTACAGGAGAAGCACGTCCAAGTCTCCAACATCCACACCACGACACGAACACACATCATTAGTCTTGTAGTCATGGATCCAACATTCAGCTTATATGTCAAGTGATTTGCAAACATTTCGCTAGTTGATTTATTTCCCGTTTGTTTCTTTTTTGAAAAACTGTTTATTTTGTAATCACTTTGAGCGGCTTAAATTATAAGAGGTTTCTAAACCTCATTACTTTCATCCATATGTTCCACAATATAACTTCGAGCTGCATAGATTATACTTGACACTGGGTTAACTTGGCAATAATTTTTGGAGAGATTTTCTCAGTTGATTATTGCTCTTGAATTATGAGCATGCTACTAGAACTACAGTTCAGATATACCAGTTCCCAACAATTCTGTCACTTAAACGGGCATCTATTAATTATGGTTACCAGTACCCTTGATCTCTAGCTGTATATTTGGTGAGCTTAATATTCTCGTATTGTAAGGTCGAAGTTTTTTCCAGCTTGTTAGCATTTTATAATCCATTGGTTCAAAATTACGTCCTTTCATACAGTGTTAAAAACGGAAATGCCAGTTCCTTATCTTGTTCCATGAATGAGGTATGGCTATTTCGAGGGCTACATATAAATATCCTTTTTATTTTCTCAAGAAATAGGAATAATATGTTTTTTTAACGAACTTAATCTGACCTGGATTGAAGCTTATGTACTAAAGAAATATAATATATATATCGACATGTTCCACTTGTTAACCTACCTATTTGTGATTTGCTGCTTTTAAATGGCAATCACTTGGTATGCCGTTTATTGTTAATTTATTGTTTCCTTTTGCATAGTAAGATTTGTATGCAGCTATCGGGTGAAAAGACGCCTTAGCAGTGAATACCTCGTTTTTGCCTACATGCATTTGGTTTTGAGATTCTCATAACGTTCATATTGGAGCTGTGCAATGGTGCATAGCAGGGTACGGTTTTTGCCAATATTTTAGGTCGATGGTATGCCTAACTTCAAGAGGCCAGGGAAAATTAAAGCGAATAGTAAGTTCCTTAAAATTCTCCAAATTCTCCAAAGCTCTTAGCGGGTATCTTGGAAACAGATTATGTATATCTAGTTAATTAAGCATATTGTTTTATATAGGAATTCAAGACTGAACTACAGAATTACTTTCAGTTTGAATCTTGTCCGGGATTTAGTTTTTCTTTGATTATCTAGATAGGTTATTACTGTGATTCGCGTAAGTAGAACCTGTCTCGCATTTTATACTTGTGCGATATATGTAATGAAGGACCTTCCGTTTTCATGAATCTAACAAAATTATTGACAAATTGTGTAGTATATATAATCTTCCTCCCGTTCTCCTCTCTCTATGGAATTCCCTCGATCTGATCTATATTTACTTTTCATATTCCCCATCATTTGGTACTGAATCACCATTCCTTAATTTTGCAGGTTAAATTAACTTACTTTTGAGGCTTTCTGAACTTCATTTTTGTCTAGGTCAAAAAAAAGGGAAGAAATACAAAATGAAAACACACATTGATGGGGAATGACAAGAGCAAAAGAGAAAGAAGATGGAGAAAAGAAAAACAAAAAGAAGAAAAAGCAGAGATCATTCGTAGGATAAGAGCACAAAAATCTTTCCAGGGTTTCTATTGCGAAGCCACCAAGAATATGCTCCAGCTATGCGAAGAAGGTACTGTTAACTCTATTGGAAACTCATTAAAAAAATTTCAAACTCAATGTAATTGCAAAATATACTGCTGTTTAACTTGTTTTCAAATCTCTTTGATGTTGTTGATCTCAAATAAAAATATATGAGAATATTGTTTTGTTTTATTCATTTTTTATAGTCCCTTAATGCCATTAGAATGAGTCTCTGTCATATTTTATTTTTTTACTAGAATTTTATGCAATTACTATATCATGACCTTAGAATTTTTTTTTTCGGTGGGGGGGGGGGGTTGGTTGGTGAAAATGACCTTAGAAAGTTGATTGGAGCTATTCGTTAAAACAAATGCTAAACAAGTAAATAAGATATGTTAGCAATGAACTAGAATCCGGAAAAACACTTAAGATTATAGTAGATTGGCATCCCTACTTAGCATTTAACTCCATAATCATTAAATTCATATCTAATCAAAGGCCACACTATATATCAAATATGTCAGATCGAAGTTGTTTCCATGTAATCTCCATAACAAACAAAAGATACATGTACAAAAAAAAAATCTTGAAAACCCTTGTTACCAAAACCTAAAAGATTACCACAGTACTCTTGTGAAAACAAGTGAGAAATACACTGCCTGGATCCACTAAGAGCATGGGCACAATATCGATGTGCATGTGTCTATTAGACTGAATGGCTACTCTTATGTCAGCCACGAGAGACAAGTGGTTACTTTAGCACCAACGAGGACGCCATTAGAAAACTGACGAACTACCTGCCTCGTAGCCATGGTCTCAAAATCTTGCTCTTGTCAAATATGGAGATTTTATGCAATCAAGGGTCCTTAGACACCACCAAATAAACACCCAATATGAAGATTTGAGTTTGAAATTTCAGATGCTTTGGAATTCATGATGTTAGGAATGTATGGACTTACAAAGCTGATTGTTGTTTGGGTCAATGTGTTAGAAAATTCTTCACATGCAGCGTTAGTGTTTCTTTCGTTTCAATAAACAAGATCATCACCGTCACTCTCGTAGTGAATTATGATTTTACGTACACATTTTGTTGATCTGCACTGTGGTAATTTCTCCTGAAAGTACATTGATGGAATATATATGTATTTCACATAATTAATTTCAATATATCTCGTTCGTTTGTTTTTGAAAAATGTGTACGATCATGACTTGTGACATGATATGTACAGATTGAACAAAAGCCTAAAAAATGAAAAATTAAATGCGGTTAAGATGGAAAGTGTTCAGTCCAGCGAGTAGTTGAGATTTCACCTCGATTTTGATTTCATGATATTCAACACATGTAACACTAATGGCGTGGTTTAAATCCATCAATAAACCACTCCATGTAGATTAAGTTATTGACTTTCACATTTTTCTTGACTTGGTCGAGTGATTTTCCTTATTCTGTCTATTCGAGAGATCATCATATGAACGTCAAATGTAGTCGTTCTCCCTGAACTAGTATTTGATGAACATGCAACAATTGCATTCATAGGAATGTTCAGGATGTGCTATCAATGTCTCCCCCCGTAAAAAATAAACAATTATTGGTTGAATTTAAATGCTTGAAGTTTTTCATGATTTTTGCTATATTGCTTAAATTTATCTTGAATTTGTGCAGGGCGGATGTCCATGCTGTCATGCTAACTTTTCAGTTTCAACATGTATGGCAGCAATCGTGAGTCAGAGAACCGGCGATGGTCAAGCTTATAAATTGGAAAAATATTCTGAAAAATAAAATTTATTAGACTTTCGTTATTAATGTAATTTGGAATATTGTCACTCTCTCAAGAATCAAAGCAGCTGATTTTTGACAGCATCTTCCTTAGACTGATGAGGCAGAATTAGAGTCCAAAATTGTCTTGTATATGGCCTACCAGCAATGTTTGACAACTGGACATTGTATGATTGCATGGTCAATGTACTTCTCATATGCACCACAGAATGGACAGATGCTATCAACATTGCACCCACTTCAGCTGCCACCAAAAAGCTCTACTTGTGGGCCTGCACATGACTGCTGAAAGCCATGATAGAGTTAAGGAAAATTTTGGAGTATCCGCCAGAATTAGATCCTTGTACACTTTTTTAACAATGATATGTGACGAATCAGCAGTGCCCCAACCCACAGTATCTTCCTTAGACCGATAAGGCAGTGGTAGAGATTTAATCGAACATGTCAAGACATCACCAAACAGAACATCATTTTTCACATTATCCGATCTACCATCAACGAAAACCCTTCTCGATATTTGGAAAAGATTAATGTCGGCCCCTTTCATAGCGGTATTGAACCAATCTGCTTTACTTAGAGAATACAGTGACGTTAACAAGATGTCCACCTTAACTGATGCAATCCAACATGGAGAAATGAAGAAAGTATGGAATGTCTTGAACCTACAAAGTGATGCAGTGATGTTGCTAGCTTCGAAATCCAATAATATGTAGACATATCATCCTAGAGCTTCAGATTGTGGAAGCCTTCTCTCTCAGCTTCTGCGGTTTAAGGGACTTCCTTTGGGCATTTCCTCAGAGGGTTCATAGGTAGTTTCAATGCTTCGTTTCGAATTGGGAACCTGCCATTTTCCTTCCTACTTTTATGATGCTCTGGGAGCATCTGACAGCACATCACACGTGCAAAGCAAGTGAAAAACCAACACCAAAGCCCTCGGTTTTACACCGTTTGGCTGCCGATAGTGACCGTTGATTTTAAGATCAAAAAATTCTGGCCGTTGATCTTAAAAGCAGGGACTCCGGATCCCGTTGTTTCATCTTTAGAAACCCAACTCGATTCTTGTGTACCGAACACAAATCAAACCCAATAGCAATAACTCATCTCCATTTCCTCCACTATAATTATTCATCATCATTATCGTCAATCTCAAAAATCCCAGCAAATAAAGAAAACCGTTCATCTTTAACAATATCATACCTGTAAACTCATGTGGCCTCTCTCCTCATACTGTCTGAGATTGGTTGACTGATGCGAAAAGAATTTTGGCATATACCTTGGTTGTTCCTTGTCTCCTTCTATATGTCTGATATCTACTAAAGATCCTCTGACTGACCATGTAGTTTAAAATAATTATGGGTGTTGTTTAATCATGATTTATTGCATTTTAAATTCTACTCATTCTTAATCTTGTGTATATAAATAAGTGATATTCAATCCGTGTGCTACATAAGTGCAGGAAATAGTTATTGGAGCAATTGACGGCCTTTCAAGCTTAAAACGTTGCAAAATGAACCCAGTCAAACTCGACGGTCAATGAGTCAAACCTGCAGAATTCAAAGTTCTCCAATTCAAGTTCTAAAGAGTTAAAAGGCCCCCAAAACTATCCAGAAGAACACAGAGAAAAGCCCAAGGCCCAACTCAATATTTTGGTCGTCAATTGGCGGCCAAATAGTCTTCTCTTGAGTTGGGTTTTGAGGGTTATTTTGGTCGTTTTGAAGTCTTTCAGAATCCTTCTAAGGTTTCCGATAGAGGCTCTCGGATGAGCAACTCAATATCTTTAGTTTTAGATAGAATAGAACTCCCAGTAGGATCTTCTTCACCTTCTTCCTTGAATGTGAGCACCATGGTTCTCATATTTGGATGAAATTTGAAGCTTTATTTAGTTGTATTTTCATTTTATTTATTGTAATTTACATTCTTATAATTTCAATTTGCTTAATAGAGTAGCCTCTTTTTAATTGTGTTCTTTACTTCTTGTTCTTAGCTTAGCTTAATCTAGTTGTAGGTTACCATTAGCAAAGATGGTTCCTTCTTTCTTTGAAGGAAGACTCAAATGCTAAGCAACCCTTGTGTTTGTTTGTAATAGTTAGTTTGAATTTTGTTTACTTGTAGTTTTCATGTTCTTTTCCTTCTTTTCTTTCATTTTCTTTACTATCATGTGTATTTGCATGGGGTTGAGGAGAGAGTAGTTCAAGAAACCGTTAACATTCCTTTACTTCTTCTTTTATTCAAACTCATAAGAGATTAAACCCCCAACCAAAGCGACATAGAACTCTCTATTTGGGCTCACTTTCCTTTCATACATTTGCAACCTAATGTCGAGAATACGTTATGTTTAGCTTTGATTGGGGGCTAGTGATTAAGGATATGGAACAGACAGAATAAAGGGCATATTAAAGGACTTAGCGCATGGAAAGTCTAACCTATACTCGTAAGTACCCCTGTAACGAACCCTAATCCATGCTGCGTATCATTACTCTAATATCAACTTATTTGAGGAGCTCAAAAGATAAGAAAATGGATGTTACCTTATTTGGACCATCTAATCCGCAACCCTATTAAGCTTCTTCTCTTTCTTATTCACATATAAATCGAACCAAACCTCACTCAAATTGATTAACTCATCTAAACTAAGAAGATAATTAAACCGTTTCTCCATGGACAACCCGCATTCATCATCGGCTAGTTACTAAGCGACCAGTTATTTGATTGCGGTATCTTGCGTTCACATTTTTCTCCTTTAATCAGGTGCCTTTTATCTTATGAGATCGGTTGTAGCCTTTTTTTTCCTACTTTGTGCTCGTTTAATCGGTATCTACGACATAGCTTCTCCATTAATTGAGAAGCCGGTATTAGTTTCAAGAAGTATAATTTGTTGTAGTAATTCACAGAACAAAGGTTGGATGAATTGATTATGTCTGAAAAAATAAAGTGCTTAAACTACCTTATCATGAGACGTAGGGTACGCCATTTTGTATACGAATCGGCAACCAATTATATGTGTCATTCTGTTGAGATGTCGAGATTGTTGATGTTAGTGGTTAAGATTTTGTTAGTATCTAAACATTCCATATCCTATTGGTAGTAACTATTCTGTTGTAACAATATAACAAATCATATATTATATAGAGAATAATGGAGGAAAGAGATCATAGGAGGGGATTTCCTTCTATGGCGTCGAAAAAATACAACCTTCACCATTTTTCTCGACGATCGGCATCTATCATCATCATCGTTATCATCTAAGATTTGCATACACTAAATTTCATGTGATTCCACCACCTTTTCACCGTTGAATTAGAAATGTAAAAAGTTCTATTGTCGGTAAACCATTAATTTTGCACCAACTAAATCAACGGTGAAAAAATTGTATAATCACATGAAATTTGGTGTATCCACGTCTTAGATGAGAAAGATGGAGGTGATGTATGCCGATTTTCGAAAAAAATTATGAAGAGTGCATTTTTCCAACGCCATAAGAGAAAATTCCCTCCTATGGGTACCTTTCCTCCGTTAACCTCTATTATATAATGAGAATAATGGAGAAAAGATGCCATAAGAGGGAATTTCCTCCTATGGCATCGAAAAAGTACACCCTACTTCGTTTTTTCCGACGATCGGCACATATCATCTTCATCGTTATCATCTAAGATGTGGGTACAACAAATTTCATGCGATTCTACGGCCTTTTCACCGTTGATTTTATGGGTTCAAAATTAACGGTTTACCGACAACAGAACTTTTTACATTGCAAAATCAACGGTGAAAAAGTCGTAGAATCACATGAAATTTGGTGTACCCACATCTTAGATGATAACGATGAAGATGTTGGATGCCGATCGCCGGAAAAAATAAAAAAAAGGGAGTACTTTTTCGACACCAAAGAAGAAAATCCCCTCCTACGGCATCTTTCCTCCATTATGCCCTTATATAATACACATCTCTCTCCACACTGTGAGAGAATCCCCTCAAAGTAACTTGGTATCAGAGCAGATACCATCCAAGTTTTCTATTTTCAATATGGTTGCACTTTTTTCCTCCACCACCACCCTTGACTCCAATTCCCTCTCATCTCTTCCCAATATGGATCAAGTTCATCATTTTCTCTCACTAAAACTTAAACCTACCAACTATCTTATTGGAAAATACAATTTATTCCGATTTTGCACAGCTTCAACGTCATGGGCCTCGTTGAAGGGCAGATATATGTCCTTCACACACACTTTCGATGGAGGATGAAGTCTCTACAACTCCGTCTCCAAATCCGGCCTATAGCGCATGGGTTCGCAAAGATCAACTTCTTATGAGTTGGATCATTTCATCGCTGTTTGAGGAGGTCCTTCCCTAAGTTTTCGGCCTCACTTCTTATGATGTTTGGCTTGCTCTTTAATAAGCTTTTGGTGCTCCATTTCATACGCGTATACTTCAACTTGAAAGTGGGTTGTGCTCGCTTCACAACACTTGCGGCCAAGGCGGAATGCAAAACAACAATTTTTATGCAAGCAAAACTCACCAAACCAAAGAAAACATCCATACACTAAACATAACAAAAACAAAGAGAACAAGAAGAACAAAGCTCGGGCTTTTATAGGGCTACAAACTTTGTAGCGTGTCTGTCCAATTAAGGAAGACCTGTGCTAGTCTCCATGGCCTCCGGGAATAAGCTTGCTTCTCGATATCCTTAAAAGAAAAAGAAAAAGAAAAAGAAAAAGAAAAAGAGAATTAATAAATATATATATACATAATATTTACCATTTGTATTTGTATCAAATACAAGATGAGAGAGTACAGGAATGAAAACATTATATATATATATATATATATAATTAAATCAACAATTGATTTAATAATCCGGCTTTTAATAAACCGGCTAGTATTATCAAACGTTCGATTAATTCACGTGTATTATATACACGTGTTTAATCGAACTCCCGCACGTATCACTATACGCGCACTACATCATTTTGTCTGAGCAGGGAAACCATCTGTGTGACACTCTAAAAACTTGACAATATGCTGTCAGTAAGTTAGGATCATATTCGATTGAATTTGAAACACTTTCAGATCAATCCCCTTACGGATTAACCTACAAGCACGTCAGTGGTACTAGCTGCACGTAACGACTATCCAAGTATTGAATGAAAGGCTGGCCGACAAGCAAGCTCATCTGAACCTAACAGAGCCTATCAGTGGCAGTCACTGTACAGTCCGGTCTCTTCGTCTGAGAGTGTTGCATACAGGGTCTGGGGGTGGAAACCGTCAGACCCCCAATAACCCGATAAGTCATGCTGATGTCAGACTCATAACTATCTGAGATACAACTGATAACACTTATCAGTTTATCTCAACCACCCTGGCCAGAGACTTATGGTTATATCCAATTAAGCCCAGCATGACATCAACTCCCTATACCGAGGAGAGACGAATCCTTTTGACTGCTCATTACCTTCATGTGCTTCGTGACTGTACCCAACTAAAACCTGTTTCCACGGCTCTTTAAAGTTGTAGTAGGGTAGTAATCAAAGTACAGTGGGAATACACACAAGATACTATGACGATCTTAGGTCTACAGACTACCATATACTCATGTCACTAGAGAACTGCTATATAACAATAGGTATAATATCATCTAAGAGTTCTCGATGAGTCTGTTCGGTGCACTCATTCTCCAATGAGCACATATATATAATCTTTGGTGTCAAATACCAATGGCTGTGGAATCAACCATCGTCCCGGTCGGGGTCAAGAAACGTATATACTATTCTACTCTGGAATATATATTCCCAGTCTCGATACTCCTATGACTAGGTGTTGAATATGTATGCCCGATAGGCCATTATTGTATATTATATTTGATATTGGGGGTATATATATATATATATATATATACACACACACACACATAACAGTCTTGCTCGATATGATAATATGCTATCTGGTTTGTTTTTATCTTAACATGTGTATATATTTTACTTGTTATTACGTGTCGCTGATATATGTTGATAAAGCCCATAGGATCTTTGCTTGACTACCAGTGTTGTGATGGCGATCATACTCGTAGGGACTGGGTAGTCTTTAAGCACATCCTTAAACGTCCTTTATCGTGGGAGTATTAAGACAGGGTATCGATATTTCAGAGTAGACTAGTGTATACGTTTCTTATTCCCGAGAGGGAAGATGGCCGGTCCCACAACTATTAGTGTACGACACCAAATATTATATACATGTGCTCATTAGGTTATGAGTTACACTGGACGGAATCGCCGAGAACCGCTAGATGGTATTATACCAATCGTCAGATAGCAGTTCTCTAGTGACATGAGTATAGGGTAGTCTGTTGACCTGATATCGTTATTTGTCTCAAGTGTGTTCCCACTGTACTTTGATTACTACCCTACCACGGCTTTAAAGAGCCGTGCAAACAGATAGTAGTTGGATGCAGTCCCGAAGTGCTTGGAGGCAGTGACCGATAGAAGGGATTCGTCACTCCTGGTATAGGGAGTTGATATCGCGCAGTGTATGGTTGGCCATCACCATAAGACCTGGGCCCAGGTCTTATGAGATTTACTGATTGGATCAGTAGTTTTGGGTTGGTCATGAGCTTGACATCAGCATGACTTATCAGGTTATTAGGGGTCTGACGATTTTCACCCGTAGACACGGTATGCGATACTTTCAGACGAAAAAACCGGACTGTACGGTGACTGTCACTTATAAGCTCAGCAGGGGTTCGAACGAGCTTGCTTGTCGATTATATTTTCGACAGATTTATGGGTAGCCGTTACGTACAGGTAGTGCCATAGACGTGCTTGTGAGTTTTGGATTTCATCCAGTTACTCACTGCCAGCGTATTGTCGAGTCTTTAGAGTCACACACAGAGGGTTTCCCGGCTTTGGCGAAATGATGTAGTAGTCAGACTGGATACGAGCAGGAGTTCGATTGAAAATAGTGTATTGGATGCACTGACGGCAATCAAACATTTGATAACACTAGCCGGTCTTTTGGAAAGACGTATATTAAATCAAGTGTTGGTTTAAAATATTAATACATGTATTGGATATGTGTATTTACTAGTATTATGCCACTTATATATATATATATTATGTATTTAGTATGAGAATTGTAACTACCCTAAACTTTCTGTACATTTTTTTCAAAAAATTACAGAAATGTGTACTTGAGCCTGGGCACAAGTTATAAGTTTGATTTGCTTTTGAACAACAAGAAGGAGCTTGTAGCTCATTGGTAAGACCTTACACTGCTGAATCAAAGCTCCAGAGTTCAAATCCCATCAACCACATATTCTTTTTAATTTGATTTCTTTTAATCTTTTTAGATACCCAAGAGTCTATACATGCATAACCCATAAAACCAAGAGTCACACATAAAACAAACGGGTCCAAGAGTCAAGACCAAGCACCAGGGGACACGTGGCATAGAGACTCGGCCCAACTCGGCCAACTCAGGCCGGTGACTCGGGTGAATCGGCTGCTGCTGTCGGCCCGACTCAGCCCGATCCCAAATTGTCTTGAACTCCCAGCAACCTTTGGCCTACCCCACTCTCCCTGCACTATTTAAATTCTCTGCAATTAAACAGAGAATTAAAATACCCTCTTTTAATTTTTTAAATGCAAACTTAAATACAATTTTTATCACACCCTTTCACTACCCTAAACCCTAGAATTTTCTATAAATACCACCCCTCAAATCACCCCCCCTCACTCACAAATCCCTGTCCAAACTCTCAAGAAAATTCTCAAGTCTTTTGTGTGCAAGTGGAGTTAGCAAAGGGCGAAACTCCGACGAACTTCCGACGACAATCCGAGGAGATTCCGACGACGAAACGACGCACCGTCACCTCCTACCACAACCCTCATCTGGCACGAGGCCCTCGACGCCGTTAAGGCCCGGATGCCGGAGTTCGCCGACGAAGAGCTCCAGGCCGAGTACCCCCTCGCGGACGCCGAGGAGCAGGGGAAAGAGATTCTTGACGAGGAAGTCGCCGAGGACCCTGCTCATCCCATGGTGAATGTCGAGGACCCCGAGGTCGCGCCCGGCCCCAAGGCCTAAAGCCCCCGTCTTCCTTCTTCTTTTATATTGTTGCTTTTGTAATTTTTGTAAGCCTCCGGGCAGTTTGTAAGGCCGGGGAGCCCAAAATACCCTTTGTAAAGACTTTGCCTTCGGTAATAAAACTTTTTTTCTTTCTTTGGTTTGCACTTTATCTTCTGTTCGTGAAAAATGCTCGTAAAATTTCTCTTCTTGCACTGTTGGGCTTTCATGTCAGGTCGACTATTTGTTTAGCGATCGTTCATCGAGTTGATTTCGATTACTTGCCAAGCGTGCCAAGCGCTGCTGAGAAGGAGGCATCTCCATGGCCCCTGAAGTCGAGGGGGATCGCTCGAGACTTGGATAGACCTGATGCCCCTTGTTGGTGGCTTGGATCCTCTGCATGTGATGGGCAGAGGGTTGTCCGCCGTATTTGTTCCGAGGATGGATGGGAAGCTTCTCGGTTGCCCCTTGGCGAGGGCTTCTGATTTCTGGCGTTGCGAGCAACGACCACTAGCTGGGGATGGTCAAGCGAGGGTCGGGCTCGGCTGCCTCTGGGAGGACTTTGGGTCCTTAGCGTTGGAGGGGCTGTAAGAAGCCCACTAAGGATGACCGGGCAGTGAAGCTGCGCGGTTGCCTCTTGGCGAGGACTTTGATCTCTGGTGTCGTGGGTAGGCAAGTACCAGCCTGGGACGACCGAGCTGGGTAGCCGCTCGGATGCCACTTTCGAGGGCTTCGATCCCTGGCATCATGGGTAGGGAGTTACCAGCCGGAGTTGACCGAGCAGGACAGCCGCTCGGTTGCCTCTTGCGAGGGCTTTGATCCTTAGCGTTGGAGGGGCTGTAAGAAGCCCACTAAGGATGACCGGGCAGTGAAGCTGCGCGGTTGCCTCTTGGCGAGAACTTTGATTTCTGGCGTCGTGGGTAGGCAACTACCAGCCTGGGACGACCGAGCGGGGTAGCCGCTCGGATGCCTCTTGCGAGGGCTTCGATCCCTGGCGTCATGGGTAGGGAGCTACCAACCGAAGTTGACCGAGCAGGGCGGCCGCTCGGTTGCCTCTTGCGAGGGCTTTGATCCTTCAGGACGGGGACCGAGCAGGGTTACTGCCCAGTGCCTCTTGGCGAGGACTTTGATCCTGTTGGAGATAGTGCCCTCAGAGTCAATTATTAGGTCACAGGTACATGATTGTAATGATTGTGGGAGGACCTATCCCGGTAGGACAGTCTTACTCGAGATGATAGTATGCTATCTGGTTTACCTTTATCATCGTGTACTGTTTTAGGTGACCTGACACGTCGCTATTACACGTTGATAGAGCCCCTAGGATTCTTGCTTGACCACCAGCAGTATGAGGGCGATCATATAAGTGGGAGCTGGGGGTCTATAAGCTTATCCTTAAAAGGTCCCTAGTCGTGGGAGTTTCGAGACTGGGCATCGATACTCCATTAGTAGACTAGTGTATACAGTTGAGACCCCGACGAGGGGCGGTGGCCGGTCTCACAAGCCACTGGTGTCAGTTGGATCACCTAAGATGTATACAGGTGCTCATTGGGTTATGAGTACACCGGACAGGACTCGCCGGGAACATGCTAGTTGGTCATATACCAGACGTCAGATGGCAGTTCCCTGGTGACATGTGTGCAGGTTAGTTCATCGACCTGGGGATCGTCATTTGTCTCGTGTGAGTTCCCACTGTACTTTGATTACTACCCTACCACGGCTCAAAGGAGTCATGCAAACAGGTTTTAGTTGGGTACAGTCCCGAGCCACATGGAGGCAGTGAGCGTATCTTCAGGGGTTCGTCTCTCCCGGTATTGGGGGTGAGGTCGTGCTGTGTCTAGGAGAGCCATTACACAAAGTCCTTGGCCAAGGCAAGGAGATTTACTGGTAGGTATTCCAGTAGTATCTCAGGGTGTTCTGGGCTACACTCCGACACGACTTGTACCGCTTTTGGGGGTCTGACTTTTACCAACCCCCTAGGCCCGCCATGCGATACTCATAGACGAACGGACCGGACTGCACGGATATTATCACTGACAGGCTCAGTAGGGTTGTCAGGCTGAGTTCGCTCACAGACATCCCTTTTAGTCAGTACCTGGTGGCCCGTTACGTATTGGCTTATACCTCTGACGTGCTAGTGGTTAAATCCACAACCAAGGTGTTGACGAGTCTTTAGAGTCCCCCACATTTCAGTTACTCAAGCTTTCGGGCGAAAGGTTGTAGAGGCCGTATGGAGATATGGCAAGGTCCGATCAGATACGTGCGGTATTGCACGGATCAGGATCGGACAGTTTGTACTATAGGCCGTATTGGTATATGGCAGGGTTCGATCAGATACGTGCGGTATTGCACGGATCAGGATCGAACAGATATTACTAGCCGGTTTTGGTATAAGCCGGATCCTAGTATAGTACAGTGTAGATTTTGTCTCATTGCATTTGTATTTCGGTCGAAATACAGATGCGGGTGTGTATGCACAGTATCGGGGTTTTCCTGTAATTTATTACGGGACCAGTTTTCTGGAGTTGCCAGTTTGCTTTCCGTTTCGGCCGATTTCCATTGTTCCGTTCATTGGCCGAAGATTGGTGAAGGAGGGTTTATTTGCATTGTTGCAAATAGGCATTTGTGGAGGGGGTCTTTGCATATTTCCTTGTGTCATGATGGCTCACCATACCTTGACCTTGCTTGACTTTTTGACTTCATCATGGTTGCACCTTACCTTGACTTCTTGACTTTGTTTTCATGATTTCTTGACTTTGGTTGTGATGATGGGAGAAGAGATGGTTGTTGAGTGTTGGACTTTTCAAGCCATCATTTTTTCTTTGCATTATTGTTCAAGCCATTCTCTCTCTCTCTCTCCAATCACACCAATATGGGGGGGCCGGCCATTCCTTGTGAGTGAGGGGATTTCATTTTCATGGAGTGGAGAAAAATATGATACATTCATTCTTTAGTATGCTATTTTTTCCCCACCTCTCTCCAAGCTCTCTTTTCCTTCACCAATGGCAATTCCACAATCCCCAAAAATGAGACATGGTTCTTCACACATTCTACAGCGAACCTTGGGCACGTCGAGTAGCCGGCTTCGTGCCCGAGTTGCCTCGGCATTGAGGTGGGAGCCCGTAAAAGAAGTAGGTGATGTGGTGCACTTCCGGCGACGAGGAGGAGACGGGGCTTTTCCGCAGGAGATCGGGACCATGACGAGAAGACCGGAGGACTTGGATCGTCGGTATATCTCTAACCCATCTTCTAGTTAGCTTAGACTTGTTAATGGTTACGATCCGGATGTTTAGTGCGCGGTGGTGCCGGTTTGCTAAGTCCGCAAAATTTAAGTTTATCACCGCTTCCGCTTTTGGCCGTCGGATTGACGGCCGGGGCGCCGCCGTGCACTTACAGTGGTATCAGAGACTCCCCATTAACTTAGTCTAGCTTTGTGTAATGTGTTTTGCATTTCCGATCGATCGAAATGTCCAAAAACCCGTATTTGCCCACGACAGTTTTCTGTTGAAATTTTTCTGTCTCGAAATTTTTTTCAGGTTCTAAAATATTGATGTACTAAAAATTATAAGACCACTGTTCAAATTCGATGCACTGATCTTCTGACAAGAGCGCGGAAGGGCGGCCAAAACCCACTTGTGGCCGCGCTTCCGCGGCAGCATGAAGGAATCAGTGGGTTGGGTTTTTACAGTGGGCTTCTGGGGAGATTTTAGGGTTTCTGGAACATTAACATTGGGCCCAGAATTTCTTTAACTGCTACAGTATTGCTTGGGGGCCCACTTGTTAAAATTTGATTGATCGGATATTTTAAACACATTTTTCACAGTATTTACATTATATCTGCGACCGTGAATGTCACTCGATCGGTAAATCCGGTCTAACTGCTATAGCCCGGTTAGACGGATTTGCGAACGTGACTTTCACGTTGATGTTCTATGTATTTGCTGTGATGTTGCGGATCGGTCGTGGGGGATAGCCTGGATGCAATGCTAGTACAGTTTTGTTTGTATTATGTACATTTGATATTGCGGGGCGAGCGTCCGACATGTGGACTGCCGTCACTGCCTGTTTGTATTATTATTTTGGGGCACGACCTGGTTGCGGTCGATGTACCCGGTGTATGTATATTTTACTTTCTGTACTAGGATTACCCCGCGGAGGGGTGCACGGATAGCCGGGTTCTAGAGGGCAACAAGCCCGCATCTCATGGCATTGAGATGGAGGGGGCTTCACTCTAAAATTGGCGGGCTATTTGCCGCACTCGTAGGGGGTACAGGTTGACCCAGGAGGGGTGCCCAAGTTACCGGATTCCGTGAAGTGCTGGGTGGTCCATTCACGGTGCTGAAGGGGGCTGCCTCGCTTCAGGTTTTGGCGGGTGACTTGCCGCGCCCGTAGGGGTCTAGGATTTCATTGCACAGGCTATCCACACGACCAGGGGAACGTCGGGTTTCAGCAGTGGCTCTGTGAAACCCGGGGATCCCAGATATCTGTATTGTTTCTGTGATGCTGTACATTTCTGTGATGTTGCATTTTATTCACGCCTTGAGCGAATATAATATATTGGTATATATATTAGTAGATGTTGTATATGTTTTGCATCCGCGCTAGTCCAGTCCCCGCTCTGTCGTTAGTTAGCTAACCTAACGGGTAATGACGGGACCCAGTGGCGAATGCGGATGGCATATACGTACATCAGTATATTTTCGTTCTTTTTGGTGTGATCAATTGATGGGACTGCATTGATTCGGATCAATGCAAGTTAAAAACAAACCTAATCTGATGTTGTTGGAACACTTTTCAAAAAGCTGTTATTGCAAGGACGTTCTCTTTTGTTTTGCATCGTGGTATTCAGTTGGAATATCCTGCTCCTCAGTCGACGAGGCAAGGGCCGAGATCCCTTCACCAGGAGTGACCCCTTGGACAGAAGTTTGCGTCAGGGCATTAACTTCACTATAGCCGATTACTTTTGCTTTGCATCGCGGTATTCATTTGGAATATCCTGCACCCCATTCTACGGGGAAAGAGCCGAGATCCCTTCACCGGGAGTGACCTCTTTAGCAACGGTTTTCGTCACTATATTTTTAAAAGCTATCCGTTCCTTCAACGATATCAAGTTCATTACGTTAAAGGTTTTCGCCAGAAACCATTCGTAGCCCTCCGTCGTTTCATATGGGTAGTCAATAGTATTCAAGCTGTGTTTGTTGGCCAAAGTCAAGGCACAGTGTTTGGTAGCTGTTGGTTATTCATATGCAGCATAGATAGATGCGTTGGTTTGGAACAGTCGTACTGCCTTGTTGGCCAAAGTCAAGGGTATGTACGGGTGGATTCAAAACAACCTGGAGAATGACGGGTGGAACTTGACATGTGACTTATGATTTGTTGGCCAAAGTCAAGGTCATAAGAGCATGGGGCAGAAATTACATCGGGAGTTTCAAAAGTACTGAAACTTGCCAGATATGCGCATACCTTCTGGAGTGTGATACCGTGAGCGGATTCCGTCACGTTGTTATGCGATGAGAGTTGGATCCCGATTCCCACTGATGAGTTAGTTTACTCCTCGGGTGTTCCCGACTAATTCTTCTTTCAGGTTTGGAGGAGAATTTGAGGTACAGTGGGAGGTTTCCAGATTAGATAAATTGGTAACCATTCTGATCTAGGTTAGAGTGCACGCTGAGTGTTTCTTTTCTCTCTCTCTTTGGCAGCGACCATTGACCCGACCCTAAGACCATGACTCAGTGACCAAGTTGACCGAACCTTCTTAAACACCGGCTTTTGGATTGTCAGAGTTGCGAACCTCATTGCCACTCCTACTTTTACCCTTTTCTCCAGGACACCACGTATTACTACGAACGTCCACTTCCATTGGACAAAACCATCGTATGGTTAAATACGAACTCGAAAGAATTTATTCGAGGATGGTTTCCGGTTCTGGAGAAAACGGATAGGATTATTCAGTTGTCTTTTCCTTTTACCCTCTCTCAGGTTACGAGTACTCCTTGGTTTAGGGGTAGTACACCTATTACGCAAATTGGATTGTCTTCTTCCAAACCTTAGGCTGGTGCCGACCGGTAGGGAATGAAGAAAACCAATTAGCATAACGATGGTGTGCAGAAGGTATTAAGTTCAGACAAAGCAAGGGATTAGTAAGAGGGCAAAGTAAATTGCAACAGATATTCACGACCAAACCAAATATTTCGTTACCACTCCCACATCACCTTTGTATTTCTCCAGGACACTCCGTATCACTACGAAGATCCACAGTTTATTTGGATACTCCATCGTATGGTTATATACGAACTCGAATGGAACTGGTTCCAGTTCGGGGATGGATTCTGGTTCAGGAGAAATAGGAATAAGGTTTATTCAGTTGTCTTTTATCTTCACCCTCTCTCATTGCGAGTGTTCCTAGGATTGGGACAGTACACCCATTATGCTTATTGGATAGTCTTCTTCCAAACCATAGGCTGGTGCCGAATGGTAGGGAAGGAAGAAAACCATTTGGCCTAAAAGGGTGTGCAGAAGGTAAAGACTAAAGACATATGAAGGGATATGGAGAGGTGGCAAAGAATTATACGGTTACAGTCGTGAATCTGGAAGAGGCATTACTAGGAATACCAGGATACCCTAACGGAACATTTCAATGTTTCAGTTTCACTGTGTAATGTTAAAGGAAAACTGATTTCCCGATTAGATGCTTACTCCAGGGTATGTATTTACCAGGTACGATTCTCACATCTGTATGGTTTTACAGATGATGAGTGGGAGTAAGTTATTGGGAATTGGGTGATCATCCTCATTATATCGGGATTCGTTGTAATCAGTGATATTTGAGGAAATCACCTGGGCTGTTTGCCGGTTGGCAAATATTTGGTTTTGAATATCCGCTGTTATGCACCAATTTCAAATTGATATATCTGTACGTCTATTTTCATAGAGTGAGATATACCTTTCTGAAATTATGTCTACGACATTTACCTATATCAGTGGATGGTTAGGTAAGGAGCATTAAACAGCGGTGTAATTCTTCTTAACCATAAGTACAGTTTTCAACCTACGACACACAGTGAATGAGTTATCAGACTCAAGGGACTTATACAAAGGATTGTATGTTGTCCAGGGTCCATCAGGACAGAGGGGTTGGTCCTCGTACTATATTCGGTTTACTTATGACTTCTCTAGTTTTTAGACAGGTGTTTCGCGGAAACACAGGGTCCAAATTTTGAGAAGTTATAGGTATTTGAATAGAGTAGAGAACCAGGTATAGCAAGTATCGGGATTCTTCAAAGAGATCGAAGATGTAGATACTTGTGTATGGTATTCAGTTGATAGTAATGATAAAGAGATCTTGCTTCTCTTTCAGGTTACTCATAATTGGAAGTATTCCTAAGTTGAGTAACGCTGATCGGCCTCCTTCCATTTAGTTGACATGCGCTGGGGACAGCTGCATGATTTGAATCTGGTTCAATTAAATCAGTGCCTCTGTTTCAATATTGGATATAGAACAGTTCATATCTTAACGATGTTAAGGTACGGGGAGTTGTCCGGTTTATGATTAAAACCAGACACTGGACAACTCAAGGCATGTTTCTGCAATGGCTGTTTGTGGGTTGACCCAGGCTATAACGAGGGTTGACTTTCTACCATCTGGATGAACAATAGCGATATTGTTCTAGACTCGCCACAATTTTATTAAAAATGGATTTTTTCAGAAAACAGTAGTGGGAGTATGGTAGAACTGGAAGTAATTCCAGAACCACAAACGATTACTGAAGATTTGATAAGGAACCTAAAGATTCAATCTGGATTGATATTCCATTGGCCACTCCGCAGATAAGGTGGGTAACTTCAGGCACCCGAGAGGCACTACGGTAGCCTCAAGGACGGTGACAGGGAAGTTCTTGTTTACCCACAATTGCCATTGCTGTTGTTCCAGGTTACGAGACCCGGCGGGAGGATGAGTATAGCGTCGTTCTAAACCAGTTTTAGAAGTGTACGTCTATATGACTCTGCCAGAGGGTTGTCGTAGTCAGTGGGAGCAGCGGAAGCATTGGTGGACAGGTTGCTTATGTCTATTTATAGACTAGAGCAGATGTAGCGGAGATAGATCATCTATTTCTGACGTGACAGTCATGGGTTTGACTTCATCAGAATAGGGGATGGATCTGTTGAGAAGGTAGTAGGGTGTGATATCCTGGTATTTGGATGATATACACAGAGTAGGAAAAGAAACTCCTACACTACGATCGGTTATACTTTGGTCGTCACACAGTGGTTTCTCCACAAAGGAAATGGATTTTATATCAGACATACTGGTTACTAGATCTATGGTATTAGATCTAGATTTGGGTGGTTTCCCAATCTGGGTACTTGACAGCATTCTAAGAGTATTTAGGATGGACGACTCCTGGCACGGTAGTGTACCTGCAGGTAATGGAGTCACCCTCTCTAAAGGTGTCTTACAGACTAAAGGGGAGAGGGATGAGCATGATTGGCAGATCACTTGCTTAGGCAATTGAGTCAATCATGAGATGTCAAGTACCACACCAGATATTGTTCTTGCACTAGATGCAATAAGTTGACATTAATCCAATCCTGGAGAAACAGTTGGAAGCAGTTTTAGAACATAAGTGGATGTTCTAGGGAGATGATAACGACAGCCTCATTCAGGAGACAGTTATCATTCCAGGCTTCCAAGGTGACATGGACGACAAGGAGGTTGTCAGAGTTATAGTTTTCCTTCTGATGAGGGGCAGTATTTTGGATAGGTGGTCCAAGGCAATACTGAGGGAGGCATGGCGTGCAGGATACTGATTAAGTTCAGTTGACGATACAGTCTAAGAAGTTTGGATTTGGAGTTCATTTATGAGCTAGGTCCCATCAGACATCCAGACATATTCTGAGACAGGTATTGCTCTTTTCGGGAGATGGCTTTCTCCGCGAACTTGAGATATAGAGAGACAAAAGAAGAAACAACTAAGCGGATCCACTCACTGAGGCTATTCCTCGAATGCAATAGTTCCGCAAACGAGCTTTGTGAGACTGACTAGTAGAGGAGTTGGATGTTCGGTATCACACAGGCTGTGAGTATGCGACATCGCAATAATTAGCCTTGAGTGCAAGTGGGAGATTGTTGGAGATAGTGCCCTCAGAGTCAATTATTAGGTCACAGGTACGTGATTGTAATGATTGTGGGAGGACCTATCCCGGTAGGACAGTCTTACTCGAGATGATAGTATGCTATCTGGTTTACCTTTATCATCATGTACTGTTTTAGGTGACCTGACACGTCGCTATTACACGTTGATAGAGCCCCTAGGATTCTTGCTTGACCACCAGCAGTATGAGGGCGATCATATAAGTGGGAGCTGGGGGTCTATAAACTTATCCTTAAAAGGTCCCTAGTCGTGGGAGTTTCGAGACTGGGCATCGATACTCCATTAGTAGACTAGTGTATACAGTTGAGACCCCGACGAGGGGCGGTGGCCGGTCTCACAAGCCACTGGTGTCAGTTGGATCACCTAAGATGTATACAGGTGCTCATTGGGTTATGAGTACACCGGACAGGACTCGCCGGGAACATGCTAGTTGGTCATATACCAGACGTCAGATGGCAGTTCCCTGGTGACATGTGTGCAGGTTAGTTCATCGACCTGGGGATCGTCATTTGTCTCGTGTGAGTTCCCACTGTACTTTGATTACTACCCTACCACGGCTCAAAGGAGTCGTGCAAACAGGTTTTAGTTGGGTACAGTCCCGAGCCACATGGAGGCAGTGAGCGTATCTTCAGGGGTTCGTCTCTCCCGGTATTGGGGGTGAGGTCGTGCTGTGTCTAGGAGAGCCATTACACAAAGTCCTTGGCCAAGGCAAGGAGATTTACTGGTAGGTATTCCAGTAGTATCTCAGGGTGTTCTGGGCTACACTCCGACACGACTTGTACCGCTTTTGGGGGTCTGACTTTTACCAACCCCCTAGGCCCGCCATGCGATACTCATAGACGAACGGACCGGACTGCACGGATATTGTCACTGACAGGCTCAGTAGGGTTGTCAGGCTGAGTTCGCTCACAGACATCCCTTTTAGTCAGTACCTGGTGGCCCGTTACGTATTGGCTTATACCTCTGACGTGCTAGTGGTTAAATCCACAACCAAGGTGTTGACGAGTCTTTAGAGTCCCCCACATTTCAGTTACTCAAGCTTTCGGGCGAAAGGTTGTAGAGGCCGTATGGAGATATGGCAAGGTCCGATCAGATACGTGCGGTATTGCACGGATCAGGATCGGACAGTTTGTACTATAGGCCGTATTGGTATATGGCAGGGTTCGATCAGATACGTGCGGTATTGCACGGATCAGGATCGAACAGATATTACTAGCCGGTTTTGGTATAAGCCGGATCCTAGTATAATACAGTGTAGATTTTGTCTCATTGCATTTGTATTTCGGTCGAAATACAGATGCGGGTGTGTATGCACAGTATCGGGGTTTTCCTGTAATTTATTACGGGACCAGTTTTCTGGAGTTGCCAGTTTGCTTTCCGTTTCGGCCGATTTCCATTGTTCCGTTCATTGGCCGAAGATTGGTGAAGGAGGGTTTATTTGCATTGTTGCAAATAGGCATTTGTGGAGGGGGTCTTTGCATATTTCCTTGTGTCATGATGGCTCACCATACCTTGACCTTGTTTGACTTTTTGACTTCATCATGGTTGCACCTTACCTTGACTTCTTGACTTTGTTTTCATGATTTCTTGACTTTGGTTGTGATGATGGGAGAAGAGATGGTTGTTGAGTGTTGGACTTTTCAAGCCATCATTTTTTCTTTGCATTATTGTTCAAGCCATTCTCTCTCTCTCTCTCCAATCACACCAATATGGGGGGGCCGGCCATTCCTTGTGAGTGAGGGGATTTCATTTTCATGGAGTGGAGAAAAATATGATACATTCATTCTTTAGTATGCTATTTTTTCCCCACCTCTCTCCAAGCTCTCTTTTCCTTCACCAATGGCAATTCCACAATCCCCAAAAATGAGACATGGTTCTTCACACATTCTACAGCGAACCTTGGGCACGTCGAGTAGCCGGCTTCGTGCCCGAATTGCCTCGGCATTGAGGTGGGAGCCCGTAAAAGAAGTAGGCGATGTGGTGCACTTCCGGCGACGAGGAGGAGACGGGGCTTTTCCGCAGGAGATCGGGACCATGACGAGAAGACCGGAGGACTTGGATCGTCGGTATATCTCTAACCCATCTTCTAGTTAGCTTAGACTTGTTAATGGTTACGATCCGGGTGTTTAGTGCGCGGTGGTGCCGGTTTGCTAAGTCCGCAAAATTTAAGTTTATCACCGCTTCCGCTTTTGGCCGTCGGATTGACGGCCGGGGCGCCGCCGTGCACTTACAGATCCTTGTCGGTTGTGGTAGTAAGCTACCAGCCGGGGATAGCCGAGCAAGGACTCGACTGCCTCTTGGAGGACTTTGGTCCTTAGCGCGGGAGGGGCTGTAAGAAACCTACCAAGGACCCTTGGCCGGGCGGGATTACCACCCGGTGCCTCTTGGCAAGGGCTTTTGTCCTGAAGGATAGCCGAGCGAGGGATCCTCAGGCTCGACTGCCTCTGGGAGGGCTTTTGATCCCTGTCGATCGTGGTAGGAAGCTACCAGCCGGGGATAGCCGAGCAGGGTAGCTGCTGAGCTGCCTCTAAGGAGGACTTTGATCCTTAGCGTTGGAGGGGACGTATGAGGCCTGCTGAAGATAACCGGACAGTGAAGCTGCGCGGTTGTCTCTTGGCGAGGGCTTTGATCCTTGGCGTTGCGAGTAGGGAAGCTACCGGCCAGAGATAGCCGAGCAGGGGAGCCGCTCGGCTTCCTCTACGGAGGACTTTGATCCTTAGTGTTGGAGGGGCCTTAGGAGGCCGGCTAAGGATAACCGGGCAGGGTAGCTGCTCGGCTGAATCTTCATGAGGTTTTGCCCGACCATCCAGTTGCAGGTATGGGGAACAGGAACGGTCGCGGCGGGTGTGCGCGTGGCATGCGCATTGAATGTGGGGGGAGGCGAAGCGCCAGGGTCGCGTCGCTCCGATTCTGCCAGAGAAGGCTCGATGATCGCCGCATGGCAGCGACTTCTTGGGTGAGAGCGGGCGACCGTTGAGTTCCGTTGGGGCGCAATGGGCTATATAAGGCTGAAGGAGCACTAATCCTTCCTTTCCTCGCAAATAGAGCGTCGAGAATGCAGGACTTCCCCTTTACCATCCCCGAGATCATCCACTTTGAAGACGTATACCTCTATGACCAGAACTGCACCGAGAACATGGTGCAGTTGGTATATAGGAGCATCGAGGACCACTTCGGCCGGCTGCTCCCCCGACGCTCCTCCCTACTGCAGCTGCTGATGTACTCCATCTGGAGGGCGTCACCGGGGCTTTACAACCCCCTGTCTGAGCAGCTCTATGACGAGGCCATGGGCAAGCTGCGGTCTCTGAGGCGCTTCGGCCTGATCTCCGCAAACCGGCCGGCTCGCTCGGAGGCGCTCGTCCGCGAGTGCTATGAGTTGAGGCTCGGGGTCAACGCGCGCGGGGGGAACCGAGGGCAGAGGTTGGATCTCACGAGGCCTCGGCTGGCGAAGATCTTTACCGAGTATCATGAGCAGTGCTCTCTGCACCCCCTTCCCCTGCTGTTGTAATTTTCCTTTTCTTTTTGTATGTATGGCTGAGGAGCCCATAATACCTTTTTTGAATAAATGAGATCTTTCCTTCGTTTTTGCAATGTTCCGTTGATTTTTATTAAATTAACAATAGACCTTAGGAAGAGTTTAAATTGCCCAAAAAGAAAAGCACATGCTAATAGATGATCTTATTAGCGTGGCCCGAGCTCCCCGGAGGCTTGTTGGTCTCCGTGCTCGGCACCGGGTACGGGGCTTCCCGAGCGCCGGACTGGTCATCTGCCGAGACGAGCATGATCTGGCCGATGGTCAGCTCGGCGGGAGGGGGACGCTGCTCCTGCTCGTGGTCGGCCTGCCGTTTGTCCCTTAAGTAGGCGGCGAGGTGCCCCGATCGGACGAGCTCCTTGATGTAGTCCCGGAGTTGCTTACAATCCTTCGTGGCGTGGCCCAGCGTCCGGTGGAAGGCGCAGTAAGGGCCCCGGGTTTGCTTCGAGGCCTGACGCGGGATTGGAGGGAACTTGAAGAACCCCTCGCCTTGGGCCTCCTCTAGTTACACTGCGAGGGAGACGTTGAGCGGGGTGTACTCCTAGAACTTCGGGCGATAGGGCTGCTGACGCTCCGGCCTTTCTTCCCGAGCCCTCTTCTTCCGGTCGAACCGTTCTGCTCGGGGGAGGTTCGCGTTCACCTCGGACTCCAGCTGAACCTCGCGCTCGGTCCACGTCTTGACCTCGGCCATGGTCTTAGGCTGTGCCAACGCAAAGGAGCGCAACCACTCCCTGTGCCTAAGACCAGATCTGAGCGCCGTGATGACGGTCTCGTCCCGGTGCTCGGGGACCTCGAGGAGGGCATTGTAGAAGCGGGTGATGTAAGCCTTGAACGTCTCTTTGTCCCCGCCCTTAATTGTGAAGAGGTAGTCGACCGTGCGCTTCTGCCGACGGTTCCCAACGAAGTGGCCGAGGAACTGAGTAGCCAGTTTGTCGAAGGTCGAGATTGAGCGAGGCTCGAGTCTTCGGAACCAGTCCCGACCAGAGTGGATGAGGGTGGCTGGGAAGGCCCTGCACTGGGCGGCGTCGGAATGATCCTGGAATTTCATCCCCGTGGTGAAAGCATCCAAATGGTCTTTGGGGTTGGTCTTCCCGTTGAACAGAGAGACCTTTGGGGGCTTGCTGCGCGAGAAGATATGGACAGCGAGCAGTCCCTCGGTAAACGGCTTGGTGAGCGAGTCAGTGGCGTACCTATCCCCGTCGCCCGAGAGGTTACCTTCTCGGCGCATGCCCTCGATCTTCTTTTCGAGGGCGTCGAGTCGGCCGCGGTACCTTGAGGATTCGGCGCCTTATGATCCCTGGCCTCTGCTGTGGGAGACCTGCGTCTGGGCGTATCCCCGGTTCCTCTTGATGAGGTCCCTCAGATCCCCGGGCGAGGTGGCTCTAGAGCAGTTGTGGCGAGCCCCCTCTATGCGACCCCATCGAGGGAGGGGGTGTCGATCATGCCTGTCGACAGGCGAGGTGGCTGACATCTCCTCAGGGGATAAGGGTCGCGAGGAGGCTTGAGGCGAGGCGCTCTGGCGGTGGATCTTGGCGTGGAGCCGTGGGGCGCCCAGCGGGCTTCAGGGAGTATCGGCTCATGGGATCTGTGGCCAGAGGTCGTAGCCTGCTGATGGTCAGCCGTGTCAACGAGGGCAGAGCCTTCTGGAGGCGGAGGAGCGACGATTTGGGCCCCTGGCCCAGCCGTCTGGACATGGACGAGCGCCTCCACGAGGGACTGTAGCCGATCTATTCGGCTGGCGAGGGCGTTGATGATGGTCGCCGGGGGAGGTTCATTCGCGCCTTCGGTGAAAGGAAGGCGGCGGCTGGTACCTGGATCTTTGGGGTGGTCGCTCGCCATATGGATGGAGATCGGAAGGCCAACTTTGTTTTTTTTTTGTGGAGTTTTTCCCACAGACGACGCCAACTGATGGAGGTCCTTTTCGGGTCTCCCTCAGATGTTGTCTTCCGTCGATCTCCCGGTGGATTTGAAAGGTGATCTCCTGTTGCGTGCGGGTCTCAATGGGTTTTGAGGAGATTGGTGATTTGAGGAGTTTAACGCCGTGTACCTGCAAAGAAGTCCCGGGATGGTTTGGTACCACCGAGGACCCTTCGACGATCAAGTTAGTACGAGATCCGAGCAGAGTAGCGGCTAAGTGGAATAAAAATGGCTTACTTGACCCCTCTGTGATGGGGGTTTATATAGTGGCGGTAGAACGCAGCAGCAGGCGCGAGAATCTCGCCGGCAGTTACGCTCCCGACGTCACGCCTGCGTAAAGAGCGGATCGTCCATTAATGGGGATCGTGATGGCGTGGAACGTAGGATGTTGATGGCAGAGAATCTGCGCATGGCGAGATTTGCGGAGCGGCGGTTAGCTTGTGAGTAGTGGAGTCGGTCGGTTGGAGGACCGAGGAAGATGGCTTCGGCCGGGGAGCTCGGGAACGAGCGAGAGGGCCGAGGAATCTTGGTCCTGTGGCAGATCGGGGCGAGCTTAGAGGCCGAGGAGGCCAATTTCCAAGGGGCTTTGAGATGAGCCAGCTTGTGCTTGCAGGTCGGGTACAGGAGTGGCCTGGTCGACCCCTGCGGCCCTTTCTTCTGAGCTCTGGGACACGTCATCTGCCACGTGTCCTGATCTTGGAGATCGCCAATACTGAGCATCATCAGGACTAAAAAAGCTTTGGATGGAAAAACTAACACCATTGGGGTTTTTGAAGTAAAGCACATGTTTTATGTTTAGATACCTTCTTCCATTCTGCCCCAAAGAGTAACTAACTAAGACCTGTATTTTAATTTTTTTGGGGAGTCAAGCCCGAGGAAAATTATTTGGTGTGCCCGCCATATACGCCCAGTCACGAGGGAGAAAGAAATAAGAACATGGATCCCATCAAGCTATTCGAAAGATGCTTGCTGTTCTCCATCTCTTTTCTCTCTCCTGCCCGGGTGAATTACATTCGGCACACCGAATAATTTCTCCAGGCTCGGATCAAATGTAGCATTAAGATCATGGTAGATCTAGGCCAGTCCACCCATGCCAAAACAGTCACAGCTAGGAAGAACCGGAACAACCTATTGTGACCGAGACAAGGAATGGATATGATTTAAATGGATAGAGTGACTCCTGGGTGAACCAATTGCTTCAAGATAGGATTTGCTTAGCTTTTTTTTCTTCTCGTCCTTTTCGGACTCTGTCGATGCATGGTATGTTTTGGAAGGGTTCTTGTTATCCCATGCATGTCATGCTTTCTCCTTTGGCAGGAATGGTATACTTCCTTGCAGCAAATAGGTTTGTTCAAGGATAATGATCGAAACGATTACTAATTGTGCAAAGAGACCCTACACATAATAAAACTATATCTTTCTTCCATCGAGCGACTCACGTATCATACATTTAACATTTGTTTGACTCCTAGAACTCATTTTTAGATGTTTTTTTGGCTCATCTCTTATTTAATTATTTGATTTAAGCATGAAAAATGATAGGGTTTACTCTACTCTTTTTCCAAATCCGAAGAAATAATCATGTAACTCCACGGATCATCCGTTATTGGCCCTTTTAGTTGGAAAACCTTGAGTGCGCATCAAGATTCATAACCCCAACAATTTTCTTCTTTCTTCATTTTGTGTATCATTACTATTCTAGCTAAAAGGCGAGAGAGTTTTCAAAGTGAAATCGTTAATCCGATTATCAAAAAGCACATGATATGAAAAATTCACAAAATTTAAAAAACTAAAATATAGAATGGCATAACTAACATTTTGGGCCAGAAGAATTCTGATAATTCTGAGAAAATAATCTTGCTAAAAAAATTCTCTATCAACAGTCCTTAAAACTCGATATACAGTTTGAACCAACATTAAAATTATTCTCAAATATTTGTTCATCGTCAGCATGTTAACATAAATTTGATGTCGTTTTTTTCTTGGCTGTTTTGTTCTTTCAATTCCTCACAGCAATTCTGCACTTCAATTTTAAAGCTAAAGCATCAAATAACATAGGTGGGTACCAAATAAGATAACTGGAAACTCGAGTATTGCTGGATTGTTGTAACTCAAATGGCAAGGGAGTTTTAAAATGATTTAAAATAGTATAGATACTAAACAATCTAGTTATATATTCTGAATATATGTAATTTTATTATATGCATTCAAACTTGTATCAAAAGGCTTATATTCTATACAACAATTTTTTCGAGTAATTAATTATCCTATACAACGTTAATTAATGAGTCTTGAAATTAAACTAGATTTTCAACTTATCAAGATCATTAATCCGTCTTGTTATGTCGAAAATTTTGGTATAAAAATGAAAACATATCTGTTTAAAACAGAATATCATCGCATTTATTATTTATAATTTTTTTGAAAATCCCAAATTTGTAATTAAAAATCAAATCAAATCAAATTTGTGAAAAAACATCGAAATCAAATTTCTGTATAAACTAAATTTCCTAAACAATATTAACTTCACAAATTTATAAGTCATTATATTTTTCCAAACAAAAGTTTTTTCTAAGAGAAAATTATATATATAAATATAGAGAGAGAGCAGGTAAATAGAAACCAGTAATACCATAAAAGGAATCGAAAATCATCTAAAAAGGGGAAAATCTCAAGCTTGTGGTGTGCATACAAGCAACCTTCAACAGCTCAACAAATCTTTTTCCTAATTCGAATTTTCAAATTTTCCGTGCATAGCACGTGCTTTGGCATCAGGGATGCAGGGTCCGATTCGGTTCCCCCCAACGGCGGCAAACCCCTAAATTAAGTAACCATCAGCTTACCCGTAACGCAATCTCTCTCTCTCTATAAAAACTCTCTCATCACAGGTCTCTCTCTCAAAACTCTCTCATCAGCGCTCTCTTTCTCTCTCTAAACTCTCTCTCTCTCTCTCTCTCTCTCTCACATCATCAATCGCGCGATCTTTCTCATCACCGGCTCTAACGATGGTTGGGGGTTCGTCGAGGAACAGCCGGATCGTTTGGGACCGATTCATCCCGGTTCGATCCGCCATCGACTTTGATTACGCGCGCTCTCAGTTGACGGCAGCGGGGAGTTCGAGATCCGCGGCCAAGGACGGGCCGGAAACCAGCACCTATCAAAAACTCCTCCGCGGACTCGTCAACAACAACCGGGACCGTATTCTGGCCTTCAACAACCTGAGCACGCTAGAGGTATCATCTGCCTTCACCCAAGATTTTAACTTTAGCAGTTTAGGTGGTAACCCTAGCCCTAGGCCATCGAAACCGAAAAGATTCGCCGCAGATTGGACGTTGGATGCCCCTGCCCTGGTCGATGACTTTTACCTGAACCTCATTGATTGGGGCAGCTCCAATATCATCTCTGTGGCCCTCGACAACACCGTCTACATGTGGAACGGTTTCGATGGATCGACTTCTCATCTTGGCCCTGGTGACGAGCGTGAGATGGGCTCCTGATGGGCAACATGTTGCCGTCGGGATGAACAATTCTCATGTCCAGCTTTGGGATTCGACCCGTAGTCGGTTGCTGAGGACGTTTGAGGGAATTCACGGGGGGTCTCGAGTTGGGTCCCTTGCTTGGCATGGGAGCAACATCTTGACCACTGGAGGAGGGGACGGGTGCATCCTTAACAACGATGTTAGGGCGCCGTCTCATGTTGTGCAGACTTATAGAGGGCACCGGCAGGAGATTTGTGGGCTGACATGGTCGGATTCGGCCCCCAAGCAATTAGCTAGTGGGGGCAATGATAACCTCGTTTACATATGGGATCGAAGGAAGCAGGACAAATGCGTTTTCCGGTTGAGTGAACATGTTGCTGGGGTTAGGGCATTAGCGTGGTGCCCATTGAAGGATAGGTTGTTGGCTACAGGCGGAGGTGAACGCGACGGGAGCATAAAGTTTTGGAACACACAGATGGGCACTTGCGTAAAGTCAGTTAAAGTCGGCTCTCAAGTGTGTGCTCTACTGTGGAACAGGCACAAGCAAGAAATTTTAAGCTCTTACGGAGTTGGTGAGGAACAACTAACTCTTTGGACTTATCCTTCTATGGCTAAGAAGGGACAGCTTGTTGGTCACAGTGGACGAGTTCTGTTCATGACTCGGAGCCCAGATGGCTCCTTTGTTGCAACTGCTGCTGGAGGAATTGACGAAACACTTAGGTTGTGGAAGATCTTTCCTCAGGAGGCTGCAAGTGAAGTGGCCTTCGGGGATTCTTATCGCATTCATATCAGGTAAGTTACCTTAATGCTTGACAACATACTCTAATACTGGTATAGTAAGGACAATCCTATTTCACTATGTTTGTCCTAGACATTTAGGATACTGCACCAACACCCATCATATACCCATATCAAGTTACCAATGGAGCACCCCTATTTTTAGATGCCGTTAAACTATGTTACTTGCTACCATATAAGAAGACAATAAGCCAATAACTAATTTCTTACATAATATTAAAAATGCATGATAATGTTTAAAATTATGTTATTATTGAAATTTTAGTTAAATATAAAATATATCATTTTATCATGAGAAATCAGTAACGTCATAAATATAGGTTTTTTTTGTCAGTTGTTACGTGCTACTTTCAAATATTTACTTTGTCAATTGTTATCATGTCTTATCCACATTTAGTATCGTATCCTTGCTTCATTTATATTCTTTGTTTACCCATGTTCTGTTTTCTTCCGGGTTATATCCGAATTGCTCATTTTACCGGAAAGGTTTGTGTCACAGATATGTATGTTTTGATTTGTTATGTATACCATTGTCATCTATTTTATTTTTTGAGTCTGTTTTAACATGCTAATCTAGGCTTATCATCTTGATAAAGAAGCCAAAGATCATTCTCATCTTAGTAAATTCAACTTAGCATGTTAACTTAGATACTAGCTTCTGGTTGGACTTTTTTGATGGAACTTTAGTAAGATAATTACCCTAAGATTCTCTTATTTTGTTTATTTCCCCTTATTTGTATTTTTTGTAGCAATTACAGATTTTTCAGTAGCTAATAGTTATAGACGAAGCACCCAAGTCTCCAAATATCCACACCTCCACCACACGAACACACATCATTCATCTTGTCGTCATGGATTCAACATTCTGCTTATGATGTCAAGTGATTTGCAAACATTTTGCCCGTTGATCTTTTTTCCGTTTGTTTCTTTATTGAAAAGCTTGTCCATTTTTGACTACTCCGAGGGGCATAAATTATAAGAATATCTAAACCTCATTACTTACGTCCATATGTTCCACGAGATCTCTTCGAGCTGCAAGGATTATACTTGTAACTAGGGTAACTTAATAAACTCTGCTGTTTTACTGATTACGATTTTTTAAAAAACTTTTTGAGAGATTTTACCCAACAATTATGTCACTTACAGGGGCATCCATCGTTAACTAAATCCTCGATCTGTTGCTGCATATTTGGTGAGCTAACTATTCTTATATCGTGAGATGAATATTTCCAGCTTACCAGCATTGTTTATTCAAATGGGTTATGGGATTCGATTCTTTTGCCACATTGCTAATTACGTCCTTTCATACATTGCTGTAAGTGGGAATGCCAGTTCCTTCTCATGTTCCATCCACATTGCTGGCTGTTGAGCCGAAGGTCTTACAGTTAGAGAATACTCCACATGCACGAGGTTTTTTTTGCGTGTTACATGTAAGTATCTTTTCCCCCCCCTTGAAAAATAAGAAATATATGATATTATTTTACAAACTAAGCCCGACTTCGATTCAACCTTATGTACCTAAAGAAATATTGTATATTGACACGTTCCGCTTTGTTAACCTACCTATTTGTGCTTTGCTGATTTCAAATGGCGATCACTTGGTATGCCGTTTATTGTCATTTTATCGTTTGGTATCTGCTCCTGTGCCTTTGCAATGCAATAGGGTAGTGCTTCTGACTGGAAAACATAATCACCACATGCATTTGGTTTTGAGATTCTTATGGATCAGCGAGTAAGATGAAGCAGGCCAGAAAAATAATCACCACATGCAGTTCATATTGCTAACATTTTAAGTCGATGGTATGTTTGTCTTCAAGAGGGGGAAAATTGAAGCGAATGGCAAGTTCCTTAAAATCCCCCAAAGCTCTTAGTGAGTATCTTGAATCAGATAAATATATCCAGTTAAGCATATTGTTTTATATAGGAATTCTAGACTGAACTAAAGAATTACTTTTAGTTTGAATTTTGTCCAGGATTTAGTTTTTCTTCGATTATTTAGATAGGTTATTAATGTGATTTGCGTAAGTAGAATCTGTCTCGCATTTTATACCTGCGTGATTTATGTAATGAAGGACCTTACATTTTCATGAATCTAACAAAATAATTGAGAAATTGTGCAGTATATATTATCTTCCTCTCGTTCTCCTCTCTCTATGCAGTTACCTTGATCTGACAAATATTTATTTTTCATATTCCCCATCATTTGGTACTGATTTGCCATTTCTCAATTTTGCAGGCTCGACTAACTTACTTTTCAGGCATGCTGAACTTCAATTCTGTCTAGATCGAAAAAGGAAGAAATACAAAAAGAAAACGCACATTGATGCGGAAATGATGAGCAAAAGAGAAAGAAGATGGAGAAAAGAAAAAGAAAAAGAAAAGGCAGAGATCATTCGTAGAATAAAGAGCACGGAGATCCTTCCAGGGTGTCCATTGCGAAGCCACCAAGAATATGCTCCAGCTACGTGAAGAAGGTAATTGCAAAATATACTGACTTCTATTTTACTTGTTTTCAAATGTCTTCGTTTATTTTTTGAGATAATAGGTGGAATAAATTAGCCACCCTTCCTTCCAATACTACAAGTTCGAAGAAATCTGGCATCATTCCATTCACGGGGTTCAAACTTGAGACCTCTTCCTAGTGAAGAGGCCACCTAACCAACTGAGCTATTAGTTCAGTGTCTTTGTATGTTGTTGATCTCAAATAAAAATATACGAGAATGTTGTTTTGCTTTATCCAATTTTTATAGATCCTTAAAGCCAATAGAATGAGTCTATGTTATATTTTATTTTTATAAAATGAGAAATGCTATATGAGAATGCATTTTCTTGAAAATCTCATTCCATAACCTAGGGAAATTGAAAAAGTCGAATTTTAAGCTATTACTATATCATGACCTTAGTAAGTTAATTGGGGCTATTCTCTAAAACAAATTCTAAACAAGTAAATAAAATATGTTAACCAAGTAACTCTACCACTTACTAGGAGCTTTAGCAATGAACTAGAATCCGGAAATACAATCGAGATTATAGTAGGTTGGCATCCTTACTTAGCATCTTTCTTAATGATTATTTTTGTGAATTGGAAATTGTAGCATTTAGGTGCATAGATCTTAATATCAAATCATGGCAGCGGAATAGATAGATCTACACATAAGGTTCTACAAGAATTATCTTAAGTCGAAAATTGTGGGATCGTTGTCCTCGCCCAAGTTACCACAACGAATTTTGACCTTCGTCTCTTTGCAATGGCCGAAGAGAAAACACATCCTTGATGAGCGTGAATCTCCCACGTGATCATCTCACAAGCCAACTCTCGATAGAACTTTTAGAAAAGAAGACGGCGGCTCAAACCCTAGGAATCTCTTAGATCCCTCATTTCTCTTATTATTAATTAGATTAAATTAAACCCCGGCCCTATATATCATATATATATAGGGGCCACTAGAAGAGATGGGTATTGGGCCGGGTGAAGCCCAACAACCAACATACTCCCACTTGCACCTTCGAGTGGGTGCCATAGCTCATTGAGCTGGTTCCCTGAACAGTTGACTCCCTGAGTCAATTATCTCTTTGAGAATCTTCTTTTCCGTCCTTATTCATAACCATACATGGTGCGAGGTGGACCGTTGAGAACCTGCAAGCGGGTAGCATTGCAACCAGATCCGTTAGGATCGACACAAGGATCTCCCTAAAAGAAAAACAACATAAACTAAATATATGTTAGGTTCGCGAAATCTCATGCCCTAGATCCGATCAGGCATGTCTGCCTAAGTACCTTCGATTCCTTTCGGAAGTGTACTTGAACACCGCGGTAGTTTCTTGATTCATCGTACTCTTAAACTTGGCCACCATGACGTCATAAGAGTTGGCCATGAGACGCAATCAGGAGACATCCTAATGGATCTTTCTCCGGGTTCATATAGCTACGTTTGCTATTTTCCCGCTTTCATGACACTGCCCTGAATGTGCGGTATATAGTCATTGCCACAGAAAACAGCAGCCAAAATAGCCGACGCTCATAACATGCCTACCCAGACAACCCAGTGTCGCTAAGGGTATATTGACTTCCCGTCCTTCCGTGAAGGAGGTCGTCATAAGGGTTCACACAGTATGGGAGATGGGATCTATCTCTCAACCTTCTTATGTGCACGGTCTCATCGCATGTCGTATGGCAACATACTACGGTATAAAATTCTCTTCCTAAGAGCATATGCCATTAAAGTTATACCGTACGGACTCAAGTCTAATCACCCTGTGATTGACTTATCCGGCTTTATCGCCCTACGATATGCGTGGGATCTCCTGACAAGCTCGCATCCTGTGCGACAAGTCAGACCCTTAGTCCGGTTATATGTAAAATAGGTAAAGTGGTCATGAGATAGCCACTTCGGTCGTTCGGCATATAGCATATACCAACCCCATCCTGATCTAGTCAGGACGACTCTGTTAAGCGCTCCCATTGTCGCCATAACATGTATGCATCAATACGGTCACTGCTCCGAGCAGATGACGTCTTGCACTTGGTCTCACTTTCGTATGGTTTCCTAGCATAAAGGGGATCTCTCGTGTGAGGAAGAGTTTCTATCTACGTATCTTTATTAAATATCGTGTACCCCGTACACTTAAATTTGTACTCCATGCCAGAAATAGTTAAACAATATAGACATATCCATCCCAGATAATAAAGAAAGAAAGCAACACACCATCAATCATAAAATATACGTCTATAAAGTCGTCACACACAAATGAATAATGTCAAACGTAATAAGAAGTCACTACATGTCTAAATACATGGTCGTCACCAAGGATGTAGCCTTAAGGCCTTAGTATGCTGTACAAAACGCTTCTCGGCAATTCCTTTCGTCAGTGGGTCCGCGACCATCTAAGCCGTAGAGATGTATTGCAGCTTGACTTCCTTTCTCCTGCCTTCTAATAAAATGGTACCGACTTTGAATGTGTTTTGACTTGCCGTGGTACTTCGGATCTTTCGAGCATGTAATGGCCGACATGCTATCGCAACTAAGGATCACCTATTGCTTTTCTAAGCTAGAGAGTTGAGACCCATTTTCCCCATTTTTTAATGTTTTGGAGTTTTGAGATGAGTTTGTTGCGAGAAATCCGCCGAAACGCGGCCAATAGAGCACTTATATTTTTAGGTTTTTAGATACCGGTAAACTAAGCTACCATTCAAGAAAATAATAAGCAAATAACTAATTTCTTACATAATATTACAAGTGCATGATAATGTTTAAAATTATGTTATTATTGAAATTTTAGTTAAATTATAAAAATATCATTTTATCATAAGAAATCGGTAAAGTCAGAAGTATAGGTTTTTTCTTGTCTCCTAGTTATGACGTGCTATATTCAAATATTTACGCTGGCAATTGTTATCATGTCTTATCCACATACAATATTGTATCCTTGCTTCATTTATATTCTTTGTTTGCCCATTTATGTTTCCTTGCAGGTAATATCTGAAGGGCTTATTTTGCAGGTAAAGTTGGTGTCATAGCTAAGTATGTTTTGATTTGTTAAGTATACCATAGTTATATATTTTATTTTTTTGTCTGTTTTGACTTGTTAATCGGCTTATCTTCTTGAAATTTTAGTTAAATACTTGTCATGCTAACGGCGGCTGGGGTTCGAGATCCAAAACCAAGGACGGATCTGAATCCCAACACCTATCAGAAACTCCTCTGTGGACTCGTCAATAACAACCGAGACCGCATTCTGGCCTTCAACAATCTGAGCACACTAGAGGTATCATATCCATATTTCACCCAAGATTTCAACTTTACTAGTTTAGGTGGTAACCCTATCCTAGTGCATCGAAATCTAAAATATTCACCGTAGATTGGACATTGGATACCCCTTCCCTAATCGATGATTTTTACCTGAACCTCATCGATTGGGGAAGCACCAATATCCTCTTCATGGCCCTTGACAACACCGTTTACTTGCGGAACGGTTCAGACACGTCGATATCTCAGCTCTTGACCGTCGACCCCGATGTGGGCCCGGTAACAAGCGTCAGCTGGGTTCCTGATAGGCAACAACACGTTGCCGTCGGGGTGAACAATTCTCGTCTTCAGCTTTGGGATTCGACGTGTAGTCGGTTGCTGAGGACGTTTAGAGGAATCCACTAGGGGTCTCGGGTTGGGTCGCTTGCTTAGCATGTGAGCAACATCTTGACCACTGGAGGAGGGGCTGGGTGTATCCTTAACGACGATGTTAGGGAGCGGTCTCATGCTGTGCAGACTTATAGAGGGCACTGCTGACGTGGTTAGATTCGGGCCCCAAACAATTAGCAAGCGGGGCCAATGACAACCTCGTTCATATATGGGATCGAAGGAACCAGGACAAATTTATTTTCCGGTTGAATGAACATGTTGCAAGGGTGAGGTCATTAACGTGGTGCTCATTGAAAGATAGGTTGTTGGCTACAAGCGGAGGCGAACACAACGGTGTGTAAAGTTTTGGAACACACGGATGGGCACTTGCGTTAACTCAGTTAAGGTCGACACTCAAGCGAGTGCACTAATGTGGAATAAGAACAAGCAGGAGATTTTAAGCTTTTATGGAGTTGGTGAGGAACAACTAGCACTTTGGACTTACCTTTCTATGGTTAAGAAGGGACAACTTGTTGATCACAGTGGACGAGTTTTGTTCACCTGGAGCCCAGATGGCTCCATTGTTGCAACTGCGGCTTTCCTCAAGAGGCTACAAGTGAAGGGGCCTTCAGGGATTCTTATGGCTTTCCTATCTGGTAAGTTGCTTTAATGATCGACAACATACTTTAATACTGGTATAGTATTGACAATCCTATTTCACTATGTTTGTAAAAAGAAATAAGCACATGAGGCATGTGATGGGCAAAATGCTATTTTGTAAAGCCGAAGGGGCTATGTGTAAACTTGTAAGTCTATATAAGGCAACATTATGATGAAATGAAAGAGAAGAATTCATTTCCCTCAAAGAATATTAGGGTTTTGTGCCTCCTTCTTCCTCAAGGTTTTAAACTTCTTTTTTTTGAATTAAATCAAGAGTTTTAACTTTTCTTTTTCTAAAAAGAAATAGTTTTTCACCATAAAACTTTCGAAGGGGAGCTCAGATCTCCCATCAAATCTGTAAAAGGGAGATTTTTCACCGTCCCTTTTCTCCAAGATCTAACAAAAAGAGAGGAGGTAGAAAGAACCCATCTCAAAAGAACCCATTTTAGGGAAGTCTAAGGCCTGAAGAGGAAGAAAATGGACATCTTTTCACCGTCTAAGATCTAAACCCTTTGAGAGTTTAACTCCAAATCAATTTTGAGGGGCTTAACTCCAAGTCCAAGATCCAAATCCTCAAAAGAGTTTAACCTCAAATCCAGATCTTTTAGGAGTTCAATGCCAAATAAAAATCCTTCTTTTTCTAGGAGTTTAACTCCAAAGTTCTTCACGAGTTTAGCTCCTAGCGGCCGCGCGCCGGGTGTGACCCGCTGGCGCCCACGTGCCATCTCACACGTCCTTAGGATGCTTCTTACCCTACTTTTTCCCACACGCTCCACACTCAAAACACATTTTCCGTTAGAAAAAAGATATCTCTAAGGATAAGCTCAGCCCTCAACACAACTCTCATCTCCTACACGATAAAGATGGACGCCAGGATGGTCCTCTAGGCCAGTATCGGGCGACAGTGGGAGGAGCTGCCACCACCATTTAGCTCTATTCTGTTCGTGCCAGCCAACGCTATCCCGCCTCCTCAGGCCCCTGTAACAGACAAGCCGGCCTCGAAAGGCAGGAGGCTAAATGTGGTGATCTCAAGAGCGCCCCAATCTAAATGCAAGCCGGTGTTCGAACGGCTTTCCTTGTCCTCAGCTGGGGTCAAAGCCGTCGGAACAAAAGAGTTGCCAGATATCGCGGGCAACCTCAGGCGATGCCTTCGGTGAGTGCGCAAGCGAATGTTTGTTTTAAGGCTCTCTACCAGCCGACCCACAACGGCTTTCCGAAGAGCAGAAGTCTGCCAGGTGCTCAAATCGGAAAACTGAGGCAGAAGCGGCTTAGATATAAAGCTAACAAAAGGGCTAGAGCTCCGGCCAAGTTAAATTTTGTGAAGTTCCAAATCTCGGATTGCCCTATAACCATGGCCGTGTCAGTCGTGAAAATCCGCAATTTTTTCGAATTTAAAGTGGGTTCAGAAGAATGCGATGTCTGCCAAAATCAAGAGGACCGCATTCGAACTGTGCTGCGAAAGGACATGTCCAAGCCCAGCCTAAAAGGCGTGACACCCTCTCTTCAGAAGTTCACCAAGTATTTCGTGCAGCGCGAAAGCAGCGGGACAAAACCAGAAAAGAAGCGCCAGCACCATCCAAGGATCCATCAGGGCCAACCGTCTTCAGTCGTCTGTCCTTTTCTGAAAGGGAGGGGCCACGATGGTGGCCCGAGAAATCAGTCGTCTAAAATAAAGAGATGGCTGGATATGTGATCCACACCGTCTATATGATCGGCACACGCAGCAAGAGTAAGAACGGGGCCACCACGTCTCAAGCCCAATCTGGCTCGAATGTGGCTGCCACTTCCCAAGATTGGCCGCCTCCTCAGGATGATGAAAACGCCATCGCGGAGGCTGATAAGTAGAAGGACCCCTCAGTCCACATGGAATCAGGCTCGGAAGGCGAAGATGAGCCAATCTTCCATCCCAGGACCGCAGAGCAGCAACTTCTCCAAGAATTCCAGAAGCAGCCCAGAAACAAAGACAAGGAGATGACCAAGCTCTACTAAAAAATTGACGATTTGACAAACGCTGTCTTACTGCTGACGACCTAGGTTGCCTCTCAGCCGCCCAATCAAGCGCAGGGCTCTGCTCATGAATCGGGAAATGGTGCCCCGATGTAGCCAACGCTTATTCCCTCAAATACAAAGGTGGGTGAGCCGCATGAAAATCGGCCACATTCCGCCACAAGAAATGTCTCGACCACCGTTGACAGCCTTCCGTCAACGCAGGATCAAATCATGGATTTGTTCACCAACAAAATCAAAACATTGGTGGCTGAGGCCGAGACACAGAAATAGGCTGGCAGCAGTGGGAGACTATACCCGGCATAATACGATCTTATGGAGTTTCTCAATGGTTATGTTGTCCTCAAATTTGAAAGGTTCGATGGGACGGGAAATGCGAACCGGCACGTTGTCCAATTTAAAGCATCATGCACGAACACTGGGGGCATTGATGCGCTCCTCCGTCAGTTTGTCAAGAGCTTGACCGATGTTGCTTTCGATTGGTATGCAAGCATACCAGATGACTTGATCACGATGTTCGCTCAAATAGAATCCATGTTCAAGCAAAAGATTCATAAGTGTCAGCGATAAAATCACTATTGTCGATCTTGTAAGGATCGAGCCAAAGAACAATGAAAACAACACCGATTTTATAGTCCGATGGCACAATCTCTCTGTCAAATATGAACTGTCGTTGGAACAAGATCAATCTGTTAGTCTTTTTTATAGAAAATCTGAACAACTGGATGAAATCTATCCTGTGCATCGCAAGCCTCAAAACATTCTAAGAGTTGACTAAGAAGGTTTAAATGTTGGAACGCTCAAAGCCCGAATCTGCTCAGGATCTTCAATTCACAAACAGACTGAGATATCAGAAGGACGACAACCGGAAAGATGAAAGTTCCAACAGCACCGATTCTCTCAATAAGTGGAGAGCGGGCGGAGCGAAGACTAACAAACCCCGAGAGCCAACTTTGGAGGAAAGGAGAAGTAAGGTTTATTTCTTCATAAGAGGCAAGGTTCACAAAATATTCAAAGATGCTATGAAGAATGGCCTGCGGCTGCTGGAACCAAAGAGGACGAGTGAAGCAAACAAGACCGATCATCCCAATTTTTGCCCATACCACCGAGTGTTGGGACACACTATTGAAGACTGTTGCATTTTCAAGGATTGGGTCGAGAAACAATGTAAGGCGGGAGAAGTCTCATTATCCCTTGGCGTGTTAACAAACAATCAAGCCGCGACCGCCAATTTTATACAAACAGAGACCGAGATATTTCGGGAATTGGTTGCTCGCAATTGTTCACCCTTCCCTGAAAGGGGCAAACCATAGTGACAATCCAAAGGCCTAGCGAATAACGTTGACAATGATGGGACAACGGACAGATGCGCGATCCATACGGTCTACATGGTTGGACCTGGAGAAACGAACCCTCCTACACTTCACAGCCATGGTGATGATATGGTTGACGCCGTCCAATACTGGTTCGGTTCAGATAATGATGAGGATCCTGCTTGAGCTGGTAAGCAAAAAGAGCCCATGGTTCTTGGAGAATCAAGTTCAGGCGATGAGGATAGCTTAGTCATCGTCCCCAAAACTACAGAACGAGCGTTATTCCAATGGCTTCAAGAGCAAATTTCAGGATTGTGATAGGGAGTTGGCTAAGATCCGTTCCAAAGTCGACGATCTGGTGAATGTTGTGGCAAATTTCGCAATCCGAGTCCTTTAAGTGCAATCATAACAAAATCAAAATTTGGTCCATGAATTAGGGATTGATGTCCCAAAGCAGCCATCGGCTATTCCCTTCGGTCTAAGAGCGGAATACCTTCACGAAAGTCGATGGCGACTAGCCCCGAGGAAAGTCCTGACGACTGCGATCAGTTGACACGGGACAGAATCAAGGGAAAGTCATCAGCGGATCCCGAAACTCTTCAAGACTTGAAAGAGTTCAGATGGAATATGCGGGTTCTGAATCTCTTCTAAACTTCCAATATAACAAGTCCAGATATCCGGAGAACAACAACCGCAAAAGTGGGCTTCTAAAGGACACTGAATCATTTAATGCATCTACGACCAAAGCAGGCGAGAAACATGCAGGCCTAATGCCGAAAAGCCTTGAAAACCAGTGTTGGGAGGGGAGGGGAGGGGAATCGTCTCTAGAAGAGATATTGACTAAGGTCTATTCTTTCAGAAGAGACAGAGTCCGTAAAATATTCAAAGATGCCTTGAGAAATGGTCTGCAATTGCCTAAATAGAAAAGACCACATGAAGCAAACATGACTGATGATCCTTTGTATTTCCCATATCAGAGGATGGTGAGTCATACCCTCGAAGACCGCTTTGTCTTCAAGAAGTGGGTTGAAAAACAATATAATGAGGGAGTGGTTTCATTAACCAAAGATGCATTAGCAGAAAATCAAGCTACGATTGTTTGCTCCGTTCGAACGAAGACCAAAACCCTCTGGGGGCAGACGGCTCAATCGCCCGCTCCAGAAAATGACCCGGTCCACCGCAGTATTTACGGGACACACGTACACGTCTCTCCAAATGGACAAAGAGAGTATTGAAATACCGTGAGATCAAAGTTCAAGGATTTTTGAATTAGCGCACAACTATGACCTTTAGGTTATTAAATTGGGAAATAAAAGAAAAATAATGTAAAAATAAACGGTATGTCCACAAGCAAAATGTGTATGGATGAAAACCCGAAAGGGCTCTATGAGTAAAAACAGCAGGACTGCCGGCGAGTTTGTGAAAACCCGAAAGGCGCAAACTCGTGAAAAAGAGACGAAAATATACTCGCAAAGTCCTCTCGACCTTGTGAGGAGAATATTCCTGCGTGAGATCATTACGACTCACAAATGAGCAACATACTTAGGAATCCTCACGATTCCTAAGGAGAATATACACCTGCGAGATCCTCTCGACTCGTAAAGAGAAAATGCTTTTATGAGACCTTTATAACTCATAGAATTGAAGAGTCTGAGGTGATAGGGATCTAAACGTGTCTCCTAAGCTATCGCTTCCCAACGGGCAACGACAGATGATGAATCGCTCCTGGTGCTACGCTTCAGTATTAGCGGCCGACCTAAAATCCAAATCTCCAAAATTCTTCCAGCCCTACGGTCAGACCCCAAATTGATTACCGTATACAATTCACGGGCTTAAATAATCCTCATCACACCTATGCCCTACAGCAATCACCAGCCCCGCGGCCGGTCTCCGCCATCAGAATTTTGCTTTATTTGGGAAGACCCACTCATGTGTCCTCACAATACATGAGGAGAACAAAGCTTATGAGATCTCTCGACTCGTAAGAAAACACCTTCATGGGATCCTTACGACTCACAAGGGAAAAACACACTTGGGGGTTCTCACGACTCTTAAGGAGAAAATACACTTATGAGATCCTTTCGACTCGTAGGGAGAATGTTTTTATGAGATCCTTACGGCTCATAAAATTGAAAAGCTTTACAGGACAAGGACCTGAATTTGTTTTCTAAGCTGTTGCTATGCAACAGAAAAAGGCAAGTGATGATTCGTTCCTGGTACCACATTCCAGTGTAGCAATGTTGATACCAAACTAAAACCAAAATCACCAAATTCTCCCATGACAAATAATGATTCGCCCATGGTACCATATTTCAGTGTAGCGATGTTGACGCCAAACCAAAATCAAAATCCCCAAATTCTCCCATGGAAAATGATGATTCGCTCCTGGTACCACATTCCAATGTAGTGATCTTGATGTCAAACAAAAATCCCAAATTCAAAATCCCACACTGCAATGCCTCAAATTCAAAGGTCCCGCTAAACAAGGCAAGAATCGGACAAATCAAACTAAAGTCCTACCCGGAAGCGCTTCCAAGCTCAAAAGTCCCGCCGGACAGATTGGAACCTCCCAAAACAAATCAAACCAACCAATTCCAACTATCTTTACGTCACATACTGACACTCCGTCTCGGGGAAATATCAAACAGACACTCCGTCTCGGGGAAACGTCAAACATACATTCTGTTTCAGGGAAACATCGCATACAGACATTTTGTCTCGGGGAAGTGTCAGACAGTGACACTCCGTCTCTGGGATACGTCATACACCGACACTCCGTCTGGGGGAAATGTCAAACATCAACATTCCGTGCTGGGGGAACGTCAACCAGCGACACTCCGACTCGGGGAAACGTCAAACAGCGACACTTCGTCTCGGGGAAACGTCAAACACTCCGCCTCGCGGATACGTCATACCCCGACACCCCGTCTCGGGGATACGTCAAACAGCATACACTCCGTCTCGGAGATACGTCAAGTATCGACCGTCCATATCGTAAAAAGGGCAGTGCCAGCCTCCCAAAAGCAGGAACCAATTCAAGTCAACTTCCATGCCATCAATTTCATGCACACGACCCATATATGTAGTGCGCATTCATTGATGGGGGCCACTTTGTTGGGGTTAAAATTTACATCCCATTGACCAAAGGTCAAAAGTCAGTCAAACCGCGAACAGGTAAGCCCAAGCCAAAGCAAACAGACCCTATTGTCGAATCCAAGCCGGGTCCACTGTTGAATCCAAGCTGGGCCCACACCCGAATCCAAGTTGGGCCCATGCCCGAACCTAAGTCCAAACAGGTGGGCCTAAGCCCAGACCGGCCCTATGCCAAGAAAGTACAACAAATAAATGCAATATTTAAATAAATGGGCAAAAAACCAAATTTTTGTAAAGCTCATGGCTCATGTGCAAAAAGAAATAAGCACATGAGGCATGAGATGGGCGAAATGCCATTTTGTAAAACCCAAGGAACTATGTGTAAACTTGTAAGCCTATATAAGGCAAACATAATGGTGAAATGAAAGAGAGGAATTCATTCCCCTAAAAAATATTAGGGTTTTGTGCCTCCTTCCCCAAGGTTTTAGAATTTTTTTTTTGAATTAACTCAAGAGTAACTCTTTTTTTCCCCAAAAGAAATAGTTTTTCTTCATAAAATCCTCGAAGGGGAGCTCAGATCACCCATCAAATCTCTAAAAGGAAGATTTTTAATCCTTAATCCCACCGTCCTTTTTCTTCAAGATCCAAAAAAAGAGGAAGAAGCAACCCATCTCAAAAGAACCCATTTTAGGGAAGTCTAAGGTTTGAAGAGGAAGAAAAGAGACCTCTTTTTGCTGTCTAAGATCTAAACTTTTTGGGAGTTTAACTCCAAATCAATTTTTGAGGGGCTCAACTCCAAGTCCAAGATCCTAATCCTTAAAGGAGTTTAATCCCAAATGCAGATCTTTTAGGAGTTTAACTCCAAATAAAAATCCTTCTTTTTCTAGGAGTTTAACTCCAAAGTTTCTCGGGAGTTTAACTCCCAATCTAGGGGCTAAGCCCTTTTTTCTGTTGGGAACGTCAACACGCATACTGCATATTGAGTTCGCATGACCAGTTTTACCCATCAATCAGAGGTTCTCTCGCGCTAAAAGGAAGGGGTAATTAACGGCAACTTAGTCCGCGGCCATCGGAGATTCGGACTACAATCAATAAACCCCGGCATACCCCAGTCTGGGGGAATCTGTAACACCCCTGATAAGCGACGCGTATTCCTATCTCAATAGGGCGACGAAAAACACCCTATAATATCATTTTATCATTATAAATCAGTAGGTTTTTTTGTCTCCTATTTGTGACGTGTTACTTTCAAATATTTACTTTGTCAATTGTTATCATGTCTTATCCACATTCAGTATCGTATCTTTGCTTTATTTATATTCTTTGTTTGCCCATGTTCTGTTTTCTTGCAGTTTATATCTGAAGGGCTAATTTTGGAGGAAAAGTTTGTGTCGCAACTATGTATGTTTTGATTTGTTATGTATACCATTGTCATCAATTTTATGTTTTTGAGTCTGTTTTGACTTTCTTATCTAGGCTTATCATCTTGATAAAGAAGCTAAAGATCATTCTCATCTTAATAAAATTCAACTTAGCATGTTAACTTAGAACTAGCTTATGGTTGAACTTTTTTGATGAAAATTTTGTAGGATAATTATCCTAAGATTCTCTTATTTTGTTTATTTCCGTTTAACTGTAATTTTTGTATCAATTACATATTTTTCAGTAGCTAACAGTTACAGGCGAAGCACGTCCAAGTCTCCAACATCCACACCACCACACGAACACGCATCATTAGTCATGTAGTCATGGATCCAACATTCGGCTTATTATATGTCAAGTGATTTGCAAACATTTCGCTCGTTGATTTATTTCCCATTTGTTTCTTTATTGAAAAACTGTTTATTTTGTAATCACTTTGAGCGGCTTAAATTATAAGAGGTTTCTAAACCTCATTACTTTCATCCATATGTTCCACAATATAACTTCGAGCTGCATAGATTATACTTGACACTGGGTTAACTTGGCAATAATTTTTGGAGAGATTTTCTCAGTTGATTATTGCTCTTGAATTATGAGCATGCTACTAGAACTACAGTTCAGATATACCAGTTCCCAACAATTCTGTCACTTAAACAGGCATCTATTAATTATGGTTACCAGTACCCTTGATCTCTAGCTGTATATTTGGCGAGCTTAATATTCTCGTATTGTAAGGTCGATGTTTTTTCCAGCTTGTTAGCATTTTATAATCCATTGGTTCAAAATTACGTCCTTTCATACAATGTTAAAAGCGGAAATGCCAGTTCCTTATCTTGTTCCATGAATGAGGTATGGCTATTTCGAGTGCTACATATAAATATCCTTTTTATTTTCTCAAGAAATAGTATGTTTTTTTAACGAACTAAATCTGACTTGGATTGAAGCTTATGTACCTAAAGAAATATAATATATATATCGACATGTTCCACTTGTTAACCTACCTATTTGTGATTTGCTGCTTTTAAATGGCAATCACTTGGTATGCCGTTTATTGTTAATTTATTGTTTCCTTTTGCATAGTAAGATTTGTATGCAGCTATTGTGTGAAAAGATGCCTTAGCAGTGAATACCTCGTTTTTGCCAACATGCATTTGGTTTTGAGATTCTCATAACGTTCATATTGGAGCTGTGCAATGGTGCATAGCAGGGTACAGTTTTTGCCAATATTTTAGGTTGATGGTATGTCCATCTTCAAGAGGCCAGGGAAAATTGAAGCGAATAGTAAGTTCCTTAAAATTCTCCAAATTCTCCAAAGCTCTTAGCGGGTATCTTTTGGAAACAGATTATGGATATCTAGTTAATTAAGCATATTGTTTTATATAGGAATTCAAGACTGAACTACAGAATTACTTTCAGTTTGAATCTTGTCCAGGATTTAGTTTTTCTTTGATTATCTAGATAGGTTATTACTGTGATTCGCGTAAGTAGAATCTGTCTCGCATTTTGTACTTGTGCGATATATGTAATGAAGGACCTTCCGTTTTCATGAATCTAACAAAATTATTAAGAAATTGTGTAGTATATATAATCTTCCTCCCGTTCTCCTCTCTCTATGGAATTCCCTCGATCTGATCTATATTTACTTTTCATATTCCCCATCATTTGGTACTGAATCCCCATTCCTTAATTTTGCAGGTTAAATTAACTTACTTTTGAGGCTTTCTGAACTTCATTTTTGTCTAGGTCAAAAAAAGGGAAGAAATACAAAAAGAAAACACACATTGATGGGGAATGACAAGAGCAAAAGAGAAAGAAGATGGAGAAGAGAAAAACAAAAAGAAGAAAAAGCAGAGATCATTCGTAGGATAAGAGCACAAAAATCTTTCCAGGGTTTCTATTGCGAAGCCACCAAGAATATGCTCCAGCTATGCGAAGAAGGTACTGTTAATTCTATTGGAAACTCGTTAAAAAAAATTCAAACTCGATGTAATTGCATAATATACTGCTGTTTTACTCGTTTCATGTTGTTGATCTCAAATAAAAAGAAATTCCGGGATCAATGATTGTATCATGCAAAATAGAAATACTTTTTCTTGGGTAAAGGAACATATGACTTGATCTAATATATGAGAATATTGTTTTGTTTTATTCATTTTTATAGTCCCTTAATGCCATTAGAATGAGTCTCTGTCATATTTTATTTTTTTACTCGAATTTTATGCAATTACTATATCATGACCTTAGGAAGTTTTTTTTTTTGGGGGATGAAAATGACCTTAGAAAGTTGATTGGAGCTATTCATTAAAACAAATGCTAAACAAGTAAATAAGATATGTTAGCAATGAACTAGAATCCGGAAAAACACTCAAGATTATAGTAGATTGGCATCCCTACTTAGCATTTGACTCCATAATCATTAAATTCATATCTAATCAAAAGCCACACTATATATCAAATTTGTCGGATTGAAGCTGTTTCCATGTAATCTCCATAACAAACAAAAGATACACGCACAAAAAAAAAATCTTGAAAACCCTTGTTACCAAAACCTAAAAGGTTACCACAGTACTCTTGTGAAAACAAGTGAGAAATACACTGCCAGGATCCACTAAGAGCATGGGCACAATATCGATGTGCATGTGTCTATTAGACTGAATGGCTACTCTTATGTCAGCCACAAGAGACAAGTGGTTACTTAGCACCAACGAGGACGCCATTAGAAAACTGACGAACTACCTGCCTCGTAGCCATGGTCTCAAAATCTTGCTCTTGTCAAATATGGAGATTTTATGCAATCAAGGGTCCTTAGACACCACCAAATAAACACCCAGTATGAAGATTTGAGTTTGAAATTTCAGATGCTTTGGAATTCATGATGTTAGGAATGTATGGACTTACAAAGCTGATTGCTGTTCGGGTCGACGTGTTAGAAATTCTTCACATGTAGCGTTAGTGTTTCTTTCGTTTCAATAAACAAGATCATCACCGTCACTCTCGTAGTGAATTATGATTTTACGTACACATTTTGTTGATCTGCACTATGGTAATTTCTCCTGAAAGTACATTGATGGAATATATATGTATTTCACATAAGAGAATAACGGAGGAAAGATGCCATAGGAGGGAATTTCCTCCTATGGCGTCGAAAAAATACACATTCCCTCATTTTTTTTCGCCGATCGGCACCCACCATCTTCATCGTTATCATCTAAGATGCGGGTACACCAAATTTCATGTGATTCTACAACCATTTCACCATTGATTTAGCAATGTAAAAAGTTCTATTGTCGGTAAACCGTTAATTTTGAACCCACTAAATTAACGGTGAAATGGATGTAGAATCACATGAAATTTGGTGTACCCACATCTTAGATGATAACGATGAAGATGGTGGGTGCCGATCGTCGGAAAAAATGAGGAAGGGTGTATACGCCATCCCTCCTATGGCCTCTTTCCTCCATTAAACTCTTCACATAATTAATTTCAATATATCTCGTTCGTTTGTTTTTGAAAAATGTGTACGATCATGACTTGTGACATGATATGTACAGATTGAACAAATGCCTAAAAAATGAAAAATTAAACGCGGTTAAGATGGAAAGTGTTCAGTCCAGCGAATAGTTGAGATTTCACCTCGATTTTGATTTCATGATATTCAACACATGTAACACTAATGGCGTGGTTTAAATCCATCAATAAACCACTCCATGTAGATTAAGTTATTGACTATCACATTTTTCTTGACTTGGTCGAGTGATTTTCCTTATTCTGTCTATTCGAGAGATCATCATATGCACGTCAAATGTAGTCGTTCTCCCTGAACTAGTATTTGATGAACATGCAACAATTGCATTCATAGGAATGTTCAGGATGTGCTATCAATGTCTCCCCCCCTAAAAAATAAACAATTATTGGTTGAATTTAAATGCTTGAAGTTTTTCATGATTTTTGCTATATTGCTTAAATTTATCTTGAATTTGTGCAGGGCGGATGTCCATGCTGTCATGCTAACTTTTCAGTTTCAACTTGTATGGCAGCAATCGTGAGTCAGAGAACCGGCGATGGTCAAGCTTATAAATTGGAAAAATATTCTGAAAAATAAAATTTATTAGACTTTCGTTATTAATGTAATTTGGAATATTGTCACTCTCTCAAGAATCAAAGCAGCTGATTTTTGACAGCATCTTCCTTAGACTGATAAGGCAGAATTAGAGTCCAAAATTGTCTTGTATATGGCTTACCAGCAATGTTTGACAACTGGACATTGTACGATTGCATGGTCAATGTACTTCTCATATGCACCACAGAATGGACAGATGCTATCAACATTGCACCCACTTCAGCTGCCACCAAAAAGTTCTACTTGTGGGCCTGCACATGACTGCTGAAAGCCATGATAGAGTTGAGGAAAATTTTAGAGTATCCGCCAGAATTAGATCCTTGTACACTTTTTTAACAATGATATGTGACGAATCAGCGGTGCCCCAACCCACAGTATCTTTCTTAGACCGATAAGGCAGTGGTAGAGATTTAATCGAACATGTCAAGACATCACCAAACAGAACATCATTTTTCACATTATCCGATCTATCATCAACGAAAACCCTTCTCGATATTTGGAAAAGATTAATGTCTGCCTCTTTCATAGCGGTATTGAACCAATCTGCTTTACTTAGAGAATACAGTGACGTTAACAAGATGTCTACCTTAACTGATGCAATCCAACATGGAGAAATGAAGAAAGTATGGAATGTCTTGAACCTACAAAGTGATGCAGTGATGTTGCTAGCTTCGAAATCCAATAATATGTAGACATATCATCCTAGAGCTTCAGATTGTGGAAGCCTTCTCTCTCAGCTTCTGCGGTTTAAGGGACTTCCTTTGGGCATTTCCTCATAGGGTTCATAGGTAGTTTCATTGCTTCGTTTCGGATTGGGAACCAGCTATTTTCCTTCCTACTTTTATGATGCTCTGGGAGCATCTGACAGCACATCTCACGTGCAAAGCAAGTGAAAAACCAACACCAAAGCCCTTTGTTTTACACCGTTTGGCTGCCGATAGTGACCGTTGATTTTAAGATTAAAAAATTCTGGCCGTTGATCTTAAAAGCAGGGACTCCGGATCCCGTTGTTTCATCTTTAGAAACCCAACTCGATTCTTGTGTACCGAACACAAATCAAACCCAATAGCAATAACTCATCTCCATTTCCTCCACTATAATTATTCATCATCATTATCGTCAATCTCAAAAATCCCAGCAAATAAAGAAACCCGTTCATCTTTAACAATATCATACCTGTAAACTCATGTGGCCTCTCTCTTCATACTGTCTGAGATTGGTTGACTGATGCGAAAAGAATTTTGGCATATACCTTGGTTGTTCCTTGTCTCCTTCTATATGTCTGATATCTACAAAAGATCCTCTGATTGACCATGTAGTTTAAAATAATTATGGGTGCTGTTTAATCATGATTTATTGCATTTTAAATTCTACTCATTCTTAATCTTGTGTATATAAATAAGTGATATTCAATCCGTGTGCTACATAAGTGCAGGAAACAGTTATTGGAGCAATTAACGGCCTTCAAGCTTAAAACGTTGCAAAATGAACCCAGTCAAAGTCGACGGTCAATGAGTCAAACCTGCAGAATTCAAAGTTCTCTGATTCAAGTTTTGAAGAGTTAAAAGGCCCCCAAAACTAGCCAGAAGAACACAGAGAAAAGCGCAAGGCCCAACTCAATATTTTGGCTGTCAATTGGCGGCCAAATAGTCTTCTCTTGAGTTGGGTTTTGAGGGTTATTTTGGTCGATTTGAAGGCTTTCAGAATCCTTCTAAGGTTTCCCATAGAGGTTCTCGGATGAGCAACTCAATATCATTAGTTTTAGATAGAATATAACTCCCAGTAGGATCTTCTTCACTTTCTTCCTTGAATGTGAGCACCATCGTTCTCATACTTGGATGAAATTTGAAGCTTTATTTAGTTGTATTTTCATTTTATTTATTGTAATTTATATTCTTATAATTTCAATTTGCTTAATAGAGTAGTCTCTTTTTAATTGTGTTCTTTACTTCTTGTTCTTAGCTTAGCTTAATCTAGTTGTAGGTTACCATTAGCAAAGATGGTTCCTTCTTTATTTGAAGGAAGACCCAAATGCTAAGCAACCTTGTGTTTGTTTGTAATAGTTAGTTTGCATTTTGTTTACTTGTAGTTTTCATGTTCCTTTCCTTCTTTTCTTTCATTTTCTTTACTATCATGTGTATTTGCATGGGGTTGAGGAGAGAGTAGTTCAAGAAACGGTTAACATTCCTTTACTTCTTCTTTTATTCAAACTCATAAGAGATTGAACCCCAACCAAAGCGACATAGAACTCTCTATTTGGGCTCACTTTCCTTTCAAACATTTGCAACCTAATGTCGAGAATACGTTATGTTTAGCTTTGATTGGGGGCTAGTGATTAAGGATATGGAACAGACAGAATAAGAGGCGTATTAGGGGACTTAGCGCATGGAAGGCTTAACCTATACTCGTAAGTACCCCTGTAACGAACCCTAATCCACGTTGCATATCATTACTCTAACACCAACTTATTTGAGGAGCTCAAAAGATAAGAAAAGGGATATTACCTTATTTGGACTATCTAATCCGCAACCCTATCAAGCTTTTTCTCTTTCTTATTCACATCACATAGATAAATTGAACCAAACCTCACTCAAATTGGTTAACTCGTCTAAAACTAAGAAGATAATTAAACCGTTTCTTCATGGACAACCCGTATTCATCATCGGCTAGCTACTAAGCGACCGGTTATTTGATTGCGGTATCTTGCATTCACATTTTTCTCCTTTAATCAGGAGCCTTTTATCTTATGAGATGGGTTGTAGCATTGTTTGTGCTCATTTAATCGGTATCTACGACATAGCTTCTCCATTAACTGAGAAGCCGGTATAATTTGTTGTAGTAATTCATAGAAGAACAAAAGTTGGACGAATTGATTATGTCTGAAAAAATAAATTGCTTAAACTACCTTATCATGAGACGTAGGGTACGCCATTTTGTATACGAATCGGCAACCAATTATATGGGTCATTCTGTTGAGATGTCGAGATTGTTGACGTTAGTTGTTAAGATTTTGTTAGTATCTAAATATTCCATATCCTATTGGCTATAACTATCCATATGATTTATGGATACTCCACAATTAGTGCGAGAGAATCTCCTCAAAGTAACTTGGTATCAGAGCAGATGCCATCCAAGTTTTCTATTTTCAATATGGTTGCACTTTTCTCCTCCACCACCACCCTTGACTCCAATTTCCTCTCATCTCTTCCCAATATGGGTCAAGTTCATCATTTTCTCTCACTAAAACTTAAACCTACCGACTATCTTCTTTGGAAGACACAATTTATTCCGATTTTGCACAGCTTCAACGTCATGGGCCTCGTTGAAGGGCAGATATATGTCCTTCACACACACTTTCGATGGAGGATGAAGTCTCTACAACTCCGTTTCCAAATCCGGCCTATAGTGCATGGGTTCGCAAAGATAAACTTCTTATGAGTTGGATCATTTCATCGCTGTCTGAGGAGGTCCTTCCCCAAGTTTTCGGCCTCACTTCTTATGATGTTTGACTTGCTCTTTAATAAGCTTTTGGTGCTCCATTTCATACGCGCATACTTCAACTTGAAAGTGGGTTGTGCTCGCTTCACAACACTTGCGGCCAAGACGGAATGCAAAACAACAATTTTTATGCAAGCAAAACTCACCAAACCAAAGAAAACATCCATACACTAAACATAACAAAAACAAAGAGAACAAGAAGAACAAAGCTAGGGCTTTTATAGGGCTACAAACTTTGTAGCGTGTCTGTCCAATTAAGGAAGACCCGTGCTAGTCTCCATGGCCTCCGGGAATAAGCTTGCTTCTAGATATCCTTAAAAGAAAAAGAAAAAGAAAAAGAAAAAGAGAATAAATAAATATATATACATAATATTTACTATTTGTATTTGTATCAAATACAAGATGAGAGAGTACAGGAATGAAACATTACACACACACACACACACACACACACACACACATATAGATAGATAGATAGATAAAATTAAATCAACAATTGATTTAATAATCCGGCTTTTAATAAACCGGCTAGTATTATCAAACGTTCGATTAATTCACGTGTATTATATACACGTGTTTAATCGAACTTCCGCACGTATCACTATACGCGCACTACATCATTTCGTCTGAGCAGGGAAACCATCTGTGTGACACTCTAAAAACTCGACAATATGCTGTCAGTAGGTTAGGATCATATTCGATTGAATTTGAAACACTTTCAGATCAATCCCTTACGGATTAACCTACAAGCACGTCAGTGGTACCAACTGCACGTAACGGCTATCCAAGTATTGAATGAAAGGCTGGCCGACAAGCAAGCTCATCTGAACCTAACAGAGCCTATCAGTGACAGTCACTGTACAGTCCGGTCTCTTCGTCTGAGAGTGTTGCATACAGGGTCTGGGGGTGGAAACCGTCAGACCCCCAATAACCCGATAAGTCATGCTGATGTCAGACTCATAACCATCTGATGTACAACTGATAACACTTATCAGTTTATCTCAACCACCCTGACCAGGGACTTATGGTTATATCCAATTAAGCTCAGCACGACATCAACTCCCTATACCGAGGAGAGAAGAATCCTTTCGACTGCTCACTGCCTTCATGTGCTTCGTGACTGTACCTAACTAAAACCTGTTTGCACAGCTCTTTAAAGTTGTGGTAGGGTAGTAATCAAAGTACAGTGGGAATACAGACAAGATACTATGACGATCTTAGGTCTACAGACTACCATATACTCATGTCACTAGAGAACTGCTATACAACAATAGGTATAATACTATCTAAGAGTTCTCGATGAGTCCGTTCGGTGCACTCATTCTCCAATGAGCACCTATATATAATCTTTGGTGTCAAATACCAATGGCTGTGGAATCAACCATCGCCCCGGTCGGGGTCAAGAAACGTATATACTATTCTACTCTGGAATATATATTCCCAGTCTCGATACTCCTATGACTAGGTGTTGGATATGTATGCCCGAGATGCCATTATTGTATATTATATTGGATACTGGGGATATATATATACACATAACAGTCTTGCTCGATATGATAATATGCTATCTGGTTTGTTTTTATCTTAACATGTGTATATATTTTACTTGTTATTACGTGTCGCCGATATATGTTGATAAAGCCCATAGGATTTTTGCTTGACTACCAGTGTTGTGATGGCGATCATACTCGTAGGGGCTGGATAGTCTTTAAGCACATCTTTAAATGTCCTTTATCGTGGGAGTATCAAAACAGGGCATCGATATTTCAGAGTAGACTAGTGTATACGTTTCTTATTTCCGAGAGGGAAGATGGCCGGTCCCACTGCTATTAGTGTACGTCACCAAATATTGTATACATGTGCTCATTAGGTTATGAGTTACACTGGACGGAATTGCCGAGAACCGATAGATGGTATTATACCTATCGTCAGATAGCAGTTCTCTAGTGACATGAGTATAGGGAAGTATGTTGACCTGATATCGTCATTTGTCTCAAGTATGTTCCCACTGTACTTTGATTACTACCCTACTACGGCTTTAAAGAGCCGTGTAAACAGGTAGTAGTTAGATGCAGTCCCGAAGTGCTTGGAAGCAGTGACCGATAGAAGGGATTCGTCACTCCTGGTATAGGGAGTTGATATCACGCAGTGTACGATTGGCCATCACCATAAGACTTGGGCCCAGGTAGATGAGATTTACTGATTGGATCAGTAGTTTTTTGGTTGGTCATGAGCTTGACATCAGCACGACTTATCAGGTTATTAGGGGTCTGACGATTTTCACCCGTAGACCCGGTAGCGATACTTTCAGACGAAAAACTTACTGTACGGTGACTGTCACTTATAGGCTCAGCAGGGGTTCAGACGAGCTTGCTTGTCGATCTTATTTTCTATAGATATATGGGTAGCCGTTACGTACAGCTAGTGCCATAGACGTGCTTGTGAGTTTTGGATTTCATCCAGTTACTCACTGCCAGCGTATTGTCAAGTTTTTAGAGTTCCACACAGAGGGTTTCCCGGCTTTGGCGAAATGATGTAGTAGTCAGACTGGATACGAGCAGGAGTTCGATTGAAAATAGTGTATTGGATGCACTGACGACAATCAGACATTTGATAACACTAGCCGATCTTTTGGAAAGACGTATATTAAATCAAGTGTTGGTTTAAAATATTAATACATGTATTGGATATGTGTATTTACTAGTATTATGCCACTTATATATATATATATCTTATGTATTTAGTATGAGAATTGTAACAACCCTAAACTTTCTGTACATTTTTTTCAAAAAAATACATAAATGGGTATTTGTGCCTGAGCACAAGTTATAAGTTTGATTTGCTTTTGAACAATAAGAAAGCTTGTAGCTCATTGGTAAGACCTTGCACTGCTGAACCATAGTACCAGAGTTCAAATCCCATTAACCACATATTCTTTTTAATTTGATTTCTTTTAATCTTTTTAGAAGTCCAAGAGTCTACACATGCATAACCCGTAAAACTAAGAGTCACACATAAAACAAACGGGTCCAAGAGTCAAGACCAAGCACCAGGGGACACGTGGCATAGAGACTCGGCCCAACTCGGCCAACTCAGGCCAGTGACTCGGGTGAATCGGCCGCCGCCGCCGGCCCGACTCAGCCCAATCCCAAATTTTTTTGAACTCCCAGCAACCTTTGGCCTATCCCACGCCCCTGCACTATTTAAATTCTCTGCAATTAAACAGAGAATTAAAATACCCCATTTTAATTTTTTAAATGCAAACTTAAATACAATTTTTATCACACCCTTTCACTACCCAAAACCCTAGAATTTCCTATAAATACCACCCCTTAAATCACCCCCCTCACTCACAAATCTCTGCCCAAACTCTCAAGAAAATTCTCAAGTCTTTTGTGTGCAAGTAGAGTTAGCAAAGGGCGAAGCTCCGACGAAATTCCGACGACGATCCGAGGAGATTCCGACGACGAAACGACGCACCGTCACCTCCTACCTCTTCCTCCTTCTCTCCTCTAGTTAATTAACTTGTAAGTCCCCATTCTCTCTCTCTCTTGCTATTCTCAAATTCATAATCCTTAAAATGTGTCGGAAGCGGAATTATCCTGCTTCCGATTCTCTTTTCTTTCAAAAATACAACATTTTCTAAATAACAAACCTACAACTTTTGCTATCTGGTTTAATACTCATTAACTAATGCAATAGAATAAGTTTGACATTAAAATAATAATCGCAGCAAGTTTTATTCCACTTTTACAGTAAAATACCTTTATATTTCATATCTACATATTTATACCTTTTAACCATGCTAGTTTTAGAAAACTCACGAGTTAATGACCTACCTACTCACAACACTCATATGTAATATAGCACGATGGAATTTGGGAACATAGTTTTGGAAAAATATGATTTTACACATAACTATCTCCGACTTATAAAAAAAACCTTTTTCTACAATATATGTATTTTTAACAAATCTTTGCAATGTGCCGCTACAACCCATTTCCGGGAACCCGTTCGGGATGGTGCGGATTATCGCACATCCTCAGGTTTAGTAGTGCGAGATGCAGACTTCCGCAAGGAGCATACGGTCTCGAAAGATTTAAAATATAATTTTTTTTAGAAAAATGTGATTTCTATTATAAATAAAACTTATATTTTTAATAAACAAATATATATGTAATTAATATCAAAATATCTATTTTTAATATTTATAATATTTCACATTTCCAAAATTCAAGAAAAACATCTCATTTACAAGAAAATACCATACAATTCCAATATTACAAATAACTATCATATATTATGAAATTAGGTTTTATTGACTCGAAATGTCACAATGATAAAATATACATCAATGAAAACTCTAAAGACAATAATAAAATACTTGTGGTGTATTTTGAAAATTATACAAAATTATTTTTACATAAAACACCCTCAAGTTATACTAAATTAGTATAAGGACCCTAGTAAACATAGGTTTAAGTGAGTCTCTTGAGCCTCAGCGAGCCGGAGATATGGGTGCTTGCCTATTTATGATATACAACTTAACAAACGGTGTTATCAACACGGTAATTGTCTTTGAAAAAAACACAAATCCTGCCGTCCATGTGCAGCGGTTACCGATAACACCAAAACCTAATTTAGGATTCAATTTCTTTTCTAATTGTCTGACTCAGATTGAGTCTTAGTATAATCAATATGACTTGAATATGATTCAAGTATGAAATTACAAAACTACAATTCAATATGAATCCATATATTCAATCCGTTCAATCTATTCAATCTATATTGACCGAACCGAACCATGGATATACCTCCATCTACATGATTCTCCAGTTACATCCATTTAGTGATATCATGGTTTCGGCAAGCCATCCATCTATACAATTCAATTTACAAGACAATACAATACAAACAATACAAACAAGACATCGCGGGATTTATAAGGGGTAGATTGGTACGGAAGGTGTTAGAAGTGCACGAGACTGCAACCATAAGACACCTAACCTGAATTCAATCGCCGTTGTTCCGTGGTATTATCGACGGAGCCTTGTACTCTATATACCATAGTCTCTGGTCTAGTGAGACTCCTCTCGTATACACTGGCATCTTTTGTACCAAGCTACAAACAACAACGTTAACACTAAATACAATATTATAATAATATATTCTCTATTCTATCTATTCCATTCTTGTCTATTTACGGGACTTACCGAGCGATTTGTTCGCTGACGACATTCTCTTTCTTCTTCTTTAGAATGTCGTCAGGTGATTCGGACGCACTGGAGATCGAGCCTAGCAGCGAGGACTTGGATCAGATAGCCTTCGACCCAGAGCTTTAGATTCCTTGTACACATTTACATTCTGTATTTTCCCTTTCTGTTATGCCACTGTTTAGGCATTGCTTTCCATTCCATGTATATACTTTTCAGAGGTATTGTAAAAAAGAATGTGAAGAAATAAAGTTGCTGTTTATTTACATCCTGTCTCTTGTGTACATTTACTTTTATATTACTTAGATACGCTTAGCGTGTTTACTTCTGAGTAAATACATAGCGGCCCCGTCACATCCTCTGCCTGTATACTGGGAAGCGGGGCGTGACAGGTTTTGTTGGCGGCCCATGCAGGTCAGAGCTGTATGGAACCCTACCATGCAGTTCAGCACTGTATGGACAACCTAAGCAATATAACACAAGAACCAACAAGTGAAAACATTCTTTACAATTCATATTCCTTGAATCTTATCATTTCATATACTTTGAATCTATCTTAAACCAAAATTTTCTTTCAAGGTTATGGATTCCCCAAACAACACCAGCACAAATGTCAACAACACTCCCCCACCACTACCACTAACACCTGCCGCCGCTGCTCCGATTAATGAGCAGACGGTTCTACTTAAGGCAATCCGCAGCCTCCTGGAAGGACAGCAGCAGTAGACTGCTATTCTCTTGAACCGTCCAGAAGCAGAGGCACCCAGAGTGAAGCAATTCAGGGCCTTACACTCCAAGCAATTCTCAGGAAAAGAGAGCCCTCTGGAAGCGGAGGAATGGGCTCAAATTATTGAAGATGACCTGGCAGCAGCATAAGTGCCAGAGGTCGCTTGGGTACGTGTTGCAAAGCTGCAGCTCACTGACAATGTACGGGTTTGGTGGAAGGCGGAAGAAAGCCGTCTTCATCAGCCTATCGAATGTAAGACTTTCCGCGACATGTTCGATGCGAAGTATTTCCCCGAGACTGCCTGCTTTGATATGGAACAACAGTTCATCCATCTGCAACAAGGTTCAATGTGGACCAAATCTGTAGATGAGTATGATATTGAGTTTACCATGCTCAGTAGGTAAGATATGTCTCAATGTTCGATTTTATATCACATACTACACAGCTAACATAAGACCGTAACAGGTTTGCGGTCCATCTCATATCGACTACTGAAATCAGGGCTAGAAGATTTCAGCAAGGGTTGGACCCGGAAATCCAAGCTACATTAGCTACAGTGGATTTCCTAACCCATGATATGGCTTTGAAAGCTGTCCGAAGATATGAGGCAGTGGTGAAGAGGAAGGGCAGACCTCAATCTGCCGGGGTGAAGCGTCTTGCCACTCAGATGGCAGGAGGAGCCTCTTCAATGCCAACTGTTGAACCCAGAAGACCGGAAGAAATTAATAACCAGCCGAGTCTAGATTTTTGCTTCTATTGTAAGAGGAATGGACACTTGTGGAAGGACTGTAGGCGCGCCAAAGGCCTATACTTAGTTTGTGGCGCATCCAATCACGGAATTGGAAACTGTCCTTATAGAAGCAACCCAACTCACACACCCACCAACTACCCGCAGCGGCCAGCTATCCAGGCTTCTGCACCTCGTCTTGCACTCCCTGCTCCACTACCTGCACAGCCTACTCGCCAATTCCATCAGGCTCTGAGGAACATGCCTCGAGGGCAGAGAAACATGCCCCAAGGACAGAGGAATGTGCCTCCAGTTAGGAAGAATGTGCCACGGCGTCAGGCTTTCCTTTTAGTGGCCGAAGAAGCAGAGGCCATAGACCAAGGTAAACCTGGTAATTTTCTCAACTCTTTTCAAACCTTTTGTATTCTTTCATTCCTTCATATATTTTTCATACACTACCAATAGTCCTATCACCAAAATTTCCTTGAATCCGTTACACTTTCCTTTTACAAATTTCGAGGACGAAATTTTTATAAGGAGGTAGAATGTAACAACCCTAAACTTTATGTACAATTTTTTCAAAAAAATACAAAAAGGGGTACTTGAGCTTGAGCACAAGTTATAAGTTTGATTTGCTTTTGAACAGTAAGAAGGAGCTTGTAGCTCATTGGTAAGACCTTGCACCGCTGAACCAAAGCACGAGAGTTCAAATCCCATCAACTACATATTCTTTTTAATTTTATTTCTTTTAATCTTGTTAGAAGTCCAAGAGTCTACATGTGCATAACCCGTAAAACCAAAAATCACACATAAAACAAACGGGTCCAAGAGTCAAGACCAAGCACCAGGGGACACGTGGCATAGAGACTCGGCCCGACTCGGCCAACTCGGGCTGGTGACTTGGGTGAATCGGCCGGCGGCGGCGGCCCGACTCAGCCGATCCCAAATTTTCTTAAACTCCCAGCAAGCTTTGGCCTACCCCACTTCCCCTGCACTATTTAAATTCTCTGCAATTAAACAGAGAATTAAAATACCCCCTTTTAATTTTTTAAATGCAAACTTAAATACAATTTTTATCACACCCTCTCACTACCCTAAACCTTAGAATTTCCTATAAATACTACCCCTCAAATCACCCCCATCACTTACAAATTCCTGTCCAAACTCTTAAGAAAATTCCCAAGTTTTTTGTGTGCAAGTGGAGTTAGCAAAGGGCGAAACTCCGACGAACTTCCGACGATGATCCGAGGAGATTCCGACGACGAAACGACGCACCGTCACCTCCTACCTCTTCCTCATTCTCTCCTATAGCTAATCAACCTGTAAGTCCCCCTTCTCTCTCTCTTTTGCTGTTATCAAATTCTTAATCCTTAAAACGTGACAGAAGCGGAGTTATCCGGCTTCCGATTATCTTTTCTTTCAAAAATACAACATTTTCTAAATAACAAACCTACAACTTTTGCTATCTGGTTTAATACTCATTAATTAAGACAATAGAACAAGTTTGACATTAAAATAATAATCGTAGCAAGTTTTATTCCACTTTTACAGTAAAATACCTTTATGTTTCATATCTACATATTTATACCATTTAACTATGCTAGTTTTAGAAAACTCACGAGGTAATGACCTACCTCCTCACAACACTCATATGCAACATAGCACGATGGAATTTGGGAATATAGTTTTGGGAAAAATACGATTTTACACATTACTACCTCCGACTTATAAAAAAAACCTTTTTCTATAAGATATGTATTTTTAACAAATCTTTACAATGTGCCGCTACAACCTATTTTGGGGAACCCATTCGGGATGGTGTGGATTATCGCACATCCTTGAGCTTAGTAGTGCGAGATGCAGACCTCCGCATGGAGCATACGGTCTCGAAAGATTTAAAATACAATTTTCTTTAGAAAAATGTGATTTCTATTATAAATAAAACTTATATTTTTAATAAATAAATATATATGTAATTAATATCAAAATATTTATTTTTAATATTTATAATATTTCACATTTCCAAAATTCAAGAAAAACATCTCATTTACAAGAAAACACCATACAATTCCAATATTATAAATAAATACCATATATTATGAAATTAGCTTTTATTCACTAGAAATGTCACAATGATAAAATATACATCAATGAAAACTCTAAAGACGATAATAAAATAGTTGATGTGTATTTTGAAAATTATACAAAATTATTTTTACATAAAGCCCCCTCAAGTTATACTAAATTACAATAAGGACCCTAGTAAACATAGGTTTAAGCGGGACCAGTCTCTTGAGCCTCAGCGAGCCGGAGATATGGATGCTTGCTTATTTAAGGTAGACAACTTAACAAACGGTGTTATCAACATGGTAATTGTCTTAGAAAAAGACACAAATCATGCCGTCCATGTGCAGCGGTTACCGATAACACCAAAACCTAATTCAAGATTCAATTTTTTTCTAATTGTCTGACTCAGACCGAGTCTCAGTATAATCAATCTGACTTGAATATGATTCAAGTATGAAATTACAAAACTACAATTCAATATGAATCCATATATTCAATCTGTTCAATCTATACCGAACCATAGATATACCTCCATCTACATGATTCTCCAGTTACATCCATTTACTGATATCATGGTTTCGGCAAGTCATCCATCTATACAATTCAATTTATAAGACAATACAATACAAACAAGATATCGCGGGGTTTATAAGGGGTAGATTGGTACGGAAGGTGTTAAAAGTGGCACGATACTGAAACCATAAGACACCTAACCTGAATTCAATCGCCGTTGTTCCATGGTATTATCGACATAGCCTTGTACTCTATATACCGTAGTCTCTGGTTTAGTGAGACTCATTTCGTATACACTGGCCTCTTCTGTACTAATGTACAAACAACAGTGTTAACACTACATACAACATTATAATAATATACTCTCTATTCTGTCTATTCCAGTCTTGTCTATTTATGGGACTTACCGAGCGATTTGTTCGCTGACGACATTCTCTTTTTTCTTCTTTGGATTGTCGTCAGGTGATTCGGACTCACTGGAGATCGAGCCTAGCAGCGAGGACTTGGATCAGATAGCCTTCGACCCAGAGCTTTAGATTCCTTGTATACATTTACATTCTGTATTTTCCCTTTCTGTTATGCCACTGTTTAGGCATTGCTTTCCATTCCATGTATTTACTTTTCAGAGGTATTGTAAAAAAGAATGTTAAGAAATAAAGTTGCTGTTTATTTACATCCTGTCTCTTATGTACATTTACTTTTATATTGCTTAGATACGCTTAGCGTGTTTATTTCTGAGTAAATATGTAGCGATCTCGTCGCGTCCTCTGCCCGTATACTAGGAAGCGGGGCGTGACAAGAATAATGGTAGAAAGAGGCAATAGGAGGGAATTTCCTCCTATGGCGTCGAAAAAATACACCCTCCCTCATTTTTTCCGACGATCGGCACCTATCATCTTCATCATTATCATCTAAGATGTGGGTACATCAAATTTCATGTGATTCAACAACCTTTTCACCGTTGATTTAGTGGGTTCAAAATACACCCTCCCTCATTTTTTCCGACGATCGGCACTTTTTACATTGCTGAATGAACAGTGAAAAAGTTGTAGAATCACATGAAATTTGGTGTACCCACATCTTAGATGATAACGATGAAGATGATGGGTGCCGATCGTCAGAAAAAATGAGGAAGGGTATAATTTTTCGACGCCATAGGAGGAAATTCCCTCCTTTGGCATCTTTCCTCCGTTATTCTCATTTAGTATACTAAAGAAAAGATCATGACAAATACTTGTATTTTCTTTTGTTTTCCTTTTTCTTTTATTCTTTTCTCCACTCATATATTGACTTGACTTGACAAAATGGGGGGTATACCCATCCTAGTTTTGCTTGACAAGTGAGGGGAGAGTAAAGGGTGGACACTTGGATGAGAGATGAAAATCCTATGGTTGAGATTTCTTTAGGTAATGATAAAGATTATCAACCATCTTAGAAATAGTTCATAATTTCTATCTCATTTTCTCTCTTCTCCATAGCTCCAAGCTCTCTTCCTCCTCCTCATAATAGAAAATGTAACACCCTAGTTTATTTATACCAGTTCTATTTTGGGTATTTCTTTATTTATGGATATTTCTTGATTTATTGTGTTTTGGGTGCGAATAATATAATTGGCATCTGTATTTGCATCCGACCCGACCCGCTTGCTGGAAACTCGTCTTGATTCCTGTTTGTGATTTATCCCGGCTAGTTATGAGAATCCGTGCACTTTCCTAATTTATATCCTGCATACTTGCATTACATCTGGCATCAGCATTTTTACAATACAATTATAGTCTAATAATATATTTTAAAAATATCTAGCATGGCCTGCATCATACCCCGAACCCTGTGGTGGCATCTGTATATCTTGTTCTCGTCCCGTTCAGTGAAACGGACCCGTTTGGATCGCTACGTACACGCTACGTATATCTGTTCTTGGGGGTATGCTTTTTCGTTACCCGTATATCGTATTTTGGTTTTGGTTAACACGTATATTAACCGTATTTTCAAACCATAATTTTAGACCCGACCCGGGCTTGTTTTGGACTATTTTTTGTATTAGCCAAAATATCAAATTTTTAACTAATATTTTATTCTTACTGTTAACTGTTAAAAATTATATTCGTATATCTTTATTTAGTTTTATATATTTCTTTTAAAAAGATTTCTTTTGTTATTTCACCGGTCTCTCCCCCTCTTCTATGCATATATATATATATATTATATAACCCTATTCTTTTTATTTCACTCAGTTCTTCTTTCCTTCCTCATTTCCCCCCCGCGTCTCAACCCTAACCCTAACCCACGCCGCAACTTGCTGTCGCCGCCTCCACCTTAAACCCCGATCTCTTCACCCTCGTCCTCACAACCTCCACCGCCTCTATCCTTCCTCTCATCCTCACCCAAAACTCCGATGACGAACCCATCCCGAGACCCAAGAACCCATCGTTGCCCTCATCGGCGCCGTCCCAGTCTCGCCATCGTCGATTCTACCGCCATCCTCTCTCCTCTTTCCTATCCTCCCCCTACTAGCCACGACCCTCTGCACTTCCCTGCACTGAACCCGACCCCAGCTGCTTGCCCGCAACCCACTGCCTTGGCCGTGAAACACCATCTCCGGTGACCCACGACCTCGTCATCACCCCCTCGCACCCTTCTCTGACTCCAGAGCCAACCCTGAGCACCAGCCTCTTCTTCTTCCTTTTTCTTCTTCTTCTTCTTCTCTTTTCTTGGTTCTTGATTCCGGTGATCACCGTCGGATCCGTGCTCATCGCCGACGATCCAGGCGACCCAGTGGACATCCCCAGCCAGCGTGGTCACCTTCTTGCTTTGCATGGACCTGTCCCGTGTGCGTGTGTGTGCATTGCGATGTTTACCCGACATCGGACGCTGCGTATACACCCCGTCGTGAGATCCGTTCAGGCAAGTTTATCTTGCTACATGCTATGATACATATTTTGTATCCATATGAATAAAAATATCACATGTTTACTGCATTGTACATCCATATTACTGTTTTACTGTTTTCGGATAGCCGTACGCATCCATATCATTAATCACATATCTGGTTGCAAGCAAGTTAGCTTGATACATACTATATTATTATACTTGCATCTATATTAATAAAATATTGCATATTTATTGTATTGTGCATCCATGTTATAGTTTTACCGTTTTTCCGATATCCGTTCGCATCCGTATCATTTATTGCATATCTAGCTGTAACACCCGAGCCCAATAGTACTATTTCTATTACTGGTTGAGTGTTTGACATTGCTCATTTCATTTGTATTGATTGTTTGGTGCTTGTTGCTAAATTTTAACCGGCTAAGTCATTTTTGCCTATAACAAATTTTAACACCTAAAATGAAATTAAAAATATCCATATTGGCCTACTCGTCACCACTAGTCGCGTGGTAGCGTCCGCGCGTCAAGATTTCGTCCCGTTCGGTGAAACGGGCAAGTTTGGACGGCTATGCGCGCGTGCAAGTGTTCGACTTGGGGGCATGCATTTAATCATAAAACATCTCATTTTAAAATTTGGAACTCGCTTAAAATCCTATTATTTGAATTTCAAATATTTGGGCGCAACCCGGGCGCGATTTGAAAATGTTTCATTTAGCGCCAAAATACCCATTTAATTTAATAATCTAAACTATATAATATATATATATATATATATATATATATATATATATTCTGTTTCATATACTAACGTTTTAAATCTTTTTTAAATCTTTTATATCTTTTCCTTTCTCGCCTCAGCCAATCGCGAGCTTCCCTCCGCTGGGCCCCACTAGCTTTATCCCTCTGTCTCTAATTTCTCGTTCTCTCTCTCTCTCTAACCCTCTCTCTATCTCTCTCTTCAAATTAATCTCTTTCTCTCTCTCTCTCTCTAACTGTCTCTCTCTCTCTCTCTCATATATATATATTCTTTCTTTCACTGTTCCTTCATCTTCACACGAGAGAACCTCGCGAGAACCCTAACCCCACCGAACCTTAACCTCGCCGTGCCCATCGCCGCCGCAGCCCCGTGCCGACGACGCCACCACCGTCACCCTCGCCTCCGCCTCCTCCTCTCCATCTCAGCACTGTTTTCTCCCCGCGCACTGCAGCCACTTGCAGCCTTCGCTGCAGTCGCGTGAGTCGCCGCCGGCGATCACCTGCGCCGCCGACCAACACCGTGCCGTGCTCCCCTCACCTGAGTCTCCCTCTCCTCGCCATCTCCTCTCTTTTCCTTGGTTACTCGAGCCTCCACCCTCGCAACAGTCACCGGCAGCACCTCGTCGTCGCCACTCGCCGCCACCCCCGATCCCCTCATCTCCATGTCCTCATTTTCATCACCTCCACCTCCATCACCTCTCTCCTTTCCGACTCAACCAATCCCTGCACCCCATTTGCACCCGAGCCTAACCCTAACCGAAACCCTAGCATCCAACCTTTCTTGCCGGAGTTCCGTCGACCCCGTCGTCATCCCTCGCCTCGTCTCTGCCACAGAACACCACAACAGTAAGTTCTCTTGACCTCTTCCCTTCCCTTTTTCCTTCGCTGGGCACGTCGTGTCCATGCTTTGTATTTGGCTAACCTTCGTCGCTGTTTTGACATTTCGCCGGATTCCGGCCGTGCCGACGACTTGACCCGACTCTCCAGCGAAGTACTCCAGTCCGTGTGGCTCCGCTGTTCGTCGTTTGGACTCGATCCGTGACTCGTGCATCCGTCGCGTGTTTCCCGCCGACGCTACGTTCGTGTTTTCCGATTTGCGAAACCGTCGAGGCAAGTATTACTTGCTACATGCTATGTTATACTAATTAAGTGTGCTTGACTCATAAAACTTGCAATATTAACTAAATATAGTTACTTTTCTCAATTGGACGAAATAGGATATATATCATGATACTGCAACCTAAACCGTATTTTGCCACTATAACCCTAATAACAAAACTACCGGTTAATCATTTTGCTATTTAAAGGATAATCGTACACTTATATCTTCATTACTTTCTGTTACTGATATTGCGCTACCTTGTGATTATTGCACCCAAAGAGTGCTCGAACCTGTTAATATGATAATACAACTGCACCATATTAATACACCATTGTGATTAAATGAACTGTTATTGTTGTTTACTTTATTTCCTGCTGTTATTCCTTATTCGATTGTATACCTGTTATGAGCACACCCTCGATTGCGTCACATATCGACCTGACCTTGATACACATGACATATACATACATACCGATGCACCGGACATGGTACCCTTTGCTACCAACCCAACCTGTTGTACCATGACCTGACTTGTTACCTGATCTCATGCCTAATGCCAACAAACCTGACTTGGGTCCTCATGGACCATTCCTGTTGTCTACCCAGACAAACCTGCTGTTACCTGATCCCGTGTTGGCATTAGTTCTTGATTACTGAATACCTGACCTGACATACATAACTTGGGGGTATGGGGAAATCAAAGGTGAAACCGACTTGTAACTCAACAGTTCGATACCTGTTCTGATCAGTCTTACGGGCTTGGCCAGTCCGGGAGTGATGATGCTGACATCACTCGTCTATCCTGCTACTTGTTACTGCCTAGCGGCACGTCTCGGATTCAGCCCCGAGGGTCTTGACCGTGGTCCCGGGCATGCACGGGATACTATTGAGTTACATCGACGAGTCATCAATTGATTTCAAAGACTTTAGAATAGAAAACCTGATAGAACAGTTTAGTTACCCACTGCACATTACCCTGCACTGTTGTTTCATATTATTGCTTTATTCATGTTTATCCCTGCATTGCTTATTACCATGTTCATATTATTTTATTGGTTGACATGACGCGCTGACGTCTGGGTTTTGCATGGTCCAGATTCTTTACCTGTCGCCGACTGAGCAGGAGTACTGCAGCCAGCAGGCTGATTTGTGAGTTCTGTAGTGGTTAGTTTATTTATTGCATTTTATTTCCCGGTGTGATCCCGTATTACGGGACATACCTTTCTATTATTGCATTGGATCATTTGCTTCCGCACTTATTGTTCATTGACTCTTGTTATTATGGATTTGGACATGTGTTAGATTAGTTTATTTATCTTGTTCTTGATATCTCTACAGCCGTAATGTGACTGTGGATGGATACTTCCTACCCACAGGTAGCATGGTTGGCTATGTCACGTGCCCAATCTTGCGTACTCTGGGAAGCGGGGCGTGACATGGTTCTTTTGGTATCAGATCCATAGGTTAGTCGGGTTGATTCTTTTGTGGTTGGGTATTGTACCCAATACACGAATCAGAATACCCGTGTTTAGGAAACATGTCCTACCACCTTGACCGTTTTACCATTCTTGAATCACATTCTTCCGGATTATATCTTTTACGACGTGCAGACTTACTTTGCATGTCGACTTGGAACCTGATTTCTTGTTATCCCTAGGACTTGGGCGACTTGGGTGGAGTTAAGTAATTGCGGCTATGATACCGCGGCATAGCTACAATGCGGTACTCTATTTAAGTATCTTGGAGTTCTAGCCTTGATCCACATTCAGAATCTATCATCATGCTAATGTTGGGTGTTTTGAGTTTAGGATTATGACAGGTAAGAAGTTGAAGACGTACCAGAGGCGTGTGAACGAAGCCGCCATGCTTGGAGTGATAAGAGAAATGTTGGAAATCAAAGAAACAGACCGAGCTGATCCAGCAGCAAGCGGACTTGTTTCAGGAGGGTTGCAGGCCTTTCAGCAGTCTGTAAACACAGCTGTAGCGAAGCCAGTTGACCGAGTAGGGACCGTGGCAGATTTCAGACGTTTGGGTCCTACTACTTTCACTGGTCTGGAGGAGCCGTTACCAGCCGAACAGTGGCTAGTAGACACGGAGAATTTACTGATTGCGGCACAGATCCCAGAGGACAAGAGAGTTGATGTGGTACGCATTCAGCTGGTGGATTACGCCCGAGAGTGGTGGCTTGTGGAGGAGACCCGCTTGCCCAAGTCAATCAGTTGGGCGGATTTCTCTAAAAGTTTCCTGGAGAAGTTCTTCCCGCGGACTGCACGGGAGGAAATGGAAGAGAAGTTCATCGGACTAAGGCAGAATGGAGCAACCGTGGACGTGCATGCAGCAGAATGGACGAGACTCAGTAGTCTCGCTGGACCTTTCACGGCCAACGATGCAGACAGCAGTTGCGGTAAGGAAGCAGTTCTGTCGGGCCAGTCGAGTTTAGGGCTAGGCCGACAAACAGTGTTCTTGCAGCTATAGAAGTTGATAGTAAAGAAGAGCCGGCAGTTGTTCGCGACTTTATGGGTGTGTTTGAGGATATATCGGGCTTACCGCCGAAGCGAGACGTGGAGTTCGCGATTGACCTTATTCCTGGTGCAGCGCCAGTATCGAAATCATATTATCCGATGGCACCAGTGGAATTGGAAGAAGTTAAGAAACAAGTTGGTGAATTACTTGAGAAGGGTTGGATTCGAAGCAGCAACTCGCCTTGGGGAGCTCCAGTTCTTCTAGTAAAGAAGAAGGATGGCACGAGAAGGATGCGCATTGATTATCGAGAATTAAACCAGGTGACTAGTAAGGACAAGTACCCGATCCCTCGCATTGGAGAACTTTTGAGCAGCTTAGTGGCGCGAGGGTATTCTCGAAGCTGGATTTGCGATCCGGATATCATCAGGTTCGAGTGAAAGCAGAAGATATTTGCAAGATGGCGTTCCGAACTCGGTATGGACATTACGAGTACTTAGTGATGCCCGTCGGAGTAACGAATGCGCTGGCAGTATTCATGGACTTGATGAGCCGAATCTTTTCACCGTTCTTGGACCAGTTTTTAGTAATGGTCATGGAAGATATTCTGGTCAACTCGAGGATCATTGAAGAGCATGCAGAACACTTGCAGATCGCACTACAGACTTGGAGGCAAGAAAGATTATATGCAAAGTTGAGCAAGTGCAAGTTTTGACTTGAAGAAGTAAAGTTTTGGGACATATCATTTCTGAAGATGGAATCGCCGTCGATCTCGAAAAGATTGCAGCAGTTCGAGATTGGCCTATTCCAAGAAATGTGGCTGAGATAAGAAGTTTCCTTGGATTAGCCGGATACTACAGGAGATTTGTGGAGAACTCCGCTCGTTTGGCAGAGCCGTTAACCAAGCTTGCGCGCAAGGAGGTACCTTTTAATTGGACGGATGAATGTGCATTGGCTTTCGAGACGTTGAAGCAGAAGTTGATAACCGCCCCTATCCTGACCGTACCAGACAATTCCGGAGGACTGGTGATTCACAACGACGCATCTGGAAAAGGATTGGGATGTGTTTTGATGCAGAATGGGGAGGTCGTAGCTTACGCATCAAGACAACTGAAGACTCATGAGAAGAATTACCCGACTCATGACTTGGAGCTTGCAGCCGTGATCTTCGCCTTGAAGATTTGGAGACACTACCTTTTGGGCGAGGAAGTCGAAGTTTTTGCAGATCACAAGAGTTTGAAGTATGTGTTCACTCAGAAGGAGTTGAACATGAGGCAACGCAGATGGTTGGAGCTGATGGCCGACTACGACCTTGATCTTAGGTACCATCCGGGAAAGGTTAACGTCGTGCCGGATGCGCTTAGTCGGTTACCAGCGATTCAGGTATTGACCGCACAGAGGGAGATCATTGCGGATTTTCGGAGATTTGACTTGGAGGTTGTGCTACCACATGCTACGGGACAGTTGATGCAGTTGCAAGTACAGTCGTCCTTAGTTGAGAAGATTAAAGCGGCACAATCGCAGGATCCTAGACTGCAAAGGTTTCGAGAGCAGGTTGAAGCCGGACTACGAACCGATTTACTGATCCACGAAGATGGTTCGTTGAGGTATGGTAGCCGTGTGTGTGTGCCAAAAGGGGATGTACGTGAAGAGCTTATGAAGGAGGCACACAGTTCAGCTTACTCTGTACATCCAGGAGGGACAAAGATGTACCGAGATATTCGACAGCACTTCTGGTGGGAAGGTATGAAACGGGAGATTGCTCGATTCGTGGCTAAGTGCTTGGTGTGTCAGCAAGTCAAGGCTGAACACCAAAGGGTTGCTGGTTTGTTGCAACCACTTCCGATTCCTCAGTGGAAGTGGGAACATATAACCATGGATTTCGTGACGGCTTTACCGCGGAGTCCAAAGGGCAACAATGCAGTATGGGTGATTGTCGATCGATTGACCAAGGCGGCTCACTTTATTCCTTTTCGGGTTGGTCAATCGACGGAGACTTTGGCAGAGCGGTACATGCAGGAGATTGTAAGATTGCATGGAGTACCGGTAAGCATCGTGTCCGACCGGGACACTCGGTTCTTGTCACACTTCTGGAGGAGTTTACAAGAAAGTTTGGGGACTCGATTGAAGTTTAGCACAGCTTATCATCCTCAAACTGATGGACAATCGGAGAGAACGATCCAGACTCTTGAAGATATGTTGAGGGCATGCATGTTGGACTTCAAAGGTTCTTGGGAGGATCATCTACACTTGGTGGAGTTTTCGTACAACAATAGCTTCCAAGCGACTATTCAGATGGCTCCGTTTGAAGCGTTGTATGGTCGTAAGTGCCGTTCACCTGTTTGTTGGGATGATGTTGGTGAACGAAGGTTACTAGGACCAGATTTGGTGGTACAGACAGTCGAGAAGGTGAATACAATCAGGAAGCATATGAAGGCAGCTCAAGACAGACAGAAAAGTTGGCTGACGTGTCAAGAAGATCTTTAGAGTTCGCCGTGGGTGATTTGGTATTCCTGAAGAAATCACCGACTAGAGGGTGATTCGCTTTGGGAGTCGGGGAAAGCTTAGTCCTCGATTCGTTGGACCCTTCGAGATATTGGAGCGTGTTGGAGAGGTAGCGTACCGTTTGGCGTTACCACAGTCCTTGGCAGGTGTGCACGATGTGTTTCATGTATCTCAACTACGGAGGTATGTTCGAGATGAAACCCACGTCATGGATCATTCGGAGTTGACTGTACGGGAGGACCTAACTTTTGAGGAGCGACCGGTTGAAATCAAGGATCGAAGAGAAAAGATTCTTGAGAACAAGGTTATCCCTCTTGTGCTAGTTTCTTGGGGTAATCGATTGCATGGAGAATCCACTTAGGAGCGAGAAGACGAGATCCGGCAGAAGTTTCCTCACCTTTTCCTGTAGTTAGCTATCTTGTATTCTTGGAATTTCGAGGACGAAATTCTTTTTGTAGTTGAGTATGATGTAACACCCGAGCCCAATAGTACTATTTCTATTACTGGTTGAGTGTTTGACATTGCTCATTTCATTTGTATTGATTGTTTGGTGCTTGTTGCTAAATTTTAACCGGCTAAGTCATTTTTGCCTATAACAAATTTTAACACCTAAAATGAAATTAAAAATATCCATATTGGCCTACTCGTCACCACTAGTCGCGTGGTAGCGTCCGCGCGTCAAGATTTCGTCCCGTTCGGTGAAACGGGCAAGTTTGGACGGCTACGCGCGCGTGCAAGTGTTCTACTTGGGGGCATGCATTTTAATCATAAAACATCTCTTTTTAAAATTTGGAACTCGCTTAAAATCCTATTATTTGAATTTCAAATATTTGGGCGCAATCCGGGCGCGATTTGGAAATGTTTCATTTAGCGCCAAAATACCCATTTAATTTAATAATCTAAACTATATAATATATATATATATATATATTCTGTTTCATATACTAACGTTTTAAATCTTTTATATCTTTTCCTTTCTCGCCTCAGCCAATCGCGAGCTTCCCTCCGCTGGGCCCCACTAGCTTTATCCCTCTCTCTCTAATTTCTCGTTCTCTCTCTCTCTAACCCTCTCTCTATCTCTCTCTTCAAATTAATCTCTTTTTCTCTCTCTCTCTCTCTAACTGTCTCTCTCTCTCTCTCATATATATATTCTTTCTTTCACTGTTCCTTCATCTTCCCACGAGAGAACCTCGCGAGAACCCTAACCCTACCGAACCCTAACCTCGTCGTGCCCATCGCCGCCGCAGCCCCGCGCCGACGACGCCACCACCGTCACCCTCGCCTCCACCTCCTCCTCTCCATCTCAGCACTGTTTTCTCCCCGCGCACTGCAGCCACTTGCAGCCTTCGCTGCAGTCGCGTGAGTCGCCGCCGGCGATCACCTGCGCCGCCGACCAACACCGTGCCGTGCTCCCCTCACCTGAGTCTCCCTCTCCTTGCCATCTCCTCTCTTTTCCTTGGTTACCCGAGCCTCCACCCTCGCAACAGTCACCGGCAGCACCTCGTCGTCGCCACTCGCCGCCACCGCCGATCCCCTCGTCTGCATGTCCTCATTTTCATCACCTCCACCTCCATCACCTCTCTCCTTTCCGACTCAACCAATCCCTGCACCCCATTTGCACCCGAGCCTAACCCTAACCGAAACCCTAGCATCCAACCTTTCTTGCCGGAGTTCCGTCGACCCCGTCATCATCCCTCGCCTCGTCTCTGCCACAGAAAACCACAACAGTAAGTTCTCTTGACCTCTTCCCTTCCCTTTTTCCTTCGCTGGGCACGTCGTGTCCAGCGAAGTATTTGGCTAACCTTCGTCGCTGTTTTGACATTTCGCCGGATTCCGGCCGTGCCGACGACTTGACCCGACTCTCCAGCGAAGTACTCCAGTCCGTGTGGCCCCACTGTTCATCGTTTGGACTCGATCCGTGACCCGTGCATCCGTCGCGTGTTTTCCGCCGACGCTACGTTCGTGTTTTCCGGTTTGCGAAACCGTCGAGGCAAGTATTACTTGCTACATGCTATGTTATACTAATTAAGTGTGCTTGACTCATAAAACTTGCAATATTAACTAAATATAGTTACTTTTCTCAATTGGACGAAATAGGATATATATCATGATACTGCAACCTAAACCGTATTTTGCCACTATAACCCTAATAACAAAACTACCGGTTAATCATTTTGCTATTTAAAGGATAATCGTACACTTATATCTTCATTACTTTCTGTTACTGATATTGCGCTACCTTGTGATTATTGCACCCAAAGAGTGCTCGAACCTGTTAATATGATAATACAACTGCACCATATTAATACACCATTGTGATTAAATGAACTGTTATTGTTGTTTACTTTGTTTCCTGCTGTTATTCCTTATTCGATTGTATACCTGTTATGAGCACACCCTCGATTGCGTCACATATCGACCTGACCTTGATACACATGACATATACATACATACCAATGCACCGGACATGGTACCCTTTGCTACCAACTCAACCTGTTGTACCATAACCTGACTTGTTACCTGATCTCATGCCTAATGCCAACAAACCTGACTTGGGTCCTCATGGACCATTCTTGTTGTCTACCCAGACAAACCTGCTGTTACCTGATCCCGTGTTGGCATTAGTTCTTGATTACTGAATACCTGACCTGACATACATAACTTGGGGGTATGGGGAAATCAAAGGTGAAACCGACTTGTAACTCAACAGTTCGATACCTGTTCTGATCAGTCTTACGGGCTTGGCTAGTCCGGGAGTGATGATGCTGACATCACTCGTCCATCCTGCTACTTGTTACTGCCTAGCGGCACATCTCGGATTCAGCCCCGAGGGTCTTGACCGTGGTCCCGGGCATGCACGGGATACTATTGAGTTACATTGACGAGTCATCAATTGATTTCAAAGACTTTAGAATAGAAAACCTGATAGAGCAGTTTAGTTACCCACTGCACATTACCCTGCACTGTTGTTTCATATTATTGCTTTATTCATGTTTATCCCTGCATTGCTTATTACCATGTTCATATTATTTTATTGGTTGACATGACGCGCCGATGTCTGGGTTTTGCATGGCCCAGATTCTTTACCTGTCGCCGACTGAGCAGGAGTACTGCAGCCAGCATGCTGATTTGTGAGTTCTGTAGTGGTTAGTTATTTATTGCATTTTATTTCCCGGTGTGATCCCGCATTACGGGACGTACCTTTCTATTATTGCATTGGATCATTTGCTTCCGCACTTATTGTTCATTGACTCTTGTTATTATGGATTTGGACATGTGTTAGATTAGTTTATTTATCTTGTTCTTGATATCTCTACAGCCGTAATGTGACTGTGGATGGATACTTCCTACCCACAGGTAGCATGGTTGGCTATGTCACGTGCCCAATCTTGCGTACTCTGGGAAGCGGGGCGTGACACTAGCTGCATGCCATATTATATTATTTCATATTACCGTTATATTAGCACCCCATGCTTGATAATATGCATCATGCGTAGTCATGGAGTTGTAGATGTAATCCCTGATAGATATTTGTGCATCCGTGTCTTACTGTGCATCCGTTACTGTGCATCCGTACTTTTATCGTTCATCCGTACATGCTACAGTTTTATTATGAGCATCCGTTTGATACCTGTGCACTACCTGTCATGACCTGATACACCACTACTTGACCTGTTACCTGATCCTGTTTCTAATGCCGACAATCCTGACATGTTGTCCTGACGGACGTATCCTGTTGTCTGCATAGACAAACCTGTACCTGCTTGATCCTGTGTTGGCATTAGCTCCAGGTTATCAATACCTGACTTGAACACATAACCTTGGGGGTATGGGGAAATCAAAGGTGTAACCGACTGTAACTTAAATGGGTATTGCTTGATCCGTAGTCCTGGGGGGTAACGGGACAGAATCATTCGTGATTCTTCTTGATCCGTGGTCCCGAGGGGTAACGGGACAGAGTCATTCGTGACTCTTACAGCTTGGTCCGTGGTCCCGGGGGGTAACGGGACAGAACCATTCTTGGTTCACATATTCTGATCCGTGGTCTCGGGGGGTAACGCGACATATTCTTTGAGTTACATTAGGAGTATATCAATTGATTTCGAATAACTTAGAATAGACAACCCAGTAGCACAGTTTAGATTACTCACTGCACTCCACCTGCATGTACACCTCACTGTTCCATTTCCATGTTTACTTTTTATATTCATGTTATCATTTATATTTCATGCCTACATATCTTGTTGTATCCTGGCTATATTTTTTATTGTTTGATATTATGACGCACTGACGTCTGGGTTTTGCATGGCCCAGATCCTCTGTCTCTTTCGCAGGCTGATCAGGAGTATTTCAGTCGACAGGCCGAGCAGTGAGGATCCTGTTAGTATTTAGCTTTGTTTAGTTTAGTTTTCTTACAGCATTTTCATTTCCTGATGTGAGCCCGTATTTTGGGACGTACTTTCCAGATGTTATTGTTTATTGGATTTATTTCTTCCGCATATTATTTCTTGACTCGTTTATTCTGGCATATGGACATGTACTAGATAGTTTATTTTATTTTACTGTTCTTGATATCTTACAGACAGCCGTAATGTGATCGTGGAAGGATGTTTCCTAGCCACAGGTAGTGTGGTTGGCTCTGCCATGTGCCGATCTTAGCACACTCTGGAAAGCGGGACGCGACAGGGTTTGTTTGGTATCAGAGCCATAGGATTTAGGTTAATCGGGTTTGATTCTTTTGTAGTTGGGTATTGGACCCAATACACGAATCAGAAAACCCGTAATTAGGAACATGTCCTGCCACATTGTTGTCGTGATCCTTGAATCTTATTTTTCTCTTGACCCTTGTCTTGACGATATGCAAATGACCTTGCATCTCGGCTTGAAATCCTTTTGGTTCCCTATTGTTTCTCTCGTCCTATTCTTTTGATTCTGATACTAGGATTTGGGCGACTTGAACCGAGTTATGTGATTGTAACTATGAACTGCAGCATGGTTACAATGCGGTACACTATTTAAGTAACTTAGAGTCCTAGTCTTGATTCATTTCCTTGTTGTATGATCGTTATTTTACCTTGCTTCTCTTGCTTACCAGTTCATGTTTTATCGCAAGCTTGAATCCTGTTTACCATGCTTATCTTCTTCAGTATCTTGGCTTCAGATGAAGTTGTTTCCGGTATCCTACTCGTTCTTGATTTTTCCGCTTTAGCATTATTTGATTTGGTATATCCCATTTTTTTATGTCGTCCAAGTTTATTGTTGCGCTTTCGATTTCTTGCACGACCCTGTCTTGATTGTTGGGACATACACACTGGGAACGGGAAGATTATATCTAGTAGTGAGTACAAGGATTGTTCAGTTGTTATCTGCGGACGAGAGTTATTCGCGGATTTCTTGGTGATCGATACTGGCAGTTGCGATGTTGTTTTGGGAATGGATTTTCTCGGCACTTTCCATGCTCACATTGATTGTAAGGCAAAGAAAGTGATTTTCCAGATTCCTGGACATCCGGAGTTTGTTTTTGCTGGAGGCAGCAGTTTTGTCGGGCCAGTCGAGTTCAGGGCTAGGCCGACAGGCATCGTTCTTGCATCAATGGAAGTTGATATGGAGGAAGCGCCAGCTGTAGTTCGAGAGTTCATGGACGTGTTCGAGGACATCTTGGGTTTACCTCCAAAAAGAGATGTGGAGTTCGCGATTGATCTTGTTCCTGGTGCAGCGTTAATCTCAAAGGCGTACTATCCAATGGCACCAGTGGAGTTAGAAGAAGTAAAGAAGCAGGTTACCGAATTGCTAGAGAAGGGTTGGATTCGCAGCAGTAATTCACCTTGGGGAGCTCCAGTTCTTCTACTCAAGAAGAAAGATGGCACAAGGTGGATGTGCATCGATTATCGAGAATTAAACCGGATGATATTAAGAACTAGTACCCAATCCCTCGCATTGGCGAATTGTTCGAGCAACTTAGTGGCGCGAGGATATTCTCGAAATTGGATTTGCGATCCGAATATCATCAAGTTCGAGTTAAATCACAGGATATTTGCAAGATAGCGTTCCGAACTCAATATGGGCATTACGAGTACTTAGTGATGCCATTCGGAGGCACGAATGCAACGGCGATATTTATTGACTTGATGAACCGAATTTTTTCACCGTTCTTGGACCAGTTTATTGTGGTGTTTATTGATGATATTCTGGTATATTCGAGGAGCCTAGAAGAGCATGCATAACACTTGAAGATCGCATTGCAGATTTTGAGGCATGAAAGATTGTATGCAAAGACGAGCAAGTGCGAGTTTTGGCTTGAAGAAGTGAAGTTTTTAGGGCATGTTGTATCCGGAGATGGAATCGCCGTTGACCCTGAGAAGATTGCAGCAGTTCAAGATTGGCCGATTCTGAGAAATGTAACAGGGATCAGAAGTTTTCTGGGACTTGCCGAATATTATAGAAGGTTCGTGGAGAATTTTGCTCGTTTAGATGAGCCTTTGACCAAGCTTACGCGAAAGGAGGTACCGTTCGTATGGACAGATAGTTGTACGTCAGCTTTTGAGGCGTTGAAGTAAAGGTTGATAACTGCTCCTATTTTGACCGTACCAGACTGTTCTGGAGGATTGGTGATTTACAATGACGCATCTGGAAAAGGTTTGGGATGTGTTTTGATGCAGCATGGGAAGGTTATAGCCTACGCATCGAGACAGTTGAAGACCCATGAGAAGAATTACCCAACTCATGATTTGGAGCTTGCAGCAGTGATTTTCGCTTTGAAGATTTGGAGACACTACTTACTGGGCAAAAGGGTCGAAGTATTCACCGATCACAAAAGCTTAAAGTACGTGTTCACGCAGAAAGAGCTCAACATGAGGCAGCGTAGATGGTTGGAGCTGATGGCTGACTATGATCTTGATCTCAAGTACCATCCGGGGAAAGTTAATGTAGTGCCGGATGTGCTTAGTCGGTTGCCAGTAATTCAGATGTTGACTGCACAGAGAGAGCTTATCGATGATTTTCGGAGATTCGATTTGGAGATCGTGTTACCGCATTCTTCAGGATAGTTGATGTAGCTGCAAGTATAGTCGTCATTGATCGATAATATTAAAGCAGCGCAGTCGCACGATCCAAGATTGCAGAAGTTTCGAGAACAGGTTGAAGCGGGATTTCGAACAGACTTGTTGATTCATGAAGATGGTTCGTTGCAATATGGTAGCCGTTTGTGTGTGCCGAAAGGAGACATTCGTGAAGAAATTATGAAGGAGGCGCACTGTTCCGCATATTCCGTACATCCAGGAGGCACGAAGATGTACCATGATCTACGACAGCATTTCTGGTGGGAAGGCATGAAAAGGGAGATTGCTCGCTTTGTAGCGAAGTGCTTGGTGTGTCAGCAAGTTAAGGCTGAACATCAAAGGGTAGCTGGTTTATTACAACCACTTCCGGTTCCTCAATGGAAGTGGGAACATATAACCATGGATTTTGTGACAGCTTTACCGCGGAGTCCAAAGGGCAACAATGCAGTTTGGGTGATCGTTGATCGATTGACCAAGGCAGCTCATTTCTTACCATTTCGAGTTGGTCAGTCGACGGAAGCGCTAGCAGAACAGTGCATGCAGGAGATTGTGAGATTGCATGGGGTACCTATGAGCATCATTTCCGATCGTGATACCCGATTCTTATCGCACTTCTAGAGGAGTTTACAGGAAAGTTTGGGGACGCGATTGAAGTTTAGCACTGCTTATCATCCCCAGACAGATGGCCAGTCGGAGAGAACGATCCAAACTCTTGAAGACATGTTGAGAGCTTGCATGTTAGACTTCAAGGGCTCGTGGGAGGATAATCTACACTTGGTGGAGTTTTCTTACAATAACAGCTTTCAGGCGACTATTCAGATGGCTCCATTCGAAGCATTGTATAGTCGCAAGTGTCGCTCACCCGTTTGTTGGAACGATGTTGGAGAATGAAGATTGTTGGGACCGGATTTGATCGTACAAACAGTAGAGAAGGTTAATACTATCTGTAATCACATGAAGGCAGCACAAGATCGGCAGAAGAGTTGGGCCGATATATCGAGAAGACCACTAGAATTCGCTGTTGGTGATCTTGTATTCTTGAAGATATCACCGGCTAGAGGAGTGATTCGTTTTGGGAGTCGAGGAAAGCTTAGTCCTCGATTCGTGGGGCCGTTCAAGATTATTGAACGTGTTGGAGAAGTGGCTTATCGATTGGCTTTACCACCATCTTTAGCGAGTGTTCATGACGTGTTTCATGTATCTCAACTCCGTAAGTATATTCGAGATGAAACACATGTACTAGATCATTCGGAGCTAACTGTAAGGGAGGATTAGACCTTTGAAGAACGACCGATGTCGATTGTTGATCGAAGAGAAAAGGTTCTCAAGAGAACAAGGTTATCCCGCTCGTACTTGTTTCATGGGGGAATAGCTTGCACGGAGAATCGACTTGGGAACGAGAAGACGAGATTCGACAGAAGTTTCCAGATCTCTTCTTGTAGATTCATGCTTGTCCTTCTTTTCTTGTTCCGGGAATTTCGTGGATGAAATTCTTTTGTAGTTGGGTATAATGTAACACCCTAGTTCGTTTATACCAGTTCTATTTTGGGTATTTCTTTATTTATGGTTATTTCTTGATTTATTGTGTTTTGGGTGCGAATAATATAATTGGCATCTGTATTTGCATCCGACCCGACCCGCTTGCTGGAAACCCGTCTTGATTCTTATTTGTGATTTATCCCGGCTAGTTATGAGAATCCGTGCACTTTCCTAATTTATATCCTGCATACTTGCATTACATCTGGCATCTGCATTTTTACAATACAATTATAGTTTAATAATATATTTTAAAAATATCTAGCTTGGCCTGCATCATACCCTGAACCCTGTGGTGGCATTTGTATATCGTGTTCTCATCCCGTTTAGTGAAACGGACCCGTTTGGATCGCTACGTACACGCTACGTATATCCGTTCTTGGGGGTATGCTTTTTCGTTACCCGTATATCGTATTTTGGTTTTGGTTAACACGTATATTAACCGTATTTTCAAACCATAATTTTAGATCCGACCCGGACGTGTTTTGGACTATTTTTTATATTAGCCAAAATATCAAAATTTTAACTAATATTTTATTCTTACTGTTAACTGTTAAAAATTATATTCGTATATCTTTATTTAGTTTTATATATTTCTTTTAAAAAGATTTCTTCTGTTATTTCACCGGTCTCTCTTTCTCCTCTGCATATATATATATATATTTATATTATATTATATAATCCTATTCTTTTTATTTCACTCACGTTCTTCTCTCCTTCCTCATTTTTCCCCCGTGTCTCAACCCTAACCCTAACCCACGCCACACCTTGCCATCGCCGCCTCCACCTTAAACCCCGATCTCTTCACCCTCGTCCTCACAACCTCCACCGCCTCCATCCTTCCTCTCATCCTCACCCAAAACTTCGACGACGAACCCATCCCGAGACCCAAGAACCCATTGCTGCCCTCATCGGCGCCGTCCCAGTCTCGCCGTCGTCGACTCTACCGCCACCCTCTCTCCTCTCTCCTATCTTCCCCCTACTAGCCACGACCCTCTGCTCATCCCTGCACTGAACCCGACCCCAGCTGCTTGCCCGCAACCCACTGCCTTGGCCGTGAAACACCATCTCCGGTGACCCACGACCTCGTCATCACCAGATCACACCCTTCTCTGACTCCAGAGCCAACCCTGAGCACCAGCCTCTTCTTCCTTCTTCTTCTTCAACTTCTTCTTCTTCTTCTCTTTTCTTGGTTCTTGATTCTGGTGATCACCGCCGGAGCCGTGTTCGTTGCCGACGATTCAGGCGACCCAGTGGACATCCCCAGCCAGCGTGGTCACCTTCTTGCTTTGCCTAGACCTGTCCCGTGTGTGCGTGTGTACATTGCGACGTTTACCCGATGTCGGACGCTGCGTATACACCCCGTTGTGAGATCCGTTCAGGCAAGTTTATCTTGCTACATGCTATGATATATATTTTGCATCCATATGAATAAAAATATCACATGTTTACTGCATTGTACATCCATATTACCGTTTTACTGTTTTTGGATAGCCGTACGCATCAATATCATTAATTATATATCTGGTTGCATGCAAGTTAGCTTGATACATGCTATATTATTACACTTGCATCTATGTTAATAAAATATTGCATATTTATTGTATTGTGCATCCATGTTACAGTTTTACCGTTTTTCCGATATCCGTTCGCATCCGTGTCATTTATTGCATATCTAGCTGCATGCCATATCATATTATTTCATATTACTGTTATATTAGCACCCCATGCTTGATAATATGCATCATGCGTAGTCATGGAGTTGTAGATGTAATCCCTGATAGATATTTATGCATCCGTGTTTTACTGTGCATCCGTACTTTTATCGTGCATCCGTACTTGCTACAGTTTTATTATGAGCATCCATTTGATACCTGTGCACTACCTGTCATGACCTGATACACCACTACTTGACCAGTTACCTGATCCTGTTTCTAATGCCGACAATCCTGACATGTTGTCCTGACGGACGTATCCTGTTGTCTGCATAGACAAACCTGTACCAGCTTGATCCTGTGTTGGCATTAGTTCCAGATTATCAATACCCGACTTGAAAACATAACCTTAGGGGTTTTTCTCCACCGAAACACAGAGACGTGACCGCGTAGGTCCGTCTTGCCAGAATTTGGGGGCAGATGCTAATTGATGCTATCCGTCCACCTCTCCGAAGATGCCAAGTTGATTTATGACACCATGTATCGAAGGTTTAAACGGTTGTGGCCAATGTAGCAGACTTCGTCAGATTCCCCCTCATTTGATGGATTTTTGATTGTGGGGACGCTCTTCCCTGCAGGCGCAAGCCCGTGCAGTTAGTTACGCTACCGCATCGCGGTAACCACTTTCTCCTTCTCCAGATGGTCACTTCGTGTCGTGGGTGTTTTTTTTTGTTTTTGGTTGCCCGTGGATTGTATACGGAGACTAATTTATGTTGTCGCCCGTAGGGCGTGGATTAGTCCAAATCCGTATTTTCTTAGATTTGGGTTTGGGGTTGGGTTTAAGGATACGTTAGTCTCATTTGAGACTAAGATCAACTTAAACGTATGTTAAGGACACGTTAGTCTAATTTCGGACTAAGATCAACTTAACGGTTTGTTAAGGACATGTTAGTCTAATTTTAGACTAAGGTCAACTTAATCATTTGTTAAGGATACGTTAGTCTAATTTTAGACTAAGATCTACTTAACAAGATCATTTAGATCCAACAAAAGTGCATTTGGGCTCTATTGTTTTAGTTTAGGGACTTTGCGGTCAATTACCAGTTTAAGGACATGGCGGTCCAGTTTAAAAACGCCATAGTCTGTAAAGGTTAAGGACATCATAGTCCATGGGCTTAAGGACCCCACAGTCCGAGGTTAAGGACATCATAGTCCATGGGTTTAAAGTATCCCACAGTCCAGTTTAAAGACGTCATAGTCTATAAAGTTTAAAGACATCATAGTCCATGAGTTTAAGGACCCCACAGTCCGTGGAATGATTGGTTATCGGGACCCGTCACCTTTTTGAAGACGTTGAAGGATTACAACGACAAATCTCAAAGGAGTGAAGAGATGTATCCTTGAACCAAAGTTGATTGGGAAATCTGTAGTCCAATTTGGAACTAAGATCAATTAATTAGATTATGAGCACATTGGCTCAGTTAAATCTGAATTAAGGACTTATGGCCAACTTGGGCTAAGTCCACTTAAATTTGAAATGTTGACCCTTTGTTGGACTGTTGAACATTTGTCTGGGTTCAGCCCTCCCATTATTTAGCAATGCTAAACAGGGGTTTGGGGGCTCTGGCAACATTTTGTCTTCGGCTGAGCACTAACCATTCATTATAGCTCTGGATTTTAAGGTTCATTTGAAGGGGAGATTTGTCTCTGGAAAACTTAGCCAATTTGGGCTAAGATTGGTTTTTAAAATAGTGTTAAACACTAGAGGATATTTGGCGATCACGTGTTCCCACGTGATGCGCTTAAAATAGTGTAAAACACTAGGGACAAAATGCTCAAAATAGTGTTAAACACTAGAAATGAGGTGGTCACGTGGGGACACGTGAGGCAACTGAAGATGGGCTAGAATTCCTTTATTTTCTTCCCAGAATATTCAAATAAGTGTTAAACACTTTCAGTCTTTAAGGCTGTCATGTGTGAGCAACTGATGGGCATCCATCCACTGGATATTAAAGGGATTTGTTAGGGGTCACGTGGGGACACGTGAGGGCGCCCATAAATTGGTACTGCCTTTGGATTTGTTGTCTTTTTTTTGAGGGTCACATGTGAGCACGTGAGGCATTGCCTCTAAGCTTTTTTCTTTCTCATTTTGAGGAGTCTGTTTAAGGGTCACGTGGGGGCACGTGACCTAGTCTTGATCGTTCTTTTCTACTCATTGAGGATGAGGGTCACGTGTTACCACGTGACCAGGTTGGGTACTGATCTCTTTACGTGCATGGAGGGTTAAATCCCTTGTTTAAGAATTAATTTTTTTTGTAGGGTTAAACCCTAATTTTATTTAGAGGAATTAAATTTCTATGTATATGGAAGAATTAAATTCTTTAAACTCAACTCTCTCTCTAAGTTTTGGATCTATATGGCAGAATCTCCCTGATGAGAATTAAATTCTCAACTTGTACGGAGATCTGCTTCTGCAGATCTTCAACCATGAAGAAGAACTAAGTTCTTGTTTTAAGGGTTAAACCCTGTCTCTGTTGGAGGAATTAAATTCCTAAGTATTTGGAGGAATTAAATTCCTAAGTATTTGGAAGAATTAAATTCTTTAAACTCAATTCTCCTTCTAAGTTTTGGATCTGCATGGCAGAATCTCCCCGATGAGAATTAAATTCTCAACTTATGGGGAGATCTGCTTCTGCAGATGTTCAACCAAAAGAAGAACTAAGTTCTTATTCAGAAGAGTTAAACTCTTAATTTGAGAATTAAATTATCTTTTTGTTTTATGGAGCTTAGATCTCTTTCTCTTTCTCACCTAGGGTTTCTTTCTTTTCTCAAGAGACCTTCTTTTCTCTCTGGAGAATTAAATTCTCTTCTTTTTTCTCTCTCTTCTTGTATTTCTCCCCCTTTCCTCTTCTTGGATCCTATTTATAGGAGAAGGAAAAGAATCAGTTTGTTTAGTCAATCTTTCATTGAAAGATTTTAATTGATTTTGTAACCAACACGATCTTTTAGATCACTCAGTGAATTTTATTCACCATTGGATTTTTAATCCAAAAGATATTTTGTCTGTTATTCCTGGCAAATTTCAGGGAAATCTTTCCTTGTATAGAATCTTTCTATAAATTGGTGATTTTTAATCACCATTGGATTTTTAATCCAACGGTACTCCACTTTACAGAGCACAATCTTTTTATTTGGAAAGATCTAAGAAAATATTAGGGTTTTTGATTTCCTTTAATTTAGAATTTAATTTTATTAGTTCAGAAGGTTTAAATGCCTATCACGTGTGGGCACGCGACCCCACTGTTTAATCTTTTTAACCAGAATTTAATTCTGTTGTTTTAAAGAACTCAGGAATCATAACGTGTCAGCACGTGACCCTTGGTCACGTGTGGGCACGTGATGCCCCACTGGGGTTTTTCCTTGCTGTTTTATTATACCTTTAATTCTTTTCACGGGGTTTAAAGGCCCATCACGTGTTGGTACGTGACCCCACTGATTAATTATTTTCAATTATTTATTTTATTTAGTGCCTACAGGCTTGTCTTACTGTTGATAATACTAAGAATTTATGGTCTTCATGTTCACAAAATCTGGGAAATGGTTCGAGGAGAGCTTCAATAGAAAAAAAGTAAATGGTCACGTGTCTGCACGTGATGCCCGGTCACGTGTGGGCATGTGATGCTTGGTTACGTGTGGGCACGTGATGCCTCATAACTTTTGATTCCGGATGAATTATGAGACCCATAATATATCAAATCGAAGGATTTTTCGAGACACTTTTGATACCATCAAAATTTAGTTGTTTCTCATTCGGGAATTTGCGAAATACAGCCCGGAAAATACTGGTTCACATTTTTTTAAACGTATCGCTGCCATTTGATACCTTGGGCTCTTTTGCGCAATTTTTTTTTGGCGGGAACAAATGCCCCCCACTACTTTGCCCATGTAAGTATATACGTGGATGAAGTAGTGCAGAGTAATTCATAGCGTATGACCAGTTTCGGGTTGGTATATAATTTTCAGAATCATGATCTGAGAAGATAATGAGCGGACGTAAGCGTCGTCATTTATCATTGACTCAAATCTTGACTCTTAAGGGATATAGTTCCAAACCCTCAGCTCCATGAGCCGCACCCTTCTATTTCTTTATGTTTTACTCTGGCGTGAAGTAGTTTATATGCTCATGAGTAACTTCTCCATTTTAGTGGCATGTAGCTTTGGCAAGTGTGGCCCATAGATGGTAGATAACTGTTCATTTTGAACTCTTTATAAGGTAGCGATGGCTTAGGAAACAGGGTTAGGATCTGTTGCCTAAGACTTTTCAACTTTATGAGCCGTGAGGGTCTCATAAAGACTTTTCTCCCTACGAGTCGAGAGGATCTCGTAGGTGTATTTTCTCCTTAGGAATCGTGAGGATTCCTAAGTGTGCTTTCTCTTGAGAGTCGTAAGAATCTCATAAGAGAATTTTCCCGCTTATAAGTCGAGAGGACTCGTAAGTGGTTGTTTTCCTCCTCGTCGATGTTCGATTTCGGAGAGTGTGGCCCATGGATAGTCCATGTTGACCTCCTTGCAGGGCAGTGATGGCTTGGGGGACAGGGTTAGGATCTGCCACCCAAGACTTTTCAACTTTATGAGCCCTGAGGGTCTCACAAAGACTTTCTCCCTACGAGTCGAGAGGATCTTGTAGGTGTATTTTCTCTTTAGGAATCGTGAGGATTCCTAAGTGCGTTTTCTCTTGAGAGTCGTAAGGATCTCACAAAAGAGTTTTCTCCCTTACGAGTCGAGAGGACACGTAAGTGATTGATGAGTTGACTTTCTCCCGAATCAAAGAATTGCTTTGACGGGGAAGTCGAGGGTTGACTTTATCCGTATTTCACGGATTCAGGAGTTGCTCTGGCCATTTCCCACGGGGTCAAGATTGACTTTAATTGTGTTCTATGGGACCAGGAGGTGCTCTGGACGCTTCCTACGGGGTCATGATTGACATTAGCTGTGTTCCACAGGACCAGGATCCGCTCTGGATGTTTCCCACAGGGTCAGGATTGACATTCGCCGTGTTCCACAGGACCAGGATCCGCTCTGGACGCTTACCACGGGGTCAGGATTGACATAAGCCGTGTTCCACGTGACCAGGATTTGCTCTGGACGCTTCCCACGGGGTCAGGATTGACATTAGCCATGTTCCATGAAACCAGGATTTTCTCTGGATGCTTCCCACGGGGTCAAGATTGACATTAGCTGTGTTCCACAGGACCAGGATCCGCTTTGGACGCTTTGCACGGGGTCAGGATTGACATAAGCCGTGTTCCACGAGACCAGGATTTGATCAGGATGTTTCCTACGGGGTCAAGATTGACATTAGCCGTGTTTCACAGGACCAAGATCCGCTATGGACGCTTCCCACGGGGTCAAGATTGACATTAGCCGTGTTCCACGAGACCAGGATTGGTTGACTCTCGGTTGTCTGTGCATCGCCGAGTCATGGAACTGGGAACTTTGCCGCGGCTCCGATTTGCTGATGTTGCGTCTGTTATAATAAGACGAATGTTGAGATGATCTCCAGGCTGTCTGTGAACCATTGAGATTTGGAACAGGGACTTTGCCATGGCTCCAAGGTTAATTGTCGCGTCTGAACCCTGCTGGATTGAGGAGGAACGCTGTTGGTGATCTCTAGGCTGTAGATGCGGCTGTCGAGACTTGGAACAAGGGATTCTGCCGTGGCTCCTTTTTTCTAACGTCGTATATTCCTGTAGAGACACTGATTTCTCTGCGGGTCGACGCGAGTCGAGATGCTCTCGTCAAGGACGCTGATTTCTCTGAATCGAGAAGGTTGCCAAGGACACTGATTTCCCTGGGGTTGAGACGAATCAAGATATTCCTGCAAAGACGCTGATTTTTCTGCGGGTCGATGCGAATCGAGATGCTCTCGTAAAGGACGTTGATTTCCCTGAATCGAGGAGGTTGCCAAGGACACTGGTTTCCCTGGGGTTGAGACGAATTGAGGTCTTCCTGCAAAGACGCTGATTTCTCTGCGGGTCGACGCGAATCGAGATGCTCTCGTCAAGGATGCTGATTTCCCTGAATCGAGGAGGTTGCCAAGGACACTGATTTCCCTGGGATTGAGACGAATCGAGGTATTTCTGCAAAGACACTGATTTCTCTGCGGGTCGACGCGAATCGAGATGCTCTCGTCAAGGACGCTGATTTCCCTGAATCGAGGAGGTTGCCAAGGACACTGATTTCCCTGGGATTGAGACGAATCGAGGTATTCCTGAAAAGACGCTGATTTCTCTGCGGGTCGACGCGAATCGAGATTCTCTCGTCAAGGACGCTGATTTCCCTGAATCGAGGAGGTTGCCAAGGACACTGATTTCCCTGGGGTTGGGACGAATCGAGGTATTCCTGCAAAGACGTTGATTTCCTTGCGGGTCAACGCGAATCGAGATGCTCTCGTTAAAGACACTGATTTTCCTGGATCGAGGTTTTTGCCAAGGACGCTGATTTCCTCGGAGTTGAGACGAATCGAGGTATTCCTGCAAAGACATTGATTTTCTTGCGGGTCGACGCGAATCGAGGTGCTCTCGTCAGGGACGCTGATTTCCCTGAATCGAGGAGGTTGCCAAGGACATTGATTTCCCTGGGGTTGAGACGAATCTAGGTATTCCTGCAAAGACGCTGATTTCTCTGCGGGTCGACGCGAATCGAGATGCTCTCATCAAGGACGCTGGTTTCCCTGAATCGAGGTTTTTGCCAAGGACATTGATTTCCTCGGAGTTGAGACGAATCGAGGTATTCCTGCAAAGACGCTGATTTCTCTGCGGGTCGATGCGAATCGAGATGCTCTTGTCAAGGAAGCTGATTTCCCTGAATCGAGGTTTTTGCCAAGGACGTTGATTTCCTCGGGGTTGAGCCGAATCGAGGTATTCCTGCAAAAACGCTGATTTCTCTGTGGGTCGACGCGAATCGAGATGCTCTCGTCAAGGACGCTGATTTTCCTGAATCGAGGTTTTTGCCAAGAACGCTGATTTCCTCAGAGTTGAGACGAATCGAGGTATTCCTGCAAAGACGCTGATTTCTCTGCGGGTCGACGCGAATCGAGATGCTCTCGTCAAGGATGTTGATTTCCCTGAATCGAGGTTTTGCCAAGGACACTGATTTCCCTGATGTTGGCTGACTTTTGTCCGAGACGGAGGGTTGATCCGGCGGGGAGGTCATTGGTTGACTCTAGGTTGTCTGTGGACCGTTGGAACTAGGGACTTTGCCGTAGCTCCGTTTGGTGATGTTGCGTCCGAATTCTGTTGGAATGAGGAGGATCGCCGTTGGTGATCTCTAAGTTGTCAATGTTGACGTCGAGACCCTGAAGTTAGGGATCTTCCTTTGCTTCCTTTGTTGACACCGTGTCTGCAATATTGGGACAAATGTCGAGGTTGTCTCTAGGTTGTCTATGAACCGTCGAGATTTGGCTTCGCTTTCTGATTGATCCTGGTGGGACGATATGGTTCCCTTCTTGTTTGTGCCCATGGATTGTATATAGGGGTCAATGTGACCTCACCTGCAGGGAAAAAGTTTTATTCTTTCATTTTTTTATTTCCGTGATGCTCTATCATTTCAGCTTTTATATCGCGAAGTTTGCGATTGCCCAATCATTTCGGCTATTTTTCACGGCGCCCAATCATTTCGGCTATTTTGTATGCATATATTTTTACTTGCTGATTTTGTTGTAAGTTGCCCCATCATTTCGGCTATTTCATATGGACTTTTGGCTCGCTGATTTTTATCGTGAGTGTGGAACTTGGAATCTGGTGCCAATCTTAGCATCAGCATCGCTATGACTGGAATATTGCTAGGAGCAAATCATCATTTGCCATGAAAGGGCTTGGAATTTGATACCGATTTAGGTATCAGCATCGCTACCACTGGGACATTGCCAAGAGCGAATCATCATATGCCATGAAAGGACTTAGAATTTGATACCGATTTAGGCATCAGCATCGCTACAACTGAGATATTGCCAGGAGCGAATCATCATTTGCCTCTGTCGATGTCGAACAAAGGTGGCTTAGCAAACAGGGTTAGGATCCCGTCGACTAAGGCTTTTGACTTCATGAGCCGTAAGGGTCTCATAAAGGTGTTTCTCCCTACGAGTCGTGAGGATCTCGTAGGTGCATTTTATCCTTAGGAATCGTGAGGATTCCTAAGTGTGTGTTCTCTTATAAGTCGTAAGGATCTTACAAGAATGTTTTCTCCTTACAAGTCGAGAGGACCTATAAGTGTTTGTTCACCTTGTGAGCATATCCCTAGTCGCTGATGGGACTCTGTTAGGGAAATGTTCATTCGTGCCTGTGAATTGTATACAAGGGTTAATATTGAACCGCTTGTTGGGCAAATGGGGGGGTATGACTGCTTAAGAACAAGTTCAGATCCCTGTAGCTTAAGGGTTTTGAATCTTATGAGCCGTGAGGGTCTCATAAGAGGGTTCTCCTTACGAGTCGTGAGGATCTCGCAGGTGTAATTTCTCCTTAGGAATCGTGGGGATCCCTAAGTGTGTTTCTCCTTTGTGAGTCGTAAGGATCTCACGCAGGTGGTTTCTCTTTACAGGGTCGAGAGGACCTTGCAAGTGTCTTTTGACGAGATTGCGCCCCTTCTGGTTTTCACCAAACTCGCCGGTAGTCCCGCTGTTTTTACTCATAGAGCCCTTTCAGGTTTTCATCTGTGCCCATTTCACTTATGGACGTACCCCCTTTTTTTTCTTTTCTTTTTACCATGTCAGCCTGGAGATGCCGCGGGTTTGTAGTAGTTTAAAGACGTTTCGGTCATAGGTCCGAGATTTTTCGGGCAACGTACGATTACGCAGCTAGATTTTCTTGCAAATCTTCGCATCTTTTGTGTCGGAGGTGGATTCCTTGAAGAGAGGGCTGAGGGTGATTTCTTCGTCAGAGTTGCTTCCAAAGTTGACAACTTGCGATCCCTTGGTGTCGACTATGTGACAGTTGCCAGCGGCTCTTTTGCGCTCATTTGTCGTGCTTTTCTGTTCCCGATGAGCCTTGCGCTTCACTCGTTGAACGTGTTGTCGGTGGGCAACATATCCCTGCCACCAGTTTTTAAATGCTATGCACTCCTCGGTAAGGTATGCAATCCTCTGATGGTATAAGCAGAAGTTAGGATGTATGTCCGCTTCATTAAGATGTATACCGCCAGGAGAATTTCCTTTGAAAGAGGGCAATTTCATTCCTATTGACAGGGCCCTAGCGAATCGTTTTCTTACTTTAAGCTTGCTTTTGCTGGCGATAGGGATGCTTCGATCCGGTTGGGGTGCCTCGACCTTTTCATTCAGTCGTCGGCGTTTGGCTTTTTCGAATATAGCCAGTTTGCGCTCTCGATTGGCTTTGCTTTTCTGACGGGCTTCGTTCAGTAGCAAGTCGATCATCTCGTCAGACGGTTCCATGGGTTTTGACTTCGATCCTGCTCCCAGCTCTTTTATGCTGTCTTCTATCGCCGAGTGAGCTTCTTCGTTAGTTAACGCCGAATGAGAGACCATGTGGCAACTTGCCACATAGTCCTCAGATTCTTCTGACGAGTCATCCCCGTCGTTATTGTCGTTATCTCTGCTCTCAAGGATATTGTTGAGAAATTCTTGGACTGTGACCGGGGTCCGCGCCTTCTGGTTATATTCCTCCAGTGCGTTAATATGCTTTTGCAGATCCGTGCGCTTATCATCAGGCTTCACGGGCTTTTTCTTCTTCTTTGAAGATTTTGACAGTTGGGCCTGAGCGTTTTGACCATCATCACTATTAATTCCCAATATTGGGTGTGGTTTCAGCATCCCTCGATAATTTCCGGTTCTTGTGGACTTTTCTACCTGATCGCCGGACATGTTTGAAGATCTTTCAGCATTTTTTTAGTTTTTGCCGAAAGAACAACTTCGCATGGAGCCTGCTCTATGAATGAGCACGATGCTCCCGGCATGTCCATCTTTTTCGGAGCATGTGGTTGTGGCGGGTTCACCTTCCAATTTTCAGACAATGCGAATTTGCCTTGCTGGTATTGGTCTTCAACCCAATTTTTGAAGATGTAGCAATCTTCGAGTGGATGGCCCAATACTCGATGGTAGGGGCAGTAATTGGGATTGTTGACGTCGTTCGATTGCGGTGGGTGTCTCGACTCCGGTAGAGTGATGAGCCCGTTGCGCACTGCTAGTTCGAACAGTCTCCTTGTTTTATCTCGGGAAAACGAGTAAGGACGTCTCAACTTCTCATCAAGGGGTTGCCGCTTGTTGCTTTGGCGAACAACCATTCTCGGGCCACTCGGCTGTTGTTGAGCGTTGGCGAAGAAGATTGCTTTCCCTTTGCCCTTCTCGTTTCGAGGCTCCATCTTCGAGGAAGACGGTCTATAGCCCATCTGATCCATTTGGGCCAGTTTGTCAATCAAGGCCTGGAAAGTAGTCGGCTTGAAAAACATCATGAACTGCGAAATGTTCGCCTGTGGATCAAGAGTACCCACGAACATGCCTACCGCAGGTGCTTCCTCGATGCGCTGCTCGCACTTCGACCATAGATTCCGCCATCGTATCGCGTATTGCACCTATGTTTCGCCTGGCTTCACTCTGGCGTTAATTAACGTGGTGATCGGGGTGCGCTCGCTAGCGCTTGCGAAACGTTGGGTGAACAGCAATTCCATCTCCGTAAAAGTTTTGACGGAGTCATTGGAAAGCTCCGAATACCACTCAAAGGCCGTTTCCGCCAAGCTGCCGACGAATTGGTGAAGCAGTAGCTTATCATCTCCTCCAGTATTGTCGCAAAGAGCCCTGAACTGAGCGACATGTTGATGGGGATTGCCTATCCCCTTGTACACATGGAATTTGGGGATTGTGTATCCCGGCAGGTACTTTATTTGGTCGTACCAACCCGGATAGGGTCATCCAGTTTTAACAATTTTCCCAGCCACTTCATTCGCCTGATGAACTCGTATCTGCTGGGCGATATAATCATCCAGGGCAGCTTTTGAGATGGTCTCCTCTTTGGCTGCTGAACAAGCTGGAAGCGGGTTTGACGCTTCTCCTCTATCGTCTTCAAGAATAATCGGAGAGTCTTCAGATGGAGGACCCGGCTGTAACATCATCCCGACCATGTCCTGGAATAAAAGCGCCATTCGTTTTATGTTGCCGCTTGTTCCGCTGCCTCCTTGTCCTTCTTTTCAAGCATTCTCCGAAGGAATTCTGCATCAGTTTCGTCCTCATGACGCTGTTCTGAGGACATATCTGAGCTTGCTTTTGGTCCTGTAAGTGCGGCCATGGCTGTTTGCATCTCTTGGAGCTTTTGTTGTTGCTGCTTCTGAGCCTTAGTCACTGATCGTGTAAGCGGTCGATGACCTGTGGAGATATGGCTATCCTCTTTTCCGGATGCCATATAGACGGTATGCACCACCATGCCCCCAGACTTAGGGCGTTTAGGTTCAGTGCCCTTGACATTTGTCGTAGACACGGGGATCTTCTCCAGCCATCTCTTTTTGTGGACTGGTGACGTTGAGAGGGTCGTCGCAGCGGGCACCCAGGTAGACGACACCTTCTGTGGCTTGACAGGGTGATCCCCTTCTCGTCGAACTTTCATCTTTTTCTGTCGGCGGGGGTAGTCTTGATCAATCACAGAGTCTTGGACCCGTCGCCAGACCTTATGAATTTTGGAGGATAGCCGTTGAGGGGGCTGCTCCAGGTTCGCCTTTGTAGCACTCTCCACAGGTGGAGGAGATCTCTTTAGCACGACCGTCGGAGAGTTCTTGCGCACCCTCCTAAGTGGTTCAAACCTGTTCCCAGTTGGAACAACAACATCAATTTCTATCGTTGGAGCTGGCAGTGCCAGTCCAGAAGGGGAACTTCCCCCCAGCCTTCCTCACTCGGTGCCAGTGGCGACGTCGAGCATTTCGTGCGGCCGGGATCACCTCCGCTGTTGGATGAGCTTCCTCATGCCCCATGCTTTGAGGAGAGGCTATTATTGGCGCTAGCCGGTCGAAGACTGACGTCCGTTGAGAGGGGATAGTCAGTCTTATGAAGGCCGACTTTCGAACATAGGAAGCAACCTTCGTGACTTCGCGTGGAGTAGGAGCTGAAACGACCAGTATTGTGAAGACCGACCCTTTAGCAGAAGAAGCTGCCTTGACGACTTCAGGAGCAGGAATAGCTATCCGCTTCGGGATGGCCGCTTCAGGTATCGCGGGATTCTTCACGGGCCCACTTGAGCTTAGGCCCAGTCTGTTGAAAACTGAGGCACTGGATTTGGACGACCCGTTGAGAGGGGCCGCGGCAGTTGTAAGCCGATCAAAAACCGACTTCTTTGGAGCTTCTTGCAATGGCATTAGGGTATTGAAGCTCATAGGTGAGAGCATGGTCCCAAAGAACATCCCAGTGGTGGATTGCGTCACCTGTTCCACTGGCATCTTGAAAACGGAGGCCGCCTGAGGCCCGTAAGTCACTCCTCCAGCGAGGACAGAGTGAGAGTTGTTGCGGCTGTTGCAGTTTGTGCAGTTGAAAGCCATTGATTTGCACGGGAGCAAGACACCAAATCTTAGTACCTCGAATCCAGGGGCAACCATATCAAACCACGATTCGTTCGCGAACACGACACACGAAGTGTGGAGTGGAAAGAGGAAAAGGTTCCACCGGGCGTGCCAGAATCTGTTCTCCGCCGAAACACAGAGACGCGACCGCGTAGGTCTGTCTTGCCTGAATTTGGGGGCAGATGCTAATTGGTGCTATCCGTCCACCTCTCCGAAGATGCCAAGTTGATTTATGACACCATGTATCGATGGTTTAAACGGATGCGGTCGATATACAGTCTTCGTCAGATTCCCCCTCATTTGAGCGGTTTTTGATTGTGGGGACGCTCTTCCCTGCAGGCGCAAGCCCCTGCAGTTAATTACGCTACCGCATCGCGGTAACCACTTTCTCCTTCTCCAGATGGTCACTTCGTGTCGTGGGTGTTTGTTTTGTTTTTGGTTGCCCGTGGATTGTATACAGAGACTAATTTATGTTGTCGCCCATAGGGCATGGATTAGTTCAAATCCGTATTTTCTTAGATTTGGGTTTGGGTTTGGGTTTAAAGATACGTTAGTCTCATTTAAGACTAAGATCAACTTAAACGTATGTTAAGGATACGTTAGTCTAATTTCGGACTAAGATCAACTTAACGGTTTGTTAAGGACAAGTTAGTCTAATTTTAGACTAAGGTCAACTTAACCATTTGTTAAGGATACATTAGTCTAATTTTAGACTAAGATCTACTTAACAAGATCATTTAGATCCAACAAAAGAGCATTTGGGCTCTATTGTTTTAGTTTAGGGACTTTGCGGTCAATTACCAGTTTAAGGACATGGTGGTCCAGTTTAAAGACGTCATAGTCTGTAAAGGTTAAGGACATCATAGTCCATGGGCTTAAGGACCCCACAGTCCGAGGTTAAGGATATCATAGTCCATGGGTTTAAAGTATCCCACAGTCCAGTTTAAAGAGGCCACAGTCTATAATGTTTAAGGACATCATAGTCCATGAGTTTAAGGACCCCACAGTCCGTGGAATGATTGGTTATCGGGACCCGTCACCTCTTTGAAGACGTTGAAGGATTACAACGATAAATCTTAAAGGAGTGAAGAGATGTACCCTTGAACCAAAGTTGATTGGGAAATCTGTAGTCCAATTTGGAACTAAGATCAATTAATTAAATTATGAGCACATTGGCTCAGTTAAATCTGAATTAAGGACTTATGGCCAACTTGGGCTAAGTCCACTTAAGTTTGAAATGTTGACCCTTTGTTGGACTGTTGAAAATTTGTCTGGGTTCAGCCCTCCCATTATTTAGCAATGCTAAACAGGGGTTTGGGGGCTCTGGCAACATTTTGTCTTCGGCTGAGCACTAACCATTCATTATAGCTCTGGATTTTAAGGTTCATTTGAAGGGGAGATTTGCCTCTGGAAAACTTAGCCAATTTGGGCTAAGATTGGTTTTTAAAATAGTGTTAAACACTAGAGGATATTTGGCGATCACGTATTCCCACGTGATGCGCTTAAAATAGTGTAAAACACTACGGACAAAACGCTCAAAATAGTGTTAAACACTAGAAATGAGGTGGTCACGTGGGGACACGTGAGGCATCTGAAGATGGGCCAGACTTCCTTTATTTTCTTTCTAGAATATTCAAATAAGTGTTAAACACTTTAGTCTTTAAGGCCGTCACGTGTGAGCACGTGATGGGCATCCATCCACTGGATATTAAAGGGATTTGTTAGGGGTCATGTGGGGACACGTGAGGGCGCCCATAAATTGGTACTGCCATTGGATTTGTTGTCTTTTGTTTTGAGGGTCACGTGTGAGCACGTGAGGAATTGTCTCCAAGCTTTTTTCTTTCTCATTTTGAGTAGTTTGTTTAAGGGTCACGTGGGGGCACGTGGCCTAGTCTTGATTGTTCTTTTCTACTCATTGAGGATGAGGGTCACGTGTTACCACGTGACTAGGTTGGGTACTGATCTCTTTACGTGCATGGAGAGTTAAATCTCTTATTTAAGAATTAAATTCTTTTGTAGGGTTAAACCCTAATTTTATTTAGAGGAATTAAATTCCTATGTATATGGAAGAATTAAATTCTTTAAACCTAACTCTCCCTCTATGTTTTGGATCTACATGGCAGAATCTCCCCGATGAGAATTAAATTCTCAACTTGTACGGAGATCTACTTCTGCAGATCTTCAACCATGAAGAAGAACTAAGTTCTTGTTTTAAAGGTTAAACCCTGTCTCTGTTGGAGGAATTAAATTCCTAAGTATTTGGAGGAATTAAATTCCTAAGTACTTGGAAGAATTAAATTCTTCAAACTCAATTCTCCCTCTAAGTTTTGGATCTGCATGGCAAAATCTCCCCGATGAGAATTAAATTCTCAACTTATGGGAAGATCTGATTCTGCAGATCTTCAACCAAAGGATGAACTAAGTTCTTATTCAGAAGAGTTAAACTCTTAATTTGAGAATTAAATTCTCTTTTTGTTTTATGGAGCTTAGATCTCTTTCCCTTTCTCACCTAGGGTTTCTTTCTTTTCTCAAGAGACCTTCTTTTCTCTCTGGAGAATTAAATTCTCTTCTTTTCTCTCTCTCTTCTTGTATTTCTCCCCCTTTCCTCTTCTTGGATCCTATTTATAGGAGAAGGAAAAGAATCAGTTTGTTTAGTCAATTTTTCATTGAAATATTTTAATTGATTTTATAACCAACACGATCTTTTAGATCACTCAGTGAATTTTGTTCACCATTGAATTTTTAATCCAAAAGATATTTTGTCTGTTATTCCTGGCAAATTTCAGGAAAATCTTTCCTTGTATAGAATCTTTCTATAAATTGGTGATTTTTAATCACCATTGGATTTTTAATCCAACAGTACTCCACTTTACAGAGCACAATCTTTTTGTTTGGAAAGATCTAAGGAAATATTAAGGTTTTTGATTTCCTTTAATTTAGAATTTAATTTTATTAGTTCAGAAGGTTTAAATGCCTATCACGTGTGGGCACGTGACCCCACTGTTTAAGCTTTTTAACCATAATTTAATTCTGTTGTTTTAAAGAACTCAGGAATCATCACGTATGGGCATGTGACCCTTGGTCATGTGTGGGCACGTGATGCCCCACTGGAGTTTTTTCTTGCTGTTTTATTATACTTTTAATTCTTTTCAGGAGGTTTAAAGGCCCATCACGTGTTGGCACGTGACCCCACTGATTAATTATTTCCAATTATTTATTTTATTCAGTGTCTACAGGTTTTTTCTGTAAATGGTCACGTGTCTGCACATGATGCCCGGTCACGTGTGAGCACGTGATGCCCGGTCACATGTGGGCACGTGATGCCTCATAACTTTTGATCCCGGATGAATTATGAGGCTCATAATATATCAAATCGAAGGATTTTTTGAGACACTTTCGATACCATTAGAATTTAGTTGTTTCTCATTCGGGAGTTTGTCAAAATACAGCCCGGAAAATACTGGTTCACATTTTCTTCCTTAGATTACACGTGCATAGCATATTTGCTCATAACTTTTGATCCTGGATGAATTATGAGGCCCATAATATATCAAATCGAAGGGTTTTTCAAGATGCTTTCGATACCATCAGAATTTAGCTGTTTCACATTCGTATGTTTGTCAAAATACAGCCCGGAAAATACTGGTTCACATTTTTTTAAACGTATCACTGCCATTTAATACCTTGGGCTCTTTTGCGCAAATTTTTTTGCTTGGCGGGAATAGGGGTATGGGGAAATCAAAGGTGTAACCGAATGTAACTTAAAAGGATATTACTTGATTCATAGTCCCAGAGGGTAACGGGACAGAATCATTCGTGATTCTTCTTGATCCGTGGTCCCGAGGGGTAACGGGACAGAGTCATTCGTGACTTTTATAGCTTGGTCTGTGGTCCCGGGGGGTAACGGGACAGAACAATTCTTGGTTCACATATCCTGATCCGTGGTCCCGGGAGGTAACGGGACATATTCTTTGAGTTACATTAGGAGTACATCAATTGATTTCGAATAACTTAGAATAGACAACCCAGTAGCACAGTTTAGATTACTCACTGCACTCCACCTGCACGTATACACCACACTGTTCCATTTCCATGTTTACTTTTTATATTCATGCTATCATTTATATTTCACGCCTGCATATCTTGTTGTATCCTGGCTATATTTTTTATTGTTTTATATTATGACGCACCGACGTCTGGGTTTTGCATGGCCCAGATCCTCCGTCTTTTTCGCAAGTTGATCAGGAGTATTTCAGCCGACAGGCTGAGCAGTGAGGATCCTGTTAGTATTTAGCTTTATTTAGTTTAGTTTTCTTTCAGCATTTTCATTAACTGATGTGAGCCCGTATTTGGGACGTACTTTCCAGATGTTATTGTTTATTGGATTTATTGCTTTCGCATATTATTTCTTGACTCGTTTATTCTGGCATATGGACATGTACTAGATAGTTTATTTTATTTTAATGTTCTTGATATCTTATAGACAGCCATAATGTGACTGTGGAAGGATGTTTCCTAGCCACAGTTAGCGTGGTTGGCTCTGTCACGTGCCGATCTTAGCACACTCTGGAAAGCGCGGCGTGACAGGGTTTTTTTTGATTTCATAGCCATAGGATTTAGGTTAATCGGGTTTGATTCTTTTGTAGTTGGGTATTGGACCCAATACATGAATCAGAAAACCCGTAATTAGGAACATGTCCTGCCACATTGTTGTCGTGATCCTTGAATCTTATTTTTCTCTTGACCCTTGTCTCGACGATATGCAAATGACCTTGCATCTCGGCTTGAAATCCTTTTGGTTCCTTATTGTTTCTCTCGTCCTATTCTTTTGATTCTGATACTAGGATTTGGGCGACTTGAACGGAGTTATGTGATTGTAACTATGAACTGCAGCATGGTTACAATGCGGTACTCTATTTAAGCAACTTAGAGTCCTAGTCTTGATTCATTTCCTTGTTGTATGATCGTTATTTTACCTTGCTTCTCTTGTTTACCAGTTCATGTTTTATCGCAAGCTTGAATCCTGTTTACCATGCTTATCTTCTTCAGTATCTTGGCTTCAGATGAAGTTGTTTCCGGTATCCTACTCGTTCTTGATTTTCCCGCTTTAGCATTATTCGATTCTGGTGCATCCCATTGTTTTATGTCGTCCAAGTTTATTGTTGCGCATTCAATTTCTTGCATGACCCTGTCTTGATTGTTGGGACATACACACTGGGAAAGGGAAGATCATATCTAGTAGTGAGTGCAAGGATTGTTCAATTGTTATCTGCAGACGAGAGTTATTCGCGGATTTCTTGGTGATCGATACTAGCAGTTACGATGTTGTCTTGGGAATGGATTTTCTCGGCACTTTCCATGCTCACATTGATTGTAGGGCAAAGAAAGTGATTTTCCAGATTCCCGGACATCCGGAGTTTGTTTTTGCTGGAGGCAGCAGTTCTGTCGGGCCAATCGAGTTCAGGGCTAGGCCGACAGGCATCGTTCTTGCATCAATGGAAGTTGATAAGGAGGAAGCGCCAGCTGTAGTTCAAGAGTTCACGGACGTGTTCGAGGACATCTCGGGTTTACCACCAAAGCGAGATGTGGAGTTCACGATCGATCTTATTCCTGGTGCAGCGCTAATCTTAAAGGCGTACTATCCAATGGCACCAGTGGAGTTAGAAGAAGTAAAGAAGCAGGTTACCGAATTGCTAGAGAAGGGTTGGATTCGGAGCAGTAATTCACCTTGGGGAGATCCAGTTCTTCTAGTCAAGAAGAAGGATGGCAAAAGGAGGATGTGCATCGATTATCGAGAATTAAACCGGGTGACTATTAAGAACAAGTACCCGATCCCTCGCATTGGCGAATTGTTCGAGCAACTCAGTGGCGCGAGGGTATTCTCGAAACTGGATTTGCGATCCGAATATCATCAAGTTCGAGTTAAATTAGAGGATATTTGCAAGACAGCGTTCCGAACTCGATATGGGCATTACGAGTACTCAGTGATGCCATTCGGAGTCACGAATGCACCGGCGATATTTATTGACTTGATGAACCGAATCTTTTCACCCTTCTTGGACCAGTTTATTGTGGTGTTTATTGATGATATTCTGGTATATTCGAGGAGCCTAGAAGAGCATCCTGAACACTTGAAGATCGCATTGCAGACTTTGAGGCATGAAAGATTGTATGCAAAGATAAGCAAGTGCGAGTTTTGGCTTGAAGAAGTGAAGTTTTTGGGGCATGTCGTATCCGGAGATGGAATCACCGTTGACCCTGAGAAGATTGCAGAAGTTCAAGATTGGCCGATTCCGAGGAATGTAATGGAGATCAGAAGTTTTCTGGGACTTGCCGGATATTACAGAAGGTTCGTGGAGAATTTTGCTTGCTTAGCTGAGCCTTTGACCAAACTTACGCGAAAGGAGGTACCGTTCGTATGGACGGATAGTTGTGCGTCAGCTTTTGAGGCGTTGAAGCAAAGGTTGATAACTGCTCCTATTTTGACCGTACCAGACAGTTCCGGAGGATTGGTGATTCACAGCGACGCATCTGGGAAAGGTTTGGGATGTGTTTTGATGCAGCATGGGAAGGTTATAGCCTACGCATCAAGACAGTTGAAGACCCATGAGAAGAATTACCCAACTCATAATTTGGAGCTTGCAGCAGTGATTTTCTCTTTGAAGATTTGGAGACACTACTTACTGGGAGAAAGGGTCGAAGTATTCACCGATCACAAAAACTTAAAGTACGTGTTCACGCAGAAAGAGCTCAACATGAGGTAGCGTAGATGGTTGGAGCTGATGGCTGACTATGATCTTGATCTCAAGTACCATCCGGGGAAAGTTAATGTAGTGCCGGATGCGCTTAGTCGGTTGCCAGCAATTCAGATGTTGACTGCACAGAGGGAGTTTATCGATGATTTTCGGAGATTCGATTTGGAGATCGTGATACCGCATTCTTCAGGACAGTTGATGTAGCCGCAAGTACAGTCGTCATTGATCGATAATATTAAAGCAGCGCAGTCGCACGATCCAAGATTGCAGATGTTTTGAGAACAGGTTAAAGCGGGACTTCGAACAGACTTGTTGATTCATGAAGATGGTTCGTTGCGATATGGTAGCTGTTTGTGTGTGCCGAAAGGAGACATTCGTGAATAAATTATGAAGGAGGCGCACAGTTCCGCTTATCCCGTACATCCAGGAGGCACGAAGATGCACCGTGGTTTACGACAACAGTTCTGGTGGGAAGGCATGAAAAGGGAGATTTCCCGCTTTGTAGCGAAGTGCTTGGTGTGTCAGCAAGTTAAGGCTGAACATAAAAGGGTAGCTGGTTTATTGCAACCACTTCCGGTTCCTCAATGGAAGTGGGAACATATAACCATGAATTTCGTTACAGCTTTACCGCGGAGTCCAAAAGGCAACAATGCAGTGGGTGATCGTTGATCGATTGACCAAGGCAGCTCATTTCTTACCATTTCGAGTTGGTCAGTCGATGGAAGCGCTAACAGAATGGTGCATGCAGAAGATTGTGAGATTGCATGGGGTACCTGTGAGCATCGTTTTCGATCGTGATACCCGATTCTTTACGCACTTCTGGAGGAGTTTACAGGAAAGCTTGGGGACGCGATTGAAGTTTAGCACTGCTTATCATCCCCTGAAAGATGGTCTGTCGGAGAGAACGATCCAAACTCTTGAAGACATGTTGAGAGCTTGCATGTTAGACTTCAAGGGCTCATGGGAGGATCATCTACACTTGGTGGAGTTTTCTTATAATAACAGCTTTCAGGTGACTATTTAGATGGCTCTATTCGAAGCATTGTATGGTCGCAAGTGTCGCTCACCCGTTTGTTAGGACGATGTTGGAGAATGAAAATTGTTGGGACCAGATTTCATCGTGCAAATAGTAGAGAAGATTAATACTATTCGTAATCACATGAAGGCAGCACAAGATCGACAGAAGAGTTGGGCCGATATATCGAGAAGTCCTCTAGAGTTCGCTGTTGGTGATCTTGTATTCTTGAAGATATCACCGATTAGAGGAGTGATTCGTTTTGGGAGTCGAGGAAAGCTTTGTCCTCGATTTGTAGGGCCGTTCGAGATTGTTGAGCGTGTTGGAGAAGTGGCTTATCGATTGGCTTTACCACCATCTTTGGTGAGTGTTCATGACGTGTTTCATATATCTCAACTCCGTAAGTATGTTCGAGATGAAACACATGTACTAGATCATTCGGAATTGACTGTAAGGGAGGATTAAACCTTTGAAGAATGACTGATGTCGATTGTTGATCGAAGAGAAAAGGTCCTCAAGAACAAGGTTATCCCGCTTGTACTTGTTTCATGGGGGAATTGCTCGCATGGAGAATCGACTTGGGAATGAGAAGACGAGATTTGACAGAAGTTTCCAGAACTCTTATTATAGATCCATGCTTGTCCTTCTTTTCTTGTTCCGGGAATTTCGAGAACGAAATTCTTTTGTAGTTGGGTATAATGTAACACCCTAGTCCATTTATACCAGTTCTATTTTGGGTATTTCTTTATTTATGGCTATTTCTTTATTTATTGTGTTTTGGGTGCGAATAATATAATTGGCATCTGTATTTGCATCCGACCCGACCCGCTTGCTGGAAACCCATCTTGATCCTGTTTGTGATTTATCCCGGCTAGTTATGAGAATCCGTGCACTTTCCTAATTTATATCCTGCATACTTGCATTACATCTGGCATCTGCATTTTTACAATACAATTATAGTCTAATAATATATTTTAAAAATATATAGCATGGCCTGCATCATACCCCAAACCCTGTGGTGGCATCCATATATCGTGTTTTCGTCCCGTTCGGTGAAACGGACCCGTTTGGATCGCTACGTACACGCTACGTATATCCTTTCTTGGGGGTATGCTTTTTCGTTACCCGGATATCGTATTTTGGTTTTGGTTAACACGTATATTAACCGTATTTTCAAACCATAATTTTAGACCCGACCCGGGCGTGTTTTGGACTATTTTTTGTATTAGTCAAAATATCAAATTTTTAACTAATATTTTATTCTTATTGTTAACTGTTAAAAATTATATTCATATATCTTTATTTAGTTTTATATATTTCTTTTAAAAAGATTTCTTCTGTTATTTCACCGGTCTCTCTCTTTCTCCTCTACATATATATATATATATTATATTATATAACCCTATTCTTTTTATTTCACTCACGTTCTTCTATCCTTCCTCATCTTTCCCCCGCGTGTCAACCCTAACGCTAACCCACGCCGCACCTTGCCGTCGCCGCCTCCACCTTAAACCCCGATCTCTTCACCCTCGTCCTCACAACCTCCACCGCCTCCATCCTTCCTCTCATCCTCACCCAAAACTCCGATGACGAACCCATCCCAAGACCCAAGAACCCATCGCTGCCCTCGTCGGCACCGTCCCGGTCTCGCCGTCGTCGACTCTACCGCTACCCTCTCTCCTCTCTCCTATCCTCCCCTACTAGCCATGACCCTCTGCTCTTCCCTGCATTGAACCTGACCCCAGCTGCTTTCCCATAACCCACTGCCTTGGCCGTGAAACACCATCTCCGGTGACCCACGACCTCTTCATCACCCCATCGCACCCTTCTCTGACTCCAGAGCCAACCCTGAGCACCATCCTCTTCTTCCTTCCTCTTCTTCTTCTCTTTTCTTGGTTCTTGATTCCGGTGATCACCGCCGGAGCCGTGCTCGTTGTCGACGATCCAAGCGACCCAGTGGACATCCCCAGCCAGCGTGGTCACCTTCTTGCTTTGCCTGGACCTATCTCGTGTGTGCGTGTGTACATTGCGACGTTTACCCGACGTCGGACGCTGCGTATACACCCCGTCGTGAGATCCGTTCAGGCAAGTTTATCTTGCTACATGTTATGATACATATTTTGCATCCATATGAATAAAAATATCACATGTTTACTGCATTGTACATCCATATTGCCGTTTTACTGTTTTTGGATAGCCGTACGCATCAATATCATTAATTACATATCTGGTTGCATGCAAGTTAGCTTGATACATGCTATATTATTATACTTGCATCTATATTAATAAAATATTGCATATTTATTGTATTGTGCATCCATGTTACAGTTTTACCGTTTTTCCGATATCCGTTCGCATCCGTATCATTTATTGCATATCTAGCTGCATGCCATATCATATTATTTCATATTACTGTTATATTAGCAGCCCATGCTTGATAATATGCATCATGCATAGTCATGGAGTTGTAGATGTAATTCCTGATAGATATTTGTGCATCCGTACTTTTATCGTGCATCCGTACTTTTATCGTGCATCCGTACTTGCTACAGTTTTATTATAAGCATCCGTTTGATACCTGTGCACTACCTGTCATGACCTGATACACCACTACTTGACCTGTTACCTGATCCTGTTTCTAATGCCGACAATCCTGACTTGTTGTCCTGACGGACGTATCCTGTTGTCTGCATAGATAAACCTGTACCTGCTTGATCCTGTGTTGGCATTAGCTCCAGATTATCAATACCCGACCTTAACACATAACCTTAGTGGTATGGGGAAATCAAAGGTGTAACCGACTGTAACTTAAAAGGATATTACTTGATCCGTAGTCCCAGGGGGTAACGGGACAGAATCATTCGTGATTCTTCTTGATCCGTGGTTCCGGGGGGTAACGGGACAGAGTCATTCGTGACTCTTACAGCTTGGTCCGTGGTCCTGGGGGTAACAGGACAGAACCATTCTTGGTTCACATATCCTGATCCGTGGTCCCGGGGGGTAACGGGACATATTCTTTGAGTTACATTAGGAGTACATCAATTGATTTCGAATAACTTAGAATAGACAACCTAGTAGCACAGTTTAGATTACTCACTGCACTCCACCTGCACGTATACACCTCACTGTTCCATTTCCATGTTTACTTTTTATATTCATGTTATCATTTATATTTCATGCCTGCATATCTTGTTGTATCCTGGCTATATTTTTTATTATTTGATATTATGACGCACCGACGTCTGGGTTTTGCATGGCCCAGATCCTCTGTCTCTTTCGCAGGCTGATCAGGAGTATTTCAGCCGACAGGCCGCGCAGTGAGGATCCTGTTAGTATTTAGCTTTATTTAGTTTAGTTTTCTTTCAGAATTTTCATTTCCTGATGTGAGCCCGTATTTGGGACGTACTTTCCAGATGTTATTGTTTATTGGATTTATTGTTTCCGCATATTATTTCTTGACTCGTTTATTCTGGCTTATGGACATGTACTAGATAGTTTATTTTATTTTACTGTTCTTGATATCTTATAGACAGCCGTAATGTGACTTTGGAAGGATATTTCCTAGCCACAGGTAGCCTGGTTGGCTCTGTCACGTGCAGATCTTAGTGCACTCTGGAAAGCGGGGCGTGACAGAAAAGAATAATTAGAAAATTCAAGTAAAAAGAGAGATTAAAAGAGATTGAGTAAACTACATCACTTAGTTCTTTAGACTGGCAACCTACAGGATCTAAGTTACTTCAAGTTGAAGTTGAAGCCAAAGCAAGGTGCTCTCAAGGTGGATCCATCTTAGGCAAAGAAGATCAACACCAAGCTTGTTCTCTCAACCTCTAAAAGCTTTTCATGGAGTCTAACTACAAACTTGAAGCATATAAAGATGCTACAAAAGTTGTTACACTAAACTTGTTAGTGTAGTGCTAATTTAGTTAACAAGTTCACATCTTTAGTATGATTCTAGGGTTTTGGAACCTCATGCTTTCTAGAAAATTTTAAAACCATATTCCATCTTGTTATAAATTGCTTGCTAGGGTGCAGGAGTTCCTTCATCTGGTATCAGAGCCAGTCTAAAGATTAGAACTTGGTTTAGACGATGTTTCAGTTTCGAATCATCAAAGTTTTCCAATTTCCATGTTCTAAAAATCAAGCCTCTGTCCAAGTTTCAAAACTCAACTTGCAAAATTTTAAATTTATATTTTTGAGAAGGGTCTTTTGCAAACTATGTATCGAAGAAACTTGGGGCTAATCCACTTTGCTCTGGCCACCACACATGGCCATTTGGCCGCTGGTTTCGCCCAGAACAAAGTATCATGGCCCCTGGTTTCTCCAGGGGCTTCATACAGGGGAACATGGAATCTTGGGGTATTCCTTTTGGCCTGTAACAACCCTAAACTTTCTGTACAATTTTTCAAAAAATACAGAAAGGAGTATTTTTGCCTGACCACAAGTTATAAATTTGTTTTGCTTTTTAATAGCAAGAAAGAGCTTGTAGCTCATTGGTAAGACCTTGCACTGCTGAACCAAAGCACCAGAGTTCAAATCCCATCCTCACATTATTTTTAATATTGTTTTCTTTTAAATTTTTAGAATCCCAAGGGTCTACACGTGCATAACTCGTAAAAACCCCACTTCACACTAAAAACAAACTGTCCCAGGGAGTAGACCAACCGACGACGGACTCAGTGGACCCCCGACCCGGCCTGACTTGGCCGGATCGGGCTGGCGGCAGCGGCGACTCGGCCGGCGGCGGCGGCCGAGTCAGCTCCGATGCGGAGTCGTCCAACATGAAAATTGTGCCTCTTCAACTCCCCATCACTCCTGTATACTTTAATTTCTTGGATCGGTTCCAGAACTCTTAAAAACTCCATCACACCATTTTTAATGCATTTTAATACAAATTTCAATACAACCTTTCACCTACCCTAACCCTAGCTTTACCCTATAAATACCATCCCTAAAAATACCCCCTCCCTCACAAACCCTATCCAAAACTCTCAAGAAAACTCTATAGAATTTTAGTGTGCATTTGGAGTTAGCAAAGGGCGAAGCTCCGACGAAATTCCGACGATGACCCTAAGAGCTTCCGGCGACGAAATGACGCACCGGCGAATCCTACTTCCTCCTCTCCCTCTTCTCTAACCTAACTGCAAGTAAGTCCCTTCTCTCTCTTTACCTTGCTATTCTAAAAACATGTATTTCTAAAACCCGACAGAATCGGAGTTAATCCGATTTCCGATTCGGTTCTTCCTAAAAATCCAACCTTTTCTTAAATACAAACATACCAAACCCTTACATGTTGAATATTAATCATTAATAAATATGTTGAGCAAATTTCATGGCAATATATTTCATTTTGTAACTTTTACCGCTCTTTTTCACTAAAATACCATGTAGTTTACTTTCTACTTTAAAAGATCATTAAATTTGCTATACCTTTAATTAGATCACGAGATAATGACCTACCTCCTCACAACACTCATATGCAACATAGCACAATACCTTTCGGGAACATAGAATATGGGAAAACGAAACTTGACATATAAATACCACATACTATTTAAAACCGTTTTCTACAAGATTACGTATTTTTATAAATCTTTGCAAAGCGCCTCTACAACCCATTTTGGGGAACCCGACTGGGATGGTGCGGATTATCGCACATCCCTAGGCTTACTAGTGCGAGATTCAGACCTCCGCAAGGAGTATTCGGTCTTGAGAGATTTAAAATACAAATATCTTAAGAAAATGAGATTTCTAGAAAATAATAAATTAAAATTATTTTATATAAAATATATATATATATATATATATATATATGTATATGTATTATCAAAATACTTATTTTTGATATAATATAAATATTCCAACTTTTCTAAATCAAAAGAATCATTTTACATGAAAATACCATGAAATTCCATACAAGTCAACACTTTACAATTAAATACCATGTATTATGAAAAATAAGTTATTTTCACTAGAAATGTCACATATATAAAATCTACATCTATGAAAACTCTAAAGACGATAATTAAATACTTGGGATGTATTTTTTAAAATTATACAAAAGTATTTTTACATATAACCCCCTCAAGTTCTATAAATTACAATAAGGACCTTAGTAAATATATGTTTAAACGGGACCAATCTCTTGAGCCTCAGGGAGCCGGAGAAGTGGGTGCTTGCCTATTTAAGGTAGACAACTTAACAACGGTGTTATCAATACGGTTATTGTCTTTGAAAAAGACACAAATCCTGCCGTCCATGTGCAGCGGTTACCGATAACATTAAAACCTAATTCAGGACTTCAATTTCTCTTTCTAATTGTTCGGACTCAGACCGAGTCTCATTATAAATAATCTGACTTGAATATGATTCAAGTACAATCTACAATACTACAATTCAATATGAATCCTTGAATCCTATTCGATATATTCAACCTGTATTGACCGAACCGAACCATGGATATACTTCCATTTACATGATTCTATAGTTACATTCATGATTCTCTAGTTACAACCATTTATTGATATCATGGTTTCAGCAAGTCATCCAGTTATACAATTTATATTACAAGACATTATAAGTTGCAATTCAATACAAACAATACAACCAAGACATCGCGGGGTTTAAAGGGTAGATTGGTACGGTAGGTGTTAGAAGTGGCACGAGACTGCAACCATAAGACACCTAACCTTTTTTCCTTTGCTGTTGTACCGTGGCATGAACGGTTCCTTGAGTTCCTTATACCTTAGTCTCCGGGGCAAGTGAGACTCCTCTCATATACACTGGCATCCTTCTGTACCAAGCTACAAACAACAACGTTAACACTAAATATAATATTATAACAATATAATACAACTTTAAAAGTTACACACACACTCTCTCTTTCTGTATTTTCTACTTCTTCCTTATCTTTGGGACTTACCGAGCGATTTGCTCGCTGACGACGTTCTCTTTCTTTTTTCTTTGAATATCGTCAGGTGTTTCGGAACTTCTAGAGATCGAGCCTAGCATTGAAGACTTGGACCGGTTTATTGAATATCCCGAGCTGTAGTTACACTTGTATACATTTCATTTCAGTACTTTCCATTTCTGTTATGCCATTGTTTAGGCATTGCTTTCATTCAGATGTATTTACTTTTCCATGCATTGTACAAAAGAATGTTAATAAATAAAGTTGTTGTTTCACTACATTTGTCTCTTGTGTACATTTCTTTTATATTGCTTAGATACGCTTAGCGTATTTACTTCAGAGTAAATACGTAGCGGCCTCGTCGCGTCCCCTTCGCCGTACACCGGGAAGCGGGGCGTGACATGGCCCATGTCTCTGGATGTGTTACCAGATCTTATTTGAAGTTTGTGGAAAACTATTTGATCGAAACTTTAACATCGTGTTTGTTCCGCATCAGTGTTTGTGATGTTTGTGCGTATCATTGCGTGGCAAAACATCATCTAATTACTATATGTATCAATTAGAAGAGGTTACGGATTTGATACTTGCATTGCGATTGGTTTAGTCTGATATCTGTGTTATGGTTAAGTTGGATTGTCATGATGGATAACCCCATGTGTGGTATTATTAGTTTTGTAATGTTTATTGTATTCATTTATTCAGGATGAGCGGCCGGATTGTGGTCTTCGTTGCCCCTTGATGTATATTTTTTTATTGGGACACGGCTTGGTTGCGGTCGTTGTCACTTTTGTATATTTTTTGTTTATTTCATTACAGGTACTAAGGTTAACCCGCGGAGAAGTGCTCGATCAACCGGGTTCTAGAGTGCGGTAGGTGGCCATCTCATAGTGATGAGGTTTGACCGCCTCGCTCTATAATTGGCAGTTTGCTCGTTGTACTTGTAGAGGTTATAGGACAGACCCGTGGAGGGATACTCAAGCTACCGGATTCTAGAAGTGCTGGGTGGCCTATTCACGTTGACGATTAGGGTTGCCTCGCTTCTAGGATTGGCAGGTGGCTTGCCGCGCTCGTAGGGGTCTAGGGACTGATACTACAGGCTATCCACTCGACCGAAGAAAGTTACGTTCATGTTCGGCTTGATTGAAACACAGTATTCCTAATTTATCCGCTTTTCTATATTGTATATTGCTTGCTTGTGATATTTATCATGCCTGAGACGAATGGATATATATATAAATGTTGTTATATGTTTTACGTCCGCACTAGCTTGCCCCCGCCCTGCCGTAAGTTAAGTAACCTTACGGTGAAGACCCGGGGCCCCGTGGCGAATGCGGATGGCATATACATGCATTTTATTTTCGTTGTTTCTGGTGTGATAGGATTAAATGATGGGACCACATTAATTGTATTAATGCAAAGAAAGAAACCTAAAATGATGTTGTTGGAATCAAATTTCAAAACCATTCGTTTTTTTTCAAACCTAGGTTTTTGTTTATAAAATCACATGTTTTCAAAATTATGCTTGAACTACTCATTTCGAAATCACTAGATTCTTTTAACGATATCAAGTTCAATACATTAAAGGTTTTCGCCAAAAACCAGCCGTAGCCCTCCGTCATATCAGATAAGTAGCGCTTAGTATTCGTGCTGTATTTTTTGGCATTCGTCAAGACATAGTGTACGATAGTTGAGTGATGCTTATCTGCTGCATAGAGATACGATTGGCAGGGACAGTCGCACAGCTTTGTTGACATCCGCCAAGGATTTGTGCGGGTAGATTCGAATCAATTACGAAATGACGGGTAGAACTTGACTAGCGCCCTATGGTTTGTTGGTATCCGTTAAGGTCATAGGTCGTTAGGGACAAAACCCACATCGGGAGTTTCAAATATATAGGAAACTTATAAGTAGAGCATATCTTCTGGAGTATGGTGACTTGTTGTCTTCTATCAAGATTATCACACAATGATAGTTGGGTCCCGATTTACACTGTGAGTAATAGTTACTCTTTGGGAGAGTTTTTCACTTCATAATTAGCTAACTAAGTAGGTGTCTCAGAAAGGTGTTAATGCGGCAACGCCTTTAGGGAAAAAGGGTTTTCTGTAGTTAAGGAAGTTGGCGAAAACCTTGAAAAACCTTCCTTGAAGTACCGACATTGGCTTGGCTGAAAGGTTTGCAAAATTGTGGGCTGTAATTAATCATGACTAATTTTCTTTTTAAGGTTTGAAGGAGAATTCGAGAAAACGGTGGGGGCCATCCTGATTAGATAAATTAATTAACCAATCTAATCTTGTAAGAGCATACGCTGAGTGTTTCTTTTCTCTCTCTCCAGGTAGCAACCATTTCATGCCTTAATCAAGATAATAAAATGTATGACTTGACCGAACTAGCTTATTATACTGAGCTGGGGAATGTTGTTCAGGCTCTAACTTATGACAACTGTCACGATTATGGGCATGCGATAGAGGGATGCAAGGATTTCCACGAAACCCTGATGGAGAAGAAGCATTCTAATGCATCTTCTTCGGGTGTGTTGGTTATTGAGAACTGTTTCTCAGTTTGCTCTACTTCCTGGGTATTGGATACCGGATCAGGATTCCACATCTGTAATTTATTACAAGGGTTAAGAAGAAGTAGAGCACCGGGAAAGGGTGATATGTCCCTCAGAGCATAAGTTGATGCTATTGCCGTCGGCGAATATCACCTGGTGTTGCCAAGTGGCAAAACTGTGATTTTGAACAACTGTTACTATGTACCCTCTGTGCTTTGCAATATCATACCATTTCTTTATTGGATAAAGATAGATATAACTTTGTATTAGATAGAAATGTCATGAACATTTACCTTAATCATGTGTTGATTAGGGTAGATACATCTTGTAATGGTATATATGTTCTTAATTAAAATACATTCTTCAATATACACAACACACAAGAGGAAGAGTTCAGAAATGAACGAATTCTTCTTATGGTATTGTAGACTTAGTCATATCAATAAGACCAGACTAGCTAAGTTACATAAAGATGAATATTTAAATCCATTTGAATTTACATCTTATGAGATTTGTCAGTCTTGTCTTAAAGGAAAGATGACAAAAACTCCATTCACAGGACATGGAGAAAGTGCTACAGAGCTCTTGGGACTCATACACAGTGATGTATGTAGTCCCATGTATACACATGCACAGGGTGGGTTCTCGTACTTCATTACATTCACTGATGATCTCTCTAGATTCGAATATGTATTTCTATTGAAACACAAATCTGAAGATTTTGAGAAATTCAAAGAATATAAAAGTGAACTAGATAACCAGACAAACAAAAGTATTAAAATCCTTCGATCTGATCGAGGAGAAGAATACTTAAGTACAAAATTCCTTGGCTACTTAAAAGAGAATGAGATTCTCTCTCAGCTTACTCCTCCGTATACACCACATCACAACGGTGTATCAGAGTGGAGAAATCATAGCCTATTGGATATGGTTCGCTCCATGATGAGTAGTGCTAAGTTACATCTTTTGTTCTGGGGACACGTGCTTCAGACAGCGGCATATTTATTGAATAAATTTTTGACCAAATCAGTGCCTACCACTCCATATGAAATATGAAAGGGGAAGAGACCATACCTTAATTTTATTTAGATATAGGGTTGTCCTGCTTATGTAAAGAAGCAGAATCCGAAAAAGCTCGAGGCACGGTCAGTTTTGTGTAAATTTGTGGGATATCGTAGATATTCGACAGGATATCTGTTCTACCACACCGAGGAACAGAAGTTTTTTTTGCTCTCCACGCCACCTTTTTGGAAAGGGAATTTATTGCAAAAGAAATTAGTGGGAGTACGGTAGAACTAGAGGAAATTCAAGAACCACATACAATAACTGAAGATTTAGTAGAACCTTAGGATTCGATAGTCCCAGACAAACCCCATTCACTCCGCAGATCTAATAGACATTCTCATCCACCCGAGAGATATTATGATTTTCTAGTAGACGGGATCGAGAGGATTGCGTCATAGACGATGATGAGCCTCCTAGTTTCTAGCAGGCCATTTCCAGTAGGGACTCTATGAAATGGATTGATATTATGCGATCCGAAATGGAGTCCGTGTACACCAACAAAGTATGGACTTTGGACATTACACTGCCAGGGGTAAAACCCGTCGGCGCTACAAGTGAATCTTCAAAAAGAAGATTGGTGTAGATGGACAGGTGGAGATCTATAAGGCTAGACTTGTTGCAAAAGGTTTTCGTCAAAGACTAGGTATGGACTATGACGAGACATTTTCTCCAGTGATTATGCTGAAATCCATACGGATCCTACTTGCCATTACTGCCTTCCATGACTACGAAATCTGGCAGATGGACGTAAAAATCGCCTTTCTAAATGATGCTTTAAAAGAGTGTGTTTATATGAATCAGCTAGAGGGTTTCCTAGACAATGGGAGTAGCAGGAAGGTGTGCATGTTGCTTAAATCCATCTAAGGATTAAAGCAGGCATCACGGAGTTGGAACATCTGTTTGATGAAATAGTCAAAGAGTTTGACTTCATCATGAACGTAGGTGAGCCATGTATATATAAGAAAATTGTAGGGGGAACTATCATATTCCAAGTATTATACGTGGATGACATTCTCTTAATAGGAAATGATGTTCTTATGCTACAATCATTCAAACTGTTCTTGTCACAAATGTTCTCCATGAAGGACCTGGGTGACGCCTCTTACATTCTGGGAATTAAGATCTACAGGATAAATCCAAGAGAATGTTGGGACTTTCACAGTTCAGATACAATGACACCATATTAAAGAGATTTAGTATGGAAGATTCCAAGCGCAGTAGTTTACCCACTTGTCACGGAATCATCCCCTCTAAAGAGATGTCTCCCAAGACTGATGAGGAGAGGGCTCGCATGACCACTATACCCAATACTTCGGCAGTAGGCTCTATAATGTTTGGGATGTTATGTACCAGACCTATGTAGCCGTTCCCCCAATATTTAAACATAATAAAAGGCTAAGCTTTGTTAAATTTTTTTTGAGGCAGCGCCTCATGTGATCCTCACGAGGGCGCCAGCGCCAGCGTCTTAGGATTAAATCCTATGGTGGCGCCGCACGTGAAGCTCACGTGGGCACTAATATGCAAAGCACAGGAGCGCCTAGAATTAAATTCTTAAATGGCGCCCACGTGCATGACACGTGAGCGTCGGCATCCAAGTTAAAATCAAGTAGAATTAAATTCTACATGGGGATATTTCCCTAAAAATTGGGATACTCTCCGTTAAACAGAGCCGTTGGATCAAAAAACTAATGGTGATGATAAATTATCAAATAATAGAATTAAATTCTATTCTGAGGAATATTTTTCCTCAATCTTTACAAACAAAAAAAGATTGCCCTCTGTAAAACAGAGAGCTCTTTAATTAAAAATCCAATGGTGATTAAAAATCACCGTTTGACAGAATAAAATTCTGTATGTGGGAAAATATTTTCCCAATCTTGCTAAAAACAAGAAAACATATCTGTAAAATAGAAACATTTGGATCAAAGATCCAACGGTGGGTAAAATTCCCCAAATCAATTTTGAGACCAATTAAATCAATTAGAATCTCTCAATGAAAGATTTTCTCAAAACTAATTAACAATTTGCCTCTACTATATAAAGGACCCGAGACTTCAAGTCTCATATAGAGGAAACCCCCCATAAGGTTCTGAAAAATACAGAAAGCTTTAAAAACAATAGAGGAGAAGAAGACTTGCTTCCTCAAAAACCCTAGGTAAAAAAGAAACACAGAGATCAAAATATATCCTTTTACCTATCTAAGGGTTTAACCCTTCTCAAAGAACTTAGTTATTTTTCTGGATCAGAAATCCACAAGGCAAGTCTCCCACAAGTTGAGAATCTAATTCTCCTCTGGAAGTCTTGTTCTTGAGAATCAAAGATTTAGAAAAGAACTAGGTTAAAAAGAAAGAAAAAATAAAAAGAATATATGTTTTGGGAATTTAATTCTCCCGAAATTAGGGTTTAACCCTACATAAAGAACATAGTTCTTATAAAAAGAAAAGAAGAACTTAGTTCTCCAATGAAGAAAAAACGATCCAAGGTCTTCAAAATGGAGATCTTGATGATCATTAATGTCCAAAAATAGAATTAACAGAGATTTAATCTTTAAAAAAAGAGCTTAGCGCCTCACATGTTTCCCACGTGGGCGCCCTCCCAACAGCGCCCAGCGCCTCACGGTGAAAACACGCAGGTGTCCAAAGCAGAAGGCCAGCGCCTCACGTGAAATACACGTGAGCGCTGAACAAAAGTGCTTAGCGCTTCATTTACAGCTAAAACGGCCGAGTGATTAGCACTGATTGGGTAACGCCCAGCGCCTCACGCGCTCCTCATGCGGACGCCACACAAAAAGTGCTTAGCACTTCATATACAACCAAAATGGCACAGTGCTTAGCATCAATTGGGCAGTGCTCAGCGCCGCACGTACTCTTCACATGGACGCCATATAAAAAAAGTGCTTAGCACTATATATAACTGTGTGCTTAACACTGATTGGGCAGTGCCCATAACTGAAGTCTTTACATGATACCCATGTGAGCGCCAGAGTTTCAAACAAGTGCATATCATTTTTGCATAAAGGGGGGGGGGCCTGAACAAGCAGAGCCTAAATAAGTGCTTAGCACTTTTGAACAAAAAAAAGGCTGAGCAGACTAAGCTCAAATTGGTTCAGTCTCTCTGAAAAGGTTTTCTTACAACTGAGCCCAAATGCTCTGTTATTGGATCTGAAATAAAAATGATCATTGAAATTTTGCTAAGTTGATCTTAGTATCAAATTAGACAAATGTATCCTTAGTTAAAATAAATTGAGCTCAAATGCTCATATATTTAAGTTGATCTTAATCTCAAACTAGATTAACGGTCCTTAAATAAAACAAACCCAAATCTAAAATATACGGATTTGGACTCATCCGCGCCCTACGGGTGATGACATAAACTAGTCTCCGTATACAGTCCACGGACAACCAAAACAAACAAATACACACACGACATGAAGTGAACTGCTGGAGAAGGAGAAAGTGGTTATCGCAATGCGATAACGTAATTAACTGCAGGGGCTTGCACTTGCAGAGAAGAGCGTCCCCACAATAAAAACCCCCTCACAAATGAGGTGGAATCTGATAAAGTCTTCTACAACGGCTGTATCTATCCAAACCTCCGATATACGGTACCATAAATCAACTTGGTATCGTTGGAGAGGTGGATGGATAAGTCCAAATAGCATCTGCCCCTAAGATAGACGTCCCAACATCTCGGTCCGGTCTTTCGGCAGTGAACATATTCTGGCATGTCCGATAGGACCTTTTCCTCTTTCCACTCCACACTACGTGTGTCGTGTTTCACGAACAAAATCGTGGTTCTCTATGGTTGCCCTTGGATTCAAGGTATTAAAACTTGGCGTCTTGTTCTCGTGCAGAAAATCGATGGCTTCTCAATGCACTGCATGCAACAACAATTCTCGCTCCACTCTAACCGGAGGAGTGACTTATGGGCTTAACGCGGCCTCTATTTTCTCAATGCCAGTGGGGAAAGTCACACAAGCCACTACTGGATTGTTCTTTGGGACCATACTCCCACATGCGAGTTTCGGTGACTCAGTGCCGCAAGAAGAAGCTCCCAAAAGGTTGGTCTTCGATCGACTGGAAACCACAACGGCCCCTCTTAACGGGCCGTCCAAATCTGGCATTTCAGTCTTCAACAGGCTGAGTAAAAGCACAAACGGGCCCGCAAAGAAGTTCGTGATACCTGAAGGGGCTACCTCAAAATGGCTAGCTCTCCCAACTCTTGCCATGGGCAAAGCCTTCAAAAGTGTTTCCCCCATCAGAAAGTCGGTCTTCGAAAGATTGGCCGGCCCTCCCCAAACTTTAATAAGGACGTCAGTCTTCAACAGGATGACGCTAATTGCAGCTCCTCAACAAAACTAGGGGTGTGATGAAGCTGCTTCCAAAATTGAGGTGGTCCCTTCAACAAGGCATGCTCGACGTCACCACTGGAGCCGAGTGAGAGAAGCTGGGGGCAACTACTCCTCTGGACTCACCCCACCAGCTCCAATGGTGGAAGTCGACGCTGCTGTTCCAACTGGGAGCAGTTTTGAACCACTTAAGAGGGTGCACAAAATCTCTCCAACGGCGGTGATAAAGAAATCACCCTCACCTGCAGAAGTTAAAATGCAGGCAAAGCCGGAGCAGCCTCATCAGCGGCTCTCCTCGCAAATTCATAGGGTCTGGCGAAAAGTCCAGGACTCTGTGATTGACCAGAACTACTCTCGTCGACCGAAGAAATCGAAGGCTCGACAAGAAAAAGATCATTCCTCCACCATACAACGGGGGGACTTTTTCCAAGCGTGTGCTTGTCATAACGGCTCCTTCAACTCTAATCTCTCATAAAAGAACGAGACTGGAGAAAGCTCTATCGCCCTCGGCAAATTCCTAAGGCGATAAACTTAAACGCCCTAAGGCAGGGGGAATGACAATACATACGGTCTACATGGCTTCGGGAAAAGAAGAAAGCCATGTTTCGGTGAGTCATTGACCGCAAACTCGGTCGTTGACCAAGGCTCAGGAGCAACAACAAAAGCTCCAGAAAATGCTGACTAAAATGGCAGCACTTACCGGACAGAAAGAAAGTTCGGACAAAGAAGCTAAACAACGCCAAGAGCAGGAGACCGATACAGAGTTTCTGCGAAGTGTGCTCGAGAGAAAGGTCAAGGAAGCCGCTGAGTAAGCTGTTAACATAAAGCAGATGGATCTCTTGTTCCAAGACATGGTTGGAATGATGATCCAGCCAGATAATCGTCAAGGATGACAGGGGGAAACATCAAACCCTCCTCCGGCCTTATCAACAGCCAAGGAGGAAACGATATCCAAGGCTCCTTTTGATGATTATATTGCTAAACAAATAAGAGCTCATTAAGCTAATGAAGCTGCTGGCCAAATCGTCAGAACCAGGCGATCGTATTCAGGCTGGTATGACCAAATCAAATACCCGCCGGGATATACGATCCCCAAGTTCCATGTGTACAAAAGGACAAGCAACCTTCACCAGCATGTCGCGCAGTTCAGAGCTCTGTGCGGCAACACTGGAGGTGACGACAAACTGTTGCTTCACCAGTTCGTTGGTATCCTGTCAGAAACGGCCTTTAAATGGTACTCAGAGCTCAGAAATGACTCCATAAAAACATTCACAAAGATGGAACTGCTGTTCACACAACGTTTCGCCAGCGCGAGCGAGCGCACTCTAATTACGGCATTAATCAATGCCAGGGTAAAGCCGGGAGAAACCTGGGTCCAAAACGCGATCCAGTGGCGGAACCTATGGTCTAAGTGCGAACAACGCATTGAAGAATCTTCCGCTGTAGGCATGTTCATCGGGACCCTTGATTCTCCAACGACTGTGTCCTAGTTCATGACATTCTTCTGTAGAGTTCCTAGGCACTCTTACAAGGGTTAATAAGGCATCAACCATGCCCGAATAAAAATTTAGACATGCCGAACAACCCAAAGCTGGGATCTTTGCTAGATTATTAGGGTTTAACATGCAAGTAAACATCTTTACAACTAAAAGTGAGGGATTACAACCTTTGTAGTCCACTCCTTCGCTTCATAAGCTCCGAGTAGAAGTCCCTTCGCCGCGATCCACGATCTCCCAGACTCAAGAGAGGCTCCACAACTCGAACGATCCATGCTAGCTTGCAGTCTTCCTTTTCTCCGATGATCTACGTCGAAGTTTCTATAACTCAAGATCTCTCTCTCTCTAATGAGGTGAACACCCTAATCTAATTGGCTAGATTAGATGAGGATGATGGAGTAGTATTTATGCTTTCTTTTTATATCAAATTCTCACACTTAAACATCACAAAATGAAAACCTAGTAAGCTTTCTCAAAGCTCAAGGTTGAAGAAGAAGAAGAAATAATGCATTAATCCTTTTGTGATGAATAATGAAATGATATATGATTAATAATGTAACCATGGTCAACTATGACAAGGGTAACCCATGTAGAGAATTAAGTAGGGCTAGGGTTTGGGTTGAGTTAAAGAATGAGTCATAAGAAAAAATCAACCATAATATCTTAACTCATGACAAAAGAAAACTTTCTAGAAGGTTCATGAAAGAACTAACCCAATTCAAACCCTAACCTTGTTTAATCTCCACTAAACATGTTTCATTAGTAATCATATCATGTTACAATAATATATATCACATATATATATTATATATTTGTAACAAAGGAAAATAATACAATTAATATATATCGCATATATATCAATGTATTATCTGGTGAGAAAATGAAATAATAAAGCGAGCCAATATTAGATAATGTAATGCAATATATCATATATATTATTATACATTAAATCATCGAATCAACACTTGATCCGACAATCTGGCTATATTGAATATAACCGACTAATATATTATGTACCGATTCATCGAATCAACACTTGATCCGATGACCCGGCTCGTATCTAAATATCGCGAGAATATAATACGGTATCTCATATCGCATTATCCTCGGTCGTGCACATATCATATATGTGCCCCTACTCCGTTTTGCCTGAGTCAAGAAACCTTTGTGTAGGACTCTAAAGAATCGTAAATACGCCGGTAGCAGGTGATGATCATATCAAACACCCACAAGCTGCAAGCGGTCAGCTAAACGTAACAGCCACCCAGGTATTGAGCGATCAGAAGATCAACAAGCTAGCCTATACATTCTCCTGCGAATCCAATCAGTAACACTCCCGTACAGTCCGGTCTCTTCGTCTGATATTTCGCATATCAAGTCTAGGGGTGGTATACGTCAGACCCCAGTAACCGATAAGTCATGTCGATGTGAGGTTCATAACGAGTCGAGAAACTACTGGTAACACTTACCAGTAAATCTCCATATCAGCCCTGGCCAGGGACTTCCAGTTATAGCCAATCGAACACAGCACAACATCAACTCCCTATACCGGGAGAGACGAATCCCCTCCTATCGCTCATTGCCTCCATGTGATTCGGGACTGCACCCAAAAGCCACCGTTTTGCACGCCCTCTTGGACGTGGTAAGGTGGAAATCAAAGCACAGTGGGAATCACACAAGACTCTATGACGATCTCGGGTCTACAGACTACCCTGTACCAGTGTCACCGGAGAACTGCCATCTGACGTGTGGTATATCACCATCTGGGAGTTCTCAGCGAGTCCGTCCAGTGTACCCAGTCTCCACTGAGCACCCATACACCATCCTTGATGTCAAAACACCGATGGATATGGGATCATCCATCGCCCATCATATGGGTCAAGATGCGTATAAGCTGGTCTACACTGGTGTATCGATGCCCTGTCTCGATATACCCTCGACTAGGAAAAGTTATAGGATGTACTCATCGACTACCGTGGCCCCACTAGTATGATCTCATCACAGTCCTAGTAGTCGAGTACAGATCTTAAGGGCTTTATCAACATGTGAGAGTAAGACAGTAAACCAATACAAGTCAACATGTTAAGATAAAGTGAAACCAAATAGCATACTATCATGACGAGCAAGAAAGTCCTCTCTATATATATCCAAGCATCCATTATAATATACATCATATATACAACAATGGCCTCTAGGGCATATACATAACTAACAATCTCCCACTTGCACTAAGGCCAGCTGCTGTAGTATCTTATACCTAGCATCCCGAATAATCTCTCAAACTGTATCTGGGGAATGGCCTTCGTGAGTGGATCCGCAGTGTTGTCCTTCGTATCTACTCTCTTGACCTCGATCTCCCGGCGATCAACTATCTCCTTGATCAGGTGATACCGCCTCAGAATATGTCTGGGCTTTTGATGGGACATGGGTTCCTTGGGCAAAGCCACAGCTCCATTGTTATCGCAATACAGAAGTATTGGATGCTCAATGGATGGGACCACACCAAGTTCACTAATGAAATTCTTTATCCAGACAGCCTCTTTGGCAGCATCGTTGGCAGCGATGTATTCAGCCTCCATCGTCGAGTCTGCAACGATATCCTATTTGGAACTCTTCCAACATACCGCCCCTCCATTGAGGGTAAAGACAAAACCCGAGTGTGACTTAGAGTCGTCCTTATCACTTTGGAAGCTGAAATCGGTAAAGGACTCCACCTGGAGTTCTCCGTTACCATACACCAAGAACATCTCCTTAGTCCTTCGTAAGTACTTGAGAATGTTCTTCACAGCTGTCCAGTAACTCTCTCTAGGATCTGCTTGATACCGACTCACTACACTTAGTGAGTATGCTACATCGGGTCTGGTACATAGTATCGCATACATGATAGAGCCTACTGCCGAAGAATAGGGTATCTCTTGCATTCGAGCTCTCTCTAAATCAGTCTTGGGAGACATCTCTTTGGAGAGAGTGAGTCCAGAGATCGTGGGTTGGTTCCCACGCTTGGATTCTTCCATACTAAACCTCTTTAGTATGGTGTCAATGTACCTGGATTGGGACAATCCCAGTATCCGTTTAGATCTATCTCTATAGATCATGATTCCCAAAATGCAGGAGACATCACCTAGATCTTTCATTGAGAATCTTTGTGATAAGAAGAGCTTGACTGATTGCAGCATAGGAACATCATTTCCTATCAAGAGTATGTCATCATCCACGTACAATACGAGGAATACAACCTTACTCTCTGCAACCTTCTTATAAATACAAGGTTCATCTATATTTTTGATGAAGTCAAACTCTTTGACTACAACATCAAAACAGATGTTCCAACTCCGCGATGCTTGCTTTAACCCATAAATGGATTTAAGCAGCTTGCACACCTTTCCGCTGCTCCCACTATCTATAAAGCCCTCTGGCTGAGTCATATACACGCACTCTTCTAAATCACCGTTTAGAAAGGTGGTCTTAACATCCATTTGCCAGATTTCGTAGTCATGGTATGCAGCAATGTCAAGTAAGATCCGGATGGACTTAAGCATAGCCACTAGAGAAAAAGTTTCGTCATAATCCATACCTGGTCATTGACGAAAACCTTTTGCAACAAGTCTAGCTTTGAAAGTCTCAACTTTTCCATCTACACCAATTTTCTTTTTAAAGATCCACTTGCTCCCAATGGGTTTTACCCCTTCAGGAGCATTTTCCAAAGTCCATATTTTGTTGTGTACATGGATTCCATCTCAGATCGCATTGCATCCAACCATTTCACAGAGTCACCACTTGTGATGGCCTGCTTGAAACTAGTCGGGTCATCATCTTCCATGATGCAATTCTCGCTCCCACCATCAATGAGAAAACCGTAGTATCTCTTAGGTGGGTGACAAACCCTGCTAGATCGATGGAGAGGCTGGGGTTCTGTAACGCCTTGAAAAGTCGTTTTGGTGTTTTCCTGAAAATCGGTGAAAATTCGGTATTTTTCCGTAAACCGTCTTTTTGTTATTTTGCAGTTTAGGACTAATTATACCTAATTTGGATAGGTAATTGCTTGTTTTTAGTAGCAAATGAGTTACTTATGAAATTCTGGTCGTTTAAAAATTTTCCCTAATTTTTTCAATTTTTAATATTATTTTAAGCCGGTAAGAAAATACATTAAATTAGCGATAAATACAAATTTAAATGGGCTAAATTTAAGCTTTAAAATCATGTTAATTAAAATCTAGTTGTAACATAAATTTTTAGAAATTTATTTTAAGTTTTTACTAATTTTTATTATAGAAAACGAAATTTATTGAATTTAAGCTTAAACTTGCAATTTTTGACTTGTAAGGGGTCTTTTTGCATAAAATTTCTTTTGTAAAACCCCTCTCTCTCTTCCCTCAGCCCTAGGCCGGCCCATTTCCAGCAACCCAAGAAAAAAAAAATGCTTTCCTCTTTGACTTCATTTTTGTGTAGAAAAGAGGTGTTTTTTTTAAGGATTTTGGATTTTTTTATTAGGTATGGGTCTTTACTTGTTTGGTGTGGGTTGACCAAGACTTTTCCCACACCCCACACCATCCCCCTCTCCCTCTTTCTGGCCGAGAATGCTGCAGCAGCCCCCTTCATCTTTGTTTTTTTCATTTTCTTCAAAAATTCATTAAGTTTGCTCCAAATTTGAAGCTAAAACTCACAAATTAAACCCCATTCTTCATCCCCTTTCTCCTTAGCCTCTCTTGCTTTGAATCATGGTGCTATGAGGCCATCATTGAGGCAAATTCTTCTTGCTAGATCTATAAAATTTGAGGTATAATTTCTACTCATTTAAGTTCATATGGTTAAAATTCTTTAATTGAGTTGTTTAGTGTTAATTTTAGTGCTAATTTCTAATCTAGTTTTTTTTTAGTTCATGTCTTGAATTTTAGTTAGGGTTAGGAAACCATTATTTAGTTAATTAAATCTATTTAATTAATCTAGTTGTTTACTTAACCAATCTATAAGGTTACTTTGCTTAAGTGGCTTGATGTTATGCTAATCTATGTTAAACTTGTGTGAAATTTTCATTAAGATTGCTATTTACCAAATTCAAGAAAGGGTTGTGTTTGGATATTGGGTTTTGTAGCATGGTAAATGAGTTAAAATTTGTGTTATTGTGGCTAACTAGTTGTGTGGTTGGATGGTTGTGTTGGACTGTGATAACTTTGTCGCTAATTGTCGATGTTTGCACCAAATTGCAAATTCTAGCTTACCAGTTTTTATTAAAATATTGTGATGAATTAATTGCGATGTCTTGATGAGATTTTTAGCGTATCCTATGACTTTTAGGATGTGTGAGTGCGGATTTTTGAGTGTTCGGGTTTTAGTTTTTCCGGGCGACCAAATCGGCGATTCTAGTTAGTTTTGCGATTTTCGCGTGTGTTCCGCGCACCTTGTGCACGTTGTACTTAGCTTGTGAACGTTAGTATCTTCGTTTGGGTTTTGCGTCGTTCTTGATATGTAACCTTAAGTTTGGTATTGATGTAAATTCCAGGTTCGGTCGCGGAGACGTCAGACGCGGCACGAAAGGGGAAAGCGGTGATTGGACATGACTAGCTAGGGATTCCGGTGAGTAGATGTAATATCTACGGGGGACTATCGTTGGATGGCGCAAGTCGCCCGATAGTTTTAGTAACTTAAAAGATTCTTAGTAATGTTAGTAATTAGGAGTGTAATACTTGTATGATTATTTGCTACATTCATGCCTTATATTGACATACGTATGCGAAACCATTTTATAGGACACCTGCACCATTGCCAGGGTTTTTATATGCAGCACGAGCACTATTCATGCTTACACACACACCCTGGTAATTGCCATGCCACCACACTAGATAACCTTTAAATTGAAACCTTTTACTATAATTGATTCTTAAACTCGCGCTATTGCTTTAATTCCTTAAAATGAAATCGTAGGATTGCTATTCATGTGCATGTGCTTCATCATATTATTTGTTCATGCCTAATCTATTAATCACACATCGCAACTTGATTATTGATACCATATGCATTCATTATCATTGACATATGCACTTATGAGAATTTCTTGAGATTTTATGATATTTCTGGATTTCGGGGGAAAGCCGCAAAATTTCTAAACTTATTATATTTTTAAAATATGTAAATTGCGGTTTTCTAGTGATGTAAGTGTCGTCCACCATGAGTTTGCTGTGGTTTTCGAGATCCGTGTCGAGGAGTGGAGGAACCGCCACGGGTACATGGTGGGCCCGGTAAGGTACCCCGGGGCAAGAGGAATGTGTTGTTGACGTTGAGCCTGGCAGGGGACGGATTACCTACCGGTGACTGTTTGGGACGGCGGATATCCAGAGGATACCGACCGTGGCCGCGAGATGATGAGATATTGATTTTGAGATGGGTCAGCCGGATGGCTGATGCCAGAGATACTATGACATGGATATATGAGATTTGTGATAGTTTTGAGGTGTCGTTGCTGGACACAGGTTCTTGTTGATTCTATTGGTATTGTGCTGGTATTTCAAAAGAGATTCCTAAAGGAAAAACATGATTCTTATACTTACACATTCAGATCATGAGTGATTCGCATTGCATTCATACCTGCTAGTATATTCATATTGCATACATACCTGCTATTATGTCCTGCCTTACCTGTATTTTAGATGCTAGGATGCTTGTGTGCATGCATTCGATAGCCTGTGTAGATGTTATTTATTACTTACGAGTTGGCAACTCACCCCCGTTGTGCCACAGCCTTTTTCAGGTCCGCTCCGTCAGTACAGTAGCGGCGGGCGCACTTGCTTCTTTTGCCTGGACTCGAGGTTTTGCTCTTAGGTGGGTTATATTATTATTTTGCACCACCTTGTATATCCTTGTATATAGTGTACTCCATCTACTGTATCTACCAGTATTATTGTGTATTGACCTAGAGACGAGACTGTGAGGTTTGTGGACTGTTATGCTGTATTTGGGGTCGAGCTCTCTTGAGTCGACGTGCGGTTTTCTCATGCTTCTTTATGATTATTTTGCATGTTGTTGTTTTATATTGCGTGGGATTTGTGACCCCCTTGTGGCGAAGAGCTAGCTCTCGCTTGGGGATGCCTTATTTGTTGGATTCATATATATTCTTGTTGTACCCATTTTGGGGGCCAGTATTTACAAAGGAGACTCTGCCGAAATTTTCGGAAAAAAATTGATATTGTTTTTTTAAAAAGGCTTGATGTGACTCATTTGTTAAACTCGCTTTCAATTGATTGGTTTTCCTTCATTCTTTTGCTTATTTGGTTTTGGTTTCTGGGCTTTGGCTTACTTATTTTACGGACGTCTTGAGACGTTTCGTAACTTAAGTGCCAGTCACGTTCCGTACCCTTCGGGTCGTGACAAAGTTGGTATCAGAGCGATAGGTTTTACCTTTTTGAGTGTAGGATGACCCTTGGTAGATGGAGTAAGTGGCTTAAGTAGGGTAACGTTGCGTGTGTATGTCCGCGACATACTTGCGATACGGTACTCCGCCTAAGTGACTTTAGGATATACTTGCTTGAAATCCCTTCTTCAATTCCGTGTATCCTATGATCCTATTGCACTGTTCTTATCATCCTGTTCTTGTAACAGCCACTAAGCCGCCGAAGACTACGAGAGCGCAGAGGACTGCCACCCGTGATGAGATCCGAGCAGGCTCATCCGAGACGAGGACTGAGCAGGGGGGTGTACCTACGCCTCAGGGACAGACTGATCCGCATTCCCCAGGTCGCATGGACAGGCTAGAGTCTGGTATGGAGGAGCTACGACAGATGGTGGGATCCTTAGTAGAGGTCAATCGAGCACAGAGATCGGATACTACTCCCCCTACGGTCGTTTCGAGACCGAGTCGGATTCGCACTGATATGTTAGCACCTAGGCGTGTTCGCAGAGGCCGTGGCGGATTCTTTAGGGGCCAGTTGTATCGCCATCACCCATATGGTCAGCAGCCATGGTTAGGATGTTTTTGGTGTGGTAGCCTGCATCATCGTATCAGAGACTGTCCGGCGAGACGACAGGGAGCGGCGACCGTTCCGCATGTGACCCTACCACCATCACCACCCCCTCCTCAGAGAGCCCTACTTCCTACCACAGGCGATGCTCCACGCCAGTTAGGTGCACCCAGAGGCCGTGGACGCGGCGGTCCTGTTCAGAGAGGACGAGGAGGCAGAGGCCGAGGTCGAGGTCAGCCCGCTATCGGTGGAGGACAGGCCTGAGTATTTGCTTTGGCACCGCAGGATGCGCAGGCATCCAATGCCGTTGTGACAGGTACCTTGCCAGTTTGTTCTTTCGACGCTCGGGTATTATTCGACCCAGGTTCCACACATTCGTACGTATCTACACACTTTGCACCGATGTTGGGCCGTGAGTCGTCGGCGCTAGATCATCCGCTTGTTGTTGTTACCCCGGTAGGCGAGTCGTTTGTCGCTCATTTTGTATTTCGTTTGTGTTCCGTTCGTATCGGGGAGAGGGATTCATCAGTTGATTTGATTCTCCTCGATATGTTGGACTTTGATGTGCTTCTGGGCATGGATTGGCTAGCCACTTGTTATGCTTCGGTGGACTGCCGTGAGAAGGCAGTCATATTTAGCTTTCCGGGAGAGCCAGTCCTTGTTATTCAGGGAGACCGCAGCGTCACCCTTCCCAGCTTGATTTCGTCTCTTCATGCTGGTCAGCTCTTGCGGAAGGGATGTCAGGGATTCTTAGCGTATGTTTATGATACTCGAGCTGCAGAGGTTCCGTTGGACTGGGTCCCGGTTGTTTGTGAGTTCCCTGATGTTTTCCCTGATGAGCTACCTGGGTTACCACCTGAGCTCGATGTTGAGTTCTGCATTGATTTGATTCCCGGTTTGGGGCCTATTGCTATACCGCCTTATCAGATGGCCCCGGCAGAGCTTCGAGAGCTGAAGGATCAGTTGCAGGATTTGTTAGATAAGGGGCTTTTTCGACCTAGTGTTTCTCCGTGAGGTGCTCCGGTCCTGTTTGTCAAGAAGAAGGATGGAAGTTTGCGCTTATGTATCGACTACCGCCAGCTGAACAAGGTTACCGTTCGGAACAGATATCCGTTGCCACGCATTGATGATTTGTTCGACCAGCTTCAGGGTGCGGGGTATTTTTCGAGGATCGACTTGCGATCAGGATACCATCAGCTGCGAGTTCGACAGGAAGATATACCGAGGACACTTCCCGCACGCGCTACGGCCACTACGAGTTTTTGGTGATGTCGTTCGGACTCACCAATGCCCCAGCAACATTCATGGATTTGATGAACCGTACATTCAGGCCGTATCTTGACTTGTTCATCATCATGTTTATCGACGATATCTTGGTGTACTCCCGGAGCGGAGAGGAGCACGAGCAGCACTTGCGGATTACGTTACAGACTCTGAGGGAGCACCAGCTGTTCGCAAAGTTCTCCAAGTGTGCATTCTGGCTGGACAGCGTCGGATTCTTGGGTCACGTGGTTACGAGAGACGGCATATGCGTGGACCCGAAGAAGATTGAGGCTGTTCAGCAGTGGCCCCGACCTACATCGGTTACTGAGATCTGTAGTTTTCTAGGCCTGGCAGGCTACTATAGGCGTTTTGTTCAGGACTTCTCCCGTATAGCTGCACCTTTGACTGGTTTGACCCGGAAGGGAGTTCCTTCATTTGGAAAGAGGAGTGCGAGCGCAGTTTTCAGCAGCTACGGACTTGTTTGACTACGGCGCCGGTATTATCTTTGCCTTCGGGATCAGGCGGATTTGTGGTCTACTGTGATGCTTCGCGAGTGGGGTTAGGATGCGTATTGACGCAGCATGACAGGGTGATCGCGTATGCTTCGCGGCAGTTGAAGAAGCATGAACAGAACTACCCCACTCATGATTTGGAGATGGCTGCAGTGGTCTTTGCATTGATGATTTGGCGACATTACCTATATGGCGAGTCGTGCCAAATATTCATAGACCACAAGAGCTTAAAATACATATTTCAGCAGCGAGACCTGAACCTCAGACAGCGTCGTTGGATGGAGTTGGTGAAAGACTACGACTGCGAGATCTTATATCACCCAGGCAAGGCGAATGTGGTGACAGATGCGTTGAGTAGGAGGCCCGGGGGTAGTCTATCGTGTTTGCGCACAGTGCAGAGGCAGTCGTCAGCAGATTGGCGGATTTTATGCGACAGCCGAGTGGAGTTCGAGTTCACTCAGACAGGGGGACAACTCGCGCATGCTCGTGCATGCCCACAGTTGCTTGACCGTATATATGAGGCACAGCGCAGTGACGACCGTTGCTCAGAGATCATGGCACAGATGGGACAGGGCAGATTTTCCGAGTTCGTGATTGACGATCAGGGGATTTTACGCTATGGATCTAGACTGTGCGTACCAGATGCTGACGGATTGCGGCGCGACATTCTTGAGGAGGCACACCGATCAGTGTATAGTGTCCACCCCGGTTCCACCAAGATGTACCATGATATGAGAGAGACCTACTGGTGGGACGGGATGAAGAGGGACATTGCGGAGTTTGTATCGAGATGCCTGACTTGTCAGCAAGTCAAGGCCGAGCACCAGAGGCCCGCAGGAGAGCTACAGCCGTTACTCATTCCAGAGTGGAAATGGGAGCAGATTTCGATGGACTTCATTGTGGGTCTACCCAGGACCAGTCGAGGGTACGACTCCATCTGGGTGATCGTGGTTAGATTGACGAAAGCGGCTCACTTCCTACCAGTGATGATCACTTTCAGCTTCGCTCAGTATGCTCAGCTCTACATTGACGAGATCGTGCGACTACATGGCGTACCGACTTGTATCGTGTCAGATCGAGGCACCCAGTTCACCAGCCGACTTTGGCAGAGACTTCAGGAGGCTTTGGGCACTCGTTTGAGCTTCAGCACAGCGTTTCATCCGCAGACCGACGGACAGTCAGAGCGGACCATTCAGACTCTCGAGGACATGCTCAGAGCGTGCGTTTTAGACTTCGGCGGTAGCTGGGATTGTCATTTACCTCTAGTGGAGTTCTCCTACAACAACAGCTTCCAGGATACTATTCAGATGGCACCTTTCGAGGCATTGTATGGGAGGAGATGCAGATCGCCAGTCTGTTGGACCGAGCTCAGCGAGAGCAGTATTTTGGGGCCGCAGCTTGTTGAGAAGACGATAGCGAAGATACAGTTGATCCGAGACCGGATGAGAGCGGCTCAGAGCAGGCAGAAATCGTATGCGGACAGGCGCCGTCGCAGATTTGAGTTTGCAGTTGGCGACCATGTTTTTCGGAGAGTCTCTCCGATGAAGGGCGTGATGCGTTTTGGGCGAAAGGGGAAGCTTAGCCCTAGATTCGTAGGTCCCTTCAAGATCCACGAGCGTGTCGGCGCTGTTACATATCGTTTGGCTCTTCCACCCAGCTTTCCCGATGTTCACCCCGTCTTCCATGTTTCGATACTCCGCAAGTACCTTCACGACCCTTCGCATGCGATTCAGCACCCGACAGTCCAGCTAGAGCGCGACCTTTCTTTTGCAGAGCAGCCGGTGGCCATCCTGGATCGGCAGGTGAAGAAGTTGAGATCGAAAGTTATACCGACCGTCAAGGTCCTTTGGCGTGGCCCGAGCAGCGAGGAGGTTACCTGGGAGACCGAGGGCGAGATGAGGAAGAAATATCCCCATCTCTTTGAAGGTACGCGTAGTTATATTTTTAAATTCAGAGACCGAATTTCTTTAAGGGGGGAAGATTGTAACGCCTTGAAAAGTCGTTTTGGTGTTTTCCTGAAAATCGGTGAAAATTCGGTATTTTTCCGTAAACCGTTTTTTTGTTATTTTGCAGTTTAGGACTAATTATACCTAATTTGGATAGGTAATTGCTTGTTTTTAGTAGCAAATGAGTTACTTATGAAATTCTGGTCGTTTAAAAATTTTCCCTAATTTTTTCAATTTTTAATATTATTTTAAGCCGGTAAGAAAATATATTAAATTAGCGATAAATACAAATTTAAATGAGCTAAATTTAAGCTTTAAAATCATGTTAATTAAAATCTAGTTGTAACATAAATTTTTAGAAATTTATTTTAAGTTTTTACTAATTTTTATTATAGAAAACGAAATTTATTGAATTTAAGCTTAAACTTGCAATTTTTGACTTGTAGGGGGTCTTTTTGCATAAAATTTCTTTTGTAAAACCCCTCTCTCTCTTCCCTCAGCCTTAGGCCGGCCCATTTCCAGCAACCCAAGAAAAAAAAATGCTTGCCTCTTTGACTTCATTTTTGTGTAGAAAAGAGGTGTTTTTTTAAGGATTTTGGATTTTTTTATTAGGTATGGGTCTTTACTTGTTTGGTGTGGGTTGACCAAGACTTTTCCCACACCCCACACCATCCCCCTCTCCCTCTTTCTGGCCGAGAATGCTGCAGCAGCCCCCTTCATCTTTGTTCTTTTCATTTTCTTCAAAAATTCATTAAGTTTGCTCCAAATTTCAAGCTAAAACTCACAAATTAAACCCCATTCTTCATCCCCTTTCTCCTTAGCCTCTCTTGCTTGGAATCATGGTGCTATGAGGCCATCATTGAGGCAAATTCTTCTTGCTAGATCTATAAAATTTGAGATATAATTTCTACTCATTTAAGTTCATATGGTTAAAATTCTTTAATTGAGTTGTTTAGTGTTAATTTTAGTGCTAATTTCTAATCTAGTTTTTTTTAGTTCATGTCTTGAATTTTAGTTAGGGTTAGGAAACCATTATTTAGTTAATTAAATCTATTTAATTAATCTAGTTGTTTACTTAACCAATCTATAAGGTTACTTTGCTTAAGTGGCTTGATGTTATGCTAATCTATGTTAAACTTGTGTGAAATTTTCATTAAGATTGCTATTTACCAAATTCAAGAAAGGGTTGTGTTTGGATATTGGGTTTTGTAGCATGGTAAATGAGTTAAAATTTGTGTTATTGTGGCTAACTAGTTGTGTGGTTGGATGGTTGTGTTGGACTGTGATAACTTTGTCGCTAATTGTCGATGTTTGCACCAAATTGCAAATTCTAGCTTACCAGTTTTTATTAAAATATTGTGATGAATTAATTGCGATGTCTTGATGAGATTTTTAGCGTATCCTATGACTTTTAGGATGTGTGAGTGCGGATTTTTGAGTGTTCGGGTTTTAGTTTTTCCGGGCGACCAAATCGGCGATTCTAGTTAGTTTTGCGATTTTCGCGTGTGTTCCGCGCACCTTGTGCACGTTGTACTTAGCTTGTGAACGTTAGTATCTTCGTTTGGGTTTTGCGTCGTTCTTGATATGTAACCTTAAGTTTGGTATTGATGTAAATTCCAGGTTCGGTCGCGGAGACGTCAGACGCGGCACGAAAGGGGAAAGCGGTGATTGGACATGACTAGCTAGGGATTCCGGTGAGTAGATGTAATATCTACGGGGGACTATCGTTGGATGGCGCAAGTCGCCCGATAGTTTTAGTAACTTAAAAGATTCTTAGTAATGTTAGTAATTAGGAGTGTAATACTTGTATGATTATTTGCTACATTCATGCCTTATATTGACATACGTATGCGAAACCATTTTATAGGACACCTGCACCATTGCCAGGGTTTTTATATGCAGCACGAGCACTATTCATGCTTACACACACACCCTGGTAATTGCCATGCCACCACACTAGATAACCTTTAAATTGAAACCTTTTACTATAATTGATTCTTAAACTCGCGCTATTGCTTTAATTCCTTAAAATGAAATCGTAGGATTGCTATTCATGTGCATGTGCTTCATCATATTATTTGTTCATGCCTAATCTATTAATCACACATCGCAACTTGATTATTGATACCATATGCATTCATTATCATTGACATATGCACTTATGAGGATTTCTTGAGATTTTATGATATTTCTGGATTTCGGGGGAAAGCCGCAAAATTTCTAAACTTATTATATTTTTAAAATATGTAAATTGCGGTTTTCTAGTGATGTAAGTGTCGTCCACCATGAGTTTGCTGTGGTTTTCGAGATCCGTGTCGAGGAGTGGAGGAACCGCCACGGGTACATGGTGGGCCCGGTAAGGTACCCCGGGGCAAGAGGAATGTGTTGTTGACGTTGAGCCTGGCAGGGGACGGATTACCTACCGGTGACTGTTTGGGACGGCGGATATCCAGAGGATACCGACCGTGGCCGCGAGATGATGAGATATTGATTTTGAGATGGGTCAGCCGGATGGCTGATGCCAGAGATACTATGACATGGATATATGAGATTTGTGATAGTTTTGAGGTGTCGTTGCTGGACACAGGTTCTTGTTGATTCTATTGGTATTGTGCTGGTATTTCAAAAGAGATTCCTAAAGGAAAAACATGATTCTTATACTTACACATTCAGATCATAAGTGATTCGCATTGCATTCATACCTGCTAGTATATTCATATTGCATACATACCTGCTATTATGTCCTGCCTTACCTGTATTTTAGATGCTAGGATGCTTGTGTGCATGCATTCGATAGCCTGTGTAGATGTTATTTATTACTTACGAGTTGGCAACTCACCCCCGTTGTGCCACAGCCTTTTTCAGGTCCGCTCCGTCAGTACAGTAGCGGCGGGCGCACTTGCTTCTTTTGCCTGGACTCGAGGTTTTGCTCTTAGGTGGGTTATATTATTATTTTGCACCACCTTGTATATCCTTGTATCTAGTGTACTCCATCTACTGTATCTACCAGTATTATTGTGTATTGACCTGGAGACGAGACTGTGAGGTTTGTGGACTGTTATGCTGTATTTGGGGTCGAGCTCTCTTGAGTCGACGTGCGGTTTTCTCATGCTTCTTTATGATTATTTTGCATGTTGTTGTTTTATATTGCGTGGGATTTGTGACCCCCTTGTGGCGAAGAGCTAGCTCTCGCTTGGGGATGCCTTATTTGTTGGATTCATATATATTCTTGTTGTATCCATTTTGGGGGCCAGTATTTACAAAGGAGACTCTGCCGAAATTTTCGGAAAAAAATTGATATTGTTTTTTTAAAAAGGCTTGATGTGACTCATTTGTTAAACTCGCTTTCAATTGATTGGTTTTCCTTCATTCTTTTGCTTATTTGGTTTTGGTTTCTGGGCTTTGGCTTACTTATTTTACGGACGTCTTGAGACGTTTCGTAACTTAAGTGCCAGTCACGTTCCGTACCCTTCGGGTCGTGACAAAGTTGGTATCAGAGCGATAGGTTTTACCTTTTTGAGTGTAGGATGACCCTTGGTAGATGGAGTAAGTGGCTTAAGTAGGGTAACGTTGCGTGTGTATGTCCGCGACATACTTGCGATACGGTACTCCGCCTAAGTGACTTTAGGATATACTTGCTTGAAATCCCTTCTTCAATTCCGTGTATCCTATGATCCTATTGCACTGTTCTTATCATCCTGTTCTTGTAACAGCCACTAAGCCGCCGAAGACTACGAGAGCGCAGAGGACTGCCACCCGTGATGAGATCCGAGCAGGCTCATCCGAGACGAGGACTGAGCAGGGGGGTGTACCTACGCCTCAGGGACAGACTGATCCGCATTCCCCAGGTCGCATGGACAGGCTAGAGTCTGGTATGGAGGAGCTACGACAGATGGTGGGATCCTTAGTAGAGGTCAATCGAGCACAGAGATCGGATACTACTCCCCCTACGGTCGTTTCGAGACCGAGTCGGATTCGCACTGATATGTTAGCACCTAGGCGTGTTCGCAGAGGCCGTGGCGGATTCTTTAGGGGCCAGTTGTATCGCCATCACCCATATGGTCAGCAGCCATGGTTAGGATGTTTTTGGTGTGGTAGCCTGCATCATCGTATCAGAGACTGTCCGGCGAGACGACAGGGAGCGGCGACCGTTCCGCATGTGACCCTACCACCATCACCACCCCCTCCTCAGAGAGCCCTACTTCCTACCACAGGCGATGCTCCACGCCAGTTAGGTGCACCCAGAGGCCGTGGACGCGGCGGTCCTGTTCAGAGAGGACGAGGAGGCAGAGGCCGAGGTCGAGGTCAGCCCTCTATCGGTGGAGGACAGGCCTGAGTATTTGCTTTGGCACCGCAGGATGCGCAGGCATCCAATGCCGTTGTGACAGGTACCTTGCCAGTTTGTTCTTTCGACGCTCGGGTATTATTCGACCCAGGTTCCACACATTCGTACGTATCTACACACTTTGCACCGATGTTGGGCCGTGAGTCGTCGGCGCTAGATCATCCGCTTGTTGTTGTTATCCCGGTAGGCGAGTCGTTTGTCGCTCATTTTGTATTTCGTTTGTGTTCCGTTCGTATCGGGGAGAGGGATTCATCAGTTGATTTGATTCTCCTCGATATGTTGGACTTTGATGTGCTTCTGGGCATGGATTGGTTAGCCACTTGTTATGCTTCGGTGGACTGCCGTGAGAAGGCAGTCATATTTAGCTTTCCGGGAGAGCTAGTCCTTGTTATTCAGGGAGACCGCAGCGTCACCCTTCCCAGCTTGATTTCGTCTCTTCATGCTGGTCAGCTCTTACGGAAGGGATGTCAGGGATTCTTAGCGTATGTTTGTGATACTCGAGCTGCAGAGGTTCCGTTGGACTGGGTCCCGGTTGTTTGTGAGTTCCCTGATGTTTTCCCTGATGAGCTACCTGGGTTACCACCTGAGCTCGATGTTGAGTTCTGCATTGATTTGATTCCCGGTTTGGGGCCTATTGCTATACCACCTTATCAGATGGCCCCGGCAGAGCTTCGAGAGCTGAAGGATCAGTTGCAGGATTTGTTAGATAAGGGGCTTTTTCGACCTAGTGTTTCTCCGTGAGGTGCTCCGGTCCTGTTTGTCAAGAAGAAGGATGGAAGTTTGCGCTTATGTATCGACTACCGCCAGCTGAACAAGGTTACCGTTCGGAACAGATATCCGTTGCCACGCATTGATGATTTGTTCGACCAGCTTCAGGGTGCGGGGTATTTTTCGAGGATTGACTTGCGATCAGGATACCATCAGCTGCGAGTTCGACAGGAAGATATACCGAGGACACTTCCCGCACGCGCTACGGCCACTACGAGTTTTTGGTGATGTCGTTCGGACTCACCAATGCCCCAGCAACATTCATGGATTTGATGAACCGTACATTCAGGCCGTATCTTGACTTGTTCATCATCGTGTTTATCGACGATATCTTGGTGTACTCCCGGAGCGGAGAGGAGCACGAGCAGCACTTGCGGATTACGTTACAGACTCTGAGGGAGCACCAGCTGTTCGCAAAGTTCTCCAAGTGTGCATTCTGGCTGGACAGCGTCGGATTCTTGGGTCACGTGGTTACGAGAGACGGCATATGCGTGGACCCGAAGAAGATTGAGGCTGTTCAGCAGTGGCCCCGACCTACATCGGTTACTGAGATCTGTAGTTTTCTAGGCCTGGCAGGCTACTACAGGCGTTTTGTTCAGGACTTCTCCCGTATAGCTGCACCTTTGACTGGTTTGACCCGGAAGGGAGTTCCTTCATTTGGAAAGAGGAGTGCGAGCGTAGTTTTCAGCAGCTACGGACTTGTTTGACTACGGCGCCGGTATTATCTTTGCCTTCGGGATCAGGCGGATTTGTGGTCTACTGTGATGCTTCGCGAGTGGGGTTAGGATGCGTATTGACGCAGCATGACAGGGTGATCGCGTATGCTTCGCGGCAGTTGAAGAAGCATGAACAGAACTACCCCACTCATGATTTGGAGATGGCTGCAGTGGTCTTTGCATTGAAGATTTGGCGACATTACCTATATGGCGAGTCGTGCCAAATATTCATAGACCACAAGAGCTTAAAATACATATTTCAGCAGCGAGACCTGAACCTCAGACAGCGTCGTTGGATGGAGTTGGTGAAAGACTACGACTGCGAGATCTTATATCACCCAGGCAAGGCGAATGTGGTGACAGATGCGTTGAGTAGGAGGCCCGGGGGTAGTCTATCGTGTTTGCGCACAGTGCAGAGGCAGTCGTCAGCAGATTGGCGGATTTTATGCGACAGCCGAGTGGAGTTCGAGTTCACTCAGACAGGGGGACAACTCGCGCATGCTCGTGCATGCCCACAGTTGCTTGACCGTATATATGAGGCACAGCGCAGTGACGACCGTTGCTCAGAGATCATGGCACAGATGGGACAGGGCAGATTTTCCGAGTTCGTGATTGACGATCAGGGGATTTTACGCTATGGATCTAGACTGTGCGTACCAGATACTGACGGATTGCGGCGCGACATTCTTGAGGAGGCACACCGATCAGTGTATAGTGTCCACCCCGGTTCCACCAAGATGTACCATGATATGAGAGAGACCTACTGGTGGGACGGGATGAAGAGGGACATTGCGGAGTTTGTATCGAGATGCCTGACTTGTCAGCAAGTCAAGGCCGAGCACCAGAGGCCCGCAGGAGAGCTACAGCCGTTACTCATTCCAGAGTGGAAATGGGAGCAGATTTCGATGGACTTCATTGTGGGTCTACCCAGGACCAGTCGAGGGTACGACTCCATCTGGGTGATCGTGGTTAGATTGACGAAAGCGGCTCACTTCCTACCAGTGATGATCACTTTCAGCTTCGCTCAGTATGCTCAGCTCTACATTGACGAGATCGTGCGACTACATGGCGTACCGACTTGTATCGTGTCAGATCGAGGCACCCAGTTCACCAGCCGACTTTGGCAGAGACTTCAGGAGGCTTTGGGAACTCGTTTGAGCTTCAGCACAGCGTTTCATCCGCAGACCGACGGACAGTCAGAGCGGACCATTCAGACTCTCGAGGACATGCTCAGAGCGTGCGTTTTAGACTTCGGCGGTAGCTGGGATTGTCATTTACCTCTAGTGGAGTTCTCCTACAACAACAGCTTCCAGGATACTATTCAGATGGCACCTTTCGAGGCATTGTATGGGAGGAGATGCAGATCGCCAGTCTGTTGGACCGAGCTCAGCGAGAGCAGTATTTTGGGGCCGCAGCTTGTTGAGAAGACGATAGCGAAGATACAGTTGATCCGAGACCGGATGAGAGCGGCTCAGAGCAGGCAGAAATCGTATGCGGACAGGCGCCGTCGCATATTTGAGTTTGCAGTTGGCGACCATGTTTTTCGGAGAGTCTCTCCGATGAAGGGCGTGATGCGTTTTGGGCGAAAGGGGAAGCTTAGCCCTAGATTCGTAGGTCCCTTCAAGATCCACGAGCGTGTCGGCGCTGTTACATATCGTTTGGCTCTTCCACCCAGCTTTCCCGATGTTCACCCCGTCTTCCATGTTTCGATACTCCGCAAGTACCTTCACGACCCTTCGCATGCGATTCAGCACCCGACAGTCCAGCTAGAGCGCGACCTTTCTTTTGCAGAGCAGCCGGTGGCCATCCTGGATCGGCAGGTGAAGAAGTTGAGATCGAAAGTTATACCGACCGTCAAGGTCCTTTGGCGTGGCCCGAGCAGCGAGGAGGTTACCTGGGAGACCGAGGGCGAGATGAGGAAGAAATATCCCCATCTCTTTGAAGGTACGCGTAGTTATATTTTTAAATTCGGGGACCGAATTTCTTTAAGGGGGGAAGATTGTAACGCCTTGAAAAGTCGTTTTGGTGTTTTCCTGAAAATCGGTGAAAATTCGGTATTTTTCCGTAAACCGTTTTTTTGTTATTTTGCAGTTTAGGACTAATTATACCTAATTTGGATAGGTAATTGCTTGTTTTTAGTAGCAAATGAGTTACTTATGAAATTCTGGTCGTTTAAAAATTTTCCCTAATTTTTTCAATTTTTAATATTATTTTAAGCCGGTAAGAAAATATATTAAATTAGCGATAAATACAAATTTAAATGAGCTAAATTTAAGCTTTAAAATCATGTTAATTAAAATCTAGTTGTAACATAAATTTTTAGAAATTTATTTTAAGTTTTTACTAATTTTTATTATAGAAAACGAAATTTATTGAATTTAAGCTTAAACTTGCAATTTTTGACTTGTAGGGGGTCTTTTTGCATAAAATTTCTTTTGTAAAACCCCTCTCTCTCTTCCCTCAGCCTTAGGCCGGCCCATTTCCAGCAACCCAAGAAAAAAAAATGCTTGCCTCTTTGACTTCATTTTTGTGTAGAAAAGAGGTGTTTTTTTAAGGATTTTGGATTTTTTTATTAGGTATGGGTCTTTACTTGTTTGGTGTGGGTTGACCAAGACTTTTCCCACACCCCACACCATCCCCCTCTCCCTCTTTCTGGCCGAGAATGCTGCAGCAGCCCCCTTCATCTTTGTTCTTTTCATTTTCTTCAAAAATTCATTAAGTTTGCTCCAAATTTCAAGCTAAAACTCACAAATTAAACCCCATTCTTCATCCCCTTTCTCCTTAGCCTCTCTTGCTTGGAATCATGGTGCTATGAGGCCATCATTGAGGCAAATTCTTCTTGCTAGATCTATAAAATTTGAGATATAATTTCTACTCATTTAAGTTCATATGGTTAAAATTCTTTAATTGAGTTGTTTAGTGTTAATTTTAGTGCTAATTTCTAATCTAGTTTTTTTTAGTTCATGTCTTGAATTTTAGTTAGGGTTAGGAAACCATTATTTAGTTAATTAAATCTATTTAATTAATCTAGTTGTTTACTTAACCAATCTATAAGGTTACTTTGCTTAAGTGGCTTGATGTTATGCTAATCTATGTTAAACTTGTGTGAAATTTTCATTAAGATTGCTATTTACCAAATTCAAGAAAGGGTTGTGTTTGGATATTGGGTTTTGTAGCATGGTAAATGAGTTAAAATTTGTGTTATTGTGGCTAACTAGTTGTGTGGTTGGATGGTTGTGTTGGACTGTGATAACTTTGTCGCTAATTGTCGATGTTTGCACCAAATTGCAAATTCTAGCTTACCAGTTTTTATTAAAATATTGTGATGAATTAATTGCGATGTCTTGATGAGATTTTTAGCGTATCCTATGACTTTTAGGATGTGTGAGTGCGGATTTTTGAGTGTTCGGGTTTTAGTTTTTCCGGGCGACCAAATCGGCGATTCTAGTTAGTTTTGCGATTTTCGCGTGTGTTCCGCGCACCTTGTGCACGTTGTACTTAGCTTGTGAACGTTAGTATCTTCGTTTGGGTTTTGCGTCATTCTTGATATGTAACCTTATATTTGGTATTGATGTAAATTCCAGGTTCGGTCGCGGAGACGTCAGACGCGGCATGAAAGGGGAAAGCGGTGATTGGACGTGACTAGCTAGGGATTCCGGTGAGTAGATGTAACATCTACAGAGGACTATCGTTGGATGGCGCAAGTCGCCCGATAGTTTTAGTAACTTAAAAGATTCTTAGTAATGTTAGTAATTAGGGGTGTAATACTTGTATGATTATTTGCTACATTCATGCCTTATATTGACATACGTATGCGAAACCATTTTATAGGACACCTGCACCATTGCCAGGGTTTTTATATGCAGCACGAGCACTATTCATGCTTACACACACACCCTGGTAATTGCCATGCCACCACACTAAATAACCTTTAAATTGAAACCTTTTACTATAATTGATACTTAAACTCGCGCTATTGCTTTAATTCCTTAAAATGAAATCGTAAGATTGCTATTCATGTGCATGTGCTTCATCATTTTATTTGTTCATGCCTAATCTATTAATCACACATCGCAACTTGATTATTGATACCATATGCATTCATTATCATTGACATATGCACTTATGAGGATTTCTTGAGATTTTATGATATTTCTGGATTTCGGGGGAAAGCCGCAAAATTTCTAAACTTATTATATTTTTAAAATATGTAAATTGCGGTTTTCTAGTGATGTAAGTGTCGTCCACCATGAGTTTGCTGTGGTTTTCGAGATCCGTGTCGAGGAGTGGAGGAACCGTCACAGGTACATGGTGGGCCCGGTAAGGTACCCCGGGGCAAGAGGAATGTGTTGTTGACGTTGAGCCTGGCAGGGGACGGATTACCTACCGGTGACTGTTTGGGACGGCGGATATCCAGAGGATACCAACCGTAGCCGCGAGATGATGAGATATTGATTTTGAGATGGGTCAGCAGGATGGCTGAGGCCAGAGATACTATGACATTGATATATGAGATTTGTGATAGTTTTGAGGTGTCGTTGCTGGACACAGGTTCTTGTTGATTCTATTGGTATTGTGCTAGTATTTCAAAAGAGATTCCTAAAGAAAAAACATGATTCTTATACTTACACATTCAGATCATGAGTGATTCGCATTGCATTCATACCTGCTAGTATATTCATATTGCATACATACCTGCTATTATGTCTTGCCTTACCTGTATTTTAGATGCTAGGATACTTGTGTGCATGCATTCGATAGCCTGTGTAGATATTATTTATTACTCACGAGTTGTCAACTCATCCCCGTTGTGCCACAGCTTTTTTCAGGTCCGCTCCGTCAGTACAGTAGCGGCGGGCGCACTTGCTTCTTTTGTCTGGACTCGAGGTTTTGCTCTTAGGTGAGTTATATTATTATTTTTGCACCACCTTGTATATCCTTGTATCTAGTGTACTCCATCTACTGTATCTACCTGTATTATTGTGTATTGACCTAGAGACGAGACTGTGAGGTTTGTGGACTGTTATGCTGTATTGACCAATATTATTATTTTTGCACCATGCTTCTTTATGATTATTTTGCATGTTGTTGTTTTATATTGTGTGGGATTTGTGACCGCCTTGTGGCGAAGAGCTAGCTCCCGCTTGGGGATGCCTTATTTGTTGGATTCATATATATTCTTGTTGTACCCATTTTGGGGGCCAGTATTTACAAAGGAGACTCTGTCGAAATTTTCGGAAAAAAATTGATATTGTTTTTTTAAAAAGGCTTGATGTGACTCATTTGTTAAACTCGCTTTCAATTGATTGGTTTTCCTTCATTCTTTTGCTTATTTGGTTTTGGTTACTGGGCTTTGGCTTACTTATTTTACGGACGTCTTGAGACGTTTCGTAACTTAAGTGCCAGTCATGTTCCGTACCCTTCGGGTCGTGACAGGTTCGTCGGGTACTACTGAATCCTCTGGTTCCACTAAATCATCTGTCGTAGTTTGTGTTGCTGGAACTTCTTCCAGTTCTACCTCATTGCCATTAATTTCTTTCATAAGAAATCCCTTTTCTAAAAAGGTGGCATGTCGAGAAACAAACACCTTTTGTTCCTCGAAGTGGTAGAAGATATACCCTCGCGAATGTTTGGGATATCCAATAAACTTACATAGGACAGACCTTGCCTCTAGCTTGTCTGGATTTTGTGTTTTTACATAGGCCGGACAACCCCATATCTGAATAAAATTAAGACATGGTCTCTTCCCATTCCATATCTCATATGGAGTGGTAGGCACTGATTTGGTTGGAACTCTATTCAATAGGTATGCAGCTGTCTCCAGTGCATGTCCCCAGAAGGAAATAGGCAACTCAGCATCACTCATCATAGAGTGCACCATATCTAATAGGGTGCGATTCCTCCGCTCCGATACACCGTTGTGCTGTGGTGTATAAGGAGGAGTAAGCTGAGAGAGAATCCCATTCTCTTTTAGATAATCCAGAAAATCATTGCTCAAGTATTCTCCTCCTCGATCAGATCGAAGGATTTTAATACTTTTCCCCGTTTGGTTCTCTACTTCGTGCTTATATTCTCTGAATTTCTCAAAAACTTCAGACTTGTGTTTCATCAGGAACACATGTCCGAATCTTGAGAGATCGTCAGTGAATATAATAAAGTAGGAAGAACCGTTCCTGGCATGCGTAGACATAGGACCGTATACATCATTATGTACCAGTCCTAAGAGTTCCGTAACTCTTTCTCCGTGTCCACTAAACGGAGTTTTGGTCATTTTACCTTTGAGACATGAATGGCAAGTATCATAAGATGATATTTCGAACGAATTCAAATATCCATCTTTATGTAACTTAGCTAGCCGTGCCGCATTGATATGACCAAGTCTACAATGCCATAAGTAGGATTCGTTCATTTCTGAACTCTTCCTCTTGTGTGTGTTTTGTATATTAAGGACTGTATTTTGATTGAGAATGAATATGCCATTATGTAACGAGCCTGATCCAATCAACTTTTGATTCAGGAATATGTTCATAACATTATCCTGTACTACAAAATTATATCCTTCTTTACTTAATAAAGAAACTAATATAATGTTGCACATCATGTTCGGTATATAATAGCACTCATTCAGAATCAGTGTATTACTACTTGTTAATAGAAGGTGATATTCGCCAACTGCTTTGGCTGCAATACTTGCACCATTCCCTACTTGAACGGAATGATCACCTTTTCCCAGTTCTCTACCTTTACGTAGCCCATGTAACAATTTACATATGTGGAATCCCGATCCGGTATCTAATACCCAGGACGTAGGGTGAACTGAGAAACAGTTCTCAATAACTAACACACCCGAAGAAGATGCATCAGCATGCATGTTCTTGGTTTGGGCGGCATGAGAATCCAGATATTCTTCTGTTTCCTGTTCAGTCTTATAACTCTTATAAGAAAAAACGGGACCAACGTTCCCTTGCTCAGTATAATACGCGGGTTCAGTCAATACATCCATATTATTATCTTGATTATGGCCTGACATGGTCGCTACCTGGAGAGAGAGAGAAGAAAACACTTTAGCGTATGCTCTTGCAAGATTAGATTGGTTATTATCTTATCTAATCAGGATGTCTCCTACTGTTTTTATCAAATCTTCCTTCAAACCCTTAAAAGGTAAGATTAGCCGGGATTAATTACACCCTACAATTTCGTCAATCTTTCAGCCAGATCAGTGTCGGTACTTGAGGGAGGTTCCCCATGCTTTCGTACGGACCTAATTAAAATAAACCTCATTTTCCCAGAGGCATAACCCCGTTAACACTTTTCTAGACACCTACTTGATCGGCTAATTGTCCTGTGTAAAACTCTCCCAGGAGTAACTCTTACTCGCAGCGGGTATTGGGATCCAACTATCTCATAGGAGGTATGCAATCTCATTGTAAATTTCAACACTTGAAATTCCTAATAATACTTTTACCCCTAGCGTCCCATGACCTTGACGGAGGCCAAACTACCCATAGGGCGCTAGTCAAGTTCAACCCGTTCATTTCTTGATTGAATTAAACCCACCCGTACGACCCTTGACGAAGGCCAAATTACGCCGTACGAATACCCTAATCCAATCGCATCGTATGCTAGCAGATAAGCACTAGTTAGCTACCGTACACTACGCCTTGACGGAGGCCAAACTACCGCAGCACGAATACTAAGTAGTACTTATCTGAAATGATGGAGGGCTACACAGGTTTTTAAGAAAACCATGAGCGTAATGAACTTGATATCGTCGTAGAATCAAGTGATTTTTGAAAAGGAGTGTTTTTGAGGCTTTTCTAGTTTCGCTAAAGAGGTCACTCCCGGTGAAGGGATCTCGGCTCTTTCCCCATTGAATAAGGTGCAGGGTATATCATATATACCGCTGTGCAAAGCAAGAACTATATAAGCTGTCAAAAACTAAACCGTGAGTTTGTAGTATCTGCCAGTTTCGCTAAAGAGGTCACTCCCGGTGAAGGGATCTCGGCTCTTTCCCCATCGAATAAGGTGCAGGGTATATCATATATAGCTCTATGCAAAGCAAAACTGTAGCTACCCTTTTTATAAAGTTTTGATTCTACAACATCTTTTAGGTTTCTTTTCTTTTTATTAATCTCATTAATAAATCCCATCAGCTTATGCTTCCTAAGCATCACAGAAGAAACGAAAGCAGTAATATTTATATATCAGCATATATATATATAGTGTAAGCATTCGTCTCAGGCAGTAATATGATCTCATCACAGAACATTGCAGCAGAAGAACATATATGAAATATTGGATATACTAGGATGTCCGTGTTTTTAATACGAGCTGGTATAAAACACGGATTCCACGATCGCGATGAATAGCCAAACCCACATCCCTAGACCCCTACGAGAGCGGCAAGTAACATTGCCAATTCTAGGGTTAGGAGACCCGGTCTCGACTCCTCGAGATGGCCTCCCACTGTACCCTAGAACCCGGTTACTTGTGCTCCCCTCCTTGGGTCTGCCTAATGCGGAAAAGTAAATAATATACACTGGTGACATCAACCTCATCCCGGAAGTGCCCCAATAAAAGAATATTACATACAAATGAATTTTACATGAATGAAAATAAAAAACCTCATCTCACATAAACCCCCCGGCTATTCAGAACACGACGATCCAATATAACATATCACAGGAACACATAATATCTCATATCATCAACGTAAGTAAGTATGCATACACCGATCGTCGTTGATGTATAGCAACAAAAACCGGAAATACAACTACATACTACACTTACGGTCACAGAAAAGAAATTGTAAAACTACAACATTTGGAATCCACAATCACTTTAGACATCATAAATCCGAAATATCACATACTTCGCATTTCATGCCTAACTATATGAATTCCACATATTGTATCACATTTCAGATAAATAGACAGTATTAAACTTTCCGATCAGATAATCAAATACCCAAGATTTTCTAAATAGCTCAACACTTGAGCAGAGTTCAAATAATCCCAGAATATGTTACAGTATCGATGGTCCAGCCGTAGAAGGGTTAAGCCAACGCCTCACATGTGGCACGTCGTACTGCCCCAAACCCTAAGGTTTAGAGGCGGTTCAGACGGTCACATAATTGAGTTAAGGTTTGTGTTCTTCTAGAGAGACCACCGTGTTACTTGCATATTTTTCCGAAAGATTTAAACTCAAGAAAAATTCAACACTTGAAAGTTTTTCGTGCCGGGAAAAAGTGAGTTAATGATATCCGTTCGAACATTTTAACAGTTTCTAAAATATCCGAAAAACATAACGAAATTAAACTATCCGATCGAATCAACGAATTCAAAATAATCCCCAGAACACTCAACACTTGAGTCAGATTAAAAATACACAGAAATATACTGAATCACCTATGGATATTACTGTGCCAAAAAGAGGCAATAATACTTCTGTACGGCCGCGGATCCGCGGCAAAAGTAAGGTATTGCCGCGGTTCCGCGGCGGTTTGTACGGATTATTGCATCGTTTTCCACAGTAACTCTTATAATTTCCTGCTGAATTTTTTGAGTATTTTTAATGCAGAAAAAATCACATTTTTACAAAATTTCCAAAGAAGGGTCTATTTTGACGTTTCGGGGTTCGATCGGAGTTTTAACTTCGTATACACGTCGCCTAATGCTCTAGCTAGGCTCTGATACCACTGTAGGGGTCCTAGACACTCTTACAAGGGTTAATAAGGCATCAACCATGCCCGAATAAAAATTTAGATGTGCCGAACAACCCAAAGCCGGGATCTTTGCTAGATTCTTAGGGTTTAACATGCAAGTAAACATCTTTACAACTAAAAGTGAGGGATTACAACCTTTTTAGTCCACTCCTTCGCTTCATAAGCTCCGAGTAGAAGTCCCTTCGCAGTGATCCACGATCTCCTGGACTCAAGGGAGGCTCCATAACTCGAACGATCCATGCTAGCTTGTAGTCTTCCTTTTCTCCGATGATCTACGTCGAAGTTTCTATAACTCAAGCTCTCTCTCTAATGAGGTGAACACCCTAATCTAATTGGCTAGATTAGATGAGGATGATGGAGTAGTATTTATGCTTTCTTTTTATATCAAATTCTCACACTTAAACATCATAAAATGAAAACCTAGTAAGCTTTCTCAAAGCTCAAGGTTGAAGAAGAAGAAGAAATAATGCATTAATCCTTTTGTGATGAATAATGAAATGATATATGATTAATAATGTAACCATGGTCAACTATGACAAGGGTAACCCATGTAGAGAATTAACTAGGGCTAGGGTTTGGGTTGAGTTAAAGAATGAGTCATAAGAAAATATCAACCATAATATCTTAACTCATGACAAAAGAAAACCTTCTAGAAGGTTCATGAAAGAACTAACCCAATTCAAACCCTAACCTTGTTTAATCTCCACTAAATATGTTTCATTAGTAATCATATCATGTTACAATAATATATATCACACACACACATATATATTATATATTTGTAACAAAAGAAAATAATACAATTAATATATATCGCATATATATCAATGTATTATCCGGTGAGAAAATGAAATGATAAAGCGAGCCAATATTAGATAATGTAATGCAATATATCATATATATTATTATACATTAAATCATTGAATCAACACTTGATCCGAAAATCTGGCTATATCGAATATAACCGATTAATATATCATGTACCGATTCATCGAATCAACACTTGATCCGATGACCCGGCTCATATCTAAATATCGCGAGAATATAATACGGTATCTCATATCGCATTATCCTCGGTCGAGCACATATCACATATGTGCCCCTACTCCGTTTTTCCTGAGTCAAGAAACCTTTGTGTAGGACTCTAAAGAATCGTCATTACGCCGGTAGCAGGTGATGATCATATTAAACACCCACAAGCTGTAAGCAGTCAGCTAAACGTAACAGCCACCCAGGTATTGAGCGATCAGAAGATCAACAAGCTAGCCTGTACATTCTCCTGTGATCCAATCAGTAACACTCCCGTACAGTCCGGTCTCTTCGTCTGATATGTCGCATATCAAGTCTAGGGGTGGTATACGTCAGACCCCAGTAACCGATAAGTCGTGTCGATGTGAGGCTCATAACGGGTCGAGAAACTACTGGTAACACTTACCAGTAAATCTCTATATCATCCCTGGCCAGGGACTTCCAGTTATAGCAAATCGAACACAGCACAACATCAACTCCCTATACCGGGAGAGACGAATCCCCTCCTATCGCTCATTGCCTCCATGTGATTCGGGACTGCACCCAAAAGCCACCGTTTTGCACGCCCTCTTGGACATGGTAAGGTGGAAATCAAAGCACAGTGGGAATCACACAAGTGTCTATGACGATCTCGGGTCTACAGACTACCCTGTACCAGTGTCACCGGAGAACTGCCATCTGACGTGTGGTATATCACCATCTGGGAGTTCTCGGAGAGTCCGTCCAGTGTACCCAGTCTCCACTGAGAACCCGTACACCATCCTTGATGTCAAAACACCGATGGATATGGGATCATCCATCGCCCATCATATGGGTCAAGATGCGTATACGCTAGTCTATACTGGTGTATCGATGCCCTGTCTCGATATACCCTCGACTAGGAACAGTTATAGGATGTACTCATCGACTACCGTGTCCCTACTAGTATGATCTCATCATAGTCCCAGTAGTCGAGTACAGATCCTAAGGGCTTTATCAACATGTGAGAGTAAGACAGTAAACCAATACAAATCAACATGTTAAGATAAAGTGAAACCAAATAGCATACTATCATGATGAGCAAGAAAGTCCTCTATATATATATCCAAACATCCATTATAATATACATCATATGTACAACAATGGCCTCTAGGGCATATACATAACTAACATCTTCAAACCAACAATCTTTCAGGCTTTGATAGATAAACTGGCCTAAATAGACTAGATAGGCTACGGGCCTTCCTCCTTAAATAAAGACCCTCTAAATAATAAGGGTAAAGGGAAAGTGACCTTCGTTGCCAATATGCAACAACAACCGTGTGGTCCATAACCGGCTGTTCGCAAAAAAATGAGCATCCGCGCCCATCCTTGGAGGAAAGACTAGGACGCACTTATTCGTTTCCCCGCGACAAGACGAGGAGACTATTCGAATTGGCAATATGTAATAAACTCATCATATTGCCAGACCCGCGGCGTCCTCCGCAATCCGGCGACATCAACAACCCTAATTACTGCTCGTATCACATAATGGTGAGCCACCTAATTGAAGATTGCTATGTCTTCAAGAACTGGGTCGAAGACCAGTATCAACAGGGAAAATTTGTGCTGTCTGATAACTGAAGGGTAAACGCTTGTAGATCCTCAACATTCTTTTGGTTTTTGCTAAAAGAACGACTTCCCATGGAGTTTCTTCCATGAGTGAGCATAATGCCCCCTGCGCATCTACCTTTTTTGGATTGTACTTCTGGAAAGCCCACTTGAAATCAAAATCATCGAAGGGATGCTGAAAGCTCGTCCCGCATCGAAAATTGTTGACAAGAGGAAAAACCTCCAAGTCAAGCCTTCAATGTCTTCAAAGAAAAAGAAGAAGACTAAGAAGCCTGTGCAGCCTGCTGAGTATGACGACAAGCACACAAACCTACAAAAATACATTGACGCTCTGGAAAAGTAAAACCAGAAGGCGCGGACACCGGTCATGCTCGAAGAGTTCCTCAAGCATATTCTTGAGAACAAAGATAGTGATATCGATGAGGAAAATAACTCATTAGAAGACACCAAAGACCGTGTAGCAAGTTGCCACATGGTCTCCCATTCGTCGTTATATGACGAAGAGGCTCTCTCAGTGTCAGAAAACAACGCAGAGGAACTGAGGACAGAATCGGCGCTAAAATCTCCGGAACTGCCAGAAGACCCGATCGATAGGTTGTTAAACGAAGCCTTTCAAAAAAGCAAAGTTGACCGAGAACGCAAAACGGCCATTTACGAAAAGGCTAAGCGTTAGCGTCAGGACAAAGAAGCTGCAGCAAAGATGAGTCGTAAAGTACTCCAACTAAACCAAAGCATACCTGCTACAAATAAGAGCAGGATCAAAATAGAGAAGCTGTTCTCCAAAGCCCTGTTAATGGGGATGAAGCTGCCACCCCACTATGGAACACTCCCGGGATCATATGCCTCGATGGAGAAGATGAATGCCCAAATTACTACTTATGTCATCAGAGGGTCACCCACCCCACCGAGGAATGCAGTGCCTTCAAGAAGTGGTGGCAAAGATACATTGCCCATCAAAAACACTTCTAGAGGATGAAGCATGAAACTCGTGCTCGTCGACGGCAAAATAGTGCGACAAACGCGTATGAAGAAACGACCGGCAACTGTCATATGGTTGGTAGCAGTTCGGAAGGGGAAAACCCTAAGTTCTTACCTTCAGGAGCGATTCTGAGGACGGAATACCCTTCAGCCCTCTTTTCAAAAACCCCCCTCCGAAAAAGAAGAGGAGGAGAAGAACTGCGAGAATATTCAGCTGCGTAACCGCATGCTGCCTGAGAAGAACCTCGGACCTACAAACAAAGGTTCGAGCAAAAAACACAAAGGGAAAGAAAAAATCTATGAGGAAATTGCCCTTGACGATAGAGTTGAAAGTGTTTGTTAGCACCACCACTGGATTTTACTAGTATCAAGCATGCCATTTTAAAATTTTTTGGGATGCTAATCAACACTAAACAAGAATCTTAAACTAGATGATTAGGGTTTAACTATGATATCAAGAAAACTATACTAAGAGATGGAGGCTACAACCTTTGTAGACCGTGTCCTTCTTTTCTCAAGCTCCATGTAGTAGTCCACGCGACACCACTAGGCTCCACTTGAAGGTTGAACGAGCCTCCTTCGTGATCTTCGTGCCGAAGATGATCCACCCGAAGTCCTTCTAGCTCAAGCTATCTCTTCACTAAACTATTTAGTGAAGGAAACACACTACACCAAAACGCTAATCTAGTGTAGGATGGTGAAGTAGAGGTGTTGTTTGCTCACTAGGGTTCTCACAAGCTCAATATTTCATAACTCATATGAGGGATTGAGCTTGGAGGTGGAGGTGAAGAAGATGGAGAGAGCTAGAGAGCAAGAACTCATCACATGAGCTCAACTCAAAAAAAAAAAATGAACTCAAGTGTAGAATGAAGTGTAGGAATGGCTCTTCATTAGCTCACCAATTATTGAAGCATACAATTTTTAAAAATTAAAAATTGTAGCCATGCTTCGATAGTGCAAGCAAATGAATATAAAAAGGAATAAGCCATGCTTTGCTCCATACCACAAAAAGTCTCTCCATTTTCCACCTCATTTTTTCTATTTTCCAAAAATAGAAAAACCATGCCATGCTTTATATATAATATATATATATATCACATATATATATTAATATATATATATATATATATATATAAGCAAATAATTAGTGAGCAATAATATTAGTTAATGTATAATTATATCAAATATAAATACACATCAATTTATTAAATCAACACTTGATTTAATAATTCGGTTATATCATATATAACCGACTAATATCATTTATCTATATCAAATTATCAAATCAACACTTGATTCAATAATCCGGTTATATCACATATAACTTAACCGATATCAAATAACTGCCAGATTAGAATACGGTATCACATACTCGTATTTAATCAGGCCCTTACACATATCAGCATATGTGCCCTATTTCATTTCGCTTGAACCAGGAAACTTCTATATATGGCTCTAAAGACTCGTCAATACACCAGCAGTAGGTGATGATCATATCAGTCACCCACAAGCCGTCAGCGGTACTAACTGGACGTAATGGCTATCCAGGTTTTGAGTGATTAGAAGATCAACAAGTAAGCTTGTCCAAACTCCCATGAAGCCTATAGGTAACACTTACCGCACAGTCCGGTCTCTTCGTCTGATATGTCGTATATCGAGTCATGGGGTGGAATCGTCAGACCCCAATAACTTGATAAGTCATGCCGATGTAAGGCCTATAACGGTACGAGAAACTACTGATAATACTTACCATTAAATCTCATCAACAGCCTTGGCCAGGGACTTCCTGTTATAGCCAATCGAGCATAGCGCAACATCAACTCCCTATACCGGGAGAGACGAAACCCCTCCCATCGCTCATTGCCTCCATGTGACTCGGGACTGTACCCAAAATCCACCTGTTTGCACAACTCTTTTGAGCCATGGTAGGGAGGAAATCAAAGCACAGTGGGAACCACACAAGACTAAATGACGATCTCGGGTCTACAGACTAACCTGTACCAGTGTCACCAGAGAACTCTTATCTGACGATAGGTATAGTACCATCTAGGAGTTCTTGGCGAGTCCTGTTCAGTGTACCCATTCTCTAATGAGCACCTGTGTACAATCTTTGATGTCAAACACTAATAGATATGGGATCAACCATCGCCCCCATACAGGATCAAGAAACGTACACACTAGTTTACTCTGGAATATCTATGCCCTGTCTCGATACTCCTTCGACTATGAACAATTAAAAGATGTGCTTGTGGACTACCCAGGCCCTAGTAGTATGATCCGCATCATAATCCTGGTAGTCAAGCTAATACCCTAAGGGCTTTATTAACATGTATAAAAGAGACAATATAATAATACTAAGTGTACATGTTAAGATAAAGAGTAACCATATAGCATACTATCATGTCGAGCAAGAAAGTCATATATATATATGTCCAAACATCCACTATAATATACATCAATGTACAATAATGGCCTCTAAGGCATACATATTCCTAACATGAGTTGTCAAAGAGATCGCAGTAAGGGACCCGTCTAAGAAAAACAAGATGGATTACAACGTCCTAGCACATCTGAGGAAAATACCCTCACAACTGAGCATATTGGATGCTCTCCTTCTGTCCAAAGAGCTACGAGATTCCCTGATCAAGGCATTACAAGAGCCCGATCAGTTCCAAGCTTTCTTCTCAGAAGAGAAGATGAAAGATGAACTGGTAGAGGTCCACATGGCTGACATTATATTCAGCGATGAACATCTCCTCCTCGGTACATGTGAGCATAATCGTCCGTTATACGTCACTGGGTACTGCCATGACATCAAGATAGGGAAAATCCTTGTCGACAACGGATCCTCCGTTAACTTTCTCAATGCAAGAGTGTTGAAGGAGATTTGCATGAACGTTCAGCACCTCGCCCAAGATAAAATTACCATCTCCGGGTTTGACATACAGTCATCACGGACGCTTTGGTCCGTAATACTGACACTGCGCTTCGGGTTGCTCGTCTCTGACATCAAATTTCATGTTATTGACGTCAAGACTTGCTATAATACTTTGCTCGGCATGCCTTGATTACATGAGTACAACGTCATCTCTTCTACACAACATCAGTGTATGAGGTATTTCAAGGATGGCTCTGAGTACACCATCACGGGAGAGCTAAATTCGTTCTCTATAAACGAAGTCCGGAAATATGAAGACGCAATGTACTTCCTACCAGACTTCGAAGATATGGAAATGTGTCATAAGCCGGAGGAAAAACAGAAGTCCGTCGCCACTATCCCGATCTTTGGGAGCGATACCGAGGAAGACGAAGAAATAGTCTACTCAGGGCAACCCCAGAAAGAAAACAATAAGCATGGACCATCTACTCCTTTTTTTGTCTTTGGCAGCGACTCTGAGGACAAGGCCAACGCAGTGTTCTCCATCCGCCCGTCAATGCAAACCTTCGCCGGAGCATATCAGAGTCTGCAAATCACAATGGCTCCGCCTAGGCATTATAAAGAACTTGATGCTCTCTATACATACAGTGTATAAGAAATGCACACTTTCTACGTACCTCCCAGGCGAAGAGGTGAAAAAGTGATCCTTTTCTACCAATCTATGGAGGCCAAAGTAGAAAAAGAAGTCTGACATGGTGCCGATTTTGCACTTGACAGGCTTCAACCAATCTATTTGTCGAGATATTATGCGGAGGGATTGAAAAAGTTGTTAAGATGCCAAGATGTACCCCTCGAACAAACTGTTCGACAAGCCCAATTCCAAAAAACGATTTGGGACATTCCCGGGACTCAGCGAAAGATGCCTAACGGGAAGATGGAGGCAACTGGGCTGGGACATGTTCGGTCCAAGAAACGGGAAAAGATCCATAGTTGCCACATCGTAAACAGCTCAAGTGAAGTGGAAGACGCCTTTCCAAATAGCCATGACGTCAAATCGGAGCGAGAGCCCGCTTTAAAAACGTTAAGTCCGTCGCTGGAATAGAAAATTGACATGTTAATAAAAGAAGCTTGTCAAAAGAGCCAGGACAATCACAGCCGCGAAATGACCATTTATGAAAAGGCCAGGACGCAGCGTCTCAGTCAGCAATCTGCGAAGAAGGAAGATTATAATGCTCTTCATTCTAGGCCCACTGTATTTTCTAGTGAAAGGGGAAAATTCCGAAATAGAGGAGAAATAGGGCATAGAACGCAAACAACGTTCGAGAACAACAAAGTGGATTAAAGATGCCATGCAATCGAGAAAAACTCGGTTGGAGCCCGTCCTTTATAAAGAAGATGGGTTGGGAATACTCTTTCCCTCAAGACAAGACAAGAAAAATATTCAACCTTGTCATGAAGCACCAAATGATGACACTTGCGGAGTCTCGGCACCCCGAACAAATAAATGAGGTCCATCATTCGGATTATTGCTCCTATCACTGAGTAATAGGTCATCCCCTTGAAGACCGCTTCACCTTTAAAGACTGGGTAGAAGACTAGTATCAATAAGGCAGGTTCACTTTATCCAACTGCTGGAGGGTAACCCTGCCGCAAAAGCATAAATCAAAGAGGACCTATACCGTGAGGATAGGACCAGTGCAACATCAAGAATGGAAGCGAACTCGTACCTGCCATATGATAACATTCTCAAAAGAGGGAGGACACGGGACTATGGATGATCTCTACATGTGCTTCACAAATGAAGATGAGGAAGGGGTGATCTCAGAGTTTCCACCAGCACCAAAAGAGCTGGAAGATAGGATACATACCACGGCAGACAACCTAAGAAAAATTGACTTAGGGACGAAAAATGATCCGAGGCCAGCATTTGTCAGTGAACTTCTATCTAAGAAGTAGGTGGCCACATTAAAAGACGTACTCATCTAGTATAAAGATTGTTTCATCTGGAACTACTCTGAAATGCCGGGTTTAGATCCAAAGGTGGCAGTACATAAACTGGCGATATCGCCAGGTATAAAGCCAATCAAACAGGCGCCAAGAACGATTCGACTCGAACTTAAGATGAGCATCAACGTTGAAGTCAAGAAACTAATCCACTCTGGCTTCATCCAAGAAGTTCAATATCCTGACTGGATTGCCAACATCGTTCTAGTGATGAAGAAAAATGGGACGGTGCGCATTTGCGTGGACTTTCGGGATCTCAACAAAGCTTGCCCAAAAGATGATTTCCCAGTACCTGTTATCGAGCTAATGATTGATAACACGTCTACCCATGAGGTCTGCTCCTTCATGGATGGATCTTTAGGATACAACCAAATAAAAAAGTATCCTGAAGACCAAAAGCATACTGTCTTTTGAACCCCATTGGGCATATTCTGCTATAAGGTGATGCCCTTCGATTTGAAGAACGCTGGCGCTACCTACCAGAGGGCCATGACAACGATCTTTGATGACCTCATACACGAGATCGTCGAATGCTACATCGACGACCTTATGGTAAAGAGTAGATCTCACGAGGAACAATGGGAACATCTAAAAATAGTGTTCCAACACCTTCGGAAGTATAATCTGAAGATGAATTCTCTAAAATGTGTGTTTGGAGTTTCCTCAGGAAAATTCCTAGAATTCATTACACGTCACTTGGGTATCGAAATTGACCCTTCAATGATCAAGGCGATTATGGAAATGCCTACGCCAAGAACCCTCAAACAACTGCGATCTCTCCAAGGAAAGCTCGTGTATATCCGGCGGTTCATAGCTGACCTTTCCAGGAAATGCTGTCCCTATAGTCATTTGATGAAGAAGGGGACCCCGTTCTTCTGGGATCAAAAGTGACAAAATGCACTAGACGAAATCAAGCAATACCTGCAAAATCCGCCGGTATTGACCGCTCCGGTTAAGAGAAAACCTCTTATCCTATATACAATGGCCCTTGAGGGTTCTCTAGACACACTGTGGGCACTAGAGAATGATCAGGGAAAGAAGAAAGCTCTATACTATTTAATTTGAGTCTTTCTGGCGGCAAAAAACAACTATTTCCCCATCGAAAAGCATTGCCTGGTGCTGATCTTCGCAATAAAAAAGCTCAGACATTACGCCTTGGCATACGAGGTCCATCTTATATCAAAGGTAGATCCTCTCAAATATCTAATGTCAAGGGCCGTACTAACATAAGGCTTGCCAAATGGGCCCTCATCCTGATGGAGTTCTCGGTAACGTATCGACCCCTTAAAGCAGTGAAAGGTCAGGCCATTGCCGACTTTCTCGTGGAGCATCCGATACCAGCCGACTTCCCTTAAATTGTGAGTTGCCAGACGAACATGCGTTTGATGCGCTTGAAGAAGAAAATGATTCCCAATGGGAACTCTACTTCGATGGAGCATTTTCCATGAAGCAACGAAAGCGAAACGCCCCCATAATCAAAGCCGGGGTGGGCCTTATCTTCGCGACTATTCAAGGAGGGATATTGTGTTACGCCCTCTCTTTAACAGAGCCAAGGACTAATAACGAGGCTCAATACAAAGCTTTGATAGCAGGTCTAGAGATCGCTATCGACATGGGAATTAAAGACCTCCTTATATATGGAGACTCCCAGCTGATCGTTATCCAAGTAAATGGAGACTATCAGACATGCAAGCCAGAGCCGATAAAGTATGGTGAAAGAGTGCAGCAACTGCTAACACAAATCCCTTCCTACACGCTGAAAAATATACCACGTGCGGAAAACAGTAAGGCAGATGCATTAGCCAAATTGGCTAAGGAATTGGCTGATGAAGACCTCGATGACGTAAGGATCATTGTACAAAGCCACAGGATTCTCGCGCCAATGGATATATCTTCGGAAGACCTAATAAAGCAATCTGAAGAAAAAGAAGCAACCGAACAAGTGGCCCTTCAAATAGAGGACGAGGGAAAGGTCAAGGATTGGAGGGAAGTCTTCATAGACTACTTCAAATCCTAACGAACGCCCAAAAATGCGTTGTCTAGACATCAGCTCATGAAACGAGCTTTGTCTTTTGCCTCATCAATAATACTCTATATGAGAGATCGTTCGACTGTTTGTGGCTAAGATGCTTGGGTCTGGAGGAAGCAAAGAAAGTCGTCCAAGAAACTCACGACGGACTCTGCGGTTCTCATCAAGCCGGGTCAAAGATGAAACTGAAGATAAAAAGAATGGGTTACTATTGGTCCATAATGATTCAGGACTGTCTCGAATATACGAAACAGTATCACTCGTGCCAAATTCACGGGGACTTCATCCACCAACATCCAAATCCGCTACTCCCAACAGTGGCTAGTTTGCTGTTCGAAATGTGGGGAACCGATATAATTGGCCCCATTGAACCGACATCGTTGAAAGGACATTGTTCTCCGCCGAAAGACCGGGGAGACAAACGTCTTGCCTGAATTTAGGGGCAGATGGTATTTGGTTTTATCCGTCCACCTCTCCGAAGATGCCAAGTTGATTTATGGCACCATATATTGGAGGTTTAGGCAGATACGGCCGATGTAGCAGACTTCATTAGATTCCCCCTCATTTGATGGGTTTTTGATTGTGGGGATGCTCTTCCCTGCAGGCACAAGCCCCTGCAGTTAATTACGCTACTGCATCGCGGTAACAACTTTCTCCTTCTCCAGATGGTCACTTCGTATCGTGTGTGTTTGTTTTATTTTTGGTTGTCCGTGGATTGTATACGGAGACTAATTTATGTTGTCCCCGTAGGGCGTGGATTAGTCCAAATCCGTATTTTCTTAGATTTGGGTTTTGGTTTGGGTTTAAGGATACGTTACTCTCATTTGAGACTAAGATCAACTTAAACGTTTGTTAAGGATACGTTAGTTTAATTTTAGACTAAGATCAACTTAACATTGGTTAAGGACACGTTGGTCTAATTTTAGACTAAGATCAACTTAACGGGATCATTTAGCTCACAAATGAACTCCAAATCCAAACTTCTTAGACTGTATTGACAACTGAACTTAATCAGTGTCCTGCGCGCCATGCCTCCCTCAGTATTGCCTTGGATCACCTGTCCAAAATACTGCCCCTCGTCAGAGGGAAAACTATAACTCTGACAACCTCCTTGTTGTCCATGTCACCTTGGAAGCCTGGAATGATAACTGTTTTCTAAATGAGGCTGTCGTTATCATATCCCTAGAACATTCACTTATGTTCTAAAACTGCTTCCGACTGTTTCTCCAGGATTGGATTAATGTCAACTTATTGCATCTAGTGCAAGAACAACATCTGGTGTGGTACTTGACATCTCATGATTGACTCAATTGCCTAAGCAAGTGATCTGCCAATCATGCACGTCCCTCTCCCCTTTAGTCTGTAAGACACCTTTAGAGAGGGTGACTCCATTACCTGCAGGTACACTACCGTGCCAGGAGTCGTCCATCCTAAATACTCTTAGAATGCTGTCAAGTACCCTGATTGGGAAAACACCCAAATCTAGATCTAAAACCATAGATCTAGTAACCAGTATGTCTGATATAAAATCCATTTCCTTTGTGGAGAAACAACTGTGTGACGACCAAAGTATAACCGATCGTAGTGCAGGAGCTTCTTTTCCTACTCTGTGTATATCATCCAAATACCAGGATATCACACCCTACTACCTTCTCAACTGATCCATCCCCTATTCTGATGAAGTCAAACCCATGACTGTCATATCAGAAATTGATGATCTATCTCCGCTACATCTGCTCTAGTCTATAACTAGACATAAGCAACCTTTCCACCAATGCTTCCGCTGCTCCCACTGACTACGACAACCCTCTGGCAGAGTCATATAGACGTACACTTCTAAAACTGGTTTAGAACGACGCTATATTCATCCTCCCGCCGGGTCTCGTAACCTGGAACAACAGCAATGGCAATTGTGGGTAAACAAGAACTTCCCTGTCACCGTCCTTGAGGCTACCGTAGTACCTCTCGGGTGCCTGAAGTTACCCACCTTATCTGCGGAGTGGCCAATGGAATGTCAATCCAGATTGAATCTTTAGGTTCCTTATCAAATCTTCAGTAATCGTTTGTGGTTCTGGAATTACTTCCAGTTCTACCATACTCCCACTATTGTTTTCTTGAAAAAATCCATTTTTAATAAAATTGTGGCGAGTCTAGAACAATATCGCTATTGTTCATCCAGATGGTAGAAAGTCAACCCGCGTCATAGCCTGGGTCAACCCACAAACAGCCATTACAGAAACGTGCCTTGAGTTGTCCAGTATCTGGTTTTAAGCATAAACCGAACAACTCCCCGTACCTTAACATCGTTAAGATATGAACTGTTCTATATCCAATATAAAAACAGAGGCACTGATTTAATTGAACCAGATTCAAATCATGCAGCTGTCTCCAGTGCATGTCAACTAAATGGAGAGAGGCCGATCAGCGTTACTCAACTTAGGAATGCTTCCAATTATGAGTAACCTGAAAGAGAAGCAATTTCTCTTTATCATTACTATCAACTGAATACCATACACAAGTATCTACATCTTCGATCTCTTTGAAGAATCCCGATACTTGCTATACCTGGTTCTCTACTCTATTCAAATACCTATAACTCCTCAAAACTTAGACCCTGTGTTTCCATGAAACACCTGTCTAAAAACTAGAGAAGTCATAAGTAAACCGAATATAGTACGAGGACCAACCCCTCTGTCCTGATGGACCCTGGACAACATACAATACTCTGTATAAGTCCCTTGAGTCTGATAACTCATTCACTGTGTGTCGTAGGTTGAAAACTGTACTTATGGTTAAGAAGAATTACACCGCTGTTTAATGCTCCTTACCTAACCATCCACTGATATAGGTAAATGTCGTAGACATAATTTCAGAAAGGTATATCTCACTCTATGAAAATAGACGTACAGATACATCGATTTGAAATTGGTGCATAACGGCGGATATTCAAAACCAAATACTTGCCGTCCGGCAAATAACCCAGGTGACTTCCTCAAATATCACCGATTACAACGAATCCCGATATAATGAGGACAATCACCTAATTCCCAATAGCTTACTCCCACTCATCATCTGTAAAACCATACAGATGTGAGAATCATACCTGGCAAATACATACCCTGGAGTAAGTGTCTAATCGGGAAATCAGTTTTCTTTTAACATTACACAGTGAAACTGAAACACTGAAATGTTTCGATGGGGTATCCTGGTATTCTTAGTAATGCCTCTTCCAGATTCACGACTGTAACCGTATAATTCTTTGCCACCTCTCCAAATCCCTTCATATGTCTTTAGTCTTTACCTTCTGCACACCCCTTTAGGCCAAATGGTTTTCTTCCTTCCCTACTGTTCGGCACCAGCCTATGGTTTGGAAGAAGACTATCCAATAAGCATAATGGGTGTACTGTCCCAATCCTAGGAACACTCGCAATGAGAGAGGGTGAAGATAAAAGACAACCGAATAAACCTTATTCCTATTTCTCCTGAACCAGAATCCATCCCCGAACTGGAACAAGTTCCATTCGAGTTCGTATATAACCATACGATGGAGTATCCAAATAAACTGTGGATCTTCGTAGTGATACGGAGTGTCCTGGAGAAATACAAAGGTGATGTGGGAGTGGTAACGAAATATTTGGTTTGGTCGTGAATATCTGTTGCAATTTACTTTGCCCTCTTACTAATCCCTTGTTTTGTCTGAACTTAATACCTTCTGTACACCGTTTAGGCTAACTGGTTTTCTTCATTCCCTACCGGTCGGCACCAGCCTATGGTTTGGAAGAAGACTATCCAATTTGCGTAATAGGTGTACTACTCCTAAACCAAGGAGTACTCGCAACCTGAGAGAAGGTGAAAAGAAAAGACAACTGAATAATCCTATTCGTTTTCTCCAGAACCGGAAACCATCCTCGAATCCCTTCGAGTTCGTATCTAACCATACGATGGTTTTGTCCAATGGAAGTGGACGTTCGCAGTAATACGGGGTGTCCTGGAGAAAAGGGTAAAAGTAGGAGTGGCAATGAGGTCTGCAACTCTGACAATCCAAAAGCCAGTGTTTAAGAAGGTTCGGTCAACTTGGTCACTGAGTCATAGTCTTAGGGTCGGGTCAATGGTCGCTGCCAAAGAGAGAGAGAAAAGAAACACTCAGCGTGCACTCTAACCTAGATCAGAATGGTTACCAATTTATCTAATCTGGAAACCTCCCACTGTACCTCAAATTCTCCTCCAAACCTAAAAGAAGAATTAGTCGGGGTCGCCCGAGGAGTAAACTAACTCATCAGTGGGAATCGGGATCCAACTATCATCGCATGACAACGTGACGGAATCCGCTCACGGTATCACACTCCAGAAGGTATGCGCATATCAGGCAAGTTTCAGTTCTTTTGAAACTCCCGATGTGATTTCTGCCCCATGCTCTTATGACCTTGACTTTGGCCAACATATCATAAGTCACATGTCAAGTTCTGCCCGTCATTCTCCAGGTTAATTTGAATCCACCCGTACATACCCTTGACTTTGGCCAAAATGGCAGCACGACTGTCCCAAACCAACGCATCTATCTATGCTGCATATGAATAACCAACAGCTACCAAACACTGTGCCTTGACTTTGGCCAACATACACAGCTTGAATACTATTGACTACCCATATGAAACGACGGAGGGCTACGAATGGTTTCTGGCGAAAACCTTTAACGTAATGAACTTGATATCGTCGAAGGAACGGATAGCTTTTAGAAAATATAGTGACGAAAACCGTTGCTAAAGAGGTCACTCCCGGTGAAGGGATCTCGGTTCTTTCCCCGTAGAATGGGATGCAGGATATTCCAACTGAATACCACGGTGCAAAGCAAAAGTAATCGGCTATAGTGAAGTTAATGCCCTGACGCAAACTTTTTGTCCAAGGGGTCACTCCCGGTGAAGGGATCTCGGCCCTTGCCTCGTCGACTGAGGAGCAGGATATTCCAACTGAATACCACGATGCAAAACAAAAGAGAACGTCCTTGCAATAACAGCTTTTTGAAAAAAAATGTTCCAACAACATCAGATTAGGTTTGTTTAACTTGCATTGATCCGAATCAATGCAGTCCCATCAATTGATCACACCACAAAGAACGAAAATATACTGATGTACGTATATGCCATCCGCATTCGCCACTGGGTCCCGTCATTACCCGTTAGGTTAGCTTACTAACGACAGAGCGGGGACTGGACTAGCGCGGATGCAAAACATATACAACATCTACTAATATATATACCAATATATTATATTTCGCTCAAGGCGTGAATAGAATGCAACATCACAGATACGAATAGCATCACAGAAACAATACAGATATCTGGGAACCCCGGGTTTCACAGAGCCGCTGAAACCCGACGTTCCCCTGGTCGTGTGGATAGCCTGTGCAATGAAATCCTAGACCCCTACGGGCGCGGCAAGTCACCCGCCAAAACCTGAAGCGAGGCAGCCCCCTTCAGCGCCGTGAATGGACCACCCAGCACTTCACGGAATCCGGCAACTTGGGCACCCCTCCTGGGTCAACCTGTACCCCCTACGAGTGCGGCGAATAGCCCGCCAATCCTAGAGTGAAGCCCCCTCCGTCCCAATGCCATGAGATGCGGGCTTGTTGCCCTCCAGAACCCGGCTATCCGTGCACCCCACCGCGGGGCAATCCTAGTACAGAAAGTAAAATATACATACACCGGGTACATCGACCGCAACCAGGTCGTGCCCCAAAAGAATAATACAAACAGGCAGTGACGGCAGTCCACATGTCGGACGCTCGCCCCGCAACAACAAATGTACATAATACAACAACACAGTACTAGCATTGCATCCAGGCTATCCCCCACGACCGATCCGCAACATCACAGCAAATACATAGAACATCAACGTGAAAATCACGTTCGCAAATCCGTCTAACCGGGCTATAGCAGTTAGACCGGATTTACCGATCGAGTGACATTCACGGTCGCAGATATAATGTAAATACTGTGAAAACTAACGTGTTTAAATTTCGATCGACAAAATATCAAGAAGTGGGCCCCACGACTTACTGGTGAACAGTAACAAAATCTGGGCAAAAATGATATATATCAAAAACCCCAAAATCCCAGTGAGAACAACCTGACAAAATTTGGGAGCACGTGCTCCCCACGTGGCCGCGGTTGCGCGGCCTAAACAAGGGTTTGGCCGCGCTTCCGCGGCGGCTTCTAGGGATCACGACCCCAAATTTTGTCGTCATTCTTAGAAGTTCCTGCTCTGATTTTTAAGACATCCAGAAATCAATTTTGAGACCGTTTAAAAACAACAGAAACTGTCGGCTTGGATTTTTGTAGTTTTCGATTTCCGGTCGGATCGAAGTTTTAAACGCGTTAGCACAAGTTAGCATAGCAAAATGGTGAGGCTCTGATACCACTGTAAGTCTACGTTAGCGCCCCGGCAGTCTACAGACGCCAATCCCGGAATAAAACTTTTTAACTTGGCGCTATCGTATACTTTAACCCGGATCTGCCATTATTGCTAAACTAACAAACAGTAAAGAGTGTAGAAATGTTGTACCGACTGATCCGAGTCCTCCGGTCTTCATCTCCACTCCGATCTCCTCGCGGGATCTCCGTCCGTCTCCTCCTCGTCGGAAAGGGCACCACATCGCCTGTAGCTTTTACGGGCTCCCACCTCAATACCGAGGCAACTCGGGCGCGAAGCTGGCGAATCGACGCGTCCAAGATTTGCTGTAGGAAGTGTAGTGTAGAGGCTACTTGTCTCTTTGGGGTTTGTTGCCTTTGGATGGAGGAATGAAGATTGAACTTTGGAGGGAAATGAATCTACCAATTTTGCAAGCCAAATGAGATGATCAAAATGAAGCACAAAATTGAATCTCTCATTTTTCTCTCCTGCTCACTAAAGTGGCCGGCCAATTTCATCAAGGAAATTGGTGGAGGAAAGAATGGATATATATGATGAAGGGAGGTGAGTGTAGGAGAGGTCAAAGGGTGACCACAACATCAACATCAACCATGCTTGCACTATTGAATCCATACCCACTCAAATCACAAGTCAAAGCAAGCATGGTGCAAAGAAAAGAAAGCCATCATAATCAATATATATGCAATAAAACCCCTCCACAAAAATAATTTGCATAACTGCAAATTACCCCCTCCATCGGAAAAGTCCGGCCGTGAAAGAACAAAGGAAAACCGGCCGGAACGGAATGCAAACTGGCAACTCCAGAAAACTGGTCCCGTAATAAATTACAGGAAAACCCCGATACTGTGCATACACACCCGCATCTGTATTCCGTCCGGATACAAATGCAAAGAGACAAAATCTACACTGTACTAAACTAGGACCGGCTTAAACCAAAGCCGGCTAGTAATATCCGTTCGATCCTGATCCGTGCAATACCGCACGTATCTGATCGAACCCTGCCATATACCTATACGGCTACTAGTACAAAACTGTCCGATCCTGATCCGTGCAATACCGCACGTATCTGATCGGACCCTGCCATATCTCCATACGGCCTCTACAGCGTTTCGCCCGAAAGCTGAGTAACTGAAAGTGTGGTAGACTCTAAAGACTCGTCAATACTATGGCTGTGGATTTAACCACTAGCCCGTCAGAGGTATAAGCCAATACGTAACGGGCCACCAGCTATTGACTAAAAGGGACGTCGATGAGCGAACTCATCCTGACACCCTACTGAGCCTGTCAGTGACAATATCCGTGCAGTCCGGTCCGTTCGTCTATGAGTATCGCATGGCGGGCCTAGGGGGTTGGTAAAAGTCAGACCCCCAAAAGCGGTACAAGTCGTGTCGGAGTGTAGCCCAGAACACCCTGAGATACTACTGGAATACCTACCAGTAAATCTCCTTGCCTTGGCCAAGGACTTTGTGTAATGGCTCTCCTAGACACAGCACGACCTCACCCCCAATACCGGGAGAGACGAACCCCTGAAGATACGCTCACTGCCTCCATATGGCTCGGGACTGTACCCAACTAAAACCTGTTTGCACGACTCCTTTGAGCCGTGGTAGGGTAGTAATCAAAGTACAGTGGGAACTCACACGAGACAAATGACGATCCCCAGGTCGATGAACTAACCTGCACACATGTCACCAGGGAACTGCCATCTGACGTCTGGTATATGACCAACTAGCATGTTCCCGGCGAGTCCTGTCCGGTGTACTCATAACCCAATGAGCACCTGTATACATCTTAGGTGATCCAACTGACACCAGTGGCTTGTGAGACCGGCCACCGCCCCTCGTCGGGGTCTCGACTGTATACACTAGTCTACTAATGGAGTATCGATGCCCGGTCTCGAAACTCCCACGACTAGGGACCTTTTAAGGATATGCTTGTAGACCCCCAGCTCCCACTTATATGATCGCCCTCATACTGCTGGTGGTCAAGCAAGAATCCTAGGGGCTCTATCAACGTGTAATAGCGACGTGTCATGTCACCTAAAGCAGTACACGATGATAAAGGTAAACCAGATAGCATACTATCATCTCGAGTAAGACTGTCCTACCGGGATAGGTCCTCCCTCAATCATTACAATCACGTACCTGTGACCTAATAATTGACTCTGAGGGCACTATCTCCAACAGGTTGTCTGTGCACCGCCGGGTCCTGGAACTGGGAACTTTGCCATGGCTCCGCTTTGCTGACGTTGCGTCTGCTGTAACGAGACGAATGTCGAGGTGGTCTCTAGGTTATCTGTGAACCGTCAAGGTTTGGAACTAGGGACTTTGCCATGGCTCCGAGGTGCTGACGTTGTGTCTGCTGTAATGAGACGAATGTCGAGGTGGTCTCTAGGTTGTCTGTGAACCGTCGAGATTTGGAACTAGGGACTATGCCGTAGCTCCGCTTTGCTGACCTTGCGTCTGCTGTAACGAGACGAATGTTGAGGTGGTCTCTAGGTTGTCTGTGAACCGTCAAGATTTGGAACTAGGGACTTTGCCATGGCTCCGCTGATTGATTGTCGCGTCCGAATCCTGCTGGAATGAGGAGGAACGCTGTTGTGGGTCTGCAGGCTGTAGATGTGGCCGTCGAGACTTGGAACTAGGGACTCTGCCGTGGATCCGAGATTGATTGTCGCGTTCGAATCCTGCTGGAATGAGGAGGAATGCTGTTGCGGGTCTCCAAGATGTAGATGTGGCCATCGAGACTTGGAACTAGGGACTCTGCCGTGGCTTCGAGATTGATGTCGCGTCTGCATCTTGTTGGAGGAAGAACACTGTTATTGATCTTTAGGCTGTAGAGGTGGCCATCGAGATATTCTCGTTAAGAACGCTGATTTCCCTGAATCAAGGTATTTGCCAAGGACGCTGATTTCCCTGGGGGTTGAGACGAATCGAGGTATTCCTGTAAAGACACTGATTTCCTTGCGAGTCGACGCAAATCGAGATGCTCTCGTCAAGGACGCTGATTTCCCTGAATCGAGGTTTTTTGCCAAGGACATTGATTTCCTAAGAGTTGAGACAAATCGAGGTATTGCTGCAAAGACATTGATTTCCTTGCAGGTCGATGCGAATCGAGATACTCTTGTCAAGGACACTGATTTTCCTGAATTGAGGTATTGCCAAGGACACTGATTTCCCTGGAGGTCGAGACGAATCGAGATATTCCTGCAAAGACACTGATTTCTTTGCGTGTCGACGCGAATCGAGATGCTCTCGTCAAGGACACTGATTTCCCTGAATCGAGGTATTTTGCCAAGGACACTGATTTCCTCGGAGTTGAGACGAATTGAGGTATTCCTGCAAAGACACTGATTTCTCTGCGGGTCGACGCGAATCAAGATGCTCTCGTCAAGGACGCTGATTTCCCTGAATCGAGGTATTTGCCAAGGACACTGATTTCCTCGGAGTTGAGACGAATCGAGGTATTCCTGGAAAGACACTGATTTCTCTGCCGGTCGACGCGAATCGAGATGCTCTCTTCAAGGACGCTGATTTTCCTGAATCGAGGTATTGCCAAGGACACTGATTTCCCTGGAGGTCGATTGACTTGTTTCCAAGACGGAGCGTTGATCCGGTGGGGAGGTCATTGGTTGACTCTAGGTTGTCTGTGGACCGTAGAGTCTTAGAACTAGGGACTTTGCCGTGGCTCCGTTTGGTGATGTTGCGTCCGAATCCTGTTGGAGTGAGGAGGATCACCGTTGCTGATTTTTTTTAGGCTGTAGATGTTGCCATTAAGATTTGGAACTAGGGACTTTGCCATAGCTCCGTTTCGTTGTGTCGCTTCCGTGCCCTGCTGGCATAAGAAGGAACACCTTTGTTGATCTTCTGGGATGCAGATGTTACTGTTAAGATCTGACTTCCCCTTTTGACAGGATCTGGTGGGGGACATGTGATTCCTTTTTCGTTTATGCCCATGGATTGTATACAGGGGTCAGTATGGACTACCTGTAGGGCAAAAAGTTTCATTTCATTTTTTTTATTTCTTTCCGCGATGCTCTATCATTTCAGCTTTTTATATCGCGAAAGTCGTGATTGCCCAATCATTTCGGTTATTTTTCGCGGTGCCCAATCATTTCGACTATTTTTCTTTTTACTCGCTGCTTTTTATTGCGAGTTGCCCAATCATTTCGGCTATTTTTATATGCATATCTTTTACCTGTTGATTTTGTTGCAAGTTGCCCCATCATTTCGGCTATTTCATATGCATTTTTGGCTCGCTGATCGCGAGTGTGGAACTTGGAACCTGATGCCAATCTTAGCATCAGTATCGCTACAACTAGAATATTGCTAGGAGCGAATCATCATTTGCTTTGAATGGGCTTGGAATTTGATACCGATTTAGGCATCAGCATCGCTACCACTAGGACATTGCCAGGAACGAATCATCATTTGTCTTGAAAGGACTTGGAATTTGATTCCGATTCATGCATGAGCATCGTTATAACTGGGACATTGCCAGGAGCGAATCATCATTTGCCTTGAAAGGACTTGGAATTTGATTCTGATTCAGGCATCAGCATCGCTACAACTGGGACATTGCCAGGAGCGAATCATCATTTGCCTTTGTCGATTTAAACAAAGATGGCTTAACAAACAGGGTTAGAATCCAGTCGACTAAGGCTTTTGACTTCATGAGCCATAAGGGTCTCATAAAGGTGTTTCTCCCTATGAGTCGTGAGGATCTTGTAGGTGCGTTTTCTCCTTAAGAATCGTGAGGATTCTTAAGTGTGCGTTCTCTTATAAGTCATAAGGATCTTACAAGAGTGTTTTCTCCTTGCAAGTCGAGAGGACCTACAAGTGTTTGTTCATCGTGTGAGCATATCCCTAGTCGCTGGTGGGACTCTGTTAGGGAAATGTTTATTCATGCCCATGGATTGTATACAAGGGTCAGCATTGAACCGCTTGTAGGGTAAAATCGGGGTGTAATGGCTTAAGAACAGGTTCGGATCCCTGTAACTTAAGGCTTTTGAATCCTATGAGCCGTGAGGGTCTCAAAGGGCAATTCTCCTTACGAGTTGTGAGAATCTCGTAAGTGTGTTTTCTCCTTAGGAATCGTGGGGATTCCTAAGTATGTTTCTCCCTTGTGAGTCATAAGGATCTGACGTAGGTATTTTCTTCTTACAGGGTCGAGAGGACCTTGCAAGTGTCTTTTAACGAGATTGCGCCCTTTCGGGTTTTCACAAACTTGCCGGTAATCCTGCTGTTTTTACTCACGGAGCCCTTTCGGGTTTTCATCCGTGCCCATCTCACTTATGGACGTACCATTTTTTACGAGTCTGCACCCTTTCGGGTTTTCACAAACATCGCCGGTAGTCCTGCTGTTTTTACTCACGGCGCCTTTTCGGGTTTTCATCCGTGCCCATTTTACTTGTGGAAATACCGTTTTTTTGTGTCAGCCTTGGGATGCTGCGGTCTGTAGTAGTTTATAGACGTCTCGGTCAATTGCAAGTTTTAGGACATTGCGGTCCATCATTAGTTTAGGGACATTTCGGTCTGTTGTTCGTAACTCCGAGATTTTTCAGGGCAACGTATGATTACGCAGCTAGATATCCTCGCAGGTCTTCGTATCTTTCGTGTCAGAGGTATATTCCTTGAAGAGAGGGCTGGGAGCTATTTGTTCATCAGAGTCGCTTCTAAAGGTGAGAACTTGCGATCCCTTGTTGTCAACTATATGACATTTGCCGGCAGTTCTTTTGCGTTCATCTGTCGTGCTTCTCTGTTTCCGACGAGCTTTTCACTTCACTCGCTGGACGTGTTGTCGGTGGGCAACATATCCCTGCCACCATTTTTTAAAGGCTGTGCACTCTTCGGTAGGGTGTGTAATCCTCTGATGGTATAAGCAGAAGTTAGGAAGTACGTCCGCTTCATCAAGATGTATACCGCCTGGGGTATTTCTTCTGAAAGAAGGCAACTTCATTCCTATTGACAGGGCCCTAGCGAATCGTTTCCTTGCTTTAAGATTGCTTTTGCTGGTGACAGGGATGCTTCGACCCGGTTGGGGTATCCACGGTTTCTCAATACCAGAGCTTCTTTAACTTGACGCCGACGCTTGGCCCTCTCGTATATGGCCGTTTCCCACTCTCTGTCAGCTTTGCTTTTTTGAAGAGCTTCGCTTAGCAGTCTGTCAATCAATTCATCCGATGGCTCCAAGGATTTTGATTCCGGTTCTAGATCTGCCCCCAGTTTCTCTGTATCAGGAGCTTCTTCACCATTTATTGACGAGTGAGAGATCATGTGGTAGCTCACCACATAGTTCTCTGGTTCATCTGACGAGTCTTTTCCCCCATCATTGTCATCATCTCCGTCCTCAAGGATGTGGTTGAGAAACTCTTGGAACGTGAACGGGGTTCGCGTCTTCTGGTTATATTCCTCCAGCGCGTCAATATGTTTTCGCAGGTCCGTGCGCTTGTCATCAGGCTTCACGGGCTTTTTGGTCTTTTTCTTCTTCTTCGAAGACTTCAACGGCTGGGCCTGAGCGTTTTGATTATCGCTATCAACTCTTGGCGTTGGGCGCGGCTTCAGCATTCCCTCAATGATCATGGGTTCCAGCAGACTTTTTCCACCTGATCGCCGGGCATGTGTGAAGATCTTTCAGCATTCTTTTCGTCTTAGCTGAAAGAGCGACCTCCCATGAAGTTTCTTCTATAAAAGAGCACGATGCCCCTGGTGTGTCCACCTTTTTAGGGGTGTGCTGTTGTGGCGGATTTACCTTCCAGTTTTTGGACAGCGCGAACTTGCCCTGTTGGTATTGGTCTTCAACCCAATTTTTGAAGACGTAGCAATCTTCGAGTGGATGGCCCAATACTCGATGGTAGGAGCAGTAATTTGGATTGTTGACATCGTTTGGTTGTAGTGGGTGTCTCAGCTCCGATAGAGTGATGAGCCCGTTGCGCACTGCTAGTTCGAACAGTCTCCTTGTTTTATCCCTAGGAAACGAGTAAGGACGTCTCAACTTCTCATCGAGGGATTGCCGTTTGTTGCTTTGGCGAACAACCGGTCTCGGGCCACTCGGTTGTTGTTGAGCGTTGGCGACGAAGGTTGCTTTCCCTTTCCCCTTCTCATTCCGAGGATCCGTCTTTAAGGAGGACGGTCTATGACCCATCTGGTCCATTTGGGCCAGCTTGTCAATCAAGGCCTGGAAAGTAGTTGGCTTGAAGAACATCATGAATTGAGATATTGTCGCCTGCGGATCAAGAGTACCCACGAACATGCCTACCGCAGGAGCTTCCTCGATGCGTTGTTCACACTTCGACCATAAATTCTGCCACCGTATCGTGTACTGCACCCACGTTTCGCCCGGCTTCACCCTGGCGTTAATTAATGCTGTGATGGGGGTGCGCTCGCTAGCGCTTGCGAACCTTTGTATGAACAGTAACTCCATTTCTGCAAATGTCTTAACGGAGTCATTCGGGAGCTCGGAGTACCATTCAAATGCTGTCTCCGACAAGCTGCCAACAAACTGGCGAAGCAGCAGTATGTCATCACCTCTGGTGTTGCCGCACAGAGCCCTAATGTCACGACCCGAAATAGCCCGTGACTGGTCTTGAATCATATGAAGTCTATAGGACCTCATCTAACTCAAGTAAGCCAAAAGCCCAGAAATCTAAAACCATTTTAAGTAATAAATAAAGGAAAACTAGTTTTAAAGAAGCGAAGAAAACATGTTTTAAAACAAGGGTTTTTTAAATAACATAAGCCGAATATGCATTTTAAAAATCTCATGTCTTTTCTGAAAATTTCGGCAGAGTTTCCTTTGTAAATACTGGCCCCGAACGGGTACAACAGGAATAATAATATGCAGTGATAAAAGGCATCACCAAGCGGGAGCTAGCTCTTCGTCAATCGACGGTCACAACTACGCAAGCAGTATAATATACAACGCCGAAGGGCGAGGATCAAAACTCAAAAGGAAACTCAATCAGCATGAAAACCATAATACGACAACGCGCGACTCTAAGGTCGAAATAATACACAAGTTTGGTTGATGGAATTACTAGATACAAATGATAAAATAAATACAATGGTGGTCACGATGCGAGTGAACCCACCTACCAAATGCAATCACCCAGAAAGGAAGCAGTGTGCCAGAAAAGCCGCAATGAAACGTGTACGGCAAAACCTGCAAGAACTGTGGCACAACGGGGGTGAGTTTCCAACTCGTGAATAGAAAACATCACAGAGCAGAAATCGTATGTATGACACAATCCTAGGTCAATACGATCAAATATATATAAACCTCAAATGAATAAGTCTGAAGCATGATAAGGTGGCAATGTAACATCTATACATGAGTGTAGTGCCAAGTGCTCGTGCCAGTGCCTCAGGTAATAACATATCATAAATGTGAGGTATGATCAATGTTGACTACATCATGAAGTCTACGAGTATGTGGATATCGTCCACGTGTCACCCAATGACAATAAACATCATGCATGTAAATATCATAAAGCATATGCATGGAAGTATGGGGATATAATCAACATGTGTCCCTCGTGACACATCAAAATCATGGAACCGAAGTGTCCAGCATCGACACTCGAAAACATCATGAAAGCTGTGCCTAGCATCGGCACGTAAATCCTCATATATCGGCTCCGTCTGTCCGGATCGGCCCATATCATCTCTCGACTCCGTCGGTATCCTCCGGATATCCGCCGAGCTCAAATAAAATCACCGGTAGGTACTATCCACCCTGCCAGGCTCATCGTCTACTCCACGAAAAACATTTCTCGCCCCGGGGAACCATACCGGGTCCACCATGTACCCGCAATCGGCCTCATCCTCCTCCTCGAATCGGGTTTCACATGTCGCTCTCAGCACCGAGAAAACACATGGTGGACGCAATGAAATATCATATCAAGGGCAACCGGGTTTTTAAAACAATTATATACTCTCTTTGAAATACCCACGGTTCCCAAATCCAGAAATATCATGGAAACAACATATCTCAATGCGTCTAATCAAAAGCATGATGTATGCGACATGTAAAAGAAATGTAAGAATATCAGTATATCATACAACATGGAATAGTAATATGCACATATGGAGGGAAACCGCTCTTTCAAAATGAATCAGTTTTAAAGAGTATCTTGCGGTTCCCAAATCTCTAATCAAGCCAGAATCATCTATGTATGTGTAAATATGGGGGTACAATATGTGTATACGCAAGTATGTCATGCAAGGAGTTATATCCTGATGCAATAATCCTACTGTGTAGTGACATGGCAATTATCGATGATGAAGTGTGTGAGCCGGTAAGCAGGTGTACGTGGAACATATGCATCATCGATAATGGTGCTGGTGTTCTAACAGCATGGTTTTGATATAACAATAACATATTTAAACATGCAATGTGATGCGAAAAGCAAGAATATGCGGCAAATGAATAATAACACAACAGTGCAGTATCTACATTAATATACCTATGTCATACTATTTTGCCATTTGAAAGAAGACGAATCGGGGTTTTTAGGAAAGTAAGGGGTACGGTGTTTTTAAGAAAGGATGCTTCTTTTGAAAATATCCATAGAATTCCTTTGCTTGTCTTTAAAATACTCCCGATTCGTTAGTTTTTGAAATAGGTATGATATCGGCCTAGCCTAACATCTACTCGCAAAACTACAGCTCTGACTAACAAGTCAATCGGGAGGGGTATGGAAACCACCTAAATCTGAGTCGATACATATGTATATATAAATATAATAGTCGGTGATCCTGCCTCAAAGGTACCGCGTACGATACAATATCATATGACATCCTCGAGTCATGAGTGCGGATCTATCATCAATATAAAGCTTATATGGTAAATCATCGTACGGCATCCCAAAAGCTGGGTACGGGTCAATATCACATTCATCTCATCAATTATCTGGTATCCTTATCATCATGTCTCATGATCTGGGGTACTGATCTAAGTCTAGTACAAATCGACACCATCTATATAAATATAAATGCGTGTGTGAAATACACGTCCAAAGGCCCGCTAAAATCTCATGTCGTATCCCAAATACGAATCACATCACGTCACCGATCTCATGGCACTATGCCCAATCTCATCGACTCATCTCCAAATATCATCCATTATCCTCATCATCCAGGTATATGTATAACAAATAAGCATGTGTGTGCGTGTGTGTGTATACCTATTCTAGGGTTCGCAACTAGGAAACTATACTAGTTTACTTCTAAACCCTAATTTATCCATAGTACACCTAATCACATCTCAATATCCATGACACACAATAAGCTATCATATATAGTATATCTATACTATACCAAACATCGAACTGCGGGGGTGCTATACGCCATCCACCCGACTTCTCCCGTAGATATAATCTACTCACCTTGAATCCTGCATATTGGTGTCGATGTCGCCTTCATCTTTTTCATCGTCTCGAATCATCGTGTGGGTACCTACATGTCACACGTATCGCATCGCATTAAAACCAAATCAAACCAAAACGACACACGAAAACCAAAACGATACGCTTAAAAGTTTATAGGTTAGAACCTATGGTTAGCTCTCGCACATCAACCCGATATCACTCGATATAGACGTACAAACGTCAAGTGATCGAGGTAAAACACAACACTTGAAATCCAGAATTCAAAATACGAGAAACGAAACACGAATCCAAAACAGCAACTACAGAAAAGGGTCCCAGATTTCACCCTAGGTCAAATCAGATAATTTTGCATATGCCAGGGGTCTAATTTATAGATGTAGGAGCTACAGAACAAGAACGAGCCAAAATGCTCCAGGTCTGGCCGCAAATTGCGGTCAGAAGGAATAAATCTGCAGCCAAAAGAAGAAATCATGGGCTGGGGTCTTGGGGTTAGCTTCCTGGCTGCCCGCACATCTCTCTGTGTTCACAAAATAATTTTCAGAGTCTTCTAGTGATAGCAGATTTCAATTAACCCTCACAGATTCCACAATTTCCCGAAATCGGCTTTTCTAAATCCGTATTTCGGGTTTCTAGTCTCTGGTTTAGGCCGGGATTCTAGCACTAGGGGGGTTTGTGTGGCCTCTACTGAGCTTAATTACCCATCACCACTCTCAATTCCCATTAACCCTAACTAGGGTTTTCCTAAGTCCACAAAATCACACGATATCGGTTCTATCATAACATGGGGGTAAAAGTAATGTAAATACTAAGCTAAAGGTTCAGAAATTACCTTATTTGGCAACTCAAGAAAATTCTTGAGTTGCCCCAAGTGGCAAAAATCCTATCTTTCTTGGTCCAATGTGCTTCCCTTGAGCTTGTGCACAACTTTTGTGAAATGGGGATAGGGTTTTGAGGTGATTTTCATGGTCTTTTGGGGGATTTTGTGGAGAGGGAGAGAGAGTGCAGCAGCAGCAGCAACAACATGAGGGAGAGAGAGAGAAATGAGTGAAAACAATGAAGGAGGATGGCTCAAGACTTGGGTCAAAGGTAAACCCTCACTTTCTCTCTCTCACCCATACCTATATATTCTATTCTTTCGTTTTCTTTTCTATTTTCATTCTCACATCAATAGTAACCCCAAAATAATAAGCCATGCACCCAAAACATGTAGGAAAATGCAATAAGTGTAGAAAAAGATATGGTGCATGTTTTGCACAAAATACGCTTAAAGCGCGATTAGCGATTTTTAATCGCGATTAGCACTAAATTAGTGTCAAACTAATCATAAAAACTTAAAATTTGCATAATTCACATAAAACACCCTCTTTCTAATAATTTCTATAATTTTCCAAATTTTTCCCTATTTATCGGTATTTGATTATACCAAAATATTAAAATATTCATTAAAATTAATATTAAATTATAAAAATTCCCCAAAACCAATATTTTATTTTTTTGAAATGTTACACCTAAATTGAGCAACGTGCTGGTGTGGATTCCCCGTCCCCTTATATACATGGAATTTAGGGATCGTATATCCCGGCGGGTACTTTATTTGGTCGTACCAACCCGGATAGGGCCGTCCAGTCTTAACAATTTGCCCAGCTGCTTCGCTTGCCTGATGAGCTCGTATTTGCTGAGCGATATAGTCATCCAAGGCGGCTTTGGAGACAGTCTCCTCTTTAGCTGCTGAACAAGCTGGAAGAGGGTTTGACGTCTTCCCTCGGTCATCTTCAAGGATAATCGGAGGGTCTTCAGCTGGAGGATCCGGCTGTAACATCATCCCGACCGTGTCTTGGAATAAAAGCGCCATTCGTTTAATGTTGGCAGCTTGTTCCACTGCCTCTTTGTCCTTCTTCTCGAGGATTCTGCGGAGGAATTCGGCATCCGTTTCCTGCTCATGACGCTGCTCCAAAGATGTCTCCGGGCCTGCTTTTGGTCCAGTGAGTGCAGCCATGGCTGTCAGCATTTCTTGGAGCTTTTGTTGTTGTTGCTTCTGAGCCTTAGTCATAGACCGTGTAAGTGGTCGGTGACCCGTAGAGATACGGCTATCCTCTTTTCCGGATGCCATATAAACAGTGTGCACCACCATGCCCCCAGACTTGGGGCGTTTAGGTTCAGTGCCTTTCGTCGCAGACATGGGGATTTTCTCCGGCCTTCTTCTTTTATGAACGGTCGAAGTTGAGGGAGCCGTTGCAGCGGGCGCCCAAGTAGATGACACCTTTTGCGGTATAACAGGGTGGTCATTCTCTTGCCGAACTTTCATCTTCTTCGGTTGTCGAGAGTAGTCTTGGTTGATCACCAAGTCTTGGACCTGTCGCCAGACTTTGTAAATTTTGGAGGAAAACTGCTGAGGGGGCTGCTCCGGCTTCTCCTATATGATCTTTTCAACAGGCGGAGAAGAATTTTTTAGCAAGGCAGTTGGCAAATTCCTGCGCACCCTGTTAAGTAGTTTAAACCTGTTCCCAGTTGGAACAACAACATCAACTTCTACCGTTGGAGCCGGCGGAGTCAGTCCATAAGGAGAGCTGCCCCCAGCCTTCCTCACTCGGCGCCAGTGGCGACGTCGAGCATGGCGAGCGGCGGGGACCACCTCCATTGTTGAATCAGCTTTTCCATGCTCCCTGTTCTGATGAGAGTCTGTTGTTGGCGCCAGCCTGTCAAAGACAGATGTCCGCTGAGAGGGAATGGTCAACCTGTCGAAAGCCGACCATCAAGAAGGGAGAGCAGCTTGGACGACCTCAACTGTAGCAGGAGTTTGAGTGTCCTTCTATGGTATTGCGAGCCTCTTTGCGGGCCCACTTGAGCTTTGACCCATCCTGTCGAAGACTGAGGCATTGAAGCTGGACGACCCGCTGAGAGGGGCCGTGGTGGTTGCAAGCTGGTCAAAGACCGACGTCTTCGCAGCTTCCTGTGACGGCATTTGAACGTTGAAGCTCGTTGGTGTAGGGTTACTAGGCACACTCAAGAGGTTCTACAAGGCATCAACCATGCCAAAATCAAAAATTTATGTGCCGAGAAACCCTATGTAAGATCGTTAACTAGAGGTAAGGCGAAAACTAAACAAATTAACAACTTAACTACAAGTGAAAGAGACTACAACCTTTGTAGATCCGGTCCTCCACTTCTCTAGCTCCGTGTTGACGTCCCTCCGCTGCGATCATCGGAATCCCGGACTCTAGCGCCGGTTTCATCGGAGAAATGATCGGGCTAGGTCGTTGACTTCGATGCCGAAGATGATCTACGTCGAGGCAACTCAAACTCAAGCTCCATCTTCACTAAGTCATGAAACTTATGAAGAAAACACCCTATACAACATGGCAAGTGGTAGAGGATGAAGAAATAGGAAGTGGGTTCACTTTGGATTTGGATTTCTCACTTGATTTCTTCACTTGGAATTTTTCTAGAAAGCTTTCTTCTCTTCATGAAGTAGAAGAAGAAGAAGAAAAGAATGGATGAATAAAATGAATAATAATGTGAAGACTTATCATAATGCAACCATGGGTGAAGTTAACACATGTAGAGAATAAACTAGGGTTTAGGTGTAATGGTTAGGTTAAGGAAAAAACAAAATGGTTAATGATGCTAAGAAGCTTCATGAAGCTTTAAGCAACTAAAGAAAGAAACCATTTTATTTTTGCCAAAAATGAATAAATAAAATAAATAAATAAGTTAAAACCCTAACCATTAACCTAAACATGGTTTAAAGCACACACCCACCCATGTTTGCATGTATCATCAAACATGATACAAACTAGTGCACAAACATATATCATATATACAATATGCACAATCAAGTGAGAAAAACATCTTAAGTGAACCAATACTAGTTAATGTAAAATAATATATCTAATATATAATTATACATTAAATCATTAAATCAACACTTGATTTAATGATCCGGTCATACTGCATATAACCGACTAATATCAAGTGTATCAATATATCGAATCAACATTTGATTCGGTAACCCGGCTATATCTTATATAACCGTCCGATGATACAAATCGCGAGAATAGAATTCAGTATCACATACTGGCATTATTCTCGGTCCTGCACATATCTCATATGCGCTCCTATTTCGTTTCGCTTGAGCCAGGAAACCTCTGTGTAGGACTCTAAAGACTCGTCAATACGCCGGCAGTAGGTGATGATCATATCAAACATCCACAAGCCGCAAGCGGTCTGCTAAACGTAACGGCCACCCGGGTATTGAGCGATCAGAAGATCAACGAGCAAGCCCGCTCACACTCCTGTGAATCCAACCAGTAACACTTACCGCACAGTCCGGTCTGTTCGTCTGATATGTCGCATATCTCGCATAGGGGTGGTAAACGTCAGACCCCAGTAGCTTGATAAGTCATGCCGATGTAAGGTCCATAACAAGCGTGAAACTACTGATAACTCTTACCAGTATATCACTGCAACCCTGGCCAGGGATTTCCAGTTATAGCCAGTCGAGCATAGCGCAACATCAACCCCCAATACCTGGAGAGACGAATCCCCTCCTATCGCTCATTGCCTCCATATGTATCGGGACTGTACCCAAAAACCACCTGTTTGCATGACTCAGTAGAGCCGTGGTAGGGTGGAAATCAAAGCATAGTGGGAGACACACAAGACTCTATGACGATCTCGGGTCAACAGACTAAGCTGTACCAGTGTCACCAGAGAATTGCCATCTGACGTAAGGTATAATACTATCTGGGAGTTCTCGGCGAGTCCGTTCAGTGTACCCAGTCTCCACTGAGCACCCGCATACCATCTCTAATGTCAAACACCAATGGATATGGGATCATCCATCGCCCATCACATGGGTCGAGAAGATATACGCTAGTCTACTCTGGAATATCGATGCCCCGTCTCGATATTCCTACGACTAGGAACATTGAAGGATGTACTCATGGACTACCCATGCCGCACTAGTATGATCTGCATCATAGTCCTGGAAGTCGAGTACATATCCTAAGGGCTTTATCAACATGTAACAGAGAGACAAAAAGTATACATGTTAAGATAAAGAGTAACCAGATAGCGTACTATCATGTCGAGCAAGAAAGTCCTACCTATATATGTCCCAGCATCCACTACAATATACATCCTATATACAGTAATGGCTTCTAGGGCATACATATAACTAACAATCTCCCACTTGCACTAGGGCCATCTGTAGCAGTGGTTGCAGTATCTCATACTCAACCATCCCATAAAAGTTTCTCTCTGGGAAAAAGCCTTTGTGAGTGGATCCGCCGTGTTGTCCTATGAGTCTACTCTCCTAACCTCGATCATCCTGGAGATCAACTATCTCTATGATCAGGTGATGCTGCCTCAGAATATGTCTGGGTCACTGATGGGACCGGGGTTCCTGGGCCAAAGCCACACTTCCATTGTCATATAATGGTAGGAACCTAGTTCATCTCATGAACTAATATACACCCAAACTGCCTCTTTGGTAGTATCTTTGATAGCGATGTTACCAGCCTTTATCTTCTAGTTTGCCACGGTATCTAGCTTGGAACTCTTCCAACATACCGTCCCTCTACTGAGGGTAAAGACAATGCCTGCGACTGACATTCAGTCGTCCTTATCACTCTGGAACTTTTCCAGTGATTCTCCCCAGGATCAATTGATACCATCTTACTAAACCTAGTGAGAACCCTAACATCCATTTAGATCTATCTCATAGATCCAAATCCCAGGATTTAGGAGGTATCACCTTTATCCTATTTGGAGAATCCTTGTGATAAGAGGAGATTGACCGTTTGTAGTATAGGAAACTCCTTTTCCTATTAAGAGTATGTTGTCCACGTACAATACGAGGATGACCACCTTACTCTCTACTACCTTTTTTTATATACAAGGTTCATCTACTATTTTGATGAAGTCAAACTCTTTGACTACCACATCAAAACAGACGTTCCAACTCCGCGATGCCTGCTTTATTCTGTAAAGCAACTTGCACACGTTTCCGCTGCTCCCACTGTTTACGAAGCCCTCTGGCTGTGTACTTATAGACGCTCTCTTCTAAATCATTATTTAGAAAAGCAGTCATGGCACCCAACCACCAGATATCGTAGTCATGGTATGTAGCAATGGCAAGTAGGATCAGGATGGACTTAAGCATAGCCACTGGAAAAGGTTTCATCATTATCCATGCCTGGTCAATGACGAAAAACCTTTAACAAGTCTAGCTTTGAAAGTCTCAACTTTTCCATCTACACCAAGTAATCTTCTCAAGATATACTTGCTCCTGATGGGTATTTAACCCTTCAGATATAGCAACCAAAGTCCATACTTTGTTGGTGTATATGGATTCCATCTCAGATGCTAAGCATCCAGCCATTCTTATAGAGTCCCTACTTTCGATGGCCTGCTCGAAACTAGTTGGGTCATCATCTCATGATGCAATCCTCGCTCCCACTGTCATCGAGAAACCGAAGTATCTCTCAGGCGGATGAGGAACCCTACCAGATCGGCGGAGAGGCTGAGGTTCATCGGGGACTATTGAATCCTTTGGTTCTGTCAAATCATCAGCTGCAGTTTTGTATAGCTGGAACCTTTCCAGTTCTACAGAACTGACATTGCCTCAATCTTGTCCGGATTTTGCTTTTGATATAGGCCGGACAATCCCAAATCTTAACTAACTTAAGAGATAGGCTCTTCCCATACCATATCTTATATGGAGTGGCAGGTACAGATTTGATTCGAACCCAATTCAATAGGTATGCAGCTTCTCAAGTGCACAACCCCCAAAAGGAAATAGGTAACTCAGTAGTACTCATCATAGAGCACATCATATCTAATATGGTGCGATTGCTCCGCCCCGTTATACCAACGTGCTATGGTGTATACGGAGGAGTAATGCTGAGAGAGAATCTCATTCTCCTTTAGAATAGTCCAGGAATCCCGTGCTCAAGTATTCTCCTCCTTGATCAGATCAAAGGACATAATACTTATACCCGGTTTTTGGTTCTCTACTTCTAACTTATATTCTGTGAATATCTCAAAAGTTTCGGGCTTGTGTTTCAACAGGAACATATGACTGAATCTTGAGAGATGATCAGAGAATGTAATGAAGTACAAAGAACCGGTCCTGGCATGTGTAGACATGGGACTTTCATACATCATCATGTATCAGTCCCAAGAGTTTACTAACTCTTTCTCTGTTTCGAGTAAACAGAGCTATAGTCATCTAATCTTTGTGACATGACTGGCAAGTTTCACAAGATGTAAATTCAAACTGATTTAAATATGCATCTAAATGTAACTTCAGCCAGTCAGGTCGCATTGATATGACCTAGTCTACAATACCTTAAGAAGGATTCGTTCATTTCTGAACTCTTCCTCTTGTGTGTGTTCTGTATACTAGGAACTGTAGTTTGATTTAGAACGTCAATGCTTTTAGACAGCGTGCCTGAACCAATCAACTTTTGAAATAGAAAATGTTCAAAACATTATCCAACAATACAAAATTATATCCTTCTTTAATAAATAAAGAGATTGATATGATTTTGTATATCAGGTTCGGTATCTAATAGCATTTGTTCAGAATCAATGTATTTGGAAATACAGGGTGACAGTGACCAACAGACTTGGCTGCAACACTTGCACCATTTTCTGTCTCATGAAACTTATCACCTGTTCTCAGTTCTCTACCTTTCTGTAGCCCATGTAACAGATTACATATATGGGATCCTGATCCGGTATCTCATACCCAGGACGTAAAGGATACTGAGAAACAGTTCTCTGTAATGAACACACCCGAAAATGATGCATCAGTATGCACTTTCTTCGTTTGGGCGGCACGGGAATTCTGGTATTCCCCTATTTCCTGCTCTGTCTTATAACAATTATAAGTTGGAGCGGGACCAACGTTCCCCAGCTCAGTATAACAAGCGGGTTCGGTCAATATATCCGTATTATTATCTTGATTAAGGTGTGATATGGTCGCTACCTGGAGAGAGAGAGAAGAAAACACTCTGCGTGCGCTCTTGCAAGATTAGATTGGTTATTTATTTTATCTAATCAGGATGGCTCCCACTGTTTTTATCAAATCTTCCTTCAAACCCTAAAAGGAAAGACTAGCCGGGATTAATTACACTCTACAAGTTCGCCAATCTTTCAGCCAGGCTAGTGTCGGTACTTTGAGGGAGGTCCCCCGTGCTTTCGCACGAACCTAATTAATGTAAACCTCATTTTCCCAGAGGCATAACCTCGTTGACACCTTTCTAGACACCTACTTGATCGGCTAATTGTAAAGTGCAAAACTCTCCCAAGAGTAACAATTACTCGCAGTGGGTATCGGGATCCAACTATCATATAGAAGGTATGCAATCTCATTGCAAATTTCAACACTTGAAACTCCCGATAAAGGTTTTTACCCCTAGCACTTATGACCTTAACTATGGTCAACAAATCATAAGCACTAGTCAAGTTCTACCCGTCATTTCGTGATTAATTAGACCCACCCACATGACCCTTAACTAAGGTCAATAAGGTCACGCGACTGTCCTAACTAATCGCATCATATGCGGTGTAGGAAGACATCACTTAGCTACAGTACACTGTGCCTTAACTAAGGTCAACAAACACAGCACGAATACTAAGTACTCTACTTCCTAAAATGACGGAGGGTTGCGGATAGTTTTTAAGAAAACCTTTAACGCTTTGAACTTGATCTCGTTGCGGAATCAAATGGATTTTAAATGGAGTGTTTTTTAGGCTCTTCTAGTTTTGCTAAAGGGGTCACTCCCGGTGAAGGGATCGTCGGCCCTTTCCTCATCGAATAAGGTGTAGGATATATCATATATACCGCTGTGCAAAGCAAAAACTATAGAAGCAATCAAAAGACAAACCGAGGGTTGCAGCATCTGCCATTTATTGCTAAAGGGGTCACTCCCGGTGAACGGATCTCGGCCCTTTCCTCATCGAAAAAGGTGCAGGATGTTCTACAAGGAACACCGCGATGCAAAGAAAGAACTGTAGCTACCTGTTTTATTTTTGAAATTCGATTCCATAGTATTTTTTAGGTTTATTTTCTTTCATTAATCTTATTAATGAATGTCCCATCATTTAAGTCCACCTAAACATCACAGATAAATATAACGTACGCTTATGCCATCCGCATTCGCCTCGATGTCCCGTCTGCACCGTTAGGTTAGGTAACTAACGCCAGAGCGAGGCAGGGCTAGCGCGGGTGTAAAACATAAGCAATTTATATATAATATATCATATATACTATATACAATATCTATCTGAACAAATCACATGATCACATCATAGATAACGCAGCAGAAAATATCATATGAAATATTGGATATACTAGGACGTCCGTGTTTTATTTTGAGCCTGAATAAAACACGGATTCCATGGTCGTGATGAATAGCCAGTCCCACACCCCTAGACCCCTACGAGAGCGGCAAGCAACCCTACCAATTCTAGAGTTAGGAGACCCGGACTCGACTTCTCGAGATGGTCTCCCACTGGACCCTAGAACCCGGTTAATTGTGCTCCCCTCCTTGGGTCTATCCTAATGCGGAAAAGTAAATAATATACATCAACGGTGACATCTTCCGCAACCTGGAAGTGCCCCAATAAAAGAATATTACATACAAGTTTTTTACATGAATGAAAATGGAAAAACACTCATCTCACATAAAACCCCCCCGGCTATTCAAACACGACGATCCAATATAACATATCCAGCAACACATAACATCACATGTCATCAACGTAAGTAAATATGTCCATCCCAATTGTCGTTGACATATAGCAAGGAAACCGGCGATATCACATATTACACTTACGGTCATAGAAAAGAAAGTGTAAAACTACAACAGTTGGAATCCGCAAACTCTTTAGACATCGTATGCCTAACCAAATGAATTCCTTAGACATCGCATGCCTAACAATTATAAACCCCGTATTTTAGTCTCATTATCAAAAACTCTTTTCAATATCAAGTCGGGTAATTCAACAAGATTCCCGACATCGAGAACGAATGCTCGTCGCAAACTTTAGTAGACGGCCGCACCCTCGATGCCGTCGACGAAGTGCACCAAGGCGGAACACCGCTGCCGCGAGCACCCGAACGGATGCTTTCGGCGACGGGGTTCTCCTACAGTCACTTGGTCGGGGCTATGGGGTGTGGCTGTCTATTAAGTTTACCCGGCGAGTATCCGCGTACGCTACGTGATTGCGACGGATTTTTGATCACATCAAAATTCCGTGGCAACCGGTCAAGTGAGACTAAACTGCTAGATTTATAGCATTCATATTAGTTATCACATAACTACTTGTGGATTCCAATTATTGTATCACATTCCAGATAAATAGAAAATGTTAAACTTTCCGATCGAACAATCAAACACCCAAGTTTTCCCGAAACAGCTCAACACATGAAATAAGTTTAAAAACATTCACTTCATGCCACAGTACCGACGGTCCAGCCGTAGAAGGGTCAAGCCAACGCCTCACATATGGCACGCCATACTGCCCCAAACCCTAAGGTTCAAAGGGCAGTTCAAGACGGTCACATAATCGAGTTAAGGTTTGTTGTCTTCTAGAGGGTCCATCACGTTACTTGCACTACTTCGAACGTCTTTAAACTATGGAAAAATCTAACACTTGGAAATTTCCCGGCAGGGGAAAAATTGGGTATTTATATCCGGTCGAACTATTCAACATGTTCTAAAATTACCCGGAAAAACACATAGACAAAGTTGAACAATCCGATCGAAACATCGAGTCCCCAATACAACCCAGAAAACTCAACTCTTGAGTAAAATTTAAAAATTCCCAGAAAACACAGCAACTCCAGAAATAAATTACTATGCAAACCACGTGGCCTAACTCACCAATATGGCCGTGGAACCGCCGCGCAAGCCAGGTTGGTGCCGCGGTTCCGCGGCGCATTGGTCGAGTTGGGGTCACGTGCTGCACAGTAACTCCTACAATTCCCTGCTGAATTTTTTGGATATTTTTAGTTCACAAAAAACCACAGTTTCAGAAAATGTACAGAAAAGGGTATCGATTAGGGTTTCGTGGTCCGATCGGGTTTCTAACATCGTCTACACATCACCTAAAGCTCTAGCTAGGCTCTGATACCACTGTAGGGTTACTAGGCACACTCAAGAGGTTCTACAAGGCATCAACCATGCCAAAATCAAAAATTTATGTGCCGAGAAACCCTATGTAAGATCGTTAACTAGAGGTAAGGCGAAAACTAAACAAGTTAACAACTTAACTACAAGTGAAAGAGACTACAACCTTTGTAGATCCGGTCCTCCACTTCTCTAGCTCTGCGTTGACGTCCCTCCACTGCGATCATCGGAATCCCGGACTCTAGCGTCGGTTTCATCGGAGAAATGATCGGGCTAGGTCGTTGACTTCGATGCCGAAGATGATCTACGTCGAGGCAACTCAAACTCAATCTCCATCTTCATTAAGTCATGAAACTTGTGAAGAAAACACCCTATACAACATGGCAACTGGTAGAGGATGAAGAAATAGGAAGTGGGTTCACTTTGGATTTGGATTTCTCACTTGATTTCATCACTTGGAATTTTTCTAGAAAGCTTTCTTCTCTTCATGAAGAAGGAGAAGAAGAAGAAGAAGAAAAGAATGGATGAATAAAATGAATAATAATGTGAAGACTTATCATAATGCAACCATGGGTGAAGTTAACACATGTAGAGAATAAACTAGGGTTTAGGTGTAATGGTTAGGTTAAGGAAAAAACAAAATGGTTAATGATGCTAAGAAGCTTCATGAAGCTTAAAGTAACCAAAGAAAGAAACCATTTTATTTTTGCCAAAAATGAATAAATAAAATAAATAAATAAGTTAAAACCCTAACCATTAATCTAAACATGCATGTTTGCATGTATCATCAAACATGATACAAACTAGTGCACAAACATATATCACATATACAATGTGCACAATCAAGTGAGAAAAACATCTTAAGTGAACAAATACTAGTTAATGTAAAGTAATATATCTAATATATAATTAAACATTAAATCATTAAATCAACACTTGATTTAATGATCCGGTCATACTGCATATAATCGACTAATATCAAGTGTATCAATATATCGAATCAACATTTGATTCGGTAACCCGGCTATATCTTATATAACCGTCCGATGATACAAATTGCGAGAATAGAATTTAGTATCATATACTGGCATTATTCTCGGTCCCGCACATATCTCATATGCGCTCCTATTTCGTTTCGCTTGAGCCAGGAAACCTCTGTGTAGGACTCTAAAGACTCGTCAATACGCCGGCAGTAGGTGATGATCATATCAAACACCCACAAGCCGCAAGCGGTCTGCTAAACGTAACGGCCACCCGGGTATTGAGCGATCAGAAGATCAACGAGCAAGCCCGCTCACACTCCTGTGAATCCAACCAGTAACACTTACCGCACAGTCCGGTCTGTTCGTCTGATATGTCGCATATCTTACCTAGGGGTGGTAAACGTCAGACCCCAATAGCTTGATAAGTCATGCCGATGGAAGGTCCATAACAAGCGTAAAACTACTGATAACTCTTACCAGTATATCACTGCAATCCTGGCCAGGGATTTCCAGTTATGGCCAGTCGAGCATAGCGCAACATCAACCCCCAATACCGGGAGAGACGAATCCCCTCCTATCGCTCATTGCCTCCATGTGAATCGGGACTGTACCCAAAAACCACCTGTTTGCACGACTCAGTAGAGCCGTGGTAGGGTGGAAATCAAAGCACAGTGGGAGACACACAAGACTCTATGACGATCTCGGGTCAACAGACTAAGCTGTACCAGTGTCACCAGAGAACTGCCATCTGACGTAAGGTATAATACCATCTGGGAGTTCTCGGCGAGTCCGTTCAGTGTACCCAGTCTCTACTGAGCACCCGCATACCATCTCTGATGTCAAACACCAATGGATATGGGATCATCCATCGCCCATCACATGGGTCGAGAAGATATACGCTAGTCTACTCTGGAATATCGATGCCCCGTCTCGATATTCCCACGACTAGGAACATTGAAGGATGTACTCATGGACTACCTAGGCCCCACTAGTATGATCTGCATCATAGTCCTGGAAGTCGAGTACATATCTTAAGGGCTTTATCAACATGTAACAGAGAGACAGAAAGTATACATGTTAAGATAAAGAGTAACCAGATAGCGTACTATCATGTCGAGCAAGAAAGTCCTACCTATATATGTCCCAGCATCCACTACAATATACATCCTATATACAGTAATGGCCTCTAAGGCATACATATAACTAACAGTTGGTGGGATCATGTTCTCGAAGAATAGCCCAGTGGTGGCTTGCGTCACCTGGTCCACCGGCATCGTAAAAAGGGAGGCCGCTTGAGGCCCGTTGGTCACTCTTCCGGCAAGGACAGAGTGAGAGTTGTTGTAGCTGTTGCAGTTTGTGCAGTTGAATTCCATTGATCTACACGGGAGCAAGACACTAAATCTTAGTATCTTGAATCCAAGGTCAACCATAGCAAACCGCGACTTGTTCACGAAACACGACATATGAAGTGTGGAGTGGAAAGAGGAAAAGGTCCCATCGGTCGTGCTAGAATTCGTTCTCCGCCGAAAGACTAGGAAGACAAACGTCTTGCCTGAATTTGGGGGCAGATGCTATTTGGTTTTATCCGTCCACCTCTCCGAAGATGCCAAGTTGATTTATGTCACCGTATATCGGAGGTTTAGACAGATGCGGCCGATGTAGCAGACTTCATCAGATTCCCCCCCATTTGAGGGGTTTTTTGATTGTGGGGACGCTCTTCCCTACAGGCGCAAGCCCCTACAGTTAATTACGCTACCGTATCGCGGTAACAACTTTCTCCTTCTTCAGATGGTCACTTCGTGTCGTTTGTGTTTGTTTTATTTTTGGTTGCCCGTGGATTGTATACGGGGACTAATTTATGTTGTCGCCCGTAGGGCGTGGATTAGTCCAAATCCATATTTTCTTAGATTTGGGTTTTGGTTTGGGTTTAAGGATACGTTAGTCTCATTTGAGACTAAGATCAATTTAAACGTTTGTTAAGGATACGTTACTCTAATTTTAGACGAAGATCAACTTAACATTGGTTAAGAACACGTTAGTCTAATTTTAGACTAAGATCAACTTAACGGGATCATTTAGATCCAACAAAAAAGCATTTGGGCTTTATTGTTTTAGTTTAGGGACATTGCGGTCCAGTTTAAAGACGTCATATTCTGTAAAGTTTAAGGACATCATAGCCCATGAGTTTAAGGACCCCACAGTCCGTTGTAGTTTAAAGACATCATAGTCTGTAAAGTTTAAGGACGCCATAGTCCATGAGTTTAAGGACCCCACAGTCCGTGAAATGTCTGGTTGTCGGGACCCGTCACCTCTCTGAAGACGTTGAAGTATTACAACGACAAATATCAGAGGAATGAAGAGATGTACCCTTGAACCAATATTGGTTGGGAGATCTGTAGTCCAATTTGGGACTAAGATCAAAAATTTATAAGCATATGGGCTCAATTAATCTGAATGAGGGATCTATGGCCAACTTGGGCTCGACCCACTCAGTTAAAATGTTGAACATTTAGCAATGCTGAGCATTGGTATGGGTTCTGAAAAAGCTTTTATCTTTTATTGAGTGTTGATCACTCATTATAGCTCTGGGGCTTTGTCATTTAAAGAACAATTTATGTTCTCTCAGCGCACACGTGAGGAGCACGTGGCGCGCTTGGCTTTAAGCGCCAGTTAATGAGCGCAGAGCGCTTCTGTTAAGTAGCACACACGTGAGGAGCACGTGGCACGCTTGGCGCTGTGCGCCAGACTATGAGCACAGAGCGCTTCTGTTAAGTAGCGCACACGTGAGGAGCACATGGCGCTGTGCGTCAGACTATGAGCGCAGAGCGCTTCTGTTAAGTAGCTCACACGTGAGGAGCATGTTGTATGCTTGGCGCTGTGCGCCAGACTTAGAGCGCTGAGGGCTTCTGTGAAATAGCGCACACGTGAGGAGCACGTGGCACGCTTGGCGCAGTGTACCAGACAATGAGCGCGGTGCGCTTCTTTAAATTTGGAGCGCTAAGGCTCTGCAGCGCTGTGCGCTAGATTTGGAGTGCTGGGATGCTTCGTTTAATTGGAGCGCTGAGGCTCTTTATAGGCAGCTTTGCGCTCTGAGAATTAATTCTCTCTTATAAGAGACTTTGTCTCATGGATCTAAGAACAAAGTTCTTATTTTTATAGGAGATGTTTCAATCTTTTATGTTTTTAGTGAAAGGCTCTGCCTTTATGGATCCATGATTCTAAGAGAGTTGAATTATTCTCCCCCCTTTTTATAGTGAGATGTTATAATCTCTTTTGTTCAAGATAATTTGTCTTAAAGATCTATGATCTAGCATAAGAACTAAGTTCTTTTCCTGATGAGATTTTTTATCTCTCTGTTTTTACCTTGAAGAAATTTTTTTCTTCTACCGAGAGCTTGCTCTTCTCTCTGAAGTTTCTCAAAGTTTAGGGGGGGTTCCTCTATATAAGACTTGAAGTCTTGGGGCCTTTATATAGGGCAAGCTAATTTGTTGAATCAGTTGAAGAGATCTTTTCTCTAATTGATTTGGGGATGTTTCCCCCGTTGGATCTTTGATCCAAGGGCTTCTGATTTACAGAAGACAATCTTCTTGTTTTTAACAGATTGGGAAATCTTTTCCCATACAGAATTTATTCTGTATCTTGGTGATTTTTAATCACCATTGGATCATTGATCCAACGGTGCTCTGATTTTCAGAGCACAATCTTTCCTGTTTGGCAAGATTGCGAGGAATGTTTCCTTGACAGAATTTTATTCTGGTCAATTGATGATTTTTAATCATGTTCGTTAGATCTTTGATCCAACGGTTGGGAACATTTAGTTCCAGCACTAGCGCTCTCGTGCTTTGCACGTAGTTCACTGCTTAGAGTGCAACGCACTTAGCGCTAGCGCTCACGTGCTTTGCACGTGGTGCGCTGCTTAGAGTGCAGCGCTCTTAGCGCTAGCGCTCATGTGCTTTGCATATGGTGCGCTGCTTAGAGTGTAGCGCACTTAGCGCTAGTGCTCACGTGCTTTGCACGTGGTGCGCTGCTTAGAGTGCAGCGCTCTTAGCGCTAGCGCTCATGTGCTTTGCACGTGAGCGCTAGCGCACATGTGCTTTGCACGTGAGCGCTAGCGCACATGTGCTTTGCACGTGAGCGCTGTCTCGGAATCTTTGACTCTCAGCGCTGGCGCAGCTATGAAGCACTGCTTCATTTCAAAATTTAAAATTTGAACAGTGCTTTGCTCTGATTGGGGGAAACAGACATCGGTTTATATTGGCAACGACTGATTACTTCTCTAAGTGGGCAAAATCAGTGCCACTGAGGGAGGTGAAGACGGATAATATCCTCCATTTCTTCAGAGCCCATGTCATCTATCGGTTCAGCACTCCGCGACGAATTATCTCGGATAATGGGCCAGCTTATAAAAGCCATAAAATAAGCTGCTTCGCACAGCAACATAAAAAAGATTGGAGATACTCTTCGGTCTATAAAACTCGGGCTAACGGTTTAGCTGAAACTTTCAGCAAGATCTTGATTAAGATTATAAAGAAAACAGTGTCCAGAAATAAAAAAGACTAGCACGAAAGGATGCATGAAGCTTTCTGGGAATACCGAACAACGTTCAAAATGGTCACGAATACAACACCATACGCGTTGGTGTTCAACACGGAAGCGGGAGTGCTCCCACTGGAAATAGAACTCCCCTCTCTACGGATAGCGGTTCGATACGAGCTGATAGATGAAGAAAATGCTCATCTTCGGTTTGAAGAGCTCAATGCCCTCGATGAAAATCGTCTTATAGCACAGCAAAACCTGGAGGCTTATAAGGCAAGGATAACACGGTCATACGAAAGACTGACCAGGTCGAGAACATTTCGCCAAGGTGAACTCGTAGCAGTCGTCAAAAGACCAATGATCCCAGATTGTGCAAAACGGGAGAAGTTCGAGCCGAATTATGAAGGCCCATACATCATAGACAAAGTCTATTAAGGTGGAGCCTACTTGTTCATGGATATGCATGGCGAAAGACCTTTTCGACCAATAAACGGCCGATTCCTCAAAAAATACTACACTTGAAGCGTCGTGACTTAGGTCAATGATAGATGATGACCCTTGTGCGATGGCTGACGGGGATTCTTCAACGCCAAGGTTTACCGCACCTATACTCAAAATAAAGGAGATATTAGCGAACGTGTCTAGCAGGACTGAGAACCGTAAAGCGATAACACAAAGAATACCTGATGGGGAAAAAACCATAGCGGTATCTGGAGCATCATCGGTTATGACAGCTTCCACCATCACCGGGAAGACGGACTCAATGTCTGTACCTTCGTCTTCCGAATCAATAAGGCTGTTGTCATGCTAGCATCATCCGTCGATGTCGGGGATCTACAAGGGGAGGAAGTGGCATCTGGAACAACCTCAGATCCGAAATGAAGACTCGACATCCCAGAATCCCTAGACGCTGGTACCTTACCCGCAGCGCTGACACCTGAACTCGGACCTGCTATACCATTTAAGGAAAATGTGTTATAATTCAAGAAAAAACTGCTGTGGAAAGAAACTTGGAAAAGTAAATAAGTCCTACTAGGATTCAATAAGGGATCATGCGCTATTTTACCTTGAAGTAACCGCTCAGCCTCTTCGCGAGCCGCACGCGCAATCTTCCTATGAGCAGTTGAAAAAGAAGAAGGAATATCCTCTATGGGAACATCAAGGGGTCGTGTATCACTCGAACCCACGCCTGTGGCCAAATTAGCCTAATGCTCCCTTGCTGCATGCTTTCGGCACTTCTTCTCAGCTTTAGCTGTATGAAGAGATCTCCTCAGAACCTCTGACAGAGGAACGTCTTTATCAGGCTCGGCCTCCGGATCTGCTGCAAAGTCCGTCATCGGCTGCTTTTGCGATGCTTCCTGTAGCGGACTTGGGGTGACCTCAACTGTAGCCGGTAGCTCTGAAGGCTCTTCCACACCACCACCTAAGGTAGGCATCGCACTTAGAACAACACAAGTTGCGGTGGTTCCCGTAATAAAAAAAGAAAGAGAGAAGGGAGTCAGGGTGTGAACGAAATGAGCTAAATATGTATATCCAAATGCATCGTTAAATGAATCATACCGAGACTCATAGAAGCGCAAAGCCTCTCCTCTTCCTCAAATATTTTGAGAGACGCCAAAAGAGCCTCTACAGTGGAGATGCCTATTAAGAAAAGAGCGTTAATAAAGCATAATAAATTCATATATATATATATATACACACACACACACAGAAGAATTTAAATAAGATATATCTGACGCCGCAAGAGAAGCAAGTGCTGCTTGTGTTAGTGATATATGCCCTAGAGGCTATTATTGTATAGTACTAGTTTGTATATTATATTTTGGAAGCTTGGGATATACACGGATTTTATGAAAGTCTTGCTCAATATGGTAGTATGCTACTTTGTTTGTTTCTATCTTAATATGTGTATATGTTTCTTTTAGCGTATCGCTAATACATATTGGTAGAGCCCTTAGGATGTTTGCTTGACTACCAACGTTGTGATGGCAGTCACACTAGTGAGGGCTGGGTAGTCTATAAGCACATCCTTATACATGTCCCTAGTCGTAGGATTATCGAGATAGGGTATCGATATTCTAGAGTAGACTAGTGTATACGCTTCTCATCCTAGCAGGGGAGATGGTATGTCCCATAGCCATTAGTACGTCATACTGGAGATAGTATGCAGGTGTTCATTGGGTTATGAGTTACACTGGACGGACTCATGAGGAACTGCTGGTTGGACTATACCTATCGTCAGGTAGAAGTTCCCAGGTGACATGAGTACAGCGTAGTCCGTTGACTTGACACTGCTACTTCGCCTCGAGTGTGTTCCCACTGTTCTTAGATTACTACCCTACCACGGCTCTGATGAGTCGTGCATACAGGTAGTAGTTGGGTGCAATCCTGAAGCACTTGGAGGCAGTGGCGGCTAGATAAGATTCGTCTTTCCCGGTATTGGGGGTTGATGTCGCGCTGTGTTCGGAAAGCCATTACACAACGTCCCTGGCCAGGGCAAGCGAGATTTACTGGTAGGTACTCCAGTAGTTTCTCAGGGTGTTTTAGAGCTCTACTCCGGCATGACTTATTGCGTTATTAGGGGTCTGACGGCTACCGTCCCCTAGGCCCGATATGCAATACTCTTAGACGAACAGACCAGACTGTACGGAGATTGTCACAGATAGGCTCAGTAGGAGTTCGGATGAGTTTGCTCATTGGTCTTCTTATCGACAGATACCTGGTAGCCGTTACGTGCAGCCAGTACCGCCGACGTGCTTGTGATTAAACCCGCTGCCAGCGTACTGTCAAGTCTTTAGAGTCCTACACAGAGGGTTTCCCTGCTTCGGGCGAAACGATGTAGAGGTCGTATGGTTTTACGATAGGGTTCGAACATATACGTGTACTTCTGCATGGATCATGTTTGGACGGATAATACTAGTGGGCTTTGGTTTAAGTCGGATCCTAGCATTAGATTATTGGATTAGTTTTGTCTCATTGTATTCGTGTTTTTCGGAATACGGATATGGGTATGTATATACGGTGAGGGGTATTCTTGTAATTTACTCAAGAGTGCTTCTAGAAGAAGACACCTGATTACTTGTATTACCATTTATGTTAAATGGTTAATGAGGTGGAGGTATGAGGTGTTATTTTGTGATAAATGAAGCATGGCTACTTGGTGACTCATGGATGACTATTGAGACAAGAGTGGACTTAGATATTTTGGTAGATATTTTGTGAGATATTTTGGCATGCTTCATAGTCATCACAATTAGCCATATTCATTTCATTATTATCTTAAACACTCTCTCTCCTCAAGAGCTCTCTTCTTCTTCCTCAAACTCTAATTGTCTCACGTGTTGAGAAACCTAGGGTTATTGAGACTAATCTATCCATAATCACTCTTTACATCCTCTATGTTGCTTAGATTAGCATGCTAGGTATCCTTGTTATCTCATCTTAGAGGTAGGAGCTCAAGGTAGACACTCTCGGGTGGATCTTCTTTAACGTGAGGAGGCCGAAGAGGAGGCGCGATCCGTACACTCTTCAAGGAGCATAAGAAGAGGAGGAGGAGTACAAGAAGAAGAAGGACTTGATACTTGAGGTATTACTTTCTTATATAGTAGTTAAACCTTATAGATGTTTTGTTAGTTAGGGTTTAGTATAGATCCTAGAGTTTAGTCGGTGATGCGAAGCATATAAAAATCGTTTTTTGCAAACTCCGCCTCCTCGTGAACCCGCGGGGTGCGCGACATCGAGTTACAGCTTGCTCGCGGGCTAATCTCTCAGAAGCCTCAGTAGAGGGTTGAAGATTAGTAGCGGCATTCTCATTGGTAGGAGCCCTGAACAGACTGTCGTTGGTGCAGTATTCGGACAAGCCCTCGCTGTAGGGAGCATGCGACTCCTAACCGAATACAACATCAGCCGAAAATAAAGATTTCTTTTTTTTTCTGCGAGCCGGCAACTGTTGGAGTTTCTTAGCACGACCGCTAGGTTTTTGCAAGCATCAAGTGTGCAATTTTAAAAAATCTAGAGTGCTAAGGAACACAAACCTAGAATCGAACTAGAGAATTAGGGTTTTATAAAGCATGTAAACAAACTTTACACCAAGTTAACAAGGAATACAACCTTTGTAGACCAGTCCTTCACTTCTAAAGCTCCATATAGTAGTCCCTTAGCTCCAAGTAGTGGTCTCCGAACCTTTCTTAGGCTCCACTAGGCGAAAGGAACGAGCTTGCTTAAGGATTTTCGAGGCCAAATATGATCTACGTCGAAGAATCTATAACTCAAGCTACCTCTTCACTAATTGAGGAATTAGTGAAGTAAACAAGCTATAATAAATGGCTAGTTTGGTATAGATTGATGAAGTATGTATTTTTCTCACTTTAGAATTATTTTTCTCTTTTTCTTTTTCACCTCAGTCAAAAGCTAGAGAGCAAAGAAGGAGATGAAGAAGATGATCAAGTGTGAACCCTTGGGTGAGAAAATATCTCAAGAGATATTAGCAGAGATTTAACCATGGCTAAAGATAATGATTGGGTTAATAAATATCTAGAGTAAAACAAAATTAGTGGACTAAGTCAAGACTTCTACATGCTTCCACAAGCATCTTAAGCCATGAAATTTTTCATCTAATTTTGATTTATCCCTTAATTATTAATCACCTAAATTATCTTTAGTTTTGCATGAGTCTCATACACCCATGTCCAATGTATCATCTAGCATGACACAAAAATAAATACATTAATATATATCTCATATATATTTATATGTATTTGTAGAAAAGAAATTCTTAAGTGAGCTAATATTAGTTAATATATATTAATATATCAAATATATAATTATATTAAATTATTAAATCAACACTTGATTTAATAATCCGGCTATATCACATACAACCGACTAATATCATTTATATGTATATCAAATATACATATAACAAATTATTGAATCAACACTTGATTCAATAATCCGGTTATATCACATATAACCTTTATCGCGAGATTAGAATACTGCATCACATACACATATTAATCTCGGTCCCACACATCACATATATGCCCTACTTCATTTCGCTTGAGCTAGGAAATCTCTGTGTAGGACTCTAAAGACTCGTCAATACGTCAGCAGTAGGTAATGATCATATCAGTCACCCACAAGCCGTCATCGGTACTAGTTAGACGTAACGGCTACCTAGGTATTGAGCGATCAGAAGATCAACAAGCAAGCGTGTCCAAACACCCATGAATCCAGTAAGTAACACTACCGTACAGTCCGGTCACTTTGTCTGATATGTCGCATATCGAGTCAGGGGGTGGTAAACGTCAGACCCCAATAATTTGATAAGTTATGCCGATGTGAGGCTCATAACGAGTCGAGAAACTACTGATAACACTTACTAGTAAATCTCATCATCATCCGTGGCCAGTGACTTCCTGTTATGGCCAATCGAGCATAGCGCAACATCAACCCCCAATACCGGGAGAGACGAAACCCCTCCTATCGCTCATTGCCTCCATGTGACTCGGGATTGTACCTAAAATCCACCTGTTTGCACGCTCTCTTGAACGTGGTAGGGAGGAAATCAAAGCACAGTGGGAATCACACAAGACTCTATGACTATCTCGGGTCTACAGACTAACCTGTACCAGTGTTACCAGAGAACTGCTATCCTACGTTAGGTATAATACTGTTGGTTATATGTATGCCCTAGAGGCCAATACTATACATAGGATGTATATTGTAGTGGATGCCGGGACATATATAGGGAGGACTTTCTTGCTCGACATGATAGTATGCTATCTGGTTGATCTTTACCTTAACGTGTATACTGATTGTCTCTCTGTTACATGTCGGTAGAGCCCTTAGGATGTGTACTTGACTACCTGGACTATGATGCAGATCATACTAGTGGGGACATGGTAGTCCATAAGTACATCCTTCAAGCTCCCTAGTCGTGGGTATATCGAGACAGGGCATCGATATACCAGAGTAGACTAGCGTATACCTTCTCGACCCATACAGTTAGGCGATGGATGATCCCATATCCATTGGTGTTTGACATCAGAGATGATATACGGGTGCTCAGTGAAGACTGGGTACACTGGACGGACTCGCCGAGAACTCCCAGATGGTATTATACCTTACGTCAGATGGCAGTTCTCTGGTGACACTGGTACAGAGTAGTCTGTTGACCCGAGATCGTCATAGAGTCTTGTGTGGTTCCCACTGTGCTTTGATTTCCACCTTACCACGTCCAAGAGGGCGTGCAAAACGGTGGTTTTTGGGTACAGTCTTGAGTCACATGGAGGCAATGAGCGATAGGAAGGGATTCGTCTCTCCCGGTATAGGGGGTTGATGTTGCGCTGTGTTCGATTGGCTATAACCGGAAATCCCTGGCCAGGGTTGCTGAGATTTACTGGTAAGTGTTACCAGTAGTTTCTCGAACTGTTATAGACCTTATATCGACACGACTTATCGAGCTATTGGGGTCTGACGTTTACCACCCCTAGGAGAGATATGCCACATATCAGACGACGAGACCGGACTGTACGGTAAGTGTTACTGGTTGGATTCACAGGAGTGTGAGCGGGCTTGCTCGTCGATCTTCTGATCGCTCAATACCCGGGTGGCCGTTACGTTTAGCAGACCGCTTGCGGCTTGTGGGTGTTTGATATGATCATCACCTGCTGCCGGCGTATTGACGAGTCTTTAGAGTCCTACACAGAGGTTTCCTGGCTTACACGAAACGAAATAGGAGCGCATATGAGATATGTACGGGACCGAGAATAATGCGTGTATGTGATACCGTATTTCATTCTCGCGATGAATGTATCGAATGGTTGTATGCGATATAACCTAGTTATCGAATCAAGGATTGATTCGATAAGTCGATACATTGGATATTAGTCGGTTATATGCGATATGACCGGATCGTTAAATCAAGTGTTGATTTAATGATTAATGCATAATTATATATTTGATATATTACTTTGCATTAACTAGTATTGGTTCACTTTAAATGGATTTTCTCACTTGCATTGCACAAGTTGTATATGTGATATACTTTTGTGCACTTGATTGTATCATGTTTGATGATACATGTTTACTTGGGTTTGTGTAAAGATTAAACCATGGTTATATGAATGGTTAGGGTTTTGTTTTCTTATTCATTTATTTATTTATTTATTCTTTTTGGAAAATAAATGGCATAAAGAGAAAAATGGTGGCTTTCTTTGTTTGCATCTTGAAGCTTCATGAAGCTTTAACTAAGTGACCATTTTGTCTCATGCTTAACCCTAACCACTCCATCTAACCTTAGTTAAATCTCTACACTAAACCATGGTCTGTATATAATAAGAATTGATTTTTCTTTTCTATTTAATTATTCTTATCATATCATTATCTTCATCTTCTTCTTCTTCTTCAAGAAGAAAAAGCTAGCTACAATCAATGGCAACTAGTGAAAATGAGTGAGAAATCTAATTCTAAAGTGAACCCACCTCCTATTTCTTCATCCTCTATCTCTTGCCAAGTAGTATAGGGTGTTTTCTTCACAAGTTTCATGACTTGGTGAAGTGGGAGCTTGATCTTGTGATGTCTCGACGTAGATCATCTTCGGCATCGTAGTCGATGACCTAGCCCGCCCATTTCTCCGATGAAGCCGACGCTAGAGCCCGGGATTTGATTTGGACAGCATGGGGACTTCATCACGGAGCTATGGAGGTGGAGCACCGGATCTACAAAGGTTGTATTTCTGTTCACTTAGAGTAAAGTCGTTTACTTGTATTTGTTTCGCCTAAAATTCTAGTTAACGATGTTGGTTCACTTTAAATAGATTTTCTCACTTGCATTGCACAAGTTGTATATGTGATATACTTTTGTGCACTTGATTGTATCATGTTTGATGATACATGTTTACTTGGGTTTGTGTGAAGATTAAACCATGGTTATATGAATGGTTAGGGTTTTGTTTTCTTATTCATTTATTTATTTATTTATTCTTTTTGGAAAATAAATGGCATAAAGAGAAAAATGGTGGCTTTCTTTGTTTGCATCTTGAAGCTTCATGAAGCTTTGACTAAGTGACCATTTTGTCTCATGCTTAACCCTAACCACTCCATCTAACCTTAGTTAAATCTCTACACTAAACCATGGTTTGTATATAATAAGAATTGATTTTTCTTTTCTATTTAATTATTCTTATCATATCATTATCTTCATCTTCTTCTTCTTCTTCAAGAAGAAAAAGCTAGCTACCATCAATGGCAACTAGTGAAAATGAGTGAGAAATCCAATTCTAAAGTGAACCCACCTCCTATTTCTTCATCCTCTACCTCTTGCCAAGTAGTATAGGGTGTTTTCTTCACAAGTTTCACGACTTGGTGAAGTGGGAGCTTGATCTTGTGATGCCTCGACGTAGATCATCTTCGGCATCGTAGACGATGACCTAGCCCACCCATTTCTCCGATGAAGCCGACGCTAGAGCCCGGGATTTGATTTGGACAGCATGGGGACTTCATCACGGAGCTATGGAGGTGGAGCAACGGATCTACAAAGGTTGTATTTCCGTTCACTTAGAGTAAAGTCGTTTACTTGTATTTGTTTCGCCTAAAATTCTAGTTAACGATCCGTATTAGGGTTTCTCGGCACTTGTAAAATTTGAAATTGGCATGGTTGATACCTTGTGAGACCTCATTAGCGTGCCTAGGAACCCTACAGTGGTATCAGAGCCTAGCTAGAGCCTTAGGCGATGCGTAGACGAAATTTGAAACCCGAACGAACCCGAAACCCCAATTTTTCACCCTCTCTGGACTTTTTCTGAAAAAGTGGTTTTTTCCAAATTAAAAATTCTTAAAAAATTCAGCAGGGAATATTATGAATTACTGTGAAGCACGTGACATTGATTCGACAGAAGAGCCGTGGAACCGCGGCCCCACCCTGGATTGTGCGGCGGTTCCGCGGCAAAAGTGCTGAATCAACGCACTTGCTTTGCACAATAATTAGTTTCTGGTTGTGCTGTATTTTATGGGAATTTTTAAAATTTATTCAAGAGTTGAATTTTCTGGGGTGTATTGGGAGTTCGTAGATTCGATCGGATTATCAGATTTTGTCTATGTGGTTTTCCGGATATTTTAGAATATGTTAAAAAGTTCGACCGGATATAAATACCCAATTTTTCCCCTGCCGGAAAATTTCCAAGTGTTGGATTTTTCCGAGGTTTAAAGACGTTCTAAGTAGTGCAAGTAACGCGATGGTCCCTCTAGAAGACAACAAACCTTAACTCGATTATGTGACCGTCTGGAACTGCCTTTTGAACCTTCGGGTTTGGGGCAGTACGGCGTGCCACATGTGAGGCGTTGGCTTGACCCTTCTACGGCTGGACCGTTGGTACTGAGGCATGAACTGGATGTTTTTAAACTTGTTTCATGTGTTGATCTGTTTCGGGAAAACTTGGGTGTTCGATTGTTCGATCGGAAAGTTTAACATTTTCTATCTTATTCGGAATGTGATACAATAATTGGAATTCACAAGGAGTTATGAGATAACTGAATGAATGTTATAAATCTAGCGGTTTAGTCTCACTTGATCGGTTGCCACGGAATTTTGATATGATCAAAAGTCCGTCGCAATCACGTAGCGTACGCGGATACCCGCCGGGTAAACTTAATAGACAGCCTCACTCCATAGCCCCGACCAAGTGTTTGTAGGAGAACCCCGTCGCCGAAAGCATCCGTTCGGGTGCTCGCGGTAGCGGTGTTCCACCTTGGTGCACTTCGTCGACGGCGTCGGAGGTGCGGCCACCTACTGAAGTTTGCGACGAGCATTCGATCAGGATGTCGGGAATCTTGTTGAATTGCCCGACTTGATATTGAAAAGTGTTTTCGATAATGAGACTAAAATGCGGGGTTTATAATTGTTAGGCATGTGATGTCTAAGTAATTCGTTTGATTAGGCATGCGATGTCTATGCAAGTTGCGGATTCCAACTGTTGTAGTTTTACACTTTCTTTTCTGTGACCGTAAGTGTAATATGTGATATCGCCGGTTTCGTTGCTATATGTCAACGACAATTGGGATGCGCATATTTACTTACGTTGATGACATGTGATGTTATGTGTTGCTGGATATGTTATATTGGATCGTCGTGTTTGAATAGCCGGGTTTTTTTTATATGAGATGAGTGTTTTTCATTTTCATTCATGTATAAACTTGTATGTAATATTCTTTTATTGGGGCACTTCCAGGTTGCGGAAGATGTCACCCTTTGTATATTATTTACTTTTCCGCACTAGGATAGACCCAAGGAGGGGAGCACAAGTAACCGGGTTCTGGAGTCCAGTGGGAGACCAACTCGAGGAGTCGAGTCCCGGTCTCCTAACTCTAGAATTGGTAGGGTTGCTTGCCGCTCTCGTAGGGGTCTAGGGGTGTGGGTTTGGCTATTCATCGCGACCGTGGAATCCGTGTTTTATACTGGCTCGTATTGAAAACACGGACGTCCTAGTATATCCAATATTTCATATGATTCTTCTGCTGCGATATCTGTGATGTGATCATGTGATATGTTCTATGATGGATACTGTATATAGTATATTTGATATATTATATAGGCGTTACTTATGTTTTACACCCGCGGTAGCCCTGCCCCGCTCTGCCGTTAGTTACCTAACCTAACGGTGCACGAGGGGACATCGAGGCGAATGCGGATGACATAAATGTACGTCGTATTTATCTGTGATGTTTAGGTACTTAAATGATGGGACTTCATTAATGTGATTAATGAAATAAAAGAAACCTAAAGATGTTGTAGAATTGAATTTCAAAAATAAAACAGGTAGCTACAGTTCTTGCTTTGCACAGCGGTATATGTGATATATCCTGCACCTTATTCGATAAGGAAAGGACCGAGATCCCTTCACCGGGAGTGACTCCTTTGGCAATAACTGGTAGATGCTACACACTCGGTTTGTCTTTTGATTGCTTTTAAGAGTTTTTGCTTTGCACAGTGATATATATGATATATCCCGCACCTCATTCGACGAGGAAAGGACCGACGATCCCTTCACCGGGAGTGACTCCTTTAGCAAAACTAGAAGAGCCTCAAAAACACTCCATTTTAAAATCATTTGATTCTACAACGATATCAAGTTCATTACGCAATAGGTTTTCAGAAAAACCTGTCGTAGCCCTCCGTCTTTTCAGATAAGTCCTACTTAGTATTCGTGCTACGTTTGTTGACCTCCGTCAAGACGTAGTGTGCGGTAGCTAACTAGTATTTATCTGCTTATGCATATGATGCAGATTGGATTAGGGTAGTCGTGCGACCTTGTTGACCTCCGTCAAGGGTCGTGCGGGTGGGTTTGATTCAATCAAGAAATGACGGGTTGAACTTGACTAGTAGCCTATGGTTTGTTGACCTCCGTCAAGGTCATAGGGTGCTAGGGGCAAAATTATCGGGAATTTCAAGTGTTGAGATTTGCAATGAGATTGCATACCTTCTATGAGATAGTTGGATCCCGATACCCACTGCGAGTAATTGTTACTCCTGGGAGAGTTTTACACATTACAATTAGCCGATCAAGTAGGTGTCTAGAAAGGTGTCAACGAGGTTACGCCTCTGGGAAAACGAGGTTTACATTAATTAGGTTCGTGCGAAAGCACGGGGGACCTCCCTCAAAGTACCGACACTGGCCTGGCTGAAAGATTGGCGAACTTGTAGTGTGTAATTAATCCCGGCTAGTCTTTCCTTTTAGGGTTTGAAGGAAGATTTGATAAAAACAGTGGGAGCCATCCTGATTAGATAAAATAATAACCAATCTGATCTTGCAAGAGCGCACGCTGAGTGCTTTCTTCTCTCTCTCTCTCCAGGTAGCGACCATATCACGCCTTAATCAAGATAATAATACGGAATATTGACCGAACCCGCTTGTTATACTGAGCTGGGGAACGTTGGTCCCGCTCCAACTTATAATTGTTATAAGACAGAGCAGGAAATTGGGGATTACCAGAATTCCCGTGCCGCCCAAACGAAGTAAGTGCATGCTGATGCATCATCTTCGGGTGTGTTCATTATATAGAACTGTTTCTCAGTGTCCTTTACGTCCTGGGTATATGATACCAGATCAGGATCCCAGATATGTAACCTATTACATAGGGCTACAAAAAGGTAAAGAACTGAGAACGGGTGATAAGTTTCATGAGGCCGAAAACGGGGCAAGTGTTGCAGCCAAGTCTGTTGGTCACTGTCACCCTGTATTATCAATACATTGATTCTGAATGAATGTTATTAGATACCGAACCTGATATACAAAATCATATCAGTCTCTTTATTTGTAAAGAAAGGATATAATCTTGTATTGTTGGATAATGTTTTGAACATTTCCTATATCAAAAGTTGATCGGTTCAGGCACGTTATCTAAAAGCATCGATGTTCTAAATCAAACTACAGTTCTTTAGTATACTGAACACACAAAAGAGGAAGAGTTCAGAAATGAACGAATCCTTCTTGAGGCATTGTAGACTAGGTCATATCAATGTGACCCGACTAACTGAAGTTACATGAAGATGCATATTTAAATCAGTTTGAATCTATATCTTGTGAAACTTGCCAGTCGTGTCACAAAGATATAATGACACCAGTTCTGTTTATTGGAAACAGAGAAAGAGTTAGTGAACTCTTGGGATGATACATGTTGATGTATGTAAGGTCCCCTGTCTACATATGCCAGGACTGGTTCTTTGAACTTCGTTACATTCTCTGATAATCTCTCAAGATTCAGACATATGTTCCTGTTGAAACACAAGTCCGAACCTTTTGAGATATTCACAGAATATGATTTAGAAGTAGAAAACCAAAACACGGGTATAAGTATTATGTCCTTTGATGAGATCGAGGAGGAGAATACTTGAGCACGGAAATCCTGGATTATTCTAAAGGAGAATGAGATTCTCTCTCAGCATTACTCCTCCGTATACACCATAGCACGATGGTATATCGGGGCAGAGCAATAGCACCCTATGTGATATGGTGTGCTCTATGATGAGTACTACTGAGTTACCTATTTCCTTTTTTGGGAGTTATGCACTTGAGAAGCTGCATACCTATTGAATAGGGTTCTAATCAAATCAGTTGCCTACTATTTCATATGTGATATGATATGGGAAGAGCCCATGTCTTAAGCTAGTTAAGATTTGGGGTTGTCCGGCCTATATCTAAAAGCAAAATCGGGACAAGCTCGAGGCAAGATCTGTTATGTAGAACTGGAAATGTTCCAGCTATACAAACTGCAGCTGATGATTTGAAAGAACCAAAGAATTCAATAGTTATCAACGAACCTCGGCCTCTCCGCCGATCTAGTAGGGTTCCTCACCCACCTGAGAGATACTTCGGTTTCTCTATGACAGTGGGAGCGAGGATTGCATCATGAGATGATGACCCAACTAGTTTCGAACTGGCCATCAGGAGTGGGACTCTGTAAGAATGGCTGGATGCTTAGCGATCTGAGATGGAATCCATGTACACCAACAAAGTATGGACTTTGGTTGCTATATCTGAAGGGTTAAATCCCCATCAGGAGCAAGTATATCTTGAGAAGATTAGCTGGTGTATATGGAAAAGTTGAGACTTTCAAAGTTTGACTTGTTAAAGCTTTTCGTCATCGACCAGGCATGGATAATGATGAAACCTTTTCAAGTGGCTATGCTTAAGTTCATCCAGATCCTACTTGCCACGGCTACATACCATGACTACGATATCTGGCGGTTGGGTGTCATGACTGCTTTTCTAAATAATGTTTTAGAAGAGAGAGTCTATAAGTACACAGCCAGAGGGCTTCGTAGACAGTGGGAGCAGCGGAAACGTGTACAAGATGCTTTATAGGATAAAGCAGGTATCGTGGAGTTGGAACATCTGTTTTGATGTGTTAGTCAAAGAGTTTGACATCATCAAAATGGTAGATGAACCTTGTATAAACAAAAAGGTAGTAGGGAGTATAGTGACGATCCTCGTAGAGTACGTGGATGACATGCTCTTGATAGGGAAGGAGTTTCCTATGCTACGCTCGGTCAATCTCCGCTTATCACAATGATTCTCCATAAAGGATCAAAGTGATACCTCCTAAATCCTGGGTTTTGGATCTATGAGATAGATCTAATTGGATGTTAGGATTCTCACTAGTTGTAGTGAGAAAGTATCAACCGATCCCGGGGAGAATCACTGGAAGGGTTCCAGAGTGATAAGGACGACTGAAAGTCAGTCACAGGCATTGTCTTTACCCTCAGTAAAGGGACGGTATGTTGGAAGAGTTCCAAGCTAGATACCGTGGCATACTAGACGATAAAGGCTGGATACATCTCTACTTAAGATGCTACCAAAGAGGCAGTCTGGATGTATATTTGTTCATGAGATGAACATAGTTCCTCCCATTGTGTGACAATGGAGTTGTAGCTTATGCCAAGGAACGTCCGTCCCATCAGTGATCCAGACATATTCTAAGGCAGTATCACCTGATCATGGAGATAGTTGATCTCCAGGATGATCGAGGTTAGGAGAGTAGACTCAGAGGACAACACAACGGATCCACTCACAAAGGCCTTTTCCCAGAGAGAGACTTTTATGGGATGGTTGAGTATGAGATACTACAACCACTGCTATCAGATGGCCCTAGTGCAAGTAGGAGATTGTTAGTTATATGTATGCCCTAGAGGCCAATATTATACATAGGATGTATATTGTAGTGGATGCTGGGACATATATAGGGAGGACTTTCTTGCTCGACATGATAGTATGCTATCTGGTTGATCTTTACCTTAACGTGTATACTGATTGTCTCTCTGTTACATGTCGGTAAAGCCCTTAGGATGTGTACTTGACTACCTGGACTATGATGCAGATCATACTAGTGGGGACATAGTAGTCTATAAGTATATCCTTCAAGGTCCCTAGTCGTGGGTACATCGAGACAGGGCATCGATATACCTGAGTAGACTAGCGTATACCTTCTCGACCCATACAGATGGACGATGGATGATCCCATATCCATTGGTGTTTGACATCAGAGATGATATACGGATGCTCAGTGAAGACTGGGTACACTGGACGGACTCGCCGAGAACTCCCAGATGGTATTATACCTTACGTCATATGGCAGTTTTCTGGTGACACTGGTACAGAGTAGTCTGTTGACCCGAGATCGTCATAGAGTCTTGTGTGGTTCCCACTGTGCTTTGATTTCCACCTTACCACGTCCAAGAGGGCGTGCAAAACGGTGGTTTTTGGGTACAGTCCCGAGTCACATGGAGGCAATGAGCGATAGGAGGGGATTCGTCTCTCCCGGTATAGGGGGTTGATGTTGCGCTGTGTTCGATTGGCTATAACCGGAAATCCCTGGCCAGGGTTGCTGAGATTTACTGGTAAGTGTTACCAGTAGTTTCTCGAACTGTTATAGACCTCATATTGACATGACTTATCGAGCTATTGGGGTCTGACGTTTACCACCCCTAGGCGAGATATGCGACATATCAGACGACGAGACCGGACTGTACGGTAAGTGTTACTGGTTGGATTCACAGGAGTGTGAGCGGGCTTGCTCATCGATCTTCTGATCGCTCAATACCCCGGTGGCCGTTACGTTTAGCAGACCGCTTGCGGCTTGTGGGTGTTTGATATGATCTTCACCTGCTGCCGGCGTATTGACGAGTCTTTAGAGTCCTACACAGAGGTTTCCTGGCTCAAGCGAAACGAAATAGGAGCGCATATGAGATATGTGCGGGACCGAGAATAATGCGTGTATGTGATACCGTATTTCATTCTCGCGATGAATGTATCGAATGGTTGTATGCGATATAACCTAGTTATCGAATCAAGGATTGATTCGATAAGTCGATACATTGGATATTAGTCGGTTATATGCGATATGACCGGATCGTTAAATCAAGTGTTGATTTAATGATTTAATGCATAATTATATATTTGATATATTACTTTGCATTAACTAGTATTGGTTCACTTTAAATGGATTTTCTCACTTGCATTGCACAAGTTGTATATGTGATATACTTTTGTGCACTTGATTGTATCATGTTTGATGATACATGTTTACTTGGGTTTGTGTAAAGATTAAACCATGGTTATATGAATGGTTAGGGTTTTGTTTTCTTATTCATTCATTTATTTATTTATTCTTTTTGGAAAATAAATGGCATAAAGAGAAAAATGGTGGCTTTCTTTGTTTGCATCTTGAAGCTTCATGAAGCTTTGACTAAGTGACCATTTTGTCTCATGCTTAACCCTAACCACTCCATCTAACCTTAGTTAAATCTCTACACTAAACCATGGTTTGTATATAATAAGAATTGATTTTTCTTTTCTATTTAATTATTCTTATCATATCATTATCTTCATCTTCTTCTTCTTCTTCAAGAAGAAAAAGCTAGCTACCATCAATGGCAACTAGTGAAAATGAGTGAGAAATCCAATTCTAAAGTGAACCCACCTCCTATTTCTTCATCCTCTACCTCTTGCCAAGTAGTATAGGGTGTTTTCTTCATAAGTTTCATGACTTGGTGAAGTGGGAGCTTGATCTTGTGATGTCTCGACGTAGATCATCTTCGGCATCGTAGTCGATGACCTAGCCCGCCCATTTCTCTGATGAAGCCGACGCTAGAGCCTAAGATTTGATTTGGACAGCATGGGGACTTCATCACGGAGCTATGGAGGTGGAGCACCGGATCTACAAAGGTTGTATTTCCGTTCTCTTAGAGTAAAGTCCTTTACTTGTATTTGTTTCGCCTAAAATTCTAGTTAACGATCCGTATTAGGGTTTCTCGGCACTTGTAAAATTTGAAATTGGCATGGTTGATGCCTTGTGAGACCTCATTAGCGTGCCTAGGAACCCTACAAATACCATCTATGAGTTTTCGGCGAGTCCTGTTCGGTGTACCCATTCTCCAATGAGCACCTGTGTACAATCTTTGATTCAAACACCAATGGATGTGGGATCAACCATCGCCCCATACAGGGTCAAGAAACGTACACACTAGTCTACTCTGAAATATCGATGCCCTGTCTCGATACTCTCTCGACTAAGAACAATTAAATGATGAACTTGCGGACTACCCTAGACCCATTAGTATGATCTGCATCATAGTCCTGATAGTCAAGTACACATCATAAGGGATTTACCAACATGTGAGAGAAAGACAGTATAACAATACTAGTCTACATGTTAAGATAAAGAACAACCAGATAGCATACTATCATATCGAGCAAGAAAGTCCTCTCTATATATGTCCAAGCATCCATTATAATATACAATCATGTACAATAATGGCCTTTAGAGCATACATATAACTAACAATCTCCCACTTGCACTAAAGCCATCTGTTGTAGTATCTCATACCCAACATCTCAAAATCTCTCAAATTGTATCTGGGGGATGGCCTTTGTGAGTGGATCCGCCATATTATTCTTTATGTCAACTCTCCTGACCTCCATCTCCCGGAGATCAACTATCTCCCTGATCAGGTGATACTTCCTAAGAATATGTCTGGATCACTAATGAGACTGGGGTTCCTAGGCCAAAACCACAACTCCATTGTTATCACAATACACAAGTATTGGATGCTCAATGGTAGGAACCTTACTAAGTTCATCTCATGAACTTCTTCATCCAGACAACCTCTTTGGCAGTATCATTGGTACCGATATACCTAGCCTTCATCGTCGGGTCTGCTACGGTATCTAGTTTGGAACTCTTCCAACATACCGTCCCTCCACCGAGGGTAAATACAAAACCCAAGACCGACTTTCAGTTGACCTTATCACTCTGGAAGCTCGAATCGGTAAAGGACTCAACATAGAGTTCACCATTACCATACACCAAGAACATTTCTTTAGTCCTTCTCAAGTACTTAAGAATGTTCTTCACAGCTATCCAGTATTTCTCCCCAGGATGTAAGAGGCATCACCCAGATCTTTCATGGAGAAACTTTGTGATAATAAGAGCATGACCGAGTGTAGCATAGGAATATCGTTTCCTATCAAGAGTATTCCATCTATGTACAATACGAGGAAAACAATCTTACTCTCTACAACCTTCTTGTATATACAAGGTTCATCTATGTTTTTGATGAAGTCAAACACTTTGATTTCCACATCAAAAACAGATGTTCCAGCTCCGTGATGCTTGCTTTAATCTGTATTTTGATTTAAGTAGCTTGCACACCTTTCTGCTGCTCCCACTGTCCACGAAGCCCTCTTGTTATGTCATATACACGCTCTCTTCTAAATCACCATTTAGAAAAGTGGTCTTGACTTCCATCTGCCAGATTTCGTAGTCATGGTATGCAGCGATGGCAAGTAGGATCCGGATGGACTTAAGCATAGCCACTGGAGAAAAGGTTTCATCATAATTGATACCTGGTCGTTGACGAAAACCTTTTGCTACAAGTCTAGCTTTGAAAGTCTCAACTTTTACATCTACACCAAGTTTTTTCTTAAAAATACATTTGCTCCCAATGGATTTTATCCCTTCAGAAGCAACTTCTAAAGTCCATACTTTGTTGGTGTATATGGATTCTATCTCAGATCGCATTGCATCCAGCCATTTCACAGAGTCTCCACTCGTGATGGCCTGCTCGAAACTAGTTGGGTCATCATCTTCCATGATGCAATCCTTGCTCCCACCGTCTACGAGAAAACTGTAGAATATCTCAGGTGAGTGAGGAACCCTACTAGATCTGCGGAGTGGCTGAGGTTCGTCGGGGACTATTGAATCCTCCGGCTCCACCAAATCATCAGTTGTAGTTTGTGTAGCTGGAACTTCTTCCAGTTCTACCTCATGGCCATTAATTTCTTTTATAAGAAATTCCTTTTCTAAAAAGGTGGCATGCCGAGAAACAAACACTTTTTGTTCCTCAGTGTGGTGGAAGATTGTTCATATCAGATTTTTGTATTTTCATATCGCCTATTCTTGATCGCATTGCATATAGGTAGGTACTTTTGATCCGTGTTTGCTAAATAATTGCAGGTTATAGGTTCTCAGGTTTAAACAGTGAAATTCATGAAAAGTCGCAACAAATACAGGACTACGGCCAACAACAAATAAATACGGTCTCCGCTCACTATCCGTATGATGCCGCATACCAGTTCAAGGGACAAAATAGCAAATCATTGGTCATTTCATGCACAAAGAACAAGAGGCAGCACAAGATCCAAGATTTCAACGCGGAGCTCAAGAAAATCAAGGCAAAAGTCCACATCATTTCACCTTTTTGAACTGCTGAAAATCTGGAAGAAAAATGAAGAGTTTCTGAGAAACCAAGTGTACCAAACAAAGAATGACAACAACATGGAAAACCCCAGGAAAGCCAAGCCTCCAATTCAACCAAATGGCTGCGGAACTGCGGCCAATATGGCACTTAGGCCGCGGATCCGCGGCCGAGTCAACTCAGTGTTGACTCGGTTTCTGAGGGTATTTTTGTAACTTCATTTTGGCTCAGATTGTATTCCTAGGGTTTCATTTATCTGCCTATAAATAGCCCAGTTCCAAGCCAACTAAAGGTGTGCTTTTCTTTGTATTAGATTTTAGGATAAAAGTTTGTAGTATCTTCTTCCTCTTCATCTTTCTCCATTGATATTGTAGTGAGTTTCATTAGTGATGATGAATAAAAGAAGAGTTCTTTTTATTAACTTGCATGTCTTGTAATTGTGTTATTATATTTGCTTGTAATTTTCATTTGTTAAACTAGTTTTTGTTATTTGTTTGTTTGCTTTCTTTCTTTTTCTCTTTTCCTTTATCCTTACAACAATGATGCTTAAGTATGATCCTTGCTAAAGCGAGGTCTCAAATAGCTAGTTGTGACTTTCTAAACTCATTTCTTTCTATCTTCCTTGTTTGTTTTATTTTCTTTTTCTTTTTAATAGGTGAGTAGTTTCTCACTTGTTAGGGTAGGATAAGGAAAGTTTGATAGAAGGAAATCCCTCTCACTCTTTTCATTGCCCAACATCTTGATTCGGACTCCCGTTAATTGAACCACAATCCACTCCCTACGGCACCCTATCCTACATGATAGCGGTGATTCCCTAGTGAGACCGGTTGTGGTTGAATTAACCGGAGGCTAAGGCTAAGAGCCAAGGACGGACGGACAAGGACCAAAAGGAAGGAACTAAGCGTTGGAAAGCCTAGCTTATACTCGCAAGTTTCCTTCCTAGTCGTGCTAATCCCTGTTGTTGCCGATTACCAAAACACCGATATTAAGAGTGGCAACGAAAGAAGCGAGCGACTCTCAACTCAAACTAACCTAATCCTAACCCTAACAAGCTCTCTTTATACATATTTTAGCATATAGTGAAACTAAACAAACCTGGACAAATTGGACTTAACTCGTTAAAACACTAAGAAAAAGATTCTCATCTCTCTGTGGATCGACCCGTACTCAACCGGCTAGCTACCAAGTGAAACTGTCTTGATTGCGGTAACTAAAACTAAGCACGCAAAACCTCTAACAATCAAATGGTGCCGTTACCGGGGAGACGGTAGTTTATTTCTTTGTATAATTTCGGGTTAATTTGTGAATATATATAACCAAAAACAAAAAAAAAATATACTGTAAAAATCATCTTGTTATTTTTGATTCCTTTTTGTGCAAGTGTGCAGGATAGGAAGAAGATCAAGTTCAGTGCCAAAGTCGTGGGGAGTTGACCTATATCTCGTGGCTACACCGCGGCGGATCAAGACGGAACCATGGTTTACTGTAAAATTCTGGAGCAAATTCAGTGACCAAATCAAGATTCAGGGGCTCTAACCAAGAAGAGGAGACTGAAATTAGCAAAGGGAAGAAATTTGAAGCTTCAAATCAACTGAACAGCCGTGGAACCGCGACACAAGTGCATGTTTGACCGCGGAACCGCGGTTAAACTCTGACGTCAGCAACCAAAATTCTCTGTGAGTATCCCAATCCTCTTCTCACCTTCACTGAACTTCACTGAACTATTCTTTCCGCAACATTCTTTGTACAAACTCTCTTCCCCTCTCCAATAAAACTGTTTTTGTGCAGGATTCTTTGCGCCGCCGCCAAATAAATTTTTTGCAAGTGTTTTAGATTTTTGTTTGTTATTGTTTTGCATAAATAATACGGACTTTAAAGGGCTATAAAACCAATTCAAATTGGGTGGGGATTTCATCACCCTTCCTAATACTCCAAAAATCACTAAAAGCATACGCATTACCCTTGAGCTTAATAAAAAATATCTAGACTCAGCCAACTAAGGACTGTCGTGCTTAACAGAACAGAGGAAGGTTGTGGGCATTCGATCGTTTATCTAAACTTGACTTTGTGGTGCCTAGGCTAGACAAGTGAGAAAGGTAACTTTAAAAGGCACGTCTCACGATGATTCGTGAGCGGAACCCTCATTACCTCACTTGTGCTTATCTGGCCACATTTGGCAGTGAAGAGATGATTTGCGGGTTATCTCACAACTTGTCACTTTGGAACAGTTAGGAGCAGTCTAGTGGACTTTAAAGACCATAGCTCTAGGTATGATTGTGCATGTTTTGACTGTGATTGTTTGAAGTTGTGCCATAAGTCCATACATATTTTTGCAAAACTCTTTCTAAAAAAAACAACAAAATAAAAACTTTTATAAAAACTTGCCCTTTGTCGCCAGAATTCCATTTCACCCACCTTTCATCCGCATTTCTTCATTGACGTTTTCTTACCCTCACTTTCTACGCTTTGACTATACCAAACTCGTTTAGTGTATGTCCGGTTGGACTCCGGACACTAGTGCCCGCCTAGTCCGCGTTACGTTAGTCGCTACCGACTACGCGCTCGACTCCGACGTCGAAACTCCATCCACACCTCTTTCACCTTTATCTTTGTCGGCCAACTCCGACGTTGACCGGGATTCTGTTCATACATCCTCACTTTCACCTTCGCCATCACCATAACCATCACCAAATTCTTCTTTTGAGATGTCAGGATTTCCTCCTAACATCCCTTTACCTGCCCCGGGACTGATTCCACCTCATTTGGGTGCGAATAACCCGCAACCACCTCCTGTTGTAGTGCCACAGCGAATCGCGCTCCAGAATCGTTTCTATCCTACCCGCGCCGCACTCCCTACTCGTCTTTCATTTCCACCGGCCAATGGGGATAATTTCGAAATTAAGCCCCACTTCATCAACATGTTGCCCAAATTTCACGGGCTGGAATATGAAGATGCCTGCATCTTCATCAACAAATTCCAGAACATCTGTGCAATGATGAAGACCACCCAACTGTCCGATGATGCTATACGGCTACGAGTCATTCCTTTCACTCTGTGTGACCTTGCTGAAAAGTGGCTGTATAGCACCGCATCTCATTCCATAACCAGTTGGGATGAGTTTGTAAAAGCGTTTCTTAAAAAATTCTACCCAAATCACAAAACTGCGAGGATCCGAAATGAAATTAACCAATTTTCCCAGCTTCTTACCGAACCTTTTTTGGAAGTGCATAGACTGATACAAAGACCTTCTTGTTCAGTGCCCTCATCACGGTATTGAGAGATGACAACTTTACCAAACCTTATATGAGGGCTTGAATCTAGCAACTAAGCAGTTGTTGGAAACCATTTATCAAGGCCATTTCCTATCCAAATCTGACGAGGAAGTTTGGCAATTCTTTAACGATCTTGCGGAACAGACGCTTCAGTAGGAAAGCACCAGACCGAGCACTTCTTCTTTTTCTACTTCTCCCGGTCTCTCTAGGGCAGGAGTTCATCAACTCGATATCTCAATTGCAATGAAGGCCGAGATGGCAGCAATCACACGAAAACTGGAATCAATTGAGAGCAAATTCTTATCTCCTTCTCCGGCCCCTGCTCTTCCCCCTCGTACCATTTGCGCTTGTTGTTCTGATCCATCCCGTTTGACCAAAGAGTGTCCTTACAACCCACCTTCTCAAGGAAAGGATCAGGTCAATGCTGCATTTTAGCAAAGACCAAGAAATGATCCATACTCTTCCACTTACAATCCCGGTTGGAGGAACCACCCCAATTTCGCTTGGAATCAGAACCGGCATGCCAAGGCCACAACAACTTCCATAGGCCTCCTCCTCCTCAAAAACAAGCTCAGCAACAAACTCAACAGCATTATCAGCAGCCCTTTCAACCCCAACCTTTTCAAAATCCGACGAACAACTTTGCACCCAACAATTGTTTTCCTCAAAACAACTTTGTTCCGTCAAACAACGATAAGGTTTCCTCGCTAGAACGTAGTCTGGAGGCATTTGTAAAACAATCGAAGCAATTCACCGCCAACATCCAGTCTTCTATTCAGTCTTTGGTGCAACACACCGCTGCACACGGGCAAAGCATAAAGACCATCAAAGCCCAGATGGCACAGCTGAATGCAGCGTTAAGCGAGCGCAAGAAAGGGAAGCTTCCATCTCAACCACTCCTAAATCCTGGTCACCCACATAATATACAGAACCATAATGTGAGTGCAGTGACTACGTTGAGATCTGGAAGGATGCTGCACAACAATATTGGCACGTGGATAGATGATGACACCCCAGCCGCTTCTTCCTCTTCTTCTTCGCCTATTCTCCATTCTTCAAAAGGCTCTTCTTCTTCCGCTGCTCCGAACAGACCCACATCTCACTCCACTAAAACTTCAGCTCTGGGATCCGTTCCAACTCCACAATCTCCTCCATAAGCATTGGACTCAACCAATTTCAAAAATGTTCCATTTTCAAACCGGTTGAGGACCAATAAACAAAATCCACAAATGGAGAAGATTCTGGAGTTGTTTAAACAGGTTAACATCAATATTCCCCTCTTAGACACAGTCCAACAAGTCCCTTACTATGCAAAAATCTTGAAGGTCTTGTGCACTAAGAAGAGAAAATCTCAGGGTACTTCTTAGCTAGTGCCGTGAGTGATGCTCTTACCCAAACTTTACCTCAAAAACGGAAGGACCGTGGCTGTCCTACGATTTCAATAACTATTGGGGATAAGAACATCAACCGCGCACTTTTGGATCTTGGTGCCAGTGTTAACCTGCTTCTGTATTCTGTATATGAGCAACTAGGTGTAGGAGAGCTGAAACCCACACACTGTACTCTCCAAATGGCCGACTGATCTATCACCCATCCTAGGGGTGAGATAGAGGATGTGTTAATAAAGGTAGGGGACTTCATATTCCCCGTTGACTTCATTGTTTTAGACACACAACCTATAGCTAACCCCTGGAATCAAATTCCGGTGATACTCGGTCGCCCATTCCTTGCAACCTCAAATGCTGTGATCAATTGTCGAAATGGTTCGATGAACCTATCTTTTGGAAACATGACAATTGAACTCAACATTTTTAGGTTAGGGAATCAGCCATCCGAACCTAATGCTCATATACCCGATGTTTGTTCCATCCAGGAGATCGGCCCAGAGGACCGTGAATTCGAGGAATTCTTGTTCGATCACAGCAATCTTGATGCCACTAGTGCGTTTATCTTTGAACCTGCTGCTGCTTTCGCTCCCGACAATGATTATGAGTGTTTCATGTTTTCAAACATTCTTGGCCTGTCACCACCCGAGTTTGAATCTTTCGAATTTTCGGATGCGTTAGCTGAACCATCCAACTCGGTCGCATACACTCGTTTTTACCCTCTGTTAGAATCCTTTGAGTTCGAGACATTTTCGCCAATCTTGCCTTCAATCGTTTTACCTCCGACGCTCGAACTCAAGCCGTTGCCATCTCACCACAAGTATGCTTATTTAGGTGAGAATGAGACCCTCTCTGTCATCATCTCGGCTTCTCTAGCTCCACAGCAGGAGAAAACCCTTCTAACGGTCTTACAAAGCAATCGGCAAGCTTTTGGCTGGACAATGGTGGACATCAAGGGGATTAGTCCCCTGATCGTTGAACATCACATTCATATGATGGATGATACCAAACCAGCCAGGGATCCACAGAGGCGACTAAATCCAATCATGAAGGAGGCTGTGAAAAAAGAGATCGTCAAATGTCTGGATAGTGGTATCATTTACCCTATCTCAGACAGCCAGTGGGTCAGTCCTATACATATTGTCCCCAAAAAGTTGGGCATAACGGTCATCACAAACAAGGCGAACGAGTTAATCCCTACTCGCACCCAGAATGGATGGCGAGTATGCATTGATTATAGAAAACTCAACGCCGCAATGCGGAAGGACCACTTTCTGCTACCATTCATTGACCAAATACTCGAAAGATTGGCTGGACACGAGTACTACTGTTTTCTGGACGACTACTCCGGCTACAACCAGATTCCCATCGCCGAGAAAGATCAGGACAAAACCACGTTCACCTGTCTTTTCGGCACGTTTGCATATCGCCGCATGCCCTTTGGGTTATGCAATGCTCCCGCTACCTTCCATCGGTGTATGATGGGAATTTTCTCGGACATGGTTGAGAAATTCTTGGAGATATTCATGGATGATTTCTCCATCTTTGGCGATTCCTTTGACGAGTGTCTGCAACATCTCGACGCTGTCCTTACCCGATGTAAGGATAAAAATCTCATTTTAAACTGGGAGAAGTGTCACTTCATGGTGCGCGAAGGTATTGTCTTAGGACATATCATTTCGCAAAATGGCATTGAGGTTGACAAAGCGAAGATTGAGGTCATTTCCAATCTCCCTCCTCCCAGATGCGTTAGAGACATCCGAGCTTTTCTTGGCCACGCCGGTTTTTATAGACGGTTTATCAAGGACTTTAGCAAGATTGCTAGACCCTTGCCTCTTCTGCTAGCCAAGGATACCACATTCGACTTCAACTCGAGCTGTGTGAATGCGTTCGAATCACTGAAAAGCTCACTCACCTCTGCTCCCGTTCTTTCTTCACCTGACTAGATGTATCCCTTTGAGATTATGTGCGATGCATCCGACTTTGCTATCGGTGCGGTGCTAGGACAACACATCGATAAAATGCCGCACATAATCTACTATGCTAGCCGGACCCTGAATGATGCCCAACTGAATTACACAACAACCGAGAAGGAATTCTTGGCTGTTGTGTTTGCTTTGGAAAAATTCAGGCCTTACTTGATCAGCTCTTCGGTCATTGTCTACACAGACCATTCATCTCTACGACATATTTTTGCGAAGAAGACGCAAAATCTCGGTTGATACGTTGGATCCTCTTACTTCAAGAATTTTACTTTGTTATTAAGGACAAAAGAGGATGTAAAAACATAGTGGCCGACCATCTTTCACGACTTCCTTCTTTGCCGACGCTTTCACTTCCAATCAACAATGTTTTTCCTGATGAACAACTGTTGACAGTATTGTGCGAACCCTGGTTCGCAGATATTGTGAACTATTTGGCAACAAGATTACTACCGAACGAATGGTCAAGTCAGGACAGACTTAGATTTCTATCCCAAGTAAAACACTTTTAATGGGACGAACCGTACCTGTTCAAGTACTGTCCCGACCAGATTATTCGTCGGTGTGTTCCTGATAATGAGTTCAAGAGTGTGCTGTCGTTTTTCCACGATCAAGCGTGTGGCGGGCATTTTTGCCCAAGAATGTCAGCCGAGAAAATCTTGCAGTGTGGCTTCTACTGGCCACAACTCTTCAAAGATGCTCATGATTACTGCAAGACTTACTCCCGGTGCCAAAACTTGGGCTGGATTTTCAGGAAACCAATCTTGGTTGTCGAGATTTTTGATGTTCGGGGAATTGATTTCATGGGGTCGTTTCCCAGCTCTTTTGAGAACCTGTATATTCTTCTAGCTGTTGATTATATCTCTAAATGGGTTGAGGTTGTGCTAAGCAGGACGAACGACAACAAGGTTGTCGTTAGATTCCTTAAAGAAAACATCTTTTCCCGGTTTGGGCACCCCCGCGCGATCATTAGTGACAATGGGACGCATTTCTGTAATAGGACTTTCGAGGCCTTGATGCGGAAATAGTCCATTAATCATAAGCTATCCACGCCCTACCACCCCCAAACATGTGGGCAAGCCAAAGTTTCTATTCGGCAAATCAAGCAGATTTTGAAGAAATCGGTTTCCATGAACCGTAAGGATTGGTCTTTGAAACTTACTGATGCCCTTTGGGCATTTCAGACTGCTTCTAAGACTGATCTTGGCATGTCTCCCTATCGGCTTGTGTATAGAAAGGCATGCCACCTTCCTGTGGAAATCGAGCATCGCGTATTTTGGGCGATCAAAGAGCTGAACCTAACCCTTGAAGACGCAAACAGCTATCGGAAGCTGCAGCTCAACAAACTTAACGAGCTTCGGGATGAAGCTTATGAAAACGCGGTTGTCATTAAGAACCGAACAAAGGTGTTTCATGATAAACACCTTACGCGCAAAACTTTCACACCTGGACAACATGTACTTCTTTATGACACCTGACTACATTTCCATCCCGGTAAGCTCAGATCTCGCTGGAAAGGACCCTTTGTTGTGCGGACTGTTTATCTGCACGGCGCGATGGATTTGGAGAATCCAGAGGACGGTTCACTATTCAAAGTGAACGGATGTCACGCCCCGCTTCCCGGTACACGGCGAAGGGGACGGGACGAGGCCGCTACGTATTTACTGTGAAGTAAATTCGCTAAGCGTATCTAAGCAATATAAAAGTAAAGCACACGAGACAAGATATAATTAGAAAAAGAAACTTTATTTATTCACATTCTTTCTGTACAATGCATAGAAAGTAAATACAACTGATAAAAAACAATGCCTAAATAATGGCATAACAGAAATGAAAAAGTACTGAATGGAAAGTGTACAATGAACTAGAGCTCGGGGTCTTCACTGAACTGGTCCAAGTCTTCAGCAGAGGGCTCGATCTCAGGAATGTCCAGATCACCTGACGACATTCAAAGAAGAAAGAAAGAGAATGTCGTCAGCGAACAAATCGCTCGGTAAGTCCTAAAGATAAGGGAGAAGTAGGATAGACAGAATAAGAAGGTAAGTTTTAATGTTGTATTATATGGTTATAGTGTTGTGTTAACGCTGTTGTTTGTAGCTTGGTATAGAAGATGCCAGTGTACACGAGGGGAGTCCCACTTACCCCGGAGACTTTGGTAACCCGTAGTATAAGGCTCCGTCGATAATACCACGGAACAACGGCATGGATGTAATTACGTCTTAAGTGACCGCCTCGTGCCACCTTTAACATATTCCGTATCAGTCTACCCCTTAAACCCCGTGTTGTCTTGATTGTATTGTTGTATTGTATTGTAAACTGTATAGATTGTATGTTTGGATGACTGACCAAAACCATGATATCTGTAAACGGATGTAACTGGAGAATCATGTATGTAACTGTAGAATCATGGATGTAACTGTATAATAATGTAAATGGAATGTATATCCATGGTTCGGTTCAGTCAAGTTGATAGATTGAATAATGGATTCATGGATTCATGTTGAATTGTAATATTGTAAATTGTAGATTGTAGATTGTAAATTGTAAATTGTAGATTGTAAATTGTACTTGAATCATATTCAAGTCAGATTATAATGAGACTCAAACCGAGTCAGACAATTAGAAAAGTAAATTGAAGTCCCGATTGTTTTGATGTTATCGGTAACCGCTGCACATGGGCGGCAGGATTTGTGTCTTTTTCAAAGACGATTACCGTATTGATAACACCGTTATTAAGTTGTCTACCTTAGATAGGCAAGCACCCACTTCTCCGGCTCTTTGAGGCTCAAGAGATTGGTCCGGCTTAAACCTATGTTTAATAGGGTCCTTAGGGTAATTTATAGAACTTGAGGGGGTTTTATGTAAAAGTACTTTTATATACTTTTCAAAATACACCCCAAGTATTTATTATTCGTCTTTAGAGTTGTAATGAATGTAGATTTTGTATTGTGATATTTCTAGTGATAATATCCTAATTTCATAAATAAAGGTTTTTATTTGTAATATTGATTTGTATGGAATTCATGGTATTTTAGTGTAAAATGATTCTTGTGACATTTTTAGAAAAAGTGGAATATTTATAATAATCCAAAATAGATATTTTTATGTTACATATACATATATTTATATGAAAATAATTTTAGTATATATATAATATTCTAGAAATCTCATTTTCTTAAGATGTCGTATTTTAAATCTTTCGAGACCGAATGCTCCTTGCGGAGGTCTGCATCTCGCAATACTAATCATTAAGGAAAAACGGTTTTATTAATTATGGTATTATTTGTAAAGATGTCGATTTCCCGTATTCTATGTTCCCGAGGGTATTGTGCTATGTTGCATATGAGTGTGTGAGGAGGTAAGTCATTATGTCGTGATCTACTTAAAGGTATAGCAAGGGTTTTGATGGTTTAAATGTAGAAATGAACTATGTGGTATTTTAATGAAAAAAATACGGTAAAATGGAAATAGCAATTACATTTGATAGAAACTTGATCAATATGGTTGATTAGTGTTTAATAGTCAACATGAATTGGTTTAAGCATGATTGTATTAAAGAAAAGTGAAGTTTTATAAAGAAACCGAATCGGAAATCGGATTTGTTCCGATTCCGTAGGGTTTTGTAATTCCGTATTTTAGAATAAGAATAGCGAAGATGGAATCGGGACTTACGGGTTTCGATCAAAGATAAGAGGAAGATGGATCGGGAGGAGTTGCCGGTGCGTCGTTTCGTCACCGGGATCTCCTAGGGTCGTTGCCGGAAAATCCGCCGGAACATCGCCTTTCGTTTATTTCGATTGCACAATAGGGTTTGTAAAGATTTCTTGAGAGTTGGCTCAGGGTTTTGGGGTGAGGGGGTAGAGTGTAGGGTGGTATTTATAAGGTTAGGCTAGGGTTAGGGTAGATGAAGGGTTTTAAATAAAAAATGTAAAAATACATTAAAAATAGAGTAAATGGGGTATTAAGAGGTCTCTGGAAGTGGTCTGCACATTTTGTTAGTTATATGTATGCCCTAGAGGCCATTACTGTACATACGTTGTATATTGTAGTGGATGCTTGGACATATATAGGGAGGACTTTCTTGCTCGACATGATAGTATGCTATCTGGTTACTCTTTATCTTAACATGTACTCTGATTGTCTCTATGTCACATGTTGATAAAGCCCTTAGGATGAGTACTTGACTACCAGGACTATGATGCAGATCATACTAGTGGGGATAGGGTAGTCGCCAAATACATCCTTCAAATGTTCCTAGTCGTGGGAGTACCGAGATAGGGCATCGATACTCCAAACTAGCGTATGCGCTTCTTGACCCATATGATGGGCGATGGATAATCCCATATCCATTGGTATTTGACATCAGAGAAGGTATACGGGTGCTCAGTGGAGACTGGGTACACTGGACGGACTCGCCGAGAACTCCCATATGGTATTATACCTCATGTCAGATGGCAGTTCTCTGGTGACACTGGTACAGGTTAGTCTGTAGACCCGAGATCGTCATAGAGTCTTGTGTGATTCCCACTGTGCTTTGATTTCATCATACCACGTCCAAGAGGGCGTGCAAAAAGGTGTCTTTTGGGTGTAGTCCCTGTTTCCCCCAATCAAAACAAAGCTCTGTTTTGAATTTGAAAATTCAAAAATTGAAGTAACGCTTCAGATCTCTTGCGCTGCACGCCACGTGTCAAAAGCAGACTCGCCAGCACCAGGAGCGCTGCGCCCTAGGCAGCGCACCCCCAATCAGAGCAAACCTCTATTTCAAAATTCAAATTTTAAAAATTGAAGCAACGCTTCAGATCCTCTGCGCTCTGCGCTGCGCGCCACGTGTCAAACACAGGCGCGCTAGCGCAGTTGCACTGCGCTCTGCGCTGCGCGCCATGTGTCAAACGCAGGTGCGCTAGCGCCAATTGCGCCAGCGCTGGAATTAAAAGAATTCCCTACCGTTAGATCAAAAGATCAAATAATAATAAATTATTAATTAATCAGAATTAAAATTCTGTTCTAGAAAGATCTTTCCAATCTTGTTAAAAACAAGAAGATTGCCTTCTGTAAAACAGAAGTTTTAGGATCAAAGATCCAATAGTGGGAAAACGTCCCCAAATCAATCAGAGAAAGATCTCTTAAACTGATTTAACAAATCAATTGGCCCTATATAAAGGACCCAAGACTTTAAGTCTCATATAGAAAAAACCCTCTGCAAACTTTGAGAGAAAAACTCAAAGAGAAAGAAATGCAATCCTTTGAAGAAAGAAAATCATTTTCTTCATCTTTAAAGGTAAAGAATTATATTCTTGAAAAAATAGAGATGAAATCATCTCATTGAAAAAAAGAAGAACCATCTTCTAAAAAGATCAGAGATCGAAGAACAAGATCAAGGTTTTCAATTAAAAAAAAAAGAAAAAAGATAAAAAAGATCTAATTATAAAAGATTAAAAGAAGTACTTTACTTCATTCATAGATCTTTTGATCTATAAAGGCAGAGCCTTTTGATAAGAACAAGAACTTTGTTTCTTAGATCTTGAGGCAAGGCCTCATTTGAAGGATAAAAAACTTGTTCTTTGATCTTAAATTTGATCTGATGCGCTTTGCGCTACTGGACAGTGCTTTGCACTCTTGAATTGCGCCTTTGCGCTTACTGGACTGGGGCACAGCCCCAGAACGCGCCACGTGTCAACCACAAAACAGTTTGCGCTTCTAAAAATAGCGCACTGCGCTCTTGTACTGGCGCACAGCGCCAGAACGCGCCACGTGTCACTCACTGGCGCGCCCATAAACTAGCGCAGCGCACTTATAAAGCGCAGTGCGCTAACAAACCAGCGCTCAGCGCTAAGCGACACGTGTCACCCTTATGTGCGCTAGCGCAATGCGCTCTTTAATTGGCGCAAAGTGCATGACGCACCACGTGGCGCACTGTCAGAACATACCTTGTTCTAATAAATGCTATGCATTTAATTCCAGAAGAAATGTCAGAGCCTAATTAAAAGGGCAAAGCCCAAACAAAGGCATAACAGGCAGAACAAAAATAAAATGTTCTTTAACTGGACTTAGCCCAATTCTGGCCATAAGTCCTCAATTTAAATTGAACTGAGCACATCCTCTTCTAATCAATTTACACCCGGTTCGAGGGTACATCTGTTTACTCCTCTGATATCTGTCGTTGTAATCCCTCAACGTCGTCAGAGAGGTAACGGGTCCCGACAACCACACATTACTATGGACTGTGGGGTCCTTAAACTCATGGACTGTGATGTCCTTAACCTTGACCGTGATGTCTTAAAACTAACATCGGACTGTGGAGTCCTTAAATCCATGGACTATGATGTCCTTAACCTTGAACGTGATGTCTTAAAACTAACGTCGGACTGTGGAGTCCTTAAATCCACGGACTATGATGTCCTTAACCTTGACCGTGATGTCTTAAAACTAACATCGGACTGTGGAGTCCTTAAATCCACGGACTATGATGTCCTTAACCTTGACCGTGATGTCTTAAAACTAACGTCGGACTGTGGAGTCCTTAAATCCACGGACTATGATGTCCTTAACCTCGACCGTGATGTCTTAAAACTAACATCGGACTGTGGAGTCCTTAAATCCACGGACTATGATGTCCTTAACCTCGACCGCAATGTATTAAAACTAACAACGGACCGTAATTTCCTTAAACTAATTATCGACCGCAATGTCATTAAACTAAACAATAGAGCCCAATTGCTCTCTTGTCGGATCTAAACGATCCCGTTAAGTTGATCTTAGTCTAAAATTAGACTAACGTGTCCTTAACGAACGTTTAAGTTGATCTTAGCCTCAAATAAGGCTAATGTATCCTTAAACACAACCCTCCCAAACCCAAATCTAAGAGAGATACGGATTTGGATAATCCACGTCCTATGGGCGACAACATAACTTAGTCTCCGTATACAATCCACGGGCAACCGAACACAAAACAAACATCCACGACACGAAGTGACCATATGGAGAATGAGAAAGTTGTTACCGCGATGCGGTAGCGTAATTAACTGCAGGGGCTTGCACCTGCAGAGAAGAGCGTCCCCACAATCAAAAAAACCGCTCAAACGAGGGGGAATCTGACGAAGTCTGGTACATCGGCCGCATCCGTTTAAACCTTCGATACATGGTGCCATAAATTAACTTGGCATCTTCGGAGAGGTGGACGGATTGCACCAATTAGCATCTGCCCCGAATTTCAGGCAAGACGGACCTGTGCGGTCGCGTCTCCGTGATTCAGAGGGGAACAGATTCTAGCACACCCGGTGGGACCTTTTCCTCTTTCTACTCCACCCTTCGTGTATCGTGTTCGCGAACCAATCGCGGTTTGCTAATAGTTGCCCTTGGGTTTCGAGGTACTAAGATTTGGTGTTTTGCTTGGTGCAGAAAGCAAAGAATCAATGGTGTTCACCTGCTCAAAGTGCTCCAACTGCAGCTGCAACTCACGCCCTGTCTAACTGGGGACATAGCTTATGGACCTCAAGCGGCGTCCCTGTTCACGATGCCCGTGGAACAGGTCACCCAGGCTACTACTGGATAGTTTTTCGGGACCATGCTCCTGCCAATGAGCTTCATCGCTCCCGTGCCCGTACCAGAAGCTCCCAAGAAGTCGGTCTTCGATCGACTTACAGCTACTCCGTCCCCTCTCAACGGGTCGTCCAGCACCGGCGCCTCGGTCTTCTCCAGATTGGGCCAAAATTCCTGTGGGCCCACAATGAAGCCTGCAATCCCAGAGAAGGTTATTCCGAAAAGAGTAACCAACCCTACTCCCGAAGTCGTCAAGCCGGCTTCTCCTGCCAAGGGGTCGGTCTTTACAAGACTGACCGTCCCAACTCCCACTCCTGCTACTCAAAGGACATCAGTCTTTAACAGGCTGACACCAGCAGCAGCCCCTCACCTGAACAGGGGGCAAGACAAGGCCATCCCCGTCACCGAGCCAACTCTATCAGCTCGACACGCTCGACGTCGCCACTGGCGCCTAGTGAGGAAGGCCGGAGGCAACTCCCCTTCTGGGCTAACTCCACCAGCCCCGACGGCGGAAATTAATGCTGCTGTTCCAACTGGGAACAGCTTTGAGCTGCCGAATAAGGTGCGTAGGAATTCTCTTACCGCCGTACTGAAAAGATATCCTCCTCCGGTAGAGAATGTTGCGGAAACAAAGCCAGAATAGTCCCCTCAGCGGCTGTCCTCCAAGATCTACAAAGTCTGGCGGTAGGTCCATAACTCAGTGGTTGATCAAGATTACACTTGCCGACAAAAAAAGGGCGAAGGTTCAACAAGAAGAAAGCCATCCTGCCAAGCCACGAAAAGCTATCTGGGTGCCCACCGCGACGGCCCCCTCGACCTTGACCGCTCATAAGAAGAGAAAGCCGGAGAAGATCCCCGTGCCTGCGACAAATGTCAAAAGCACTGAGCCCAAACGCCCTAAGTCTGGGGGCATGGTGGTGCATACTATTTACATGGCATCCGGGAAGGAGGATAGCCGCGCTTCTACGGGCCACCGACCACTCACCCGATCCATCACAAGGGCCCAGGAACAGCAATAGCAGAAGCTCCAGGAGATGCTGACTGCGATGGCCGCACTCACCGGGCCAAAAGAAAGCTTGGAGGCGTCATCGAAACAACGTCGCGAACATGAGACTGATGCTGAATTCCTTCGTAGAATGCTTTAAAAGAAGGACAAGGAGGCTGCGGAACAAGCGGCCAATATAAAGCAAATGGCTCTTCTGTTCCAAGACATGGTGGGCATGATGATCCAGCCGGATCCCCCAGCTGAAGATCCTCCGATCATTATTGAAGACGACAAAGGGGAAACATCGAATCCTCTGCCAGCTCTGTCAACAGCCAAAGAAGAAACAATCTCTAAATCTTCCCTGGATGATTATATTGCTCAACAAATAAGAGTTCACCAGGAAAATGAGGCGGCCAGCTAAGTTGTCAAAACAGGGCGACCGTATCCAGGCTGGTATGATCAGATAAAGTACCCGCCGGGCTACACGATCCCGAAATTCAATGTCTACAAAGGGACGGGCAATCCCCATCAACATGTCGCCCAATTCAGAGCTCTGTGCGGCAACACCGGGGGCGATGATAAGCTTTTGCTTCGCCAATTCGTCGGCAGCTTATCGGAGACGGCGTTTGAGTGGTACTCCGAGCTTCCAAACGACTCCGTCAAAACTTTCGCAGAGATGGAGTTGCTATTTACCCAACGATTCACGAGCGCCAGTGAACGCACCCCAATAATGGTGTTGATCAATGCAAGGGTGAAGCCGGGCGAAACTTGGGTTCAATACGCAATCCGATGGCGGAACTTATGGTCGAAGTGCGAACAGCGCATCGAAGAAGCACCAGTGGTGGGCATGTTCGTGGGCACCCTAGACCCTCATGCAACTATTTCACAGTTCATGATGTTCTTTAAACCGACCACGTTCCAGGCTTTAATCGATAAGCTAGCCCAGATGGATCAAACGGGTCACAGACCATCTCCCCCAAAGCCGGAACCGCGGAGCGACAATGGTAAAGGGAAGGCGACCGTCGTTGCGAACACCCAACAGCAGCCCAGTGCTCCAAGACTAGCGGATCAATTGGAGGAGAGACGGCGCTATTACAATGAGAAAATGAAGCGCCCTTACTCATTCCTGCAGGATAAAACAAAGATGCTGTTCGAGCTGGCGGTGCGCAATAGGCTTATCAATTTGCCAAATCCAAGGCGACCACCACAACCCAGCGAAGTGAATTATCCCAATTATTGCCCTTACCACCAAACGGTAAGCCATCCGATCGAAGATTGCTTCGTCTTTAAGGGATGGATCGAGGATCAGTACTAACAGGGCAAGTTCGCGCTGTCCGAAAAGTGGAAAGTGAGCCCACCACAACCGCACACTCCTAAGAGGATGGACACACCGGGGGCAACGTGCTCTTTTGTTAAAGAAGCTCCATGGGAAGTCATGCTTTCAGCCAAAACCAAAAGGATGCTGAATGATCTCCAGACATACCCGGCGATCAAGTGGAAGAACCCGCTGGAACCCCAGATCATTGAAGGGATGCTGAAGCCGCGCCCAACTCCAAAGATTGGTGGTGATAGCCAAAGTGCTCACACCCAGCCGTCAAAATATTCAAAAAAGAAGAAGAAGGGATCCAAAAAGCCCGTGAAGCCTGGCGACAAGCGCACAGACCTACAAAAACAGATTGATGCGCTGGAGGAGTATAATCAGAAGGCGCGGACTCCCATCACGCTTCAAGAGTTCCTCAGCCACGTCCTGGAGGACGAAGATGATGGAGAAGACTCGTCGGATGGATCTGAGGATTACGTAGCAAGCTGCCATGCGATCTCTCATTCATCGCTAGACAATGAAGAAGCTCCCTGCACAAAGAGACCGGGGGCAGGTCTCGAGCCAGAACTTCTATGGCCATCAGAAGAAATGATCGACGCCTTCCTGAATGAGATTCATCTGAAAAGTAAAGCCAATGGGGAGCGTGAGATGGCTATACTTGAAAGGGCCAAGCGTCGGCGACTGGACGAAAGAGTCAAGACACTTCCGCCGAATCAAAGGACATCCATCGCGAATAAAAACAAGTTCAGGACGAGGAAAAGGTTTGCTAAAGCCCTATCAATGGGAATGAAGCTACCACCCTCTGAAGGAAACACTCCCGGTGAAGCAGAGATGCATCCTAGCTACTGCTCATATCATCGAAAGATTTTGCACCCTACCGAAGAGTGCGAATCTTTTAAAAGATGGTGGCAGGGATATGTTGCCCACCGGCAAAATTTTAAGCGGATGAAATGCAAAACTTGTCGGGAGCAAAGAAGTACGACCGAGGAGCATAAAAGAACTATCGGTAACTGTCGCATGGTCAACACCGGGGGATCGCAGGTTCTCACTTTCGGAAGCGACTATGACGAAGATATGGCTCTTGGCCCTCTTTTTAAAGAATCCACCTTAGGGAAGGAAGAAGAACCGAAGGCCTGCGAAAACATTCAGCTGCGCAATCGCACGCTTCCAGAAAAGAATCTCGGATCCACGCGTAGAAAAGATAAGGGAAAGGAAAAGGTCTCCGAAGATATCGCCCTGGATGACCAAGTCATGAAAGAACTGACCGCCAAGGACACGCCAAAGAAGGGTAAGGTGGACTATAACGTTCTGGGGCACTTAAGGAAGTTACCCTCGCAGCTCAGTATTCTCGACGCCCTTCTACTATCCAAAGAAGTAAGAGATTCATTGATCAAGGCGCTACAAGAGCCAGAGCAATTCCAAGCCTTCCTTGCTGAAGAAAAGATGAAGGACGAGCTGGAAGAAATACACACGGCCGGCATCACCTTTGGTGATTAAGACCTCCTCCTTGGGACGTGCGAGCACAATCGTCCCCTCTATGTCTCAGGGTACAGCCAGGATATAAAGATAGGCAAAATCCTGGCCGATAATGGATCTTCCGTCAATTTTCTCAACGTGCAAGTGTTGAAGGAAATCTGCATGAGCGTCCAGCATCTCGCTCGTGATAAAATCACCATCTCTGGTTTTGACTCCCAGTCATCGCCGACTCTCGGGTCTGTGATATTGACATTACGATTCGGGCTGCTTGTCACGGACATTAAATTTCATGTCATTGACGCCAAGACATGCTATAACGCTTTGCTCGGCCGGCCTTGGTTACACGAGTACAACATCATCCCTTCTACACAACATCAGTATATGAAATACTTTAAGGATGGTCTCGAGTATACCGTAACAGGAGAGTTGAACCCATTCTCCGTGAACGAAGTCTGCAAATACGAAGATGCAAAATACTTTTTGCCAGATTTCGAGGACACAGAGAGATGTCGCAAGCCGGAGAAAAAAGCTATCACTACCATTCCAGTCTTCGGGAGTGATACTGAAGAAGAGGAAGCAATGGTTTATTCAGGCCCACCCCAGTACAACAAGCCAGGGCCGTCCGCTCCTATGTTGATCTTTGGCAGTGACTCGGAAGATGAGGTCCATGCTATATTCTCCGCTCGGCCTTCAATACAAACATTCACTGATGAAGAGCAAAGTTTGCAAGTTGCCATGGTTCCGCCCAAACATCATAAAGAACTAGACGCGCTTGATATCTACAGTGTGGAAGAGCTGCAGACGTTCTATGTCCCTCCCAGGCGAGAAGGCGAAAAGGCGATCCTATTCTACAGCTCCGGGGAAACCAAAGTGGAGAAAGAAATCTGGCACGGTGCTGATCCTACACTTGACAGGCTTCAGCCCATCCGTCTGCCTAGATATTATACAGAAGGATTGAAGAAGCTATTGAAGCGCCAAGGGATACCCTTCAAACAGACCGCTCGAAAAGCTAGGTTCTATGACAGGGTCTGGAACGTTCCAGGAACTCAGCGCCAGTCGCTTAATGGGAGAATGGAAGCAATCGGGCTTGTATACGTTCGGTCCAAGAAACGGGAGCTACTCCGCGACTGCTATGTCGTACATGACTTTGATGAAGAAGGAGATGCTCAATGGGAGAGTGCTAATCCTGAACCAGAAAGAGCCTCCGACGTGAAAATGCCCAGTCCGTCGTTCGAAGAACAAATGGACAAGCTTATAAGGGAAGCTGGTCAGAAGGTTCAAGACGACCATAATCGTGAAATGGCCATCTACGAGAAAGCCAGGACGCAGCGCCTTCTTCAACAGGCTGCGAAAGATGAAAATGCTCCTCCCCATCAACCTGTTGTACAAAAGGCTCGACGCAGAGGCAGAAACACGTCAAAGAGCGAAAAAGGCGTTCGGCAGCGACAAAGCGGGACCAAGAAGTTACGCGATCGGGAATCGAGCGGTCCGGATTTGTCCCTTATGAAGAAGATGAGTCGAGCATACTCTTTTCCCCAGAGCAAAACACGGAAGATACTTGATCTCACCATAAGACATCAAATGATTACACTTCCGGAGCCCAAGCACCACGAGCAAGCTGACGAGGTCTCTCACCCAGACTATTGCTCTTATCACCGAGCAATAGGACACCCTCTCGAAGATTGCTTCACCTTCAAGAACTGGGTCGAAGATCAATATCAGCTTGGCAAATTCGCTCTATCCAGCAGTTGGAGGGTAACACCGCCACAGAAGCATGAACCCAAAGCAGCGAGAGTAGACCCAGATCCACATCGGTCTCGGAAACGAGCTCGTACTTGTCATATGATAACGATATCAAAAGAAGAACTCGAGAATATGGATAACCTCCCCTGGTGCTTCGAAAACAATGATGACGAGGTGATCTCAGAGTTTCCACCGGCGCCAAAAGAGCTGGAAGATGGAATACATACCACTGCGGATAACCTCAAGAAAATTGATTTGGGGACGGCAAACGACCCACGACCGACATTCGTCAGTGAGCTGCTATCTGAAGAAAAGGTGGCTACACTAAAAGATGTGATTATGGAGCATAGAGATTGCTTCGCATGGAACTATTCCGAGATGCCAGGGTTAGATCCAGAGATTGATGTCCACAAATTGACAATATCCCCGGACGTCAAGCCCATCAAACAAGCACCGAGGAGAATGCGGCTTGAGCTTAAGATGAGCATCAACGCTGAGGTCAAGAAGCTGATCGATTCTGGCTTCATTCAAGAGGTCCAGTACCCTGATTGGATCGCCAACATCATCCCGGTGATGAAGAAAAATGGGACGGTGCGCATATGTGTGGACTTTTGGGATCTCAATAAAGCCTGCCCGAAAGACGACTTCCCAGTACCGGTCACCGAGCTGATGATAGACAATACGTCCACTCATGAAGTTTTCTCCTTCATGGATGGCTCATCAGGATATAATAAGATAAAGATGCATCCGAAGACCAGAAGCACACCGCTTTCCGGACCCCTTTGGGTATATTCTGCTACAAGGTGATGCCCTTCGGTCTAAAGAACGCCGGTGCCACCTATCAGAGGGCTATGAATAAGATCTTCGATGACCTCATACATGAAATCGTCGAATGTTATATCGACGACCTCGTAGTTAAAAGCAAATCATACGAGGAACATCTAGAGCATCTGAAGATCGTGTTTCAACGCCTTCGGCAATATAACCTGAAGATGAACCCTTTCAAATGTGCGTTCGGAGTTTCCTCAGGCAAAAACCTAGGATTCATTGTCCGATACCGAGGCATCGAGATAGATCCGTCAAAGATCAAGGCGATCATGGAAATTCCCCCGCCAAGGACTCTCAAGCAATTGCGGTCTCTCGAAGGGAAACTCGCGTATATCCGGCGATTTATAGCCAATCTTTCAGGGAAATGCCGTTCTTACAGTCACCTGATGAAGAAAGGAACCCTTTTCATCTGGGATCACAAATGCCAAGGCGCACTGGACGAAATCAAGCAGCATCTGCAGAACCTACCAGTGCTGGCTGCTCCGGTCAAGGGAAAGCCTCTCATTCTGTATACAACCGCCCTTGAAGGTTCCTTAGGCGCATTATGGGCACAAGAGAACGACCAAGGGAAAGAAAGAGCTCTCTACTACTTGAGTCGAGTTCTTCTGGGGGCAGAAAGCAATTATTCTCCCATCGAAAAACACTGCCTGGCGTTGATCTTCGCAATAACGAAACTCAGACACTATGCATTGGCGCATGAAGTCCGTCTCATATCGAAGGTGGATCCCCTCAAGTATTTGATGTCAAAGGCCATATTGACGGGACGACTTGCTAAATAGGCCTTGCTCTTGATGGAATTCTCAATAACTTATCAGCCTCTTAAGGCAGTGAAAGGCCAGGCCATCGCCGACTTCCTCGCTGAGCATCCAATACCGGCTGATTCTCCTTTGAATTACGAACTGCCAGACGAACATGCATTTGATGCGATCAACGGTGGTAATACCCGATGGGAACTTTATTTTGATGGAGCGTCTTCCATGAAGAAGCGCAAACAAAACACCCCCATAATCAAATCAGGGGTAGGCCTCATCTTCGTAACTCCACAAGGAAGGATAATGCGCTTTGCCTTCTCCTTAACAGAGCCGAGGACGAACAATGAAGCCGAATATGAAGCTTTGATAGCAGGTCTCGAGATCGCCATCGACATGGGGATTGAAAACCTCCTCATATACGGAGACTCCCAACTGGTCGTTAGTCAAGTAAACGACGATTATCAAACGTGCAAACCAGAATTGGTGAAATACGGCGAGAGGGTACAGCAACTGCTGACCCAAATACCTTCCTATACCTTGGAAAGCATACCGCATGCGGAAAATAGCAAAGCGGATGCATTAGCTAAGCTTGCTAAAGAACTGGCCGATGAGAACCTCGATGAGGTGAGGATCGTTGTGCAAAGCCGTCGGGTTCTTGCACCTGCAGAAATATCTCCAGAGTCGTCTAAAGAAAAGGGAGCGACCGAGCAAATGGCTCTGCAAGTAAAAGACCAGGAAAAGGTTGAGGACTGGAGAGAAGTCTTTATAGACTACTTCAAATCCCGTCGAATGCCTGAAGATGCGTCCTCAAAGCATCAGCTCATGAAGCGAGCCCTATCTTTCGCCTTCGTCAATGATACTCTGTACAAGAGGTCATTTGATTCTCTGTGGCTGAGATGCCTGGGACCTGAAGAGGCGAAAAGAGTCGTCCAAGAAGTTCACGACGGACTTTGCGGTTCTCACCAAGCAGGCCCGAAGATGAAGTTGAAGATTAAAAGGATGGGCTACTACTGGCCCACGATGATTCAGGACAGCCTCGAATATGCGAAGCAATGCCACTCATGCCAGATCCATGGGGACTTCATCCACCAGCATCCAAACCCACTACATCCGACGGTGGCTAGCCGGCCGTTCGAAATGTGGGGAACTGACATAATCGGCCCCATCGAACCGGCATCGTCCAGAGGACATCGGTTCATTTTGGCGACGACTGATTACTTCTCCAAATGGGCAGAGGCAGTACCGCTAAGGGAAGTGAAGACGGAGAATATCCTCCACTTCTTCAAGACGCACGTTATTTATCGGTTTGGAACTCCACGGCGGATCATCTCCGATAACGGGCCAGCCTACAGAAGCCACAAGATTAGCTACTTCGCACAACAGCACAACATAGACTGGAGATACTCCTCAGTTTATAATCCCCGAGCCAACGGTCTAGCTGAAGCTTTTAACAAGACCCTGACAAAGAACGTGAAGAAGACGTTGTCCCGAAATAAAAAAGACTGGCACGAGAGACTGCATGAAGCTCTCTGGGCATATCGAACTACGTTCAAGACGGCCACGAACACAACGCCTTATGCGTTGGTATTCGGTACAGAAGTGGTACTCCCCCTCGAGATTGAGTTACCCTCTCTACGAGTGGCAATGCATTACGAGCTGACTGACGAAGAGAACACTCACCTTCGGCTTGAGGAGCTCGACGCCCTTGATGAAACCCGGCTCCTGGCGCAGCAAAATTTGGAAGCTTATAAGGCAAAGATGACGCGCTCATATGAAAGATTGACCAGGCCGAGGACATTCCGCCAAGGCGAACTCGTGCTAGTGGTCAAAAGACCTATGATCCCTAATCGCGCCAAGCGAGGAAAATTCGAGCCGAACTATGAAGGCCCATACATTATAGACAAGGTCTACCAGGGTGGAGCCTATCTACTCATGGACATGCATGGCGAAAGGCCCTTCAGACCAATAAATGGTCGCTTCCTGAAGAAGTACTACGCTTGATGAGTCACGGCCTAGGTCAATGATAGATGACGACGAATATGTCCGCTCGCTATCTTCCGAAGCCTAAACTCTATAAGTAGTGGCATGCCTTCTTCAACAACGGACCGAAATGTCCTTAAACTAATATCGGACCGAAACGTTCTTAAACTAACAGCGGACCGAAACATCCCTAAACTAACGACGGACTGAAACGTCCCTAAACTAACGACGGAACGAAACGTTCTTAAACTAACAACGGACCACCATGTCCTAAAACTAGCCGTTGACCGAGATGTCGATAAAATACAGTGGATTGCAGCATCCCAAAGATGATACAAAAAAAAGGAAAAAAGAAAATGGTATGTCCACAAGCAAAATGGGCACGGATGAAAACCCGAAAGGGCTCCGTGAGTAAAAATAATAGGGCTACCGGCGAGTCTTGCGAAAACCCGAAAGGGCGCAACCTCGTTAGAATAAAAAAAAGGAATAAACAAAAAAAAAGAAAAAGAAAACGGTATGTCCATAAGCAAAATGGGCACGGATGAAAACCCGAAAGGGCTCCGTGAGTAAAAACAGCAGGGCTACCGGTGAGTGTTTATGAAAACCCGAAAGGACGCAACCTCGTTAAAAGACACTTGCAGGGTCCTCTCGACTTTGTAAGGAGAAACCACCTGCGTGAGATCCTTATGATTCACAAGGGAGCAACACACTTAGGGATCCCCATGATTCCTAAGGAGAAATTACACTTGCGAGATCCTCACGACTCGTAAGGAGAATCCTCTTATGAGACCCTCACGGCTCATAAGATTTGAAAGTCTTAAGCTAAAGAGACTTAAACATGTTCTTAAGCAACCCCCACAATCTCTGATACTGCCCTACAAGCGGTGCAACACTGACCCTTGTATACAATCCACGGGCGCGAATAAACATTTCCCTAGCAAAGTCCCACCCATGACTAGGGGTATGTTCGCACGGTGAACAACTCTTGTGAGTCCCCTCGACTTATAAGGAGAAAACTCTCTTGTAAGATTCTTACGACTTACAAGAAGCCATACACTTAGGAGTCCTCACGATTCCTAAGGAGAAAACACACCTACGAGATCCTCACGACTTGTAGGGAGAAATACCTTTGTAAGACCCTTACGGCTCATGAAGTCAAAAGCCTTAGTCGACAGGATCCTAACCCTGTTCGCTAAGCCACCTTTGTTCGATATCGACAGAGGCAAGTGATGATTCTCTCCTGGCAATATCCCAGTTGTAGCGGTGCCGATGCCGAAATCGGTGTCTAATCCTAAGCTTGCAGCAAAAAGCTTGCGAGCCACACATGCATACGAAATAGCCGAAATGACGGGGCAACTTGCAACAAAATCAGCAAGTAAAAATCTATGCATGCGAAATAGCCGAAATGATTGGGCAACTCGCAATAAAAAGAAGTGAGTAAAAATAAAATAAATAGCCGAAATGATTGGGCACCGCGAAAAATATCCGAAATGATTGGGCAATCACGACCTTCGCGATATAAAAGCTGAAATGATAGAGCATCGCGGAAAGAAATAAAATAAAAATGAAATTTATGCCTTACAGGTGATATTACATCAATCCCTGTATACAATCTAGGGGTGCAAACAAAGAAGGAATCACACTCCTCCTTCCCAGGTTTCATCAGAAGAAGAAGCCAAATCTCGATGGGTCACAGATAGCCTGGAGATCATCTCAACATTCGTCTCAGCAGACACAACATCAAGCAAAGCGGAACAGCGGCAACTCTCAGTTCCATGACTCGGCGGTGTACAGATGACCGAGAGTCAAATCCCAACTCCGTGAAATGCGGATATAATCAACAAATTTCCTGGTCACGCGGAACGCGGATAACGTCACTTCTGACCCCGTGGAAAACGTCCAGAGCGGGTCCTGGTCCTCACAGAGTACGGCAGTGAACCCGTGTGAAGCATCCAAAGCGGAGCCTAGTCCTCGCCGAACACGGCAGTGAACCCGTGAGAAGCATCTAGAGCAAAATTCCTGGTCATGTGGAACGCGGATAACGTCACTTCTGACCCCGTGGAAAAAGTCCAGAGCGGATCCTGGTCCTCGCAGAGCACGGCAGTGAACCCGTGTGAAGCATCCAGAGCGGAGCCTGGTCCTCGCCAAACACGGCAGTCAACCCGTGGGAAGCATCCAGAGCAAAATTCCTGGTCATGTGGAACACGGATAACGTCACTTCTGACCCTGTGGAAAACGTCCAGAGCGGATCCTGGTCCTCGCAGAGCACGACAATGAACCCGTATGAAGCATCCAGAGCGGAGCCTAGTTCTCGCCGAACACGGCAGTGAACCCGTGGGAAGCATCTAGAGCAAAATTCCTGGTCACGTGGAACGCGGATAACGTCACTTCTGACCCCGTGGAAAACGTCCAGAGCGGATCCTGGTCCTCGCAGAGCACGGCAGTGAACCCGTGTGAAGCATCCAGAGCAGAGCCTAGTCTTCGCCGAACACGGCAGTGAACCCGTGGGAAGCATCTAGAGCAAAATTCCTGGTCACGTGGAACGCGGATAACGTCACTTCTGACCCCATGGAAAACGTCCAGAGCGGATCCTGGTCCTCCCAGAGCACGGCAGTGAACCCGTGTGAGGCATCCAGAGCGGAGCTTGGTCCTCGCCAAACACGACAGTGAACCCGTGGGAAGCATCCAGAGCAAACATCGGACTGTGGAGTCCTTAAATCCACGGACTATGATGTCCTTAACCTTGACCGTGATGTCTTAAAACTAACATCGGACTGTGATGTCCTTAAACTCACGGACTATGATGTCCTTAACCTCGACCGTGATGTCTTAAAACTAACAATCAACCCCAATGATTTTACACTAATTTTACCTTGGTTCAAGGGTACATCTCTTCACTCCTTTGATATTTGTCGTTGTAATTCCTCAACGTCTTCAAAGAGGTGACGGGTCCCAACAACCACACGTTTCACGGACTGTGGAGTCCTTAAATCCACGGACTATGATGTCCTTAACCTCGACCGTGATGTCTTAAAACTAACATTGGACTGTGGAGTCCATAAATCCATGGACTATGATGTCCTTAACATCGACCGTGATGTCTTAAAACTAACATCGGACTGTGAGGTCCTTACACTCATGGACTATGATGTCCTCAACCTCGACCGTAATGTCTTAAAACTAACATTGGACTGTGAGGTCCTTAAACTCATGGACTATGATGTCCTTAACCTCGACCATGATGTCTTAAAACTAACAACGGACTGTGGGGTCCTTAAATCCACGGACTATGATGTCCTTAACCTCGACCGTGATGTCTTTAAGCTACGGTATCCTGGAAAACGTCCAGAGCGGAGCCTGGTCCTCGCAGAACACGGCAATAAACCTGTGGGAAGCATCCAGAGCAACCCCTGACTCCGTAAAATGCGGATAAGGACAACTTCACCCATCACTTGCGGGTCCTCACGACTCGTAAGGAAGAAAATTCTCTTGTGAGATCCTTACGACTTTCAAGAAAAAACACACTTAGGAATCCTCCCGATTCTTAAGGAGAAATCACACCTACGGGATCCTCTCGACCGGTAGGGAGAAAAGTCTTTATGAGACCCTCACGGCTCATAAAGTTGAAAAGTCTTAGGTGACAAATCCTAACCCTGTTTCCTAAGCCATCGCTACTCTACAAAGAGCCTAAGACTGACAACTATACGCTATCTACAGACCACACTTGCTAAAGTCACATGGCAAACAACACAGCAAAAAAAGAAGAAAGCAAAGAAATGTCACAAGACATTACGAAGAACGTGTATCTTTTATTCATGAATTCGATTGGGTATAAAATACATCATATGAAAGAATAAAAGAACAGATACATTTTTATTCAAAGTTACAAACGGTAGAAAATTTTTATTGAGAGGAAAGTGCTTTCAATAATCCAATCAGTGGCTCGTGCACTTCCCTCAGCCCCTCTTCCTGATCAGCTGCCGCGGCCAACTCTGCTTCGACCTGGGCTCGCTGCTGCAAGTAGGATGAGTGTTGTTCCTCGACGGCTCGCTGAGCTGCTTCACGATCTTGTGCATCACGCTCAACGATACCGAGCTTCTGCTTCAATGTTAATCCATCAGAGATACATTGCAGAAGGCCCTCGAAGATAACTTTCACCTAGGTAGCGTTCGCGTCGACCTCAGCGTGCAGTCGAGCAGACTCGCTTGAAGTTTCTTTGCATTCCCTTCGCTTTAAAGCCACTTCTTGTTCAAGATGGCAGAAGTAAGAAGCGCTCTGCTCGATCCATGCCGCCCGTTGAGTTCTCATAGACAGAATCTCAGGTGCCAGATGCTTAAGCTCAAGCACATGCAAGCAAGCCTCGATCTCCCGGCAGCGATTAATCCAAAACTCAACGACCCTCTCACCATGAAAGTTCATGAGCGTTGCCAGCATAAGATTAACCTCTGCGGCAAAATCCACGGCGGATGTGGGAGCCTCTGCGTCGAATTCCTCGATATATTCGCTCAGTATGCGTAGGCTGGTCACAGCACCTTTGGATGATGGACGCCTGGAAAAGGGCCCGGCCGACATTATAATATGAGACTCGAACGGGGTTGGAGTCGATGTGATTGCTGCAAAATAGATCATAATCAGAGTTCGGCTCAGGAAGTAAAGAAAACATGCAAAAGTAGAGTCTATTATACCGGCTGCAGCAGGAGGCAGAACTGGGAGTACTGGTGGCGCAACGACAGCTTCGTCCCCTCCTTTGATTCGTAAGGTTACACGCAATATAAAGAAGAGTTAGCAATAGTGCGACTGCCCGTTAAAGAAGAGGACGTCGTTTAAAGAAAATACTCACCGACGCCATCAGGCGGACTAATCTTGGACAAGAAGGAGAAGTGTGGGTGCAACACCTGGTACAGATAGTCAAGAAGGACTCCTACAAAGACACAATAATGCAACGTCAGTACATAAATTATGTAGCCTAAAGATAAGACTGATGAGTCACCAATCCATACCTTCCAGCATCTGCGACGGTGTGAGAGAAGGAAGAGAAGTGGTCATCGTCAGAGCAGTAACTGACGGCGCTCCCTCGGGTAACGCGGCATCAGTACTAGTCGCACCTGCGTTAGAAACAAGATAAACCCTGTCAGGAAAGATTGCAGAATAAAGAAAGAAGGGCGGTGACCCAAAATTTACCTGATGAGTCGCCAGCCGGAGCCATGATGAGGGCATCACTTGATGCAACGGTGGCGTCTCCCTCCTCCATTGGGATGGTCTCACCTCCCGTTGCCTCATCGCCTGACTCTACAGGAGCCATCGTCACGCTCGCGGCGCCGGGAGACGACAAGGAACCGTAGGCTGGGAGAGCGATAATCAGAGCGGAGCCTGACTCTTGAGAAACAGCGGCCATCTCGTGCTCAGCGATCATGCCCGTTTCGTCCGTTACCACCTTGGGCTCAGTGGTCGCAGCCGTTTCGTTCACTGCTGCCTCAGGCTCGGCCATAGCAGCCGTCTCACCCGCTCCCACCTCGGGCTCAGTGGTCGCAGCCGTTTCGTCCATCACTGCCGTAGGCCCGTCCGTAGCAGCCGTTTCATCCACTACTGCCTCAGGCTCGGCCGTAGCAGCCGTCTCACCCGCCGCCGCCTCGAGTTCGACAATGGTAGCCATCTCGGGCATAGCAGTCGTGACTGTCTCGTCAGCCACTATCTCGGGCCCGGCAACTATGGTTACATCGCCTACCGTCGCCTCGGGTTCAGCGGCTACCTCCTCCACCGTCCCCTCAGGCTCGACGGTCGCAGCCACTCTTTCAGTAAGACTTAGCCCTGCAGGACAAGATATATAAGAACTGATAGTTTAAAACTTTGACAACAAAGACTCAAAAAACACAGTACCTGAGGTGGATTTACCGTTGGCTTCCCGAGCTGCATGTGCCGCCCGTCTATGAGCAGTTGACAAGGCGACCGGGAGCTCCTCTGAAGGAGTAGCAGTGGGAGTAACGGTGCTTAAACCTGCTCCCGTAGCCAAAGCAGCGCTACGCTGCCTTGCTGCGCATCTCAGGCGCTTCCTTTCCTCCCGGGCCGTCACGACAGACCTCTTGGAAGCCTCCTTCAGCAAGGCATCGTCATCCGCATTCATGGTTGCCTCCAGAGCCGTCAAGGCTTCCATCATCAGTTTTTTAAGTAGGGCCTCTTGCGGCAATCCCGAAGAGGCTGGGACTTCAGTAGCTGGCCTGGGGAGAATTTCCGCATTGGCTTCCGAGGTAGGTCTTGTGTTCCCTGCGATAAGGCAAAGAGAGGGTCAGATTACTCATAATAAATGGAAGTAGAAACATAGCAAACCGAAATATACCAAGGCCTAAGGACGCTCTAAGTCGTTCCTCCTCCTCAAAAGTCTTAAGAGAAGAGGCGAGGGCTTCTTCGGTAGAAATGCCTGTGAAAGAAGGAAAAGCGTTAGTCAAAAACAACAGTAGAGGTACAATGCAATGACGAAAAATACAACTAGTGATTACCTGATTGTGCGAGTTTAGCCAACTACCCGTCGCGCCTTGCCAATCGCTCAGAAGCTGCGATGGCGGCCACCAGATTAGTGTCATCTGGCGGCATAAATAGGCCCTGGTTGGTCCCGTACTCACTCAAGCCCTCGTTATAAGGAGCATGAGGTTCCTGACCAAACGTAACGTCAACAGAGAGGATCGACTTCTTCTTCCCCTTCTGCGTGCGAACTCCGGTCGCACCCAAAATCAGCTTACGCTACGTGGGCACCTTGGGACAGCGGGTCCCGATATCCGAGCCCACGCCGGATTCGGGAGAAATCACGTTGACCGTCTCCGCGGGAGCACGGGGTGCTGAGGGCACGTCCACAGGATCACGGGGCAATCCACGCGTAGGGCTTAGCACACGTGGAGGCTCAACCCCAACATCTCCTCTTAGTGGAGGAGGGACAGGGGTCTTTCGCTTTAAGGGGACGTTGCGATCGCTGGCGGGAGGGGGCGCACCCTTGCGATCAAGCAGCGGCCGCTTCTCTTCCCTGATGACAGCGCCCGTCGCGTGCTAATACCAAGCCCCGTATACGTTGAGGGCCCGTGGAATGCAACTCGGCTCGCTAATGAAGAAGTGGGAGCCCGTGTTTAACCGCATAAAGTGATGCAGTGCGCTCTGTATTCCCTCTCTGGTGGCCGCAGGCTCTTCCAAAAACGCCTCCAGTGGGACCCCTTGGTTATAACTCAGCTGTTGGGCAAAATGATGGGGGTTGTATCTCATAAAGAGCGCCGCCTCATTTTGCCTGAATACGAGGAAGCCCGGCCTGATGGAGTATATATGTAGAATCTCCCGGGCTTTCAACACGGAGGCCCCGTCCTTGAAATTATCGCGCAACGCCAACACCGCCTTGGAGGTTTCCGGGCCAATTGTCAGGACCTTGTCCATAAAAGACATACCCTCTTCGACCGTGTGCGGACGAAGAAGCACCCCCCTAGCCTCCCGCGGAGGCGGATTCATGATAGAAACACCGATCAACCGCATAACTCGCGGGAATCTGTACTTCACGTAAAACGAGGGTCTTTTTTGAATACCAAATACCCCGAGCACGTGAATTTCCATCCACGAAGTAAAGTAGTGCATCGAGAAATTGGCGGCTTGCACCCCCGGTTCAGTTGCGTCCGCCGCCACGCTAAGACCATGGTACAGGTGGGTCAACCCGGCAATTCCGATGGCCAATTGTATGCCAGCCACCATTCGATGTGCTGGGTAGAAGACGGACGGCCTCATATAGCGAGAGTGCATGGGGAGCGCGAACCAGCACAACCATAGCCCCATAAACCCTAGAAAGAAAGTCTCCTCGTCGATGCCCGGTGTAGGGTGTTTTTCGTCACCCCATTGAGATGAGAATACGCGCGCGCTTGTCAGGCGTATACTACAGTTCCTCCTACCTAGGGTAGGCCGGGGTTTATTGATTATGGGAATTCGAATCTCCGGCAGCCGCGCACTAAGCTGTCGTTAATTACCCCTCGCTTTTGGGGCGAGGGAACCTCCGATTAACGGGTTAAACTGGTCATGCGAACTCAATGAGCAGTGTACGTGTGTTTTGTTTTGGAGGGGGGGTTTAAATATATCGGGAGCCACGCACAGTTTTTACGGGGGTTTCGCTATCTGGATAGCGGGCTAGGGGTCAAGGGGGCTAGCAGCCCCCTTGCGGGGTGCGGGGCAGCGCCCCGTTAGAAATTTTTTCTAACAGGGACAGTGTCGTGGACTATGTGTGTATGCGCATATGTATACATATGTATATATATATATATATAAGAAAAAAAGAGGGGGAAAGGGCATCCAAAGAATACGTAGGGGCAGCACCTTGGGCACTGTGCGCCTAGGTGCTGTGCGCTCAGGCGCTAGCGTGCCACGTGTCGACACGTGGGCGCTCTGCGCTTGAGCGCAAGCGCGCCATGTGTCGGCACGTGGGCGCTTTGCGCTTCAGCGCCTGATGCTCGAGCGCAAGTGCGCTACGTGTCGGCACGGGGGTGACTTGCGCTTGAGCGCAAGCGCGCCACGTGTTGGCACGGGGGCGACTTGCGCCTGAGCGCTTGCGCTTGGGCGCAAGCGCGCCACGTGTCAGCACCGGGGCGACATGCGCTCGAGCGCTTGCGCTTGGGCGCAAGCGCGCCACGTGTCGGCACCGGGGCGCTTTGCGCTCAAGCGCTTGTGCTGGGCGCAAGCGCGCCACGTGTCGGCACGTGGGCGCTTTGCGCTTGAGCGCAGGGCGCTGTAGCGCAAGCGCGCCACGTGTCGGCACACGGGCGCTCTGCGCTCGAGCGCTGAGCGCTGGAGCGCAAGCGCGCCACGTGTCGGCACGCGGGCGCTCTGCGCTCGAGCGCTGAGCGCTGGAGCGCAAACGCGCCACGTGTCGGCACGCGGGAACTCTGCGCTCGAGCGCCGGCGAGAAAAAGAGGCTTTTAGCCTAAAAAATTTCTCGGAAGAGAAATCAGAGAGGAGTTGGACTCCTGAGTGTGTTTTTGGGATTAATGGGGGTTCTTCTTCCTCCTCTGTTAGCTGGATCTTGAAGATCAAGAGATGTGAGATCTCAAAATCTCTCCTTTTTGGGATCTAAAGACAGATCCAAGTTCCCCTTTGTTGGTTTGGTGGTGAAAAACTATCTTGTTTTTGAAAAGGAAGAGTAAAACTCTTGATTTAATTCAAAAGAAAGAAGAAGGTTTGAGACCTTCAGAAAAGGGAAAGAAATACAAACCCTAGGTTTTTTTTGAGAGAATGAAAGTATATTTTTTTATTCATCATCATGTTGCCTTTTATAGGCTTACATACTTACATATAGCCCCTTGGGATTCACAAAATGGCGTTTTACCTATCCCATGGCTCATGTGCCATTTCATTTTTGCACATAAGCCATGGGCTTACAAAAATTTGGCTTTCTGCCCATTTTGTATACATTCATGTATAAAAAAATTACATAAAAATTATTTATTACATGATTTTGTTGTTGGCATGGGGAGGCTGGCCGCGGGCTCGACTTGGGCATGAGCCCGCTTGACCTGGGCTTGGGCCCACCTAGCCTGGGGTTGACCTTGACTTTGAATCGGTCAACCGGGGTGTAAATTTTTACCCCAACAAAGTGCCCCCCATCAATAAATGCACACCGCACATTTGAGTTGTGTGCATGAAATTGATGGATTTTGAAGTTGGACTTCGAGGTAGAACATCATTCCAGGGGCGGAACACCATCCTGGGGAGCATGAATCCCGGAGATCGGAGCATCATTCTGATTCGCGGAGCATAATTCCAGAGATCAGATCATCGTTCCGATGAGCGGAGCATGATTCCAGGGTTCGGAGCATCATTACGAAGAGCGGAGCATGATTCCAGGGTTCGGAGCATCTTTCCGAAGAGCGGAGCATGATTCTAAGGTTCGGAGCATCTTTCCGAAGAGCGGAGCATGATTCCCAAGGGTCGGAGCATAATTCCGAGGATCGGAGCATTATTTCGGGGGGGTCGGAGCATCATTCCGAAGGGCGGAGCATGATTCCAGGGTTCGGAGCATCATTCCGATGAGCGGAGCATGATTCCAGGGATTAGAGCATCATTCCGATGAGCGGAGCATGATTCCAGGGATCGGAGCATCATTCCGATGAGCGGAGCATGATTCCAAGGATCGGAGCATCATTCCGAGGATCGGAGCATTATTCCGAAGGGCGGAGCATAATTCCAGAGATCGGAGCATCATTCCGAAAAGCGGAGCATAATTCCAGAGATCGGAGCATCATTCCGATGAGCGGAGCATGATTCCAGAGATCGGAGCATCATTCTGAAGAGCGGAGCATGATTCCAGGGATCGGAGCATCATTCCGAAGAGCGGAGCATGATTCCAGGGTTCGGAGAATCTTTCCGAAGAGCGGAGCATGATTCCAGGGTTCGGAGCATCATTCCGAAGAGTGGCAGGCATTCTGATCGAAGCATAATTTCGATGCAGAGGTTGATTCCCAGGCGAAGCATAATTCCAACAGGGAAGGCAAATACTCCGAGGCGAAGCATTGATTTCGACACGGGGTATATTATGAGACGGAGCATGATTCCGGCGCAGAGCTTGTTGGCTGACTTGATTCCGAGACGAAGCATAATTTCGACAGGGAAGGCAGGTATTCCGAGGCGAAGCATTGTTTCGACACGGGGTGCATTCTGAGACGAAGCATAATTCCGACGCAGAGCTTGCTGGTTGACTTGATTCCGAGGCAGAGCATAATTCCGACGAGGAGGTCGTTGGTTGATTCCGAGCCGAAGCATAATTCCGACAGGGAAGGCAGATACACCAAGGCGAAGCATGATTTCGACACGGGGTGCACATTCTGAGACAAAGCATGATTCTGACGCAGTGCTTGTTGGTTGATTTGATTCCGAGGCAGAGCATAATTCCGGCAGGGAAGGTAGATATCCCGAGGTGAAGCATGATTTCGACACGGGGTAAATTCTGGGACGGAGCATGATTCCTCCGTAGAGGTTGTTGGTTTGATTTGATTTGGATTGACATCAGCATCGCTACACTGGAATATGGTACCAGGAGTCATCATTTGTCATGAAAGGATTTTGGAATTGTTTTTTTTTTGTTTGGCATCAGCATCGCTATACTGGAATATGGTACCAGGAGCGAATCATCATTTGCGTTTTCTTATTAGGAAACGATGGCTTAGGAGACAGGTTTTAGGTCTCTATCACCTAAGACTTTTCAATTTTGTGAGCTGTAAGGGTCTCACAAAGCATTTTCTCCCTACGGGTCGTAAGGATCCCGTAAGTGTATTTTCTCCTTGGGAGTCGTGGGGACTCCCAAGTGCGTTGCTCCTTTGTGAGTCGTAAGGATCTCACGCGGGAATTTTCTCCTCACAAAGTCGAGAGGACCTTGTGAGTGCATTTCAACTCTTTCTCACGAGTTTGTGCCCTTTCGGGTTTTCACAAACTCGCCGGCAGTCCTGCTGTTTTTACTCACAGAGCCCTTTCGGGTTTTCATCCGTGCCCATTTTTCTTGTGGATATACCTTTTTTTAATATTATTTTTGGAGAGATTGCGATTTTTTTACGCCCGTAGATTGTATACGGTTTTGCAGGATGAATGATCCAGACCGTAGGGCCATAAAAATTTTAGGACTTTGTTGGCGTCTGCTTCGCTGCACTGGAATATGGTACCAGGAGCGACTCATCATTCGCCGTTGGGGGTATGGGATTTGGAATTTGGTTGGCGTCTGCATTGCTGCACTGGAATATGGTACCAGGAGCGACTCATCATTCGCCGTTGGGGTATGGGATTAGGAATTTGGTTGGCGTCTGCATCGCTACACTGGAATATGGTACCAGGAGCGACTCATCATTCGCCGTTGGGGTATGGGATTTAGAATTTGGTTGGCGTCTGGATCGCTGCACTGGAATATGGTACCAGGAGCGACTCATCATTCGCCACTTGGGGATTAGGGAGCGATGGCTTAGGAGACAGGTTTAGATCCCTATCCCCTAAGACTTTTCAATTTTATGGGTCGTGAGGGTTCCATAAAGCATTTTCTCCCTACGAGTCGTAAGGATCCCGCAGGTGTATTTTCTCCTTAGGAGTCGTGAGGACTCCTAAGTGTGTTTTCCCTTTGTGAGTCGTAAGGATCCCACAAAGGTTTGTTCTCCTCATGTATCGTGAGGACACATGAGTGGGTCTTCTCAATGGAGCATAATTCCAAAGGCGGAGACCAGCCGCGTAACTGGTGGTTGTGGTGGGGCATGGGTATGCTGAGAATTATTTGAGCCCATGGATTGTATACGGTAGTCAATTTGGGGACTAACCGTAGGGCCGGGAGAGTTTTGGGAAACTGGATTTTTTTGTTGGCGTCTGCATTGCTGCACTGGAATATGCCAGGAGCAACTCATCATCCCCCCTTGTTTTTTTTGTTCATTTTTTTTACCGCGATTGCTCTATCATTTCAGCTTTTCTTATCGCGAAGGTCGTGATTGCCCTATCATTTCGGCTTTTATTCGCTGTTGCCCAATCATTTCGGCTTTAATTTCATCTTTATTTTTACTCGCTGATTTTTATTGCGAGTTACCCCATCATTACGGCTTTTATTTTTTCTTTTAATTACACATTTTTTGTTTATTCACATTTTTTTACATTCCCAGTTTAACGACTTAGAGGTCGATTGTTCCCAGTTTAATGATATGGTGGTCGATTGTTTTCAGAGAAAGGCAGATGTCTGAGAGAATCAGTTTCACGAAGAACTTCGGTCTCCGTTTGTATGAAATTGGCGGCCGCATCTTAACTGTTTACTAACACGCCTTTGGACAGTTCTATCTCTCCTGCCTTGTATTGCTTTTCGACCTAATCTTTGAAGACGAAGCAGTCCTCAATGGCATGACCTATCACTCTGTGATAGGGGCAGTATTTGGGGTCGTCGGTCCTATTCGCTTCCTGTGGTCTTTTTGACTCTGGCAGTTGTAGACCGTTCTTCAGGGCGTCTTTGAATATTTTACGGATTTTGTCCCTTCTGAAGGAATAGACCTTATCCAGCTTCTCTTTCAGTGGAGATTCTCCTCCCTCTCCGAACACTGGCTTCCGAGGATGGTTGGCGCTAGGCCCGCTCATCCCTTGCTTATTTCAGTTAGCCGAAATGTTGAAAGATCCAGAATCATCGGAGTTTCCGCCTTTGCGATTATCGTCCTTTCGGTTTATCCAGGACCTATTGTTATTTTGGGAGTCAGAGGAGGACTCCTGCTTTGAGCGTTCCAACATCTGGACTTTTCTGGTCAGCTCTTGGAATGTTTTGAGACCCGCGGTGCATAGAAACGGGGCCATCCAATTGTTGAGATTTCCGACGAGGAGACTGACAGACTGGTCCTGCTCTATCGGCGGTTCGCATTTGACGGAGAGGTTGCGCCATCGGGTTATAAAATCCGTGTTGCTTTCGTTGCTCTTGGGCTTGGTCCTTACGAGCTCGGCAATGGTGATCTTATCGCTGACGCTCATGAACCTTTGTCGAAACAAAAATTCCACTTGGACGAAAGTAGTAACGGAGCCATCCGGTATGCTCGCGTACCAGTCGAAAGCAATATCGGTCAGGCTATTAACGAACTGGCGGAGGAGAAGCGCATCGTTGCCCCCAGTATTCCTGCATGAGGCTTTGAAGTGGGCGATGTGTTGATTCGCATTTCCCGTCCTATCGAATCTTCCGAATTTGGGGATGACATAGCCGCTAGGAAATTCTACCAGATCATACTGAGCGGGATATGGTCTCCTACTACTGCTGATATCTTTTTGCGCTTCGGCTTCGGCCACCAATGTTTTGACTTTGTTGGCAACCAAATCCATGATTTGATCTTGAGTTAGCGGGCTACTGTCATCGGTAGCCAAGACATTTCCCGAGATAGGATGCGACTGGTTTTCATGTAGTTCGCCCACTTTTGGATTTGAGGGAATAGGTGTCGGCTGCTTTGGGACACCATTTCCCGGTTCACGAGCAGAACCCTCCGCTTGATTGGGCGGCTGAGAAGCAAGTCGGGCTGTGAGCTGCATCACGACATTCGTCAAGTAATCGATTTTGGAATAGAGTTTGTCCATCTCCTTGTCTTTGTTTCTGAGCTGCTTTCGGAGCTCTTGAAGCAGCTCTTGCTCCGCGGTCCTGGGGCGGAAAGTCGGCTCTTCTTCGCTTTTCGAGCCCGACTCCTCATGGACCGAAGGGTATTTCCTCCTATCATCCTCATCAAGAGGGTTTTCATCATCCAGCAGAGCTGGCTGTTCTTGGGAAGCGGCCACCACATTCAAGCCAGATTGGGTTTGAGATGTGGTAGCCCCGTCCTTGCTCTTGCTGTGCGTGCCCACCGTGTAGACAGTATGGACCACATACCCAGCCATTTCCTCATCTTCGGCGGGGTAACCCTGTTCTTCGAACCTCATGAGGTTCAGCCTGGCAGGAGCCCTAGCCCTTTGTTGGCTCTATATCTGAGCCTTTTCTCCCTCAGCTTCTCGATTTTGAAGGCTTGGCGGGCATCCGCTACCTGGGAAGCTATTGTGAGTTGATCAGCGGGGAGCTTAGAGAAGACCCCCGATCGAGCAGTTGTCAGGGGCACCGCTGGGGCTTGCGCGAGACGCGTCGTAGCTTTGTTTGTGTTGATGGCCTTGCCCCCAGCTTGGGCCAAGGAAAGTTGTTCAGACACCGACTTGCGTTTGGGTTGGGGTGCCCTTGAGATCACCACATTTGGTCTCCTGCCTTTCGAGACCGGTTTGTCTGCCACCGGGGCTTGAGGAGCTGGGATGGCGCCAACTGGCATGAACACAATAGAGCCGAATGGTAGCAGCGGCTCCTCCCATTGTCGCCCGAGACTGGCCGGAAGGACCGTCCTGGAGTCTATCTTCATCGTGTAGGATACGGGAGCTGAGTTCATTATCGAAGACATCGTTGAAAGGTGATTGCTTGAAAATATGCATGAAAAAGCATTATTTTAGTATAAATACATGTATGTACATTGATGGAGCTCGCATGAATGCTTAACCCGAAATATGGGAGGAGAGATTGGTCCCACCGGGCGTGCCAAAATCTGTAGGGTGTTTTTCGTCACCCTATTGAGATGGGAATACGCGCGCGCTAGTCAGGCGTATACTACAGATCCCCCCTGCCTAGGGTAGGCCGGGGTTTATTGATTGTGGGAATCCAAAACTCCGGCAGCCGCGGACTAAGCTGTCGTTAATTACCCCTCGCCTTTGGGGCGAGGGAACCTCCGATTAACGGGTTAAACTGGTCATGCGAACTCAATATGCAGTGTACATGTGTTTTGTTTTGGAGGGGTTTTTAAATATATCGGGAGCCACGCAAAGTTTTTACGGGGGTCCCTCTACCCGGATAGCGGGCTGGGGGTCAAGAGGCAAGCAGCCCCCTTGCAGGGTGCGGGGCAGCGCCCCGTTAGAAATTTTTTCTAACAGGGATAGTGTCGTGGACTATGTGTGTATGCGCATATGTATACATATGTATATATATATATATGTATATATATAAGGAAAAAAAAGAGGGGGAAAGGGCATCCAAAGGATGCATGGGGGCAGCACCTTGGGCGCTGTGCGCCTAGGTGCCGTGCGCTCAGGCGCTAGAGTGCCACGTGTCGGCACGTGGGCGCTCTGCGCTTGAGCGCAAGCGCGCCACGTGTCGGCACGTGGGCGCTCTGCGCTTGAGCGTAAGCGCGCCACGTGTCGGCACGTGGGCGCTCTGCGCTTCAGCGCCTGACGCTCGAGCGCAAGTGCGTCACGTGTCGGCACGGGGGCGACTTGCGCTTGAGCGCAAGCACGCCACGTGTCGGCACCGGGGCGACTTGCGCCTGAGCGCTTGCGCTCGGGCGCAAGCGCGCCACGTGTCGGCACCGGGGCGACTTGCGCTCGAGCGCAAGCACGCTACGTATCGGCACCGGGGTGCTTTGCCCTCGAGCGCTTGCGCTTGGCGCAAGTGCGCCACGTGTCGGCACGTGGGCGCTTTGCGCTTGAGCGCAGGGCGCTGTAGTGCAAGCGCACCACTTGTCGGCACGTGGGCGCTTTGCGCTCGAGCGCTGAGCGCTGGAGAGTAAGCGCGCCACGTGTCAGCACGCGGGCGCTCTGCGCTTGAGCGCCGGCGAGAAAAAGAGGCTTTTAGCCTAAAAAATTTCTCGGAAGAGAAATCAGAGAGGAGTTGGACTCCTGAGTGTGTTTTTAGGGTTAATGGGGGTTCTTCTTCCTCCTCTGTTACCTGGATCTTGAAGATCAAGAGATGTGAGATCTCAAAATCTCTCCTTTTTGGGATCTAAAGACAGATCCAAGTTCCCCTTTGTTGGTTTGGTGGTGAAAAACTATCTTGTTTTTGAAAAGGAAGAGTAAAACTCTTGATTTAATTCAAAAGAAAAAAGAAGGTTTGAGACCTTCAGAAAAGGGAAAGAAATACAAACCCTAGGTTTTTTTTGAGAGAATGAAAGTATATTTTTTTATTCATCATCATGTTGCCTTTTATAGGATTACATACTTACATATAGCCCCTTGGGCTTCACAAATGGCGTTTTGCCTATCCCATGGCTCATGTGCCATTTCATTTTTGCACATAAGCCATGGGCTTACAAAAATTTGGCTTTCTGCCCGTTTTGTATACATTCATGTATAAAAAAATTACATAAAATTATTTATTACATGATTTTGTCGTTGGCATGGGGAGGCTGGCCGCAGGCTCGACTTGGGCATGAGCCCGCTTGACCTGGGCTTGGGTCCACCTAGCTTGGGGTTGACCTTGACTTTGAATCGGTCAACCGGGGTGTAAATTTTTACCCAACACCCAGAGCAGCGATTTCCGACAAAGGGATGGTTGCGGCATCGGGGAGATAAAAGCCTTTTTGATCGGCTTCCAGTGCTTGTCGACGATCTAAGCCAAGGCCAAAAGGGCGTCAAGCTTGGCAAATTTTTCGCCCCGTTGCGATAGAATCTCCGGTCGAAGAAAGCAGGCAATGAAGTCTGCGAAACTAACTCCCCGGCCTCCCGATTCCAAGAAAAGACTTTCATACATATTTAGCACCTTTATCAGACTCGGAAACTGGTGCTGAATAGCGTTCTCCGGCGTTAAGTCCATCACCAACGGCTTGGTGGCAAAAACATATTCGTCCAGAGGAAGTAGCTCCTCATAGTGCTCCCCCTTCACCGGCAGACCGGAAATCTCCGCAAATTCTTCTAGAGAGATGGAAACTTCCCTGTTCATTAGAAGAAAGGTATGAGTGGGGATGTTCCATTTCTCCACGAACGCCTTAATCCACCATGTCGGAGGAGCAGAATACTCGAACAGCGAGGCGTAAACCGCAGGGTACAGACCGATCTTCAGCAAATGCGCCTTCTTCGCTGACAAAATATTCCTGGCCCACTGTAAATACCCGGCCGAATGTCGAGGAGTCAATCCAATGTTGTAGGGTTGTCCCCAAGGGCGTGACTCGCCCTGGCATATGCGCCGCCCCAAAATATCCAAGGCTGCCGGCAACTGCATGGGTATGGCATCAATCAAAGGTTGAAGAAGACCCTCCGAAGTCCAGTTAACGACCTCCACGGCATAGTTCACCCGGGGTATATCTGCGTACGAGATCGATGAGATCGGATCCGATGGCGTCGCACAGGAGAAGCTTCGGCGACCTTTGATTATTTGGTCATACCACCTACCCCACAGGTGAAGGTTTTTATACTCCGGGTCATAGTCCTTAATGAGAGCAAGAACCTCCCGGTCTACCGGTGCTTCGGGGAATCCTCCCTCGGAGCGGAAAAACGGGAACGAGAGATCAGAAGACATGTCTCCTGCAAGAAAGAACGAAATTCAATTATCGGTGTCATAATTTAATTCTAAAAAAAACCCCGACACTCGGTATTTTAAAAATTTGTACCAGCAATGCAGTGAAGAGGGGACCAAAGGGGGGACCCACAAAATTCAGATGACAATGCATCAATTAATAAGACAGCCTCATCATTGGATGAGACTATCAATTAATGGGGAAATCCTCAAAGGATATTCTCATTGAATGAGAAATCCCTCGAGACAAGGAGAAAATCTCCCTTTCAGAGCAAAGCTCTATAACAGAGTGACACTTGTCAAAATCTGGTTACGAGGGAATAAAATTCTTTAAAGAGCCTAGCTCTGTAATGATGATGGAAAATCCATCAAAGATTAATGAAAATTAATTCTTGAGAATTAAAATTCTGGGATTTTAAAGATCCATGAAAAACTCTTAAGAGTTCTTCATCAAAAGATCAAAAGATCTATATATTGTCCGAAGAGCAGAGCTCTGACCCAAGAGCTAAGAAACCCTAAGGAAGGATCTATTTAGATCTATGGGTTCATGAGAGCAAGGCTCTATTTATGAAACCCTAAAGGGTTTTCTTTTAGATCAAAAGATCTCTGAGAGCAAGGCTCTGATTAATGGGTTAGAATTAATTTAATTTAATTTAATTTTTACCTAAATCTAGTAAAGTTCCAACTCTTGAAAGTTCTTGGAAAGAAGAGCAAGGCTCTGAAATAAATTTCTTGAAGAGAAGATGATAATCATCTGAGGACCAAGGGTCCTATTTATAAGCGCTGAAGTGCCTCCTCAATTTCTGAGTTGATCTAAGGGCTCAGATGTTGCCACCGCTGCACTCACGTGTGCGCCACTTGAGCGCAACGGTGGGGGGGCATTTGTTTCCCCCAATCAGAGCAAAGCTCTGTTTTGAATTTCAAAATTCAAAAATTGAAGCAACGCTTCAGATCCCTTGCGCCGCGCGCAGCGCGCCACGTGTCAAAAGCAGACACGCCAGCACCAGGAGCGCTGCGCCTTAGGCAGCGCACCCCCAATCAGAGCAAAGCTCTGTTTCAAAATTCAAATTTTAAAAATTGAAGCAACGCTTCAGATCCCCTGCGCTCTGCGCTGCACGCCACGCTGCGCTAGCGTGCCACGTGTCAAACACAGGCGCGCTAGCGCAGCTGCGCTGCGCTCTGCGCTACGCGCCATGTGTCAAACGCAGGTGCGCTAGCGCCAATTGCGCCAGCGCTGGAATTAAAAGAATTCCCTACCGTTAGATCAAAAGATCTAATAATAATAAATTATTAATTAATCAGAATTAAAATTCTGTTCTAGAAAGATCTTTCCAATCTTTTTAAAAACAAGAAAATTGCCTTCTGTAAAATAGAAGCTTTAGGATCAAAGATCCAACGGTGGGGAAACGTCCCCAAATCAATCAGAGAAAGATCTCTTAAACTGATTTAACAAATCAATTGGCCCTATATAAAGGATCCAAGACTTCAAGTCTCATATAGCAAAACCCTCTGCAAACTTTGAGAGAAAAACTTAAAGAGAAAGAAAGGCAAGCCTTTGAAGAAAGAAGATCATTTTCTTCATTTTTAAAGGTAAAGAATTATATTCTTGAAAAAACAGAGATGAAATCATCTCATTGTAAAAAAGAAGAACCATCTTCTAAAAAGATCAGAGATCTAAGAAAAAGATCAAGGTCTTCAATTAAAAAAAAAAAGATCAAAAAGATCTAATTATAAAAGATTAAAAGAAGTACTTTACTTCATTCACAGATCTTTTGATCTATAAAGGCAGGGCCTTTTGATAAGAACAAGAACTTTGTTTCTTAGATCTTGAGGCAAGGCTTCCTTTGAAGGACAAAAAACTTGTTCTTTGATCTTAAATTTGATCTGATGCGGTTTGTGCTACTGGACAGTGCTTTGCACTCTTGAATTGCGCCTTTGCGCTTACTGGACTGGCGCACAGCCCCAGAACGCGCCACGTGTCAACCATAGAATAGTTTGCGCTTTGCGCTTCTAAAAATAGTGCACTGCGCTCTTGTACTGGCGCACAACGCCAGAATGCGCTACGTGTCACTCAATGGCGCGCCCATAAACTAGCGCAGCGCACTTATAAAGCGCAGTGCGCTAACAAACCAGCGCTCAGCGCTAAGTGACACGTGTCACCCTTATGTGCGCTAGCGCAATGCGCTCTTTAATTGGCGCAAAGCGCCTGACACGCCACGTGACGCACTGTCAGAACATACCTTGTTCTAATAAATGCTATGCATTTAATTCCAGACGAAATGTCAGAGCCCAATTAAAAGGGCAGAGCCCAAACAAAGGCATAACAGGCAGAACAAAAATAAAATGTTCTTTAACTGGACTTAGCCCAATTCTTGCCATAAGTCCTCAATTTAAATTGAACTGAGCACATCCTCTTCTAATCAATTTACACCCGGTTCGAGGGTACATCTGTTTACTCCTCTGATATCTGTCGTTGTAATCCCTCAACGTCGTCAGAGAGATAACGGGTCCCGACAACCACACATTACTACGGACTGTGGGGTCCTTAAACTCATGGACTATGATGTCCTTAACCTTGACCGTGATATCTTAAAACTAACATCGGACTGTGGAGTCTTTAAATCCATGGACTATGACGTCCTTAACCTTGACCGTGATATCTTAAAACTAACGTCGGACTGTGGAGTCCTTAAATCCATGGACTATGATGTCCTTAACCTTGACCGTGATGTCTTAAAACTAACATCGGACTGTGGAGTCCTTAAATCCACGGACTATGATGTCCTTAACCTTGACCGTTAAAACTAACATCGGACTATGGAGTTCTTAAATCCACGGATTATGATGTCCTTAACCTCGACCGCAATGTCTTAAAACTAACAACGGACCGCAATGTCCTTAAACTAATTATCGACCCCAATGTCATTAAACTAAACAATAGAGACCAATTGCTCTCTTGTCGGATCTAAACGATCCCGTTAAGTTAATCTTAGTCTAAAATTAGACTAGCGTGTCCTTAACGAACGTTTAAGTTGATCTTAGCCTCAAATAAGGCTAACATATCCTTAAACACAACCCCCCCAAACCCAAATCTAAGAAAGATACGGATTTGGACTAATCCACGTCCTACGGACGACAACATAACTTAGTCTCCGTATACAATCCACGGGCAACCGAACACAAAACAAACACCCACGACACGAAGTGACCATATGGAGAAGGAGAAAGTTGTTACCGCGATACGGTAGTGTAATTAACTGCAAGGGCTTGCGCCTGCAGGGAAGAGCATCCCCACAATCAAAAAAACCCCTAAAACGAGGGGGAATCTGACGAAGTCTGCTACATCGGCCGCATCCGTTTAAACCTTCGATACATGGTGCCATAAATCAACTTGGCATCTTTGGAGAGTTGGACGGATTGCACCGATTAGCATCTGCCTCGAATTTCAAGCAAGACGGACCTGCGCGGTCGCGTCTCCGTGATTCGGAAGGGAACAGTCCCAAATCACATGGAGGCAATGAGCGATAGGAGGGGTTTCGTCTCTCCCGGTATAGGGAGTTGATGTTGCGCTGTGTTCGATTGGCTATAACTGGAAATCCGTGGCCAGGATTGCTGAGATTTACTGGTAAGTGTTATCAGTAGTTTATCGAACTGTTATGGACCTTATATCGACATGACTTATCAAGCTACTGGGGTCTGACGTTTACCACCCCTAGGCGAGATATGGGACATATCAGACGAAGAGACCAGACTGTACGAGAGTGTTACTGGTTGGATTCACGGGAGAATGTACAGGCTTGCTTGTTGATCTTCTGATTGCTCAATACCTGGGTGGCTGTTACATTTAGCTGATCGCTTGTAGCTTGTGGGTGTTTGATATGATCATCACCTACTGCCGGCGTATTGACGATTCTTTAGAGTCCTACACAGAGGTTTCCTGGCTCATGCAAAACGGAGTAGGAGCACATATATGATATGTGCGAGACCGAGAACAATACGTGTATGTGATACCGTATTAGATTCTCGCGATATGAGATATCGACCGGGTATATGTGATATAGCCGGGTCATCGGATCAAGTATTGATTCGATGAACTGATACAGATTATATTAGTCAGTTATTTGTGAAATAGCCGGATTATCGGATCAAGTGTTGATTCGATAATTTAATGTATAATTATATATTTGATATATTAAATTACATTAACTAATATAAGCTCACTTAAAGATTCTTTTTCTCACTCGGGTAATACATTGATATATATGTGATATATGTTAATTGTATTATTTTATTTTGTTACAAAATATATTATATATGTGATATATAATATTTTAACAAGTTAAGGTTACAAATGCAATATGTTTTGTGGAGTTTAAACATGGTTGGGGTTTGGATTAGGGTTAAGCTTTCTTGATGCTTCTAGAAGCTTTGTTTTTGTTTTTAAGCAAAGATATTTTGTAAAGATATTTTCATAGATATTTCGTAACCAAACCCAAACCCTTTACCATAGTTAATTTTCTACATGGGTTAATTCTTCATTCTTAACCCATGGTTGCATTTCTAACCTCACATTGAGTTTCATTATTCATCACAAAAAGAGATTCTCCTTCTTCTTCTTTCTTCTTTTGATGAAAAGCTTTCTAGCTTTTTGTAAAGTGATGATAATAAGTGAGAAATTGAAAACAAATGAGAGCTAAATTCCTACTTCATCATCCTCATCTATTCTTGCCACTTAGATTATGATGTTTGCTTTGCTAATACTTGATTTGCAAAGCAAGAGCTTGGGTTTGAGTTTCTTCAAGGTAGATCATCTTTGTTATTGAAGATCGAAAGCAAGCTTACATCTTTCTCTTCATGGAGCCTCTCTAGAGTCCGGGTACATGATGATCGCGGCGAAGGGACCTCAACACGGAGCTTTAGAAGTGAAGAAACGGACTACAAAGGTTGTAATCCCTAACTCTTAGAAGTAAAGTTGTTTACTTGCGATGTTTCGCTTAATATCTAGTCTAAGATCTTGGTTAGGGTTGTTCGGCACATGAAAAATTTGATTTTGGCATGGTTGATGCCTTGTAGAACCTTGTTCTAGTGCCTAGTAACCCCACAGTGGTATTAGAGACTAGCTAGAGCATTAGGCGACGTGTATACGAAGTTAAAAGTCCAATCGAACCCCGAAACGTCGAAATTGTCCCCCTCTCTGGAAATTTTTTAAAAATATGATTTTTTCCGTATTAAAAATACTCAGAAAATTCAGCAGGAAATTATAAGAATTAGTGTGAAGTACGGAGCCCTAATTCCCTCATTGGACCGCGGAACCGCGGCCAAACCATGTGTTTGGCGGCGGTTCCGCGGCCAACTTCAAGTGTTTGGTGCTACCACTTCTGGGGTTTATTCTTGGTTAATTTTGCATGCTTCTGGGAATTTTTAATTCTACTCAAGTGTTGAGTTTTCTGGAGATCTTTTGTATTCGTTGATTCGATCGGAAAGTTTAACTTCATTTAACGTTTTTCGGGTAATTTAGATGGTGTTAAAAAGTTCGAACGGATATCAATAACTCACTTTTTCCCCTGCTGGAAAATTTCCAAGTGTTGGATTTTTTCCTTAGTTAAAGAACGTTCAAAGTCGTGCAAGTAACGCGGTGGACCCTCTAGATGAACACAAACCTTAACTCGATTATGTGACCGTCTGAACCGCCTCTAAACCTTAGAGTTTGGGGCAGTACGGCGTTGCCACATGTGAGGCGTTGGTTTGACCCTTCTACGGCTGGACCATTGGTACTGTGGCATGTGATGGATGCTTTTAAACTAAGTTCAAGTGTTGAGCAAAAAGGAAAATTTTGGGTGTTTGTTTATTCGATTGGAAAGTTTAATATTGTCTATTTATCTAGAATGTGATACAATATTTGGAATCCACAAGTAGTTATGAGATAACTAATTTGAATGTTATAAATCTAGCAGTTTAGTCTCATTTGATCGGTTGCCACGGGATTTTGATGTGATCAAAAGTCCGTCGCAATCACGTAGCGTACGTGGATACTTGCCGGGTAAACTTAATAGATAGCCACGTCCCATAGCCCTGACCAAGTGACTGTAGGAGAACCCCGTCGCCAAAAGCATCCGTTCGAGTGCTCGTGGCAGCGGTTTTCCGCCTTAGTGCATTTCGTTGACGGCATCCGGGGTGCGGCCATCTACTAAAGTTTGCGACGAGCATTCGATCAGGATGTCGGGAATCTTGTTGAATTGCCCAACTAGATATTGAAAAGTGTTTTCGAGATCGAGACTAAAATGCGGGGTTTATAATTGTTAGGCATGCGATATCTAAGGAATTCATTTGGTTAGGCATGAGATGTCTAAGGAGGTTGCGGATTCCAACTGTTGTAGTTTTACACTTTCTTTTCTGCGACCGTAAGTGTAATATGTGGTGTATCGCCCGTTTCGTTGCTATACATCTACGACAATTGGGATACGCATATTTACTTACGTTGATGAAATGTGATGTTATGTGTTGCTGTGATATGTTATATTGGATCGTCGCGTTTTGAATAGCCGGGGGTTTTATGTGAGATGAGGGTTTTTATTTTCATTCATGTAAAATTCATTGTATGTAATATTCTTTTATTGGGGCACTTACGGGCTGAGGATGATGTCACCATTGTATATTATTTACTTTTCCGCATTAGGTAGACCCAAGGCGGGGAGCACAAGTAACCGGGTTCTAGGGTCCAGTGGGAGGCCGCCTCGATGAGTCGAGACCGGGTCTCCAAACCCTAGAATTGGCAGAGTTGCTTGCCGCTCTCGTAGGGGTCTAGGGATGTGAGTTTGGCTATTCATCGCGACTGTGGAATCCGCGTTTTATACATGCTCGCATAAAACACGGAAATCCTAGTATATCCAATATTTCATATGTTATCTTCTGCTGCAATGTTCTGTGATGAGATCATATCACTGTCTGAGACGAATGTTTATATTATATATATGTGATATATGCTATATTGCTGATTTCGTTTCAAATGTGATGCTTGTGAAGCATAATAAAATGGGACTTCATTAATGAGATTAATGAAATAAAAGAAACCTAAAGATATTGTAGAAACTTGTCTAAAAAACTGGTAGCTCTAGTTCTTGCTTTGCATAGCAGTGTTCCTTGTAGAACATCCAGCACCTTATTCGATAAGGAAAGAGCCGAGATCCCTTCACCGGGAGTGACCTCTTTAGCGAAACTAGCAGATGCTACAAACTCGGTTTTTCTTTTGATTGTTTTTATAGTTTTTGCTTTGCATAGTGATATTTATGAAATATCCTGTACCTTATTCGATGAGGAAAGAGCCGAGATCCCTTCACCGGGAGTGACCTCTTTAGCAAAACTAGAAAAAGCCTCAAAATCATTCCATTTAAAATCACTCGATTCCACAACGATATCAAGTTCATTACGCAAAGGGTTTTCTTAAAAACCTGTTGTAGCCCTCCGTCATTTCAGATAAGTACTTCATAGTATTCGTACTACGTTTGTTGGCTTTCGTCAAGGCGTAGTGTGCGGTAGCTATTTATGCTTATCTGTATAAGCATATGATGCGATTTAGTTAGGGCAGTCGTGCGACTTTGTTGGCTTTCGTCAAAGGTCGTGCGGGTGGGTTTAATTCAATTGGGAAATGACGGGTTGAACTTGACTAGTAGCCTATGGTTTGTTGGCTTTCGTCAAGGTCATAGGATGTTAGGGGCAAAATATTATTGGGAATTTCAAGAGTTGAAATTTGCAATGAGATTGCATACCTTCTATGAGATAGTTGGATCCTGATACCCGCTGCGAGTAAGAGTTACTCCTGAGAGAGTTTTTTACATTACAATTAGCCGATCAAGTAGGTGTCTAGAAAGGTGTCAACGGGGTTACGCCCCTGGGAAAACGAGGTTTGCTTTAATTAGGTCCGTGCGAAAGCATGGGGAACCTCCCTCAAAGTACCGGCACTGGCCTGGCTGAAAGATTGGCGAACTTGTAGGGTGTAATTAATCCCGGCTAGTATTTCCTTTTAGGGTTTGAAGGAAGATTTGACTAAAACAGTGGGAGACATCCTGATTAGATATATTAATAACCAATCTAATCTTGCAAGAGCATACGCTGAGTGTTTTCTTCTCTCTCTCTCCTGGTTGCGATTATGTCACGCCTTAATCAAGATAATTATACAGATGTATTGACCGAACCCGCTTGTTATACGGCGCTAAGGAACGTTGATCCCGCTCCAATTTATAATTGTTATAAGACAAAGCCGGAAATAGGGGATTACCAGAATTCCCATGCCACCCAAACGAAGAAAGTGCATGCTGATGCATCTTCTTCGGGTGTGTTCATTACCGAGAACTGTTTCTCAGTATCCTTTACGTCCTGGGTATGAGATACCGGATCAGGATCCCGCAAATGTAATTTGTTATATGGGCTACAGATAGGTAGAGAACTGAGAACGGGTGATAAGTTTCAAGAGTTGGAAATGATGCAAGTGTTGCAGCCAAGTTGGTTGGCAGTTATTACCCTGTATTACCAGAATACATTGATTCTGAACGAATGTTATTAGATACCGAACCTGATATACAACATCATATCAGTCTCTTTATTAGTAAAGAAAGATATAATTTTGTATTGTTGGATAATGTTTTGAAGATTTCCTATATCAAGAGTTGATCAGTTCAGGAACGTTATCTAAAAGCATAGACGTTCTAAATCAAACTACAGTTCTTAACGTATAGAACACACACAAGAGGAAGAGTTCAGAAAAGAATGAATCCTTCTTGAGGCATTGTAGACTAGGTCATATCAATGCGACTCGACTAGCTGAAGTTACATAAAGATGCATATTTAAATTAGTTTGGATTTACATCTTGTAAAACTTGCCAGTCATGTCACAAAGATAAAATGACCACAACTCTGTTTATTGGAAACAGAGAAAGAGTTGGTGAACTCTTGGGATTGATACATGCTGATGTATGAAAGTCCCCTATCTACATATGCCAAGACCGGTTCTTTGTACTTCATTACATTCACTGATTATCTCTCAAGATCCGGATATATGTTCCCGTTGAAACACAAGTCTGAAACTTTTGAGAAATTCAATGAATATAAGTTAGAGGTAGAGAACCAAAAACCGGGTATATGTATTATGTCCTTTGATATGATCAAGGAGGAGAATACTTGAGCACGGAATTCCTGGACTATTCTAAAGGAGAATGAGATTCTCTCTCAGCATTACTCCTCCGAATACACCACAGCACGTCGGTGTATCGGGGCAGAGCAATCGCACCCTATGTGATGAGTACTACTGAGTTGCCTATTTTCTTTTGGGGTTATGCACTTGAGAAGTTGCATACCTATTGAATAGGGTTCCAACCAAATCAGATGCCTACCACTCCATATGTGATATAGTATGGGAAGAGCCTATCTCTTAAGGAAGTTAAGATTTGGGGTTGTCCGGCCTATGTCAAAAGCAAAATCCGGATAAGCTCGAGGCAAGGTCAGTTCTGTAGAAGTTTGTTCGATATCTTAAGCATTCGCAAGGAAATATCTTCTACCACACCGAGGAACAAAATATGTTTTTATTTCTCGGCATACCACTTTTTGAGAAAAAGGGAATTTCTTGTGAAGAAATTAATGGTCATAAGGTAGAACTGGAAGTAGTTCCAGCTAAAACAAACTGTAGGTGATGATTTGGTAGAATCGGAGGATTCAATAGTTTCCAACGAACCTCAGCCTCTCCGCCGATCTGGTAGGGTTCCTCATCCACCTGAGAGATACTTCGGTTTCTCTATGACAGTGGGAAAGAGGATTGCATCATGAGATGATGACCTAACTAGTTTCGAGCAGGCCATCAGGAGTGGGGACTCTGTGAGAATGGCTGGATGCTTAGCAATCTGAGACGGAATCCTTATACACTAACAAAGTATGGACTTTGGTTGCTTTATCTGAAGGGTTAAATCCCCATCAGGAGAAAGTATATCTTGAGAAGATTACTTGGTGTACATGGAAAAGTTGAGACTTTCAAAGCTATGCTTAAGTCCATCCAGATCCTACTTGCCACTGCTACATACCATGACTACGATATCTGGTGGTTGGGTGTCATGACTGCTTTTCTAAATGATGATTTGGAAGAGAGCATCTATAAGTACACAGCCAGAGGGCTTCGTAGAAAGTGGGAGCAGCGGAAACGTGTCCAAGATGTTTTATGGGATAAATCAGGCATCGCGGAGTTGGAACATCTGTTTTGATGGTAGTCGAAGAGTTTGACTTCATCAAAATGGTAGATGAACCTTATATATACAAAAAGGTAGTAGTGAGTATGGTGGTGATCCTCGTATAGTACGTGGATGACATACTCTTGATAGGGAAGGAGTTTCCTATGCTACGCTCGGTCAATCTCCTCTTATCACATAGATTCTCCATATAGGATCAAGGTGATACCTCCTAAATCCTGGATTATGGTTCTATGAGATAGATTTAAATGGATGTTAGGATTCTCACTAGTTGTAGTGAGATGGTATCAATCGATCTTGGGGAGAATCACTGGAAAGCTTCCAGGGTGATAAGGACGACTGAATGTCACTCGCAAGCATTGTCTTTACCCTCAGTGGAGAGACGGTATGTTGGAAGAGTTCCAAGCTAGATACCGTGACATACTAGACGATTTGTAACATTTTCAAAAATATAAAATATTAATTTTGGGAATTTTTATAATTTAATATTATTTTATTGATTATTTTAATATTAAATCTATAATTAAATGCAAATAAATAGGAAAATTTTGGGAAAAATTATGGAAAATTCTAAAATAGGGGAAATTAGAGAATTTTGACATTTTAAAGTTTTTGTGATTAGTTTGACACTAAATTAGTGCTAATCGCGATTAAAAATCGCTAATCGGATTTTTGGCTTTTGTGCAAAAGTTGCACATATCATTTTTATCACACTTGGGCATTTTCTTTCATGTTATTTGGAGCTACTATTCTTGTGAGAAGGTTTTGGAATTAAAGAAAAAGGAAAAGAAAAGAGAAAAGGGATTAAAGAATTGGTAGTTGGTGAGAGAGAGAGGTATGGACCATTGACTTGAACCCTTAGCCATTTTTCCCCCTCTCATTTTCTCCCCCTCTCCCATGCTTGCTGCTGCAGCCTCTCCTCCATCTTCCTCCCCTCTTCAACTCCTCATTTCATCTCAAAAATCACTCCAAAACCCCAATCTCCTTTCATTAAAATTGTGCATAATCCCTAGATCTACACATGGAGCTAAAGAAGCAAGGATTTTGGCCACTAGGAGCAACTCAAGAATTTTCTTGAGTTGCTAATGGAGGTAATTTCTGAACCATTAGCTTAATTATAGCCTTTCCTATAAACCCATGTTAAGGTTTAATCGATATTGTGTGATATTATGGACTTGGTGAAAACCTAGTTAGGGTTTGAGAGGAACTTGTGTTGTATTATGAAATTGAGCTCAGTAGAGGTCTTACCAACACCCTAGTGTATGAATTGGAACCCAAAACCTGAAGCTAAAACCAGAATACGGATTTTAGAAACCAATATCGGGGAATTTATGTAATCTGTGAAGGTTAACTTGAATCTGCTATAATACAAGACACCTGAAAATAATATTCAGTGGACAGTGAGATGTGCAGGCACCATAGAACCAACACCCAAGACCCCAGCCCCCAATTCCTTCTTGAGGCCGCCGAAATCCCCTTTCTGGCCGCAAATTGCGGCCAGACCAGTGAGGAATCTCCTCGTTTTCTGTGCACAGCCCCAGTTCCTGTAGTGTTGACCCAGGGTACTTCTAGTTTTGACAGATTCTTTCTAGGGTAAAATCTGGGACATATATCCTAAGTTGCTATTTTGGATTCGTGTTTCCGTATTCCGTATCTTTGATTCTGAAATGGTGGAATGTGTTTTGCCTCGACTATCTGTCGTTTATACGACGATATAGAGGATTTATTGATGGTTTTGAAGGCGTGCCATAGGTTCTCACCTATAGGCCCCCCTTATCGTATCGTTTTGGATTTCATGCGCCGTTTTAGCTTGGATTTGGTTTTAATGCGCATATACGATACCTTGTTGTGTAGGTACCCAAGAAGACTTCGGGACGACAAGCAAATGCATGGTGATGTCCGCAAATGATGATGCAAGGTGAGTAGATTATATCTACAGGGGGAAGTCGGGTGGATGGCGTATAGCACCCCCGCAGTCCGTAGATAGATTACTATGTAGTTATTGTGATAATAGGTGTATTATGGATAGTGTAGGGTTAGAAGTGACTAATGTAGTCATAGTCGCGAACCCTAGGATAGAATTACACCTACACACACACGCCCTTGCATATTACTTGTACTTGCACGGTGTTTGATGATATGGGATGACTTTGGAGATGAGTCGATGATGTGGGCTTGGTGCCACGAGATCGGTGATTTGATATGATTCATATTTGGGATATGACTTGTGGTTCTTGCGGGCTTGGGTTATGTGTTACCCCCGCATGCATACTTTATTGATGGTAGCGATTTGTACTAGACATAGAGTAGTACCCCCAGATTATATGACCTGATGATAGTGATACCTGTTATGTGACGAGATAGTGAGATGTTGACCTGTACCCAGCTTTTGGGGATGCCGTACGATGATTTACCGTACGAGCTGATATTGATGATAGATCCGCACTCATAACTCGAGGATTCTTACGATATGACATTGAGGCGGGATCACCGACTACATATCTATATATATATACATTGACTCAGATTTAGGTGGTTTCCACACCTACCCCTCCTGATCGACCTTATACTTAGATGTAGTTTGCATAGTAGATACTTCACTGTGGTGTGACTATTAGATTCTGCATTTTCATGCTATTCGCACTGCTGGCATATGTTCATTGCTATATTATTATCATGCTGATAGGACACCAGCACCATTATCGATGATGCGTATGTTTCACGTACACTATTTTGCCGGCTTACACACTTCATCATCGATAATTGCCATGCCACTGCACTGTAGTACTGTTGCATTCATGATATGATTCTTGCTTGGCATATTGTACACATGTACCTGTACACAATCATAGATGATTCATTCTAAAGGAGCGGTTTCCCTCGACATATGCACATTACTATTCCATGTTGCATGATTTCCGATATGATTACCTTTCTTTACATGTCGCATACATCATGGATCGATTGCATAGCACATCACATTGGATTTATTCTTGATGCGGATTTTCATGTGATTTCTGATTTTGAGGACCGTGGAATTATTTAAGAAAAGATGCTTTATTATGAAAAACCCGGTTCCCTTGATATGATAGTTGGGGCATCGCCCCGTGTTTTCTCGGTGCTAGAGGCATGTATTGAGAGAAGGATGACCCGGACTGACGGATTCCCGATATATACTCAGAGAGAGGGCTGACCCGGAATGACGGATGCCCGATGTATTGAGAGAGGGATGACCCGGACTGACGGATTCCCGATATATACTCAGAGAGAGGGCTGACCCGGAATGACGGATGCCCGATGTGTTGAGAGAGGGATGACCCGGACGGACGGATTCCCGATATATATACTTTGAGAGAGGGCTGACCCGGAATGACGGATGCCCGATACAGGAGGATTTACGTGTCGATGCTAGGCACGGGTTTCATGATGTTTTTCCATGATTTTGTTTATATCCTCACATTGCATACATGATGCTTATCGTCAGTGAGTGACGGGTGGACGGGTTCCACACATATACAGACATGGATTATATACAGATGTGGATCATATACAGACTGGATTTACACTTATCATACTTCATTTGGATATATAACAGGGTATGAGGGCGCTGTTATATATACCCTTACACCAATATTAGTGGTATGGGACGCTAATATATGTGTATTGATATCATTGATATTTCTTCATATTTACTTCATGCAGACATACCTTATACTGATGACATGTTTTTACCTGAGTACCTGGCACCACCTACATGATTAGATGTTACCTTGCCACCTTATCACACTCAGATGTACTCTTGTGGATTATTACTGATCGTTAACTTAGGTTTATGTCTTGCATTCGGTTTCTGCTTGTAGATGTTTCTATTCACGAGTTGGCAACTCACCCCCGTTGTGCCACAGTTCTTGCAGGTTCTGCCGTACAGGTTTCATTGCGGCATTTCTGGCACACTACTTTCTTGCGGGTGGTTTGCTTTTGGTAGGTGGATTCTTTCGCATCAAGAACCACCATTGTATTTATTTATTTCATTGTATCTAGAATTTCCATCAACCAAAACTTGTATATTGTTTCAGACCTAGACTAGTGATGTATTATTCGACCATAGAGTCGCGCTTAGTAGTATTGCGGTTTTCTTGTTGCTTGAGCTTTCTTTTGGTTTTGATCCTCGCCACTTGGCGTTGTATATTATATCATTGCGTGGTTGTGACCGTCGATTGACGAAGAGCTAGCTCCCGCTTGGGGATGCCTTTATCATTGCATATATATATTGTTATCCTTGTTGTACCCCATTCGGGGCCAATTTTACAAAAGAGACTCTGCCGAAATTTTTAGAAAAGACTGTACTGTTTTAAATTGCATATTCGGCTTAGTTATTTAAAAACCTTGATTTCCAACATGTTTTTCTTCACTCCTTTAAACAAATTTCTTTACTTATTCTTAAAATGGTTTTAGATTTCTGGGCTTTTGGCTTACTTGGATCAGATGGAGTCCTATAGACTTCATATGGTTCAAGGGCCAGTCACGTGCTCTTTCGGGTCGTGACACGATTAAAGGCAAGATACATCGTTACCAAGGATGCTACCAAAGATGCAGTCTGGATAAATATGAGTTCATGAGATGAATTTCGTTTCTACCATTGTGTGACAATAGAGTTGTGGCTTAGGCCTAGGAACCCCCGTCCCATCAGAGATCCAGACATATTCTAAGGCAGTATCACCTGAACATGGAGATGTTGATCTCCAGGTAGATCGAGGTTAGGAGAGTAGACTCAGAGGACAACAGCACGGATCCACTCACAAAGGCCTATTTCCTAGTAGAGACTTTTATAGGATGGTTGAGTATGAGATACTTCAACCACAGCTTATTGTTGGGTATGAGATACTACAACAGATGGCCCTAGTGCAAGTGGGAGATTGTTAGTTATATGTATGCCCTAGAGGCCATTACTGTACATACGTTGTATATTGTAGTGGATGCTTGGACATATATAGGGAGGATTTTCTTGCTCGACATGATAGTATGCTATCTGGTTAATCTTTATCTTAACATGTACTCTTACTGTTTCTATGTCACATGTTGATAAAGCCCTTAGGATGAGTACTTGACAACCAGGACTATGATGCAGATTATACTAGTGGGGACAGGGTAGTCGCCAAGTACATCCTTCAAATGTTCCTAGTCGTGGGAGTACCGAGACAGGGAATCGATACTCTAGAGTAGACTAGCGTATGCGCTTCTTGACCCATATGATGGGCGATGGATGATCCCATATCCATTGGTGTTTGACATCAGAGAAGGTATACGGGTGCTCAGTGGAGACTGGGTACACTGGACGGACTCGCCGAGAACTCCCAGATGGTATTATACCTCACGTCAGACGGCAGTTCTCTGGTGACACTGGTACAGGTTAGTCTGTAGACCCGAGATTATCATAGAGTCTTGTGTGATTCCCACTGTGCTTTGATTTCCATCATACCACGTCCAAGAGGGCGTGCAAAAAGGTGGCTTTTGGGTACAGTCCCGAATCACATGGAGGCAATGAGCGATAGGAGGGGTTTCATCTCTCCCGGTATAGGGAGTTGATGTTGCGCTGTATTTGATTGGCTATAACTGGAAATCCCTGGCCAGGGTTGCTGAAATTTACTGGTAAGTGTTATCCGTAGTTTTTCGAACTGATATGGACCTTATATCGACACGACTTATCAAGCTACCGGGGTGTAACATTTACCACCCCTAGGCGAGATATGCGACATATCAGACGAAGAGACCGGTCTGTACGGGAGTGTTAGTGGTTGGATTCACGGGAGAATGTACAGGCTTGCTTGTTGATTTTCTGATTGCTCAATACCTGGGTGGCTGTTACGTTTAGCTGACCGCTTGCAGCTTGTGGGTGTTTGATATGATCATCACCTACTGCCGGTGTATTGACGATTCTTTAGAGTCCTACACAGAGGTTTCCTGGCTCAGGCAAAACGGAGTAGGAGCACATATATGATATGTGCGGGACCGAGAACAATACGTGTATGTGATACCGTATTACATTCTCGCGATATGAGATATCGACCGGGTATATGTGATGTAGCCGGGTCATCGGATCAAGTGTTGATTCGATGAACTGATACAGATTATATTAGTCGGTTATTTGTGAAATAGCCGGATTATCAGATCAAGTGTTGATTCGATAATTTAATGTATAATTATATATTTGATATATTAAATTACATTAACTAATATAAGCTCACTTAAAGATTATTTTTCTCACTCGGGTAATACCTTGATATATATGTGATATATGTTAATTGTATTATTTTATTTTGTTACAAAATATATTATATATATGATATATAATATTTTAACAAGTTAAGGTTACAAATGCAACATGTTTTGTGGAGTTTAAACATGGTTGGTGTTTGGATTAGGGTTAAGCTTTCTTGAAGCTTCTAGAAGCTTTGTTTTTGTTTTTAAGCAAAGATATTTTGTAAAGATATTTTCATAGATATTTCTTAACCAAACCCAAACCCTTTACCATAGTTAATTCTCTACATGGGTTAAGTCTTCATTATTAACCCATGGTTGCATTTTTAACCTCACACTGAGTTTCATTATTCATCACAAAAAGAGATTCTCCTTCTTCTTCCTTCTTCTTTTGATGAAAAGCTTTCTAGCTTTTTGTAAAGTGATGATAATGAGTGAGAAATTGAAAACAAATGAGAGCTAAATTCCTACTTCATCATCCTCATCTATTCTTGCCACTTAGATTAGGGTGTTTGCTTTGCTAATACTTGATTAGCAAAGCAAGAGCTTGGGTATGAGTTTCTTCAAGGTAGATCATCTTTGTTATTGAAGATCGGAAACAAGCTTGCATCTTTCTCTTCATGGAGCCTCTCTGGAGTCCGGGTACATGATGATCGCGGCGAAGGGACCTCAACACGGAGCTTTAGAAGTGAAGGAACGGACTAAAAAGGTTGTAATCCCTAACTCTTAGAAGAAACGTTGTTTACTTGCGATGTTTTGCCTAATCTCTAGTCTAAGATCTTGGTTAGAGTTGTCCGGCACATGAAAATTTTGATTTTGGCATGGTTGATGCCTTGTAGAACCTTGTTCTAGTGCTTAGTAACCCTACACATTTAAAGTATTCAGGGGGGGTCAAGAAGTTGAAAAGCCACATCTTTCACGAAAGGACTCGGCCGTCCGGCGGTGCCGGCCCGAGTCGGCCGGTCCGCCGGCCGACTCTGCCGAGTCGGGCTGAGTCGAGGGGTCGGAAGGTGGGGGGTCTTTAGATGAACACACTGGTATATTTAGTTTTTCATGTGTAGTGGAAATTCTGGAATTTATCACGTGTTGACTGTTGGACTTCTAAAATTTTTAAAACAAAATAATATTAAAAATAATATGGGGCATGGGATTTGAAATTTGGTGGCTTGGTTCAGCAGTGCAAGGTATTACCAATGAGCTACAAGCTCCTTCTTGTAATTATGGAGCTATTTAATTTCTTAAAGTAATAACAGCAAAAGTAAATACTCCAAGTATACATTAATTTTAAAGCAAATTTTTGTACACTAAAAATGGAGTTGTTACATTCTTTTAACTTGAAATTAAAAAGCAAAATAATTACTTATATCTTGTGCTCAGGCTAAAATACCCCTTTATGGATTTTGAAAAAATATTTGAAAAAATTTTTATAGGAAAATTATGATTGTTACATTCTACCCTCCTTATAAAAATTTCGTTCTCGAAATTTGTAAAAGGAAAGTGTAACAGATTCAAGAAAGTTTAGTGACTGAAGTAGTGATAGTGTGTGAAAAAAACTAACAAGGTGGTGCAAGGGTTTTAAAAATGTGAAAAATTTGTGAAGGAATGAAAGAATGTGAAGGTTTTGGTAAATTTGTAAAAGAGGTGAGGGAATTTTTGTTTAGGACAGATTCAAAGTATATGATTCAAAGAATATGAAATGATAAGATTCAAGGAACATGATTGTAAAGAATGTTTTAGTTGCTGGTTCTTGTGTTTTATATTGCTTAGGGTTCCATACAGCTCTGACCTGCATGGGCCGCCAACAAAACCTGTCACGCCCCGCTTCCTGGTATACGGCGAAGGGGACGGGACGAGGCCGCTACATATTTACTGTGAAGTAAATACGCTAAGCGCATCTAAGCAATATAAAAGTAAAGCACAAGAGACAAGATATAATTAAAAACAGCAACTTTATTTATTCACATTCTTTCTGTAAAATGCATGGAAAGTAAATACAACTGATAAAAAACAATGCCTAAACAATGGCATAACAGAAATAAAAAGTACCGAATGGAAAGTGTATAATGAACTAGAGCTCGGGATCTTCACTGAACTGGTCCAAGTCTTCAACAGAGGGCTCGATCTCAGGAATGTCCAGATCACCTGACGACATTCAAAGAAGAAAGAAAGAGAATGTCGTCAGCGAACAAATCGCTCGGTAAGTCCCAAAGATAAGAGAGAAGTAGGATAGACAGAATAAGAAGGTCACTTTTAATGCTGTATTATATTGTTATAGTGTTGTGTTAACGCTGTTGTTTGTAGCTTGGTACAGAAGATGCCAGTGTATACGAGAGGAGTCCCACTTACCCCGGAGACTTTGGTAACCCGTAGTATAAGGCTCCGTCGATAATACCACGGAACAACGACATGGATGTAATTACGTCTTAAGTGACCACCTCGTGCCACCTTTAACATATTCCGTACCAGTCTACCCCTTAAACCCCGTGTTATCTTGATTGTATTGTTGTATTGTATTGTAAACTGTATAGATTGTATGTTTGGATGGCTGACCGAAACCATGATATCAGTAAACGGAAGTAACTGGAGAATCATGTATGAAACTGTAAAATCATGGATGTAACTGTATAATCATGTAAATGGAATGTATATCCATGATTCGGTTCAGTCAAGTTAATAGATTGAATAATGGATTCATAGATTCATGTTGAATTGTAATATTGTAAATTATAGATTGTAGATTGTAGATTGTACTTGAATCATATTCAAGTCAGATTATAATGAGACTCAAACTGAGCCAGACAATTAGAAAAGTAAATTGAAGTCCTGATTGTTTTGATTTTATCGGTAACCACTGCACATGGGCGGCAGGATTTGTGTCTTTTTCAAAGACGATTACCGTATTGATAACACCGTTGTTAAGTTGTCTACCTTAGATAGGTAAGCACCCACTTCTCCGGCTCCCTGAGGCTCAAGAGATTGGTCCCGCTTAAACCTATGTTTACTAGGGTCTTTAGGGTAATTTATAGAACTTGAGGGGGTTTTATGTAAAAATACTTTTATATACTTTTCAAAATACACCCCAAGTATTTATTATTCGTCTTTAGAGTTGTAATGAATATAGATTTTATATTGTGATATTTCTAGTGAAAATATCCTAATTTCATAAATAAAAATATTTATTTGTAATATTAATTTGTATGGAATTCATGGTATTTTTGTGTAAACTGATTCTTGTGACATTTTTAGAAAAAGTGGAATATTTATAATAATTCAAAATAGATATTTTTATGTTACATATACATATATTTATATGAAAATAATTTTAGTATATATATAATATTCTAGAAATCTCGTTTTCTTAAGATGTCGTATTTTAAATCTTTCGAGACCGAATGCTCTTTGTGGAGGTCTGCATCTCGCACTACTAAGCCCAAGGATGTGCGATAATCTGCACCATCCCAAACGGGTTCCCCAAATGGGTTATAGCGGCGCTTTACAAAGATTTGTATAAATACTAATCATTAAGGAAAAACGGTTTTATTAATTATGGTATTTATTTGTAAAGATGTCGATTTCCCGTATTCTATGTTCCCGAGGGTATTGTGCTATGTTGCATATGAGTGTGTGAGGAGGTAGGTCATTACCTCGTGATCTACTTAAAGGTATAGCAAGGGTTTTGATGGTTTAAATGTAGAAATGAACTATGTGGCATTTTAATGAAAAAAATACGGTAAAATGGAAATAGCAATTACATTTGATATGAAACTTGATTAATATGGTTGATTAGTGTTTAATAGTCAACATGAATTGGCTTAAGCATGATTGTATTAAAGAAAAGTGAAATTTTATAATGAAACCGAATCGGAAATCGGATTTGTTCCGATTCCGTCGGGTTTTGTAATTCCGTATTTTAGAATAAGAATAGCGAAGATAGAATTAGGACTTACGGGTTTCGATCAAAGACAAGAGGAAGATGGATCGGGAGGAGTTGCCGGTGCGTCGTTTCGTCGCCGGGAACTCCTAGGGTCGTTGCCGGAAAATCCGCCGGAACTTCGCATTTCGCTCACTTCGATTGCACACTAGGGTTTCTAAAGATTTTTTGAGAGTTGGCTCAGGGTTTTGGGGTGAGGGGGTAGAGTGTAGGGGTGGTATTTATAGGGTTAAGCTAGGGTTAGGGTAGATGAAGGGTTTTAAATAAAAAATGTAAAAATACATTTAAAATTCATTAAAAATAGAGTAAATAGGGTATTACGATGTCTCTAGAAGTGGTCTGCACATTTAAAGTATTCAGGGGGGTCAAGAAGTTGAAAGCCACATCTTTCACGAAGGGGACTCGGCCGTCCGGCCGAGTCTGGCCGGCGGCGCAGGCCCGAATCGGCCGGTCCGCCGGCTGACTCGGCCGAGTCGAGGGGTCGGAAGGTGGGGGGTCTTTAGATGAACACACTGGTATATTTAGTTTTTCATGTGTAGTGGAAATTTTGGAATTTATCACGTGTTGACTGTTGGACTTCTAAAAATTTTAAAACAAAATAATATTAAAAATAATGTGGGGCATGGGATTTGAACTCTGGTGGCTTGGTTCAGCAGTACAAGGTATTACCAATGAGCTACAAGCTCCTTCTTATAATTATGGAGCTATTTAATTACTTAAAGTAATAACATCAAAAGTAAATACTCCAAGTATACATTAATTTTAAAGCAAATTTTTGTACACTAAAAATGAAGTTGTTATATTCTTTTAACTTGAAATTAAAAAGCAAAATAATTACTTATATCTTGTGCTCAGGCTAAAATACCTCTTTATGGATTTTGAAAAAATATTTGAAAAAATTTGTATAGGTAAATTAGGGTTGTTATAACGGACACATAGTAAAACCGTTCCTCACCGCAGAACTTTCGGAGGAGCTCCTGATGTTGCAGAAGCCGGTTTACATTGACTAATCTTCCTCCGCTTACCACCAGACTTCGGTTATCCAGCCATAAACAGTGGAAACACTGTTTCAAATAAGTTTGGGGGTATGTATATATCATTTTGTTTTTTGTGTGCCTAGTGAAATTCCCACTTGTAATAATTTGTAAAATAAATAAAAAAATAAAATAAAATTTTTTAGGGGGGTGTTTTTGTAAATATTCAGTAAAAAAGAATTAAATAAATAAATAAAAATTTAGTAAATAAATTCTTCTTTTTGATGGGGCTTTTGTACAAATAACCAACAGCCCCTATAAATACACCCTCGACCTACTTCTGTCAATTACCGAGCCCTAATTCTAACCCTAAAACAAAACCCTAGCCGCCACAACAATCTTCGACGCCGATCAGCTCAAGCAGCAGCGGAACCGCCGTCGACAGCTCAGTTAAGCCGCGCAACCGCCGCTTCCTAGTCGCTTCACCCTCTGAAATTTTCAGAGGAGGTTTTTCATTTCTCCTCTCTGTAGATTTAATAATTCAGCATTTGCTCTTTGTCTATAGCCCTTACATTGCAATTTGAATGGGATTTCTCCCACCTATTCGCCCATGATATTTACGGTAGCTATTTCGGCGACGAGATCCGAAAGCGCGGATGGAATTTTCTGTTATTTAACCATCCAAACGCGTTCGCGATTCCGGATCTCGTTGCGCATTTCTTTGAAAATCTAGAGGAGGGATGTTTAGCTAGCCATGGATTCATACGATTATTGTGGGGGGATCGGGAAATTATTATCGATAGGCACTTCATTCATGAAGTCACTTTAATACCACGCATCCCCGTACACGATCAACCCCTCCGCTTTGAGGACTACCTGCCATTAATGGGTGATGACTGTTCTAGTGAGCCTAGGAAGGTCATTCAGGTTCACACGCTATATGTGAACATTTTAACTGTGTGCCATTGGGAACAAAACAACATTTTCGGAAGTTCGCACAACACAACATTTTTTACCCCATCCCTACATATAGTTCACACATTAATGACCAAAAACCCTAGTTATGACATGTGCACTGTGTTACTACACTCGATTGGCACCGGCAACGGGGTTGCCAATTACCCATGCCCGATATTAGTGACACAACCGTGTCGCTATTTCCTTCCTGTTGAGGAATTTGACGTTTACATGCATGGTGGGGTTCCCATTCGACCCCTTCTTGAGGGTGTCTCCACATCCTACACACGACTTCATGGATTATGGTCGCGCACCGAGCCGGCCGAAGATGTGATGGACAAGACACCGAGCTCGAGCTCCACAGCGAGTGATGAAGAGCTAACCCCCGCTGCGCAAGCACGCTTAATACGACATACCCATAGGGGGTAGAACGAGTGTTAGGGATGCTGACAAACTTTGATCAGCGGTTGACGAGTCTGGAACAGGGAATGTCCACCCTTACTGGTACGAGAGGAACGGGCACGATCGAGAGAACGGGGGACGGACAGGGGTGAGGCAGTAACAAGTAATGCCTCGTCTAGAAGACACCGAAGGCAGCAGTGAGGGCACTGCTGTTGGTCAGTTTGGGGGTAGGGTTTGGTTGTAAATAGTTATCCTTGCATCTGCACGTTTTTTTTTTATTTATGTAAATATTTGTTTTGCATGTTTAAATTCCGCATCGCATTTTTTCTGCATTGCATAAAAAAAATAAAAAAATAAAAAAAATTTAAAAAATAAAAAAAATTTAAAAAAAAATAAAAATTAAAAAATTGAAAATTTCAATATTGGCAATTTTTTACTCAAGTTTGACATGATGGTTGACTAGTTAGAAAAAAACTAAATCCTAAACTTAGTAAATTAACAACCCTAAAAATAATCTTCCTTGAAGTATAATTGTAGAAAATATACGTCCTTGCAATTTATTTTGAAATAAGCAATTTTGAGTTCAGTTCTTAGGCTAAGTTGAAATGAGGGAAGAGTATTGAAAGCTCTATTTGAAGAGTAAGTCTGAAAAATAATTCTGAACCTTAAGTCCAAATTCTGAAATATACCCTACAAATCGCACATACACGCACCTTGAAATTTGGGATAGTAGAGGATACCAAGAAATACTCTTGCCTGAAAGCCTGGTATGAAAGAAAAAACGACATTCAAAGCTAACCACCAAAAGTGCATCATTGAAAAATATATCCGGTCTTGAAATAAATAAATAAAAAAAAAGAATAAAATACAAGACCTGGAAACTGCAATTTACGCTTTAAGCTCATACATTCAATAATCGGATGTTAGTGCCTCAAGAAGCATTAATAGTCGCATGAAAGGTGTATGAGCAAAACCGTCCATCATTAATGAAAAGAAGTAGTACTAGGTATTAAGGCGAGGGTATCATAGCTTGAATTGAATTTCCAAGTGTAGAGATGATAATTACATACACGTAGGGGTGTACGATCGGAGTTTGGAAGAGAGATAGGAATGAAAAATAGGGCTTATACCTTCAGTAGAGATGATAAAAATTCCGGGTTTGAGATTGCGTTTTAGAAGGAAAACTCAAGAGATGCTGAGAGTTTGATAAACTGAAAAATGTATAGGATCTTAAGTTAAATGAAAAGGATGTGTGAAAAATACGGGTTGATGATTTCTAAGTTAAAGATGATAGAGTTTCTTGCTAAACTGCCGAACTGTAGGATTAGAGTCGACGGCCAATTTGATTGGATTTTATAGGTAGTATCCTCTGAAAACCCTCAGGAGACAACACTCCTCCTCTAGGGCAATCTAGAGGTTTAACGGCTTGTTGCACGAGCTCAGTGCAACGCGTTCCCTGCGAAAGTGAGGTTAGGATTTTTTTTTGTGAATAAAATGGCTTTACTCGGGACGAGCAAAAGACAAGTTTGGGGGTATTTGTTCATATCATATTTTTGCATTTTCATATCACCCATTCTTGATCGCATTGCATATAGGTAGGTACTTTTGATCCGTGTTTGCTAAATAATTGCAAGTTACAGGTTCTCAGCTTTAAACAGTGAAATTTATGAAAAGTCACGACAAATACAGGACTACGGCCAACAACAGATAAATACGGGTCTCCGCTCACTATCCGTATGATGCCGCATACCAGTTCAAGGGACAAAATGGCAAATCATTGGTCATTTCATGCAAAAAGCACAAGAGACAGCACAAGATCCAAGATTTCAACGCGGAGCTCAAGAAAATTAAGGCAAAAGTCCACATCATTTCACCTTTTTGAACTGCTGAAAATCTGAAAGAAAAATGAAGAGTTTCTGAGAAACCAAGTGTACCAAATAAAGAATGACAGCAACATGGAAAACCCCAGGAAAGCCGGGCCTCCAATTCAACCAAATGGTCGCGGAACCGCGGCCAATATAACACTTAGACCGCGGATCCACGGCCGAGTCAACTCAATGTTGACTCGGTTTCTGAGGGTATTTTTGTAACTTCATTTTGGCTCAGATTGTATCCCTAGGGTTTCATTTATCTGCCTATAAATAGCCCAGTTCCAAGCCAACTAAAGACGTGCTTTTCTTTGTATTAGATTTTAGGATAAGAGTTGTAACACCTGAGCCCAATACTACTATTTTCTTTTACTGGTTGAGCGTTAGATATTACTCAGTTCATTTAGCTTGCCTGTTCGACACTTGCCGTGAAATTTTATCTGGCTAAGTCATTTCTTCATATAACAAATTTTAGCACCTAAAATAAAATTAAAAATATCTATCTTGGCCTACTCGTCACCCCTAGCCACGTGGTAGCGTCCGCGCGTCGAGTTCTCATCCCGTTCGGTGAAACGGGCGAGTTTGGACGACTACGCGCGCGTACAGGTGTCCGACTTGGGGGTATACTTTTTAATCGTAAAACATTTCATTTTAAAATTTGGAACCCGCTTAAAATCCTATTATTTAAATTTCAAATTTTTGGACTCAACCCGGACGCGATTTGAAAATGTTTCATTTAGCGCCGAAATCCCAAATTAATAAAATATTCAAAACTATATATATAATATAATCTTACTAATTTCTATAATCTATTAAATCTTTTTTATATTCCTTAAATCTTTCTGGCCAATCACGGGGCTCTTAACCCCCGTGGGCCCCCCTCCAATCTCTCTCTCTCTCTTTCTCTCTCCATCTCTCGTATCTCTCTCTCTATCTCTAATTTCTTTACCTCTCTCTCTCTTCCCTATATATATATATACATTCCCTGCATCTCTTCCTTCACGAGAAACCCATCGCAACCCTAGCCCTAGCCACCGTGCCCGTCGCCGCCGCAGCCCCAACGTCGACGCCACCACCACCATTACCCTCGCCTCTTCGCCCTCATCGCAGCCACTGCACCTTCTTCCCCCTCTTCCCTCTTCCCCAAGCGCCTGCACGCCGCCTGCACGCCACCTGCACACCGCCTACACCTTGACGGATAGCCGCCGGCGATCTCGATCCGCCCCCGGCCTCGCTAGCACCCCCTCGGTGAGCTTCTCATCCTCCATCATCTCCTTTCTTCTTCTTCCTTCTCTGATTAAGGTTTCTTGATCTGGAAATTTTCCGCCGTCGCTGCAGGTACCCCGCCGGAGCTCCGTCGCCGTGGTCGGCGATCACCACCCGTCCCACAGATCCTCGTGAGCAGTCCCTTCTCCATCCTCCTTCCCTTCTTCTTTGTTTTGTTTCTATTCTTGTTGCAATTCTTGATTGTCGCTGTTTTGCATCTCGTCGGAATCCGGCCGTGCCGACGACGTGTCCCGACGTTCCAGCGAGGTACCCCGATCCGCGTGGCCCCATTGTTCGTTGTTTGGGTTCAATCCGTGAACCGTGCGTCCGTCGCGAGTTTCCCCGCCGACGTTACGTTCCGTTTTTCCCGGTTCGCGACCCGTCGAGGCAAGTATCACTTGCTACATGCTATACTATACAATTATATATGTTTGACTCATTAAACCTGCAAAACTTAACTCGGTATAGTTATTTTCTCATTTGGTTGCAATATGACATATATCATTTTACAGTTAACATAGAAATTACAGTTTGCCACTTTTAACCTAAGAACCAAGTTTACCTGTTAATCACATTTTACCGTTTAATAGATTGTAGCACTTTCCCATGTAGTTCGATTACATTCGGATATTCGTATTCAAAGGCTTGATTTAACTGTATTGCATCATCATTTAAACTGTTGCACCGCTAAGGGTGCTCAAAACCTGTTAATATAATAAAATGGCTGCACTATATTAATGCACTATTGTGATTGAATGAACTGCTCATTGTTGTTTAATTTATTTCTTATTTCCTGCTGTTAATCCCCTGTTCGATTATATGTCTGTTGTGAGCCCACCCACGACATTGTTACATCTTGACTTGACTTTGTTACACATGATATATATTGATACACCTGACATGGTACCGTTTACTGTTGACTTGACCTGATGTACCATGACCTGACCTGTTACCTGATCTCGTGCCTAGTGCCAACAAACCCGACATGTAGTCCTCATGGACCATTCCTGTTGTCTATCCAGACAAACCTGATGTTACCTGATCCTGTGTTGGCATTAGTTCTTGATTACTGAATACCTGACCTGACACATATAACTTGGGGGTATGGGGAAATCAAAAGTGTAAACTAAAGTGTAACTTAAAAGGGTATTACTTGATCCGTGGTCCCGGGGGGTAACGGGACAGAGCCATTCGTGACTCTTACATTTTCCTGATCCGTGGTCCCGGGGGGTAACGGGACAGAGCCATTCGTGACTCTTACATTTTCCTGATCCGTGGTCCCGGGGGGTAACGGGACAGAACCACTATTGGTTCCCATATTCCTGATCCGTGGTCCCGGGGGGTAACGGGACATATCCTTTGAGTTACATGGAGGATTACTCAAATTGATTTCAAAGACTTTAATAGAAAACCTGATAGAACAGTTTAGTTACCCACTGCACACTACCCTGCACTGCTTGATTCACATTATTTGCTGCTCTCGTTTTATTCATGTTTATTTTGCATTGCCTGTTACACTGTTCCTATTATATTACTTGTTGACTTGATGCGCTGACGTATGGGTTTTGCATGGTCCAGATTCTTTACCACTGTCGCTGTCCGAGCAGGAGTACTTCAGCCAGCAGGCTGAGTTGTGAGTTCTGTAGTGGTTAGCTTTATTTCCTACATTTTTATTTCCAGATGTGAGCCCGCATTATGGGACATACTTTTCCGTTATTGTATTGGATCATTTGCTTCCGCATTTATTTATCATTGACTCTTGTTATTCTGGATTGTGGACATGTTTTTAGAAATTTTTATGTTGTTCTTGATATCTCTACAGCCGTAATGTGACTGTGGATGGATGCTTCCAACCCACAGGTAGCATGGTTGGCTATGTCACGTGCCCAATCTAGCGCACTCTGGGAAGCGGGACGTGACATGGTTCTTTTGGTATCAGAGCCATAGGTTAGTTGGGTTGATTCTTTTGTAGTTGGGTATTGTATCCAATACACGAATCAGAATACCCGTGTTTAGGAAACATGTCCTACCACCTTGAACGTTTTACCATTTTTTGAATCACATTCTTCCTGATTATATCGACGTGCAAACTTACTTTGCATGTCGACTCGAAACCCTGACCTCTTGTTATCCCTAGGACGTAGGCGACTTGAGTGGAGTTAAGTGATTGTGGCTATGATACCGCGGCATAGTTACAATGCGGTACTCTATTTAAGTATCTTGGAGTTCTAGCCTTGATCTATATATCGAATCTATCATCATGCTAACATTGGGTGTTTTGAGTTCAGGATTATGGCAGGTAAGAATTTCAAGACGTACCAGAGGCGTGTGGACGAAACCGCCATGCTTGGAGTGATAAAAGGAATGCTGGAGAATCAAAGAGACAGACCGAGCTGATCCAGCAGCAACCAGACTCATTCCAGGAAGGTTTGCAGATCGTTCAGCAGTCTGTAAACAACGCTGGAGCTAAACCAGTTGACCGGGTAGGGACTGTGGCAGATTTCAGACGTTTGGGTTCGTCTACATTCACTGGTTTGGAGGAGCCGTTGCCAGCCGAGTAGTGGCTAGTCGGCACGGAGAATTTGCTAATTGCGGACAGATTCTAGAGGACAAAAGAGTTGATGTGGTGCGCATTCAGCTAGTGGATTACGCCCGAGAGTGGTGGCTTGTGGAAGAGACCCGCTTGCCCAAGCCGTTCAGTTGGGCGGAATTTTCTAAGAGTTTCCTGGAGAAGTTCTTTCCACAGACTGCACGGGAGGAAATGGAAGAGAAATTTATTGGGCTGAGGCAGAATGGAGCACCCGTGGACGTGCGTGCAGCAGAATGGACGAGGCTCAGTAGATTCGCTGGACCCTTAGCTGCTATCAATGCAGACAGCAGTTGCGGTAAGGAAGCAGTTCTGTCGGGCCAGTCGAGTTTAGGGCTAGGCCGACAAACGATGTTCTTGTAGCTATGGAAGTTGATAGTAGTGAAGAGCCGGCGGTTGTTCGCAATTTTATGGACGTATTTGAAGATATATCAGGCTTACCGCTGAAGCGAGACGTGGAGTTCGCGATTGACCTTATTCCTGGTGCAGCGCCAGTATCTAAAGCGTATTATCCAATGGCACCAGTAGAGTTGGAAGAAGTAAAGAAACAGGTTGCTGAATTGCTTGAAAAGGGTTGGATTCGAAGCAGTAACTCGCCTTGGGGAGCTCCAGTTCTTCTAGTAAAGAAGAAGGATGGCACAAGAAGGATGGGCATCGACTATCGAGAATTAAACCGAGTAGCTATCAAGAACAAGTACCCGATCCCTCGCATTGGAGAACTTTTGAGCAGCTTAGTGGCGCGAGGGTATTCTCGAAGTTGGATTTACGATCCGGATATCATCAGGTCCGAGTGAAAACAGAAGATATTTGCAAGACGGCGTTTCGAACTCGGTATGGACATTACGAGTACTTAGTGATGCCCTTCGGAGTAACGAATGCGCCGGCAGGATTCATAGACTTGATGAACCGAATCTTTTCACCGTTCTTGGACCAGTTTATTGTGGTATTCATTGACGATATTCTGGTTTACTCGAAGAGTTTTGAAGAGCATGCTGAGCATTTGAAGATCGCACTACAGACGTTGAGACAGGAGAAGCTTTATGCGAAGATGAGTAAGTGCGAGTTTTGGCTGGAGGAAGTGAAGTTTCTGGGGCATGTTGTGTCGGGCGACGGGATTGCTATCGATCCAGAAAAGATTGCAGCAGTTCGAGATTGGCCTATTCCAAAGAATGTTGCTGAGATAAGAAGTTTCCTTGGATTAGCCGGATACTACAGGAGATTTGTGGAGAACTTTGCTCGTTTGGCAGAGCTGTTGACCAAGCTTACGCGCAAGGAGGTACCTTTTGTGTGGACGGATAGGTGTGCGTTAGCTTTCGAGACGTTGAAGCAGAAGTTGATAACCGCCCCTATCCTGACCATACCAGACAATTCCGGAGGACTGGTGATTCACAACGACGCATCTGGGAAAGGATTGGGATGTGTTTTGATGCAGCATGGGAAGGTCGTAGCATACGCATCAAGACAACTGAAGACCCATGAGAAGAATTATCCAACTCATGACTTGGAGCTTGCGGCTGTGATCTTCGCTTTGAAGATTTGGAGACACTACCTTTTGGGTGAGCGAGTCGAAGTTTTTACAGATCACAAGAGTTTGAAGTATGTGTTCACTCAGAAGGAGTTGAACATGAGGCAGCGTAGATGGTTGGAGCTGATGGCCGACTACGACCTTGATCTTAAGTACCATCCGGGAAAAGTTAACGTCGTGCCGGATGCGCTTAGTCGGTTACCAGCAATTCAGGTGTTAACTACGCAGAGGGAGATCATTGCAGATTTTCGAAGATTTGACTTGGAGGTTGTGCTACCACGTTCTACGGGACAGTTGATGCAGTTGCAAGTACAGTCGTCCTTGGTTGAGAAGATTAAAGCAGCACAATCGCAGGATCCTAGACTGCAAAAGTTTCGCGAGCAGGTTGAGGCTGGACTACGAACAGATTTACTGGTCCACGAAGATGGTTCGTTGAGCTATGGTAGCCGTTTGTGTATGCCAAAGGGGGATGTTCGTGAAGAGCTTATGAAGGAGGCACACAGTTCAGCTTATTCTGTACATCCAGGAGGTACAAAGATGTACCGAGATATTCGACAGCATTTCTGGTGGGAAGGCATGAAACGGGAGATTACTCGCTTCGTGGCTAAGTGCTTGGTGTGTCAGCAAGTCAAGGCTGAACACCAAAGGGTTGCTGGTTTGTTGCAACCACTTCCGATTCCTCAGTGGAAGTGGGAGCATATAACCATGGATTTCGTGATGGCTTTACCGCGGAGTCCAAAGGGCAACAATGCAGTATGGGTGATTGTTGATCGATTGACCAAGGCAGCTCACTTTATTCCTTTCCGGGTTGGTCAATCAACGGAGACTTTGGCAGAACGGTACATGCAGGAGATTGTAAGGTTGCATGGCATACCGGTGAGCATCGTGTCCGATCGGGACACTCGGTTCTTATCACACTTCTGGAGGAGTTTACAGGAGAGTTTGGGGACTCGATTGAAGTTTATCACAGCTTATCATCCTCAAACTGATGGTCAGTCAGAGAGAACGATCCAAACTCTTGAAGACATGTTGAGAGCATGCATGTTAGACTTCAAAGGTTCGTGGGAGGATCATCTACATTTGGTGGAGTTTTTTTACAACAACAGTTTTCAGGCGACTATCCAGATGGCTCCGTTTGAAGCTTTGTATGGTCGTAAATGCCGTTCACCTGTTTGTTGGGATGATGTCGGTGAACGAAGATTGTTGGGACCAGATTTGGTTGTGCAGACAGTTGAAAAGGTTAACACAATCAGAAAGCATATGAAGGCAGCTCAAGACAGACAGAAAAGTTGGGCTGACACGTCAAGAAGACCTCTAGAGTTCGCCATGGGTGATTTGGTATTCTTGAAGATATCACCGACTAAAGGGGTGATTCGTTTTGGGAGTCGAGGAAAGCTTAGTCCTCGATTCGTTGGACCCTTCGAGATATTGGAGCGCGTTGGAGAGGTAGCGTACCGTTTGGCGTTACCGCAGTCCTTATCGGGTGTGCACGACGTGTTTCACGTATCTCAACTACGAAGGTATGTTCGAGATGAAACACACGTTTTGGATCATTCGGAGTTAACAGTACGGGAAGACCTGACTTTTGAGGAGCGATCGGTTGAAATCATGGATCGAAGGGAAAAGGTTCTTAAGAACAAGGTTATCCCCCTTGTGCTCGTTTCTTGGGGTAATCGATCGCATGGAGAGTCCACTTGGGAAAGAGAAGATGAGATCCGACAGAAGTTTCCTCACCTTTTTCTGTAGTTTTCTATCTTGTATTCTTGGAATTTCGAGGACGAAATTCTTTTTGTAGTTGGGTATAATGTAACACCGAGCCCAATACTACTATTTTCTGTTACTGGTTGAGCGTTAGATATTACTCAGTTCATTTAGCTTGCCTGTTCGACACTTGCCGTGAAATTTTATCTGGCTAAGTCATTTCTGCATATAACAAATTTTAGCACCTAAAATAAAATTAAAAATATCTATCTTGGCCTACTCGTCACCCCTAACAGCGTGGTAGCGTCCGTGCGTCGAGTTCTCATCCCGTTCGGTGAAACGGGTGAGTTTGGACGACTACGCGCGCGTACAGGTGTCCGAATTGGGGGTATGCTTTTTAATCGTAAAACATTTCATTTTAAAATTTGGAACCCGCTTAAAATCCTATTATTTAAATTTCAAATTTTTGGACTCAATCCGGACGCGATTTGGAAATGTTTCATTTAGCGCCGAAATCCCAAATTAATAAAATATTCAAAACTATATATATAATATAATCTTACTGATTTCTATAATCTATTAAATCTTTTTTATATTCCTTAAATCTTTCTGGCCAATCACGGGGCTCTTAACCCCCGTGGGCCCCCCTCCAATCTCTCTCTCTCTCTCTTTCTCTCTCCATCTCTCGTATCTCTCTCTCTCTCTAATTTCTTTACCTCTCTCTCTCTCTTCCCTATATATATATACATTCCCTGCATCTCTTCCTTCACGAGAAACCCATCGCAGCCCTAGCCCTAGCCACCGTGCCCGTCGCCGCCGCAGCCCCAACGCCGACGCCACCACCACCATCACCCTCGCCTCTTCGCCCTCGTCGCAGCCACTGCACCTTCTTCCCCCTCTTCCCTCTTCCCCGAGCGCCTGCACGCCGCCTGCACGCCACCTACACACTGCCTACACCTCGACGGATCGCCGCCGGCGATCTCGATCCGCCCCCGGCCTCGCTAGCACCCCCTCGGTGAGCTTCTCATCCTCCATCATCTCCTTTCTTCTTCTTCCTTCTCTGATTAAGGTTTCTTGATCTGGAAATTTTCCGCCGACGCTGCAGATACCCCGCCAGAGCTCCGTCGCCGTGGTCGGCGATCACCACCTGTCCCACAGATCCTCGTGAGCAGTCCTTTCTCCATCCTCCTTCCCTTCTTCTTTGTTTTCTTTCTATTCTTGTTGCAATTCTTGATTGTCGCTGTTTTGCATCTCTCCGGAATCCGGCCGTGCCGACGACGTGTCCCGACGTTCCAGCGAGGTACCCCGATCCGCGTGGCCCCATTGTTCGTTGTTTGGGTTCAATCCGTGAACCGTGCGTCCGTCGCGAGTTTCCCCGCCGACGTTACGTTCCGTTTTTCCCGGTTTGCGACCCGTCGAGGCAAGTATCACTTGCTACATGCTATACTATACAATTTTATATGTTTGACTCATTAAACCTGCAAAACTTAACTCGGTATAGTTATTTTCTCATTTGGTTGCAATATGACATATATCATTTTACAGTTAACATAGAAATTACAGTTTGCCACTTTTAACCTAAGAACCAAGTTTACATGTTAATCACATTTTACCGTTTAATAGATTGTAGCACTTTCTCATGTAGTTCGATTACATTCGGATATTCGTATTCAAAGGCTTGATTTAACTGTATTGCATCATCATTTAAACTGTTGCACCGCTAAGGGTGCTCAAAATCTGTTAATATAATAAAACGGCTGCACTATATTAATGCACTATTGTGATTGAATGAACTGCTCATTGTTGTTTAATTTATTGCTTATTTCCTGCTGTTAATCCCCTGTTCGATTATATGTCTGTTGTGAGCCCACCCACGACATTGTTACATCTTGACTTGACTTTGTTACACATGATATATATTGATACACCTGACATGGTACCGTTTACTGTTGACTTGACCTGATGTACCATGACCTGACCTGTTACCTGATCTCGTGCCTAATGCCAACAAACCCGACATGTAGTCCTCATGGACCATTCCTGTTGTCTATCCAGACAAACCTGCTGTTACCTGATCCTGTGTTGGCATTAGTTCTTGATTACTGAATACCTGACCTGACACATATAACTTGGGGGTATGGGGAAATCAAAAGTGTAAACTAAAGTGTAACTTAAAAGGGTATTACTTGATCCGTGGTCCCGGGGGGTAACGGGACAGAGCCATTCGTGACTCTTACATTTTCCTGATCCGTGGTCCCGGGGGGTAACGGGACAGAACCACTATTGGTTCCCATATTCCTGATCCGTGGTCCCGGGGGGTAACGGGACATATCCTTTGAGTTACATGGAGGATTACTCAAATTGATTTCAAAGACTTTAATAGAAAACCAGATAGAATATTTTAGTTACCCACTGCACACTATCCTGCACTGCTTGATTCACATTATTTGCTGCTCTCGTTTTATTCATGTTTATTTTGCATTGCCTGTTACACTGTTCCTATTATATTACTTGTTGACTTGACGCGCTGACGTCTGGGTTTTGCATGGCCCAGATTCTTTACCACTGTCGCTGTCCGAGCAGGAGTACTTCAGCCAGTAGGCTGAGTTGTGAGTTCTGTAGTGGTTAGCTTTATTTCCTGCATTTTTATTTCCAGATGTGAGCCCGCATTATGGGACATACTTTTCCGTTATTGTATTGGATCATTTGCTTCCGCATTTATTTATCATTGACTCTTGTTATTCTGGATTGTGGACATGTTTTTAGAAATTTTTATGTTGTTCTTGATATCTCTACAGCCATAATGTGACTGTGGATGGATGCTTCCAACCCACAGGTAGCATGGTTGGCTATGTCACGTGCCCAATCTAGCGCACTCTGGGAAGCGGGGCGTGACAAGAGTTTGTAGTATCTTCTTCCTCTTCATCTTTCTCCATTGATATTGTAGTGAGCTTCATGAGTGATGATGTATAAAAGAAGAGTTGTTTTTATTAACTTGCATGTCTTGTAATTGTGTTATTATATTTGCTTGTAATTTTCATTTGTTAAACTAGTTGTTGTTATTTTTTTGTTTGCTTTCTTTCTTTTTCTCTTTTCCTTTATCCATACAACAATGATGCTTAAGTATGATCCTTGCCAAAGTGAGTTCTCAAATAGCTAGTTGTGACTTTCTAAACTCATTTCTTTTTATCTTCCTTCTTTGTTTTATTTTCTTTTTCTTTTTAATGGGTGAGTAGTTTCTCACTTGTTAGGGTAGGATAAGGAAAGTTTGATAGAAGGAAATCTCTCTCACTCTTTTTTTTGCCCAACATCTTGATTCGGACTCCCGTTAATTGAACCACAATCCGCTCCCTACGGCATTCTATCCTACATGATAGCGGTGATTCCCTAGTGAGATCGGTTTTGGTTGAATTAACCGGAGGTTAAGGCTAAGAGCCAAGAACGGACGGACAAGGACCAAAAGGAATAAACTAAGCGTTGGAAAGCCTAGCTTATACTCGCAATTTTCCTTCCTAGGCGTGCAAATCCCTGTTGTTGCCTATTACCGTAACACCGATATTAAGAGTGGCAACGAAAGAAGCGAGCGACTCCTAACTCAAACTAACCTAATCCTAACCCTAACAAGCTCTCTTTATACATATTTTAGCACATAGTGAAACTAAACAAACCTGGACAAATTGGACTTAACTCGTTAAAACACTAAGAAAAAGATTCCCATATCTTCGTAGACCGACCCGTACTCAACCAGCTAGCTACCAAGCGAAACCGTCTTGATTGCGGTAACTAAAACTAAGCACGCAAAACCTCTAACAATCAAAGATATACCTTCGCGAATGCTTGGGACATCCAACAAACTTACACAGAACTGATCTTGCCTCGAACTTGTCCGGATTTTAACATAGGCTGGACAACCCCACATCTTAATGAAATTAAGACATAGTCTCTTACCCTCCCATATCTCATATGGAGTGGTAGGCAATGATTTGGTCGGAACTCTATTCAATAGGTATGCGGCTTTCTCAAGCGCATAACCCCAAAAGGAAATAGGTAATTCAGCAGTATTCATCATAGAGCGCACCATATCTAATAGGGTGCGATTCCTCCGCTCCGACACAACGTTGTGCTGTGGTGTATACAGAGGAGTAAGCTGAGAGAGAATCCTATTCTTTTTTAAATAGTCACGGAATTCCATGCTCAAGTATTCTCCTTTCCGATCTGATCGAAGGATTTTAATACTTCTACCCATTTGGTTCTCTACTTCGCACTTATATTTCTTAAATTTCTCAAAAGTTTCAGACTTGTGATTCAACAGGAACACATGTCCGAATGTTGAGAGATCATCGGTGAATGTAATGAAGTACGAGGAACCATTCCTGGCATGTGTAGACATGGGACCGCATACATCACTATGTATCAGTCCCAAGAGTTCAGTAGCTCTTCCTCCGTATCCAGTAAATGGAGTTTTGGTCATCTTGCCTTTGAGATATGACTAGAAAGTTTCATAAGCTGTAAATTCGAACGGATTCAAATATCCATTCATATGTAACTTAATTAGTCGTGTCGCATTGATATGAGCCAGTCTATAATGCCACAAGAAGGATTCGTTCATTTCTGAACTTTTCCTCTTGTATGTGTTCTGTACGTTAAGAACTGTGTTTTGATTCCGAACGTATAAACCGTTACATAACATACAAAACCCAATCAACACTTAATTTAGGAAAATGTTTATAACATTATTCTCTATTACAAAGTTATATCCTTCTTTATCTAATAAAGAAATTAAAATTAAATTGCATATCATAGAGGGTACATAATAACAGTCGTTCAAGATCAATGTATTTTCCCATTTGGTAATATAAGATGATATTCACCAACTTCTTCGGCTGCAACACTTGCATCATTCCCTACTTTTAGAGAACGATCACCTTTCCCAGTTCTCTACCTCTCTTAAGCCCCTGTAACATATTACATATGTGAGATCCTGATCCGGTATCTAATACCCAGGACGTAGAGTGTACCGAGAAATAGTTCTTGGTAACGAACACACCCGAAGAAGATGCATCAACATGCTCATTCCTCGTTCGGGTCGCATAGGAATCCGAATATTCCCCTATTTCCTGCTCAGACTTATAACAATTATAAGGTAGAGCGAAACCAATGTTCCCCGGCTCAGTATAACAAGTGGGTTCGGTCAATACATCCATATTATTATCTTGATTGGCATATCATGGTCGCTACCAGGAAAGAGAGAAGAAAACACTGCGTGCGATTAGATTGGTTATTATCTTATCTAATCAGGATGGCTCCCACTGTTTTTATCAAATCTTCCTTCAAACCCTAAAAGGCAAGACTAGCCGGGATTAATTACACCCTACAAGTTCGCCAATCTTTTAGCCAGGCTACTGTCAGTACTTTGAGGGAGGTTTCCCGTGCTTTCGCACGGACCTAATTAAAATAAACCTCATTTTCCGAGAGGCATAACCCCATTGACACCTTTCTAGACACCTACTGGATTAGCTAATTGTAAAGTGTAAAACTCTCTCAGAAGTAACTCTTACTCGCAGTGGATATCGGGATCCAACTATCTCATAGAAGATATGCAATCTCATTGCAAATTTCAACACTTGAAATTCCCAAGAATGTTTTTCCCCTAGCGTCCTATGACCTCGACGGAGGCCAACAAACCATAGGCTGCTAGTCAAGTTCAACCCGTACGTTTTGTGATTGAATTAGACCCACTCATATGACCCATAACTATAGTCAATAAAGTCATATAAATGTCCTAATTAATCATATCATATGCTGCAGATAAGCACTAGTTAGCTACCGCACACTACGCCTTGACGGAGGCCAACAAACGTAGCACAAATACTAAGTAGTACTTATCTGAAACGACGGAGGGCTACGACAGGTTTTTAAGAAAATCTTTTGCGTAATAAACTTGATATTGTTAGTTGTATGTATGCCCTAGAGGCCAGTATTGTACAGATGATGTATATTATATTGGATGCTTGGACATATATATAGAGATGACTTTCTTGCTCGATATGATAGTATGCTATCTGGTTACTCTTTATCTTAACATGTACACTAGTCTCTTTAAACTGTCTTATAGTTACATGTTGGTAAAGCCCTTAGGATGTGTACTTGACTACCTGGACTATGATGCAGATCATACTAGTGGGGACATGGTAGTCCATAGGTACATCCTTCAAGGTCCCTAGTCGTGGGTGTATCGAGACGGGGCATCGATATACCAGTGTAGACTAGCGTATACGCTTCTCGACCCATGAGATGGGCGATGGATGATCCCATATCCATTGGTGTTTGACATCAGAGATGGTGTACGGGTGCTCAGTAGAGACTGGGTACACTGGACGGACTCGCCGAGAACTCCCAGATGGTATTATACCTCACGTCAGATGGCAGTTCTCAGGTGACACTTGTACAGGTTAGTCTATAGACCCGAGATCGTCATAGAGTCTTGTGTGATTCCCACTGTGCTTTGATCTCCACCTTACCACGTCCATGAGGGCGTGCAAAACGGTGGTCTTTGGGTACAGTCCCGAGTCACATGGAGGCAATGAACGATAGGAGGGGTTTCGTCTCTCCCGGTATTGGGGGTTGATGTTGCGCTGTGCTCGATTGGCCGTAACAGGGAAGTCCCTGGCCAGGGCTGATCAGAGATTTGCTGGTAAGTGTTACCAGTAGTTTCTCGACCCGTTATGAGCCTCACATCGGCACGACTTATCGGTTATTGGGGTCTAACGTATACCACCCCTAGACTTGATATGCGACATATCAGACGAACAAACCGGACTGTACGGTAAGTGTTACTGGTTGGATTCACAGGAGTGTGAGCGGGCTAGCTCGTCGATCTTCTGATCGCTTAATACCCGGATGGCCGTTACGTTTAGCAGACCGCTTGCGGCTTGTGCGTGCTTGATATGATCACCATCTGCTACCGGCGTGTTGACGAGTCTTTAGAGTCCTACACAGAGGTTTCCTGGCTCAAGCGAAACGAAATAGGAGTGCATATGAGATATGTGCAGGATCGAGAATGATGCGTGTATGTGATACCGTATTCCATTCTCGCGATGGTTGTATCGATTGGTTATATTCGATATAACCTAGATATCGAATCAAGGATTGATTCGATAAGCCGATACATAGGATACTAGTCGGTTATATGCGATATGACCGGATCGTTAAATCAAGTGTTGATTTAATGATTTAATGTATAATTATATATTTGATATATTACTTTGCATTAACTAGTATTGGTTCACTTTAAATGGATTTTCTCACTTGATGTGCAAGAAGTATATGTGATATACTTTTGTGCACATATTTGTATCATGTTTGATGATACTTGATCATGTGGTTAAGTGTAAAGGATTAAACCATGGTTAAGAGATAATTAGGGTTTTGCTTTTTCATTTATTTATTTGTTTATTTATTTGGAAATGATTTAGATAAGAATGGTGGCTTTATTTGTTTCTAGTTGAAGCTTCATGAAGCTTTGACTTCTTAACCATTCTTGTCTTCATGCTTAACCCTAACCCATCTAAGTAACCATGGTCTATTCTCTACACTCTACCCTAGTTAGTATATGATAAGTATTCATTTACTTTTCTATTATTATTAACACTTATCATATTCTTTCTTCTTCTTGATCTTCTTCTTCAAGATAGAAAGCTTAATGCCATCAATGGCAACTTGAGATCTAAAGTGAGAAATCCAATTCTAAAGTGAACCCACCTCCTATTTCTTCACCCTCTACCTCTTGCCAAGTTGTTTTGGGTGTTTTCTTCACAAGTTTCACAACTTTGTGAAGTCGGAGCTTGAACTTGTGATGCCTCGACGTAGATCATCTTCGGCACGAAGCCGACGACCTAGTCCGCCCATCTCTCCGATCAAGCCGATGATTGAGTCCGGGATTCGAGATGGACAGTGAGAGGATGCCTACGTGGAGCCAAGGAAGTGGATATCCGGATCTACAAAGGTTGTAGCTTCTTATCTTTAGTTAAGTTGTTAACTAGATTCTTATATCGCCTAAATTTCTAGTCGACGATCCGTATTAGGGTTTCTTGGCACCCGTAATTTTTGAAATTGGCATGGTTGATGCCTTGTGAGACCTCTTGAGAGTGCCTAGGAACTCTACAGTGGTATCAGAGCCTAGCTAGAGCCTTAGGCGAAGTCTAGACGACGTTTGAAACCCGAATACACATCGAAACCCTAACACATCTTGCTCTCTGGACTTTTTCTAAAAACTGGGATTTTTCTAGATTAAAAATGCTTAAAAAATTCAGCAGGGAATTCTAAGAATTACGGTGCAAATTTTTTCCAATGAACAGTATAGTGTGCGGCGGAACCGCGGGAGAAGCATGGCTTCTGCCGCGGTTCCGCGGCCTAATGATGACGTCATCCCTCCTCCTTTGCACAGTAATTCATCATTTCAGCAGCTGAGTTTTATGGGTATCTTTAATATTTATTCAAGAGTTGAATTTTCTGGGGTGTTTTAGAGCTTCGATGTTTCGATCGGATTATCAAATTTCGTCTTTGTGTATTTCCGGATGACTTTAGAATATGTTAAAAAGTTCGACCAGATATAAATACCCAACTTTTCCCCTGCCGGAAAATATCCAAGTGTTGGATTTTTGTGTGGTTTAAGGACGTTCTGAGTAGTGCAAGTAACGCGATGGTCCCTCTAGAAGACAACAAATCTTAACTCGATTATGTGACCGTCTTGAACTGCCCTTTGAAGCTTCGGGTTTGGGGCAGTACGGCGTGCCACATGTGAGGCGTTGGCTTGACCCTTCTACGGCTGGACCGTTGGTACTGAGGCATGAAGTGAATGTCTTTGAACCTATTTCATGTGTTGGACGGTTTCGGGAAAACTTGGGTGTTCGAATGTTCGATCGGAAAGTTTAATATTTTCTATTTATCCGGAATGGGATACAATAATTGGAATTCACAAACAGTTATGAGATAACTGAATGAATGATATAAATCTAGCGGTTTAGTTTCATTTGATATTGAAAAGAGTTTTCGATAATGGGACTAAAATGCGGGGTTTATAACTGTTAGGCATGTGATGTCTAAGTATTTCATTTGATTAGGCATGTGATGTCTAAAGAGGTTGCGGATTCCAACTGTTGTAGTTTTACACTTTCTTTTCTGTGACCGTAAGTGTAATATGTGATATCGCCGGTTTCGTTGCTATATGTCAACGACAATTGGGATGCGCATATTTACTTACGTTGATGACATGTGATGTTATGTGTTGCTGGATATGTTATATTGGATTGTCGTGCTCGAATAGCCGGGTTTTTTTATGTGAGATGAGTGTTTTTCATTTTCATTCATGTAAAAACTTGTATGTAATATTCTTTTATTTGGGGCACTTCCAGGTTGCGGAAGCTGTCACCCTTTGTATATTATTTACTTTTCTGCACTAGGATAGACCCAAGGAGGGGAGCACAAGTAACCGAGTTCTAGGGTTCAGTGGAAGACCAACTCGAGGAGTCGAGTCCGGGTCTTCTAACCCTAGAATTGGTAGGGTTGCTTGCCGCTCTCATAGGGGTCTAGGGGTGTGGGATTGGCTATTCATCACGACCGTGGAATCCGTGTTTTATACTGGCTCGTATTGAAAATACGGACGTCCTAGTATATCCAATGTTTCATATGGTTCTTCTGCTGCGATATCTGTGATGTGATCATGTGATGTTCTGTGATAGATACTTTATATAGTATATATGATATATTATATAGACGTTACTTATGTTTTGCACCCGCACTAGCCCTGCCCTGCTCTGTCGTTAGTTACCTAACCTAACGGTGCACGAGGGGATATCGAGGCGAATGCGGATGGCATAAGTGTACGTCGTATTTATCTGTGATGTTTAGGTATTTAAATGATGGGACTTCATTAATGTGATTAATGAAAGAAAAGAAACCTAAGATGTTATAGAATCAAATTTTTAACAAAACAGGTAGCTACAGTTCTTGCTTTGCATAGCGGTATATGTGATATATCCTGCACCTTATTCGATGAGGAAAGGACCGAGATCCCTTCACCGGGAGTGACTCCTTTAGCAATAACTGGCAGATGCTACACACTCGGTTTGCTTTTGACTGCTTCTATAGTTTCTGCTTTGCATAGTGATATATATGATATATCCTGCACCTCATTCGACGAGGAAAGGGCCGACGATCCCTTCACCGGGAGTGACCCCTTTAGCAAAACTAGAAAAGACTCAAAATCACTCCATTTCAAAACTTCATTTGATTCTACAACGATATCAAGTTCATTACGCTCATTGTTTTTTCTGAAAGAACCCGCGTAGCCCTCCGTCATTTCAGATAGATATTATTTAGTATTCGTGCTATGTTTGTTGACTTAGTTAAGGCATAGTGTATGGTAGCTAAATTATGTTTATCTGTAACAACATGAGATGTGATTGGATTAGAGCATTCGCACGGCCTTGTTGACTCAGTCAAGGGTCATACGGGTGGGTTTAATTCAATCGGGAAATGTACGGGTTGAACTTGACTTGCGATTTATGGTTTGTTGACTTAGTCAAGGTCATAGATCGCTAGGGGCAAAAGCATTATCGGGAATTTCAAGTGTTGAAATTTGCAATGAGATTGCATACCTTCTATGAGATAGTTGGATCCCGATACCCACTGCGAGTAAGAGTTACTCCTGGGAGAGTTTTACACGTTACAATTAGCCGATCAAGTAGGTGTCTAGAAAGGTGTTAACGAGGTTACGCCTCTGGGAAAACGAGGTTTACATTAATTAGGTTCGTGCGAAAGCACGGAGGACCTCCCTCAAAGTACCGACACTGGCCTGGCTGAAAGATTGGCGAACTTGTAGTGTGTAATTAATCCCGGCTAGTCTTTCCTTTTAGGGTTTGAAGGAAGATTTGATAAAAACCAGTGGGAGCCATCCTGATTAGATAAGATAATAACCAATCTGATCTTGCAAGAGCATACGCTAAAGTGTTTTCTTCTCTCTCTCTCCAGGTAGCGACCATTTCATGCCTTAATCAAGATAATAATATGGATGTATTGACCGAACCCGCATGTTATACTGTGCAGGGGAACGTTGGACCCGTTCTATCTTATAAATGTTAAAAGACTGAACAGGAAACAGGAGAATATCTAGATTCTCACGCCGCCCAAACGGAGAACGTGCATGATGATGCACCTTCTTCGGGTGTGTTTGTTATTGTGAACTGTTTCTCAGTTCACCCTACGTCCTGGGTATTAGATACCGGATCAGGATCCCATATATGTAAGCAGTTACATGGGCTACGAAGAGGTAGAGAACTGGGAAAAGGTGATCATTCCGTTCAAGTAGAGAATGGGGCAAATGTTGCAGCCAAAGCAGTTGGCATATATCACCTGTTATTACCAAATGGTGATACACTAGTCCTGAATGAGTGCTATTATATACCGAACATGATGTGCAACATTATATCAGTTTCTTTATTAAGTAAAGAAGGATATAATTTTGTAGTAAAGGATAATGTTATGAACATATTCCTAGATCAAAAGTTGATTGCATCAGGCTCGCTACATAATGGCATATTCATTCTCAATCAAAATACAGTCTTCAATATACAAAACACACACAAGAGGAAAAACTCAGAAATGAACGAATCCTTCTTGTGGCACTGTAGACTTGGCCATATCAATGAGACACGACTGGCTAAGTTGCATAAGAATGGATATTTGAATTCATTCGAATTATCATCTTATGACACTTGCCATTCATGTCTCAAAGGAAAAATGACCAAAACTCCGTTTACGGGACACGGAGAAAGAGTTACTGAACTCTTGGGACTGGTGCATAGTGATGTATGCGGTCCTATGTCTACACACGCCAGAAATGGTTCTTCCTACTTCATTACATTCACTGACGATCTCTCTAGATACGGGCATGTGTTCCTGTTGAAACACAAGTCTGAAGCTTTTGAGAAATTCAAAGAATATAAGCACGAGGTAGAGAACCAAACGGGCAAAAGTATTATGATTCTTCGATCTGATCGAGGAGGTGAATACTTAAGCAGTGAATTCCTGGATTATCTAAAAGAGAATGGGATTCTCTCTCAGCTTACTCCTCCTTATACACCACAGCACAACGGTGTATCGGAGCGAAGGAATCGCACCCTATTAGATATGGTGCGTTCAATGATGAGCAATGCTGAGTTACCTATTTCCTTTTGGGGGTATGCGCTTAAGACAGCCATATACTTATTGAATCTGGTTCCGTCTAAATCTGTACCTACCATACCATATGAGATATGGAGTGGGAAGAGACCATATTTTAAACGAATTAAGATATGGGGTTGTCCGGCCTATGTCAAAAAGCAAAATCCGGACAAACTCGAGGCACGATCAGTCCTTTGCAAGTTTGTGGGATATCCTAAGAATTCTCAAGGATATTTTTTCTACCAAGCTGAGGAACAAAGAGTGTTTGTTGCTCAACATGCCACCTTTTTGGAAAGGGAATTTCTTGCAAAAGAAATTAATGGCAAAGAGGTAGAGCTGGAAGAGATTCCAGCACCACAAACTGCAACTAATGATTTAGTAGAACCAGAGGATTCAGTGGTGCCCGACGTACCCCAGCCTCTCCGCCGATCTAGTAGGGTTTCTCGACCACCTGAGAGATACTATGGTTTTCTCATTGATGGTGGCAGTGAGGATTGCATCATGGAGGATGATGACCCAACTAGCTTCGAGCAGGCCATCACGAGTGGGGACTCAGTGAAATGGCTGGATGCTATGCGGTCCGAGATGGAATCCATGTACACCAACAAAGTATGGACTTTGGAAGTTGCTCCTGAAGGGGTAAAACCCATTGGGAGCAAGTGGATCTTCAAGAAGAAACTTGGTGTAGATGGGAAAGTGGAGACTTTCAAAGCTAGACTTGTTGCAAAGGGTTTTCGTCAAAGACCAGGTGTGGACTATGACGAAACCTTTTCTCCAGTGGCTATGCTTAAATCCATCCGGATCATGCTTTCCATCGCTGCATATCATGATTACGAAATCTGGCAAATGGATGTTAAGACCGCCTTTCTAAATGGTGATTTAGAAGAGTGCGTGTACATGACTCAGCCAGAGGGCTTCGTAGACAGTGGGAGCAGCGGCAAGGTGTGCAAGCTGCTTTAATCCATTTATGGATTAAAGCAAGCATCGCGGAGTTAGAACATCTGCTTTGACGTCGTTATCAAAGAGTTTGATTTCGTCAAAAACCCAGATGAACCTTGTATCTACAGGAAGGTAGCAGAGAGTAAGGTTGTCTTTCTCGTATTGTACGTGGACGACATACTCTTGATAGGAAATGATATTCCTATGCTGCAATCGGTCAAGCTCTTCTTATCACAAAGATTCTCGATGAAAGATCTTGATGATGCCTCCTGCATATTGGGAATCAGGATCTATAGAGATAGATCCAAACGGATATTGGGATTGTCCTAATCCAGATACATTGACACCATACTAAAGAGGTTTAGTATGGAAGAATCCAAGCGTGGGAACTTGCCCACGATCTCTGGAGTCACTCTCTCCAAAGAGATGTCTCCCAAGACTGATTTGGAGAGAGCTCGCATGCAAGGGATGCCCTATGCTTCGGCTGTAGGCTCTATCATGTACGCAATGCTATGTACCAGACCTGATGTTGCATACTCACTAAGTATAGTGAGCAGGTATCAAGCTGATCCTGGAGAGTATCACTGGACAGCTGTGAAGAGCATTCTCAAGTACTTACGAAGGACTAAAGAGATGCTCTTGGTGTATGGTAACGGAGAACTCCAAGTGGAGTCCTTTACCGATTCGAGCTTCCAGAGTGATAAGGACGACTCTAAGTCGCAGTCGGGCTTTGTTTTTACCCTTTACGGAGGGGCGGTTAGCTCGTCGATCTTCTGTATGGTAAGTGTTACTGGTTGGATTCACAGGAGTATGAGCGGGCTAGCTCGTCGATCTTCTGATCGCTCAATATCCGGATGGCCGTTACGTTTAGCAGACCGCTTGCGGCTTGTGGGTGCTTGATATGATCATCATCTGCTACCGGCGTGTTGACGAGTCTTTAGAGTCCTACACAGAGGTTTCCTGGCTCAAGCGAAACAAAATAGGAGTGCATATGAGATATGTGCAGGACCGAGAATGATGCGTGTATGTGATACCGTATTCCATTCTCGCGATGGTTGTATCGATTGGTTATATTCGATATAACCTAGATATCGAATCAAGGATTGATTCGATAAGCCGATACATAGGATACTAGTAGGTTATATGCGATATGACCGGATCGTTAAATCAAGTGTTGATTTAATGATTTAATATATAATTATATATTTGATATATTACTTTGCATTAACTAGTATTGGTTCACTTTAAATGGATTTTCTCACTTGATGTGCAAGAAGTATATGTGATATACTTTTGTGCACATATTTGTATCATGTTTGATGATACTTGATCATGTGGTTAAGTGTAAAGGATTAAACCATGGTTAAGAGATAATTAGGGTTTTGCTTTTTCATTTATTTATTTGTTTGTTTATTTGGAAATGATTTAGATAAGAATGGTGGCTTTATTTGTTTCTAGTTGAAGCTTCATGAAGCTTTGACTTCTTAACCATTCTTGTCTTCATGCTTAACCCTAACCCATCTAAGTAACCATGGTCTATTCTCTACACTCTACCCTAGTTAGTATATGATAAGTATTCATTTACTTTTCTATTATTATTAACACTTATCATATTCTTTCTTCTTCTTGATCTTCTTCTTCAAGATAGAAAGCTTGATGCCATCAATGGCAACTTGAGATCTAAAGTGAGAAATCCAATTCTAAAGTGAACCCACCTCCTATTTCTTCACCCTCTACCTCTTGCCAAGTTGTTTTGGGTGTTTTCTTCACAAGTTTCACAACTTTGTGAAGTCGGAGCTTGAACTTGTGATGCCTCGACGTAGATCATCTTCGGCACGAAGCCGACGACCTAGTCCGCCCATCTCTCCGATCAAGCCGACGATTGAGTCCGGGATTCGAGATGGACAGCGAGAGGATGCCTACGTGGAGCCAAGAAAGTGGATATCCGGATCTACAAAGATTGTAGCTTCTTATCTTTAGTTAAGTTGTTAACTAGATTCTTATATCGCCTAAATTTCTAGTCGACGATCCGTATTAGGGTTTCTCGGCACCCGTAATTTTTGAAATTGGCATGGTTGATGCCTTGTGAGACCTCTTGAGAGTGCCTAGGAACCCTACAGATATCGTTGTAGAATCGAGTGATTTTGAAAAAGAGTGGCTCAAGCTCTGCTTTTTAAAATCGAGTTTTTCAAAATGAACCGAGTGGGTATAGCATCTGCTAGCTTTTGCTAAAGAGGTCACTCCCGGTGAAGGGATCTAGGCTCTTTCCTCATCGAATGAGGCGCTGGATATTCATCAAGGAATACCACTATGCAAAGCAAGAACTAGAGCTACCAGTTTTGAAAATTTTATTTCACAACATCATTGGGTTTCTTTCCTTTTTATTAATCTCATTAATGAAGTCCCATCATTTATGCTTCCTAAGCATCACAGATAAAGAAACGAAAATACAACGTACGCTTATGTCATCCGCATTCGCCATGGGGTTCCGTCATTCACCATTAGATTAGTTAACTAACGGCAGAGCGGGAGCAGGACTAGCGCGGATGCAAAACATAAGTAATGTTTATTATATATCATATATATAATATAAATCATTCGTCTCACGCAGTTATATGATCCCATCACAGAACATTGCAGCAGAAGTCAACATATGAAATATTGGATATACTAGTTGTACGGTTCCTATGAACAACAGTAGGGTTTCAGGAGGTATCGCCCATGCCATTTTCAAATTTTTGCCGTTTTAAAGAACCCTAAACTAGAATTTTAACTAGAGAATCATACGAAATATATTGTAAACTACTTTACAACTAAGTGAACTAGGAATACAACCTTTGTAGACCGGTCCTTCACTTCAATAGCTCCGTGTAGTAGTCCCCTTGCTCAAAGTAGTGATCTTCCGGACTCTAGCATGGCTTCATAAGAAGAAAGCAACGAACTTGCTTGAAGTCTTCGAGGCCGAAAATGATCTACGTCGAGCAGACACTAATCCAAGCTACTACTTCACTAATGAGAGATTAGTGAAGCCAACACCCTATACTAAAGTGCTAATCTAGTAGAGTATGATGAAGTAGGATTTTTGCTCACTTTAGAATTGATTTTCTCACTAATATTTCTCACTTGCTCAAAAGCTAGAGAGCTCTTAAGCTTGAAGAAGAAGATGAAGAGAGATAATGTTGTGAGAGTGTATGGCAAACATGGGTGAGAAAATATCTAATATTACTCATGTAGAGACTTAACCATGAGTTTAGATAATGGTTGGGTTAACAAATATCAAGTGTAAGACAAAACTAGTGGACTAAGTCAATGGATCTCAAAGCTTCATGAAGCTTCATGCCATGTGACAAATTTCCAACTAATAATTGAATTACCATAAATAAATAAACCCTACATTATCTTTATCATGGTGTAAGTCCCATACACCAATGTTTCATGTATCATCAAGCATGACACATAATAAAACACAATTAATATATATCACATATATATTAAGTGTGCACATGTGAGAAAAAATAAATGCTTAAGTGAGCCAATATTAGTTAATATAAACTAGTATATCAAATATACAATTATACACTAAATTATCAAATCAAACACTTGATTTAATAATCCGGCTATATCACATATAACCGACTAATATTATATGTACCAACTTATCGAATCAACACTTGATTCGATAAGCCGTCTATATCATATATAACCGACCGATAAAAATATCGCGAGAATAGAATACGATATCTCATACTCATAATAATCTCGGTCCCGCACATATCACATATGTGCTCCTACTTCGTTTTGCCTGAGCCAGTAAAATCTCTGTGTAGGACTTTAAAGACTCGTCAATACGCCGGCAGTATGTGATGATCATATCAAGCACCCACAAGCCGTCAGTGGTACTAGCTGGACGTAACGGCTACCCGGGTATTGAGCGATCAGAAGATCAATAAGCAAGCCCTCTCTAGCTCCTGTAAAGCCTGTCAGTAACACTACCGTACAGTTCGGTCTCTTCGTCTGAGATATCGCATGTCAAGTCTATGGGTGGTAAATGTCAGAACCCAATAACCCGATAAGTCATGCCGATACGAGGCTCATAACGGGTCGAGAAACTACTGATAACACTTACCAGTAAATCTCCAAATCAGCCATGGCCAGGGACTTCCAGTTATAGCCAATCTAGCACAGCACGACATCAACCCCCAATACTGGGAGAGACAAAATCCTCTCCTATCGCTCATTGCCTCCATATGACTCAGGACTGTACCCAAAAACCACCGTTTTGCATGTCCTCTTGAACGTGGTAAGGTGGAAATCAAAGCACAGTAGGAATCACACAAGACTCTATGACGATCTCGGGTCTACAAACTAACATGTACCAGTGTCACCAGAGAACTGCTATCTGACGTCAGGTATAATACCATTTAGGAGTTCTCGGCGAGTCTGTCCAGTGTACCCAGTCTCCACTGAGCACCTGTATACCAAATCTCTGATGTCAAACACCAATGGATATGATCCATCGCCCATCTTATGGGTCGATAAGCGTATACGCTAGTCTACTCTGGTATATCGATGCCCTGTCTCGATACACCCACGGCTAGGAACATTAAAGGATGAACTTATGGACTACCATGGCCCCACTAGTATGATCTGCATCATAATCCCGGTAGTCAAGTATACATCCTAAGGGCTTTACCAACATGTAACCATAAGACAATATCAAGAGACAAGTATACATGTTAAGATCAAGAGCAACCAGAAAGCATACTATCATGTCGAGCAAGAAAGTCCTCTCTATATATGTCCAAGCATCCACTATAATATACATCATATGTACAATAATGGCCTCTAGGGCATACATACAACTAACAATCTTCCACTTGCACTAGGGCCAGCTGTTGTAGTTGTAGGGTTACTAGGCACTCTCACAAGGGTGTATAAGGCATCAACCATGCCCGATTTAAAATTTAGACATGCCGAACAACCCTAACCAAGATCTTTAAACTGGAGATTAAGCGAAACAAAGCATGTTAAACACTTTAACATCTAAGAGTTTGGGATTACAACCTTTGTAGTCCGGTCCTTCACTTCATAAGCTCCGTGTTGAGGTCCCTTCGTTGCGATCATCATGTACCCGGACTCTAGAGAGGCTCCACGAAGAGAATGATGTAAACTTGCTTCCGATCTTCGATAACAAAGATGATCTACCTTGAAGTTTGATTAACACAAGCTCTCACTTATAAATGAAGTGAACACCCTAATCTAAATGGCTAGGATAGATTAGGATGATGAAGTAGGATTTTAGCTCTCATTTATTTTTATTAACTCACTCATTTTCATCACTTCATAAAAAGCTAGAAAGCTTTTCATGAAAGAAGAAGGAAGAAGAAGAAGAACCATTTTTTTTTGTGATGAACAATGAAAGTAGTGAGGTTAGAAATGCAACCATGGGTTAAGTATGAAGACTTAACCCATGTAGAGATTTAACTATGGTTAAAGAGTTGGGTTGGGTTAAAGAAATATCACAAAATATCACAAAATATCAAGGTCAAAGTCAAAGCTTCAAGAAGCTTCTTGAAAGCTTCATGAATGTTTAACCCTAATCCAAACCCTAACCACAATTAAACTCCACAAAACATGTTGCATTAATAACCCTAACACGTTACAATATTATATATCACATATACAATATTTATTGTAACAAAATAAAATAATACAATTAACATATATCGCATATATATCAATGTATTACCCGAGTGAGAAAAAGAATCTTTAAGTGAGCTTATATTAGTTAATGTAATTTAATATATCAAATATATAATTATACATTAAATTATCGAATCAGCACTTGATCCGATAAACAGGTTATTTCACAAATAACCGACTAATATAATCTGTATCAGTTCATCGAATCAACACTTGATCCGATGACCCGGCTATATCACATATACCCGGCCGATATCTTATATCGTGAGAATCTAATACGGTATCACATACACGTATTGTTCTCGGTCCCACACATATCATATATGTGCTCCTACTCTGTTTTGCCTGAGCCAAGAAACCTCTGTGTAGGACTGTAAAGAATCGTCAATACGCCGGCAGTAGGTGATGATCATATTAAACACCCACAAGCTGCAAGTGGTCAGCTAAACGTAACAGCCACCCAGGTATTGAGCGATCAGAAGAAAAACAAGCAAGCCTACACATTCTCCTGCGAATCCAATCAGTAAAACTCCCGTACAGTACGGTCTCTTCATCTGATATGTCGCATATCTCGCCTAGGGGTGGTAAACGTCAGACCTCAGTAGCTTGATAAATTATGTCGATATGAGGTCTATAACAGTTCGAGAAACTACTGATAACACCAGTAAATCTCAGCAACCCTGGCCAGGGATTTCCAGTTATAGCCAATCGAACACAGCACAACATCAACTCCCTATACCGGGAGAGACGAATCCCCTCCTATCGCTCATTGCCTCCATGTGATTCGGGACTGTACCCAAAAGCCACCTTTTTGCACGCCCTCTTGTACGTGGTATGATGGAAATCAAAGCACAGTGGGAATCACACAAGACTTTATGACGATCTCGGGTCTACAGACTAACCTGTACCAGTGTCACCCGAGAACTGCCATTTGACATGAGGTATAATACCATCTGGGAGTTCTCGGCGAGTCCGTCCAGTATACCTAGTCTCTACTGAGCACCCGTACACCATCCTTGATGTCAAACACCGATGGATATGGGATCATCCATCGCCCATCATATGGGTCAAGATGCATATACCCTAGTCTACTCTGGTGCATCGATGCCCTGTATCGATACACCCTCAACTAGGAACAGTTATAGGATGTACTCGTCGACTACCGTGGCCCCACTAATGTGATCTCATCATAGTCCCAGTAGTCGAGTACATATCCTAAGGGCTTTATCAACATGTAACATAGAGACAATCAAAGTACATGTTAAGATAAAGAGCAACCAGATAGCGTACTATCATGTCGAGCAAGAAAGTCCTCCCTATATATGTCCAAGCATCCACTACAATATACATCGTATGTACAGTAATGGCCTCTAGGGCATACATATAACTAACAATCTCCCACATGCACTAGGGCCATCTGTTGTGGTATCGCATACCTAACAATTAGCTGTGGTTGAAGTATCTCATACTCAACCATCCCATAAACGTCTCTACTGGGAAAAAGGCCTTTGTGAGTGGATCCGCGCTGTTTTCCTCTGTGTCTACTCTTCTATCCTCGATCTCCCTGGAGATCAACCATCTCCATGATCAGGCGATACTGCCTAAGAATTATATTTGGATTTCAGATGGAACGGGGGGTTCCTTGGCAAAAACCACAACTCCATTTTCACACAATGGTAGGAACGAAGTTCATCTCATGAACTTATATATCCAGACTGCCTCTTTGGTAGCATCCTTGGTAACGATGTATCTTTCCTTTAATCGTCTAGTAAGTCACGGTATCTAGCTTGGAACTCTTCCAACATACCGTCCCTCCACTGAGGGTAAAGACAATGCCTGCGACTGACATTCAGCCGTCCTTATCAACCTGGAACCTTTCCAGCGATTCTCCCCAGGATCGATTGATACCATCTCACTACAACTAGTGAGAATCCTAACATCCAATTAGATCTATCTCATAGATCCATAACTCAGGATTTAGGAGGTATCACCTTGATCCTATATGGAGAATCTTTGTGATAAGAGGAGATTGACCGAGCGTAGCATAGGAAACTCCTTCCCTATCAAGAGTATGTCATCCACATACTCTACGAGGATCACCACCATACTCTCTACTACCTTTTTGTATATACAAGGTTCATCTACCATTTTTGGTGAAGTCAAACTCTTTGACTACTACATCAAAACATACGTTCCAACTCCGCGATGCTTGATTTATCACATAAAACATTATGCTCACGTTTCCGCTGCTCCCACTATCTACGAAGCCCTCTGGCTGTGTACTTATAGACGCTCTCTTCCAAATTATCATTTAGAAAAGCAGTCATGACACCCAACCGCCAGATATCGTAGTCATGGTATGTAGCCATGGCAAGTAGGATCTGGATGGACTTAAGCATAGCTTTGAAAGTCTCAAATTTTCCATGTACACAAAGTAATCTTCTCAAGATATACTTTCTCCTGATGGGGATTTAACCCTTCAGATAAAGCAACCAAAGTCCATACTTTGTTTGTGTATAAGGATTCCATCTCAGATCGCTAAGCATCCAGCCATTCTTACAGAGTCCCACTCCTGATGGCCTGCTCGAAACTAGTTGGGTCATCATCTCATGATGAAATCCTCTCTCCCACTGTCATAGAAAAACCGAAGTATCTCTCAGGTGGGTGAGGAACCCTACTAGATCGGCGGAGAAGCTGAGGTTCGTTGGAAAATATTGAATCCTTTGGTTCTACCAAATCATCAGCTGCAGTTTGTATAGCTGGAACTCTTTCCAGTTCTATCTCATGTCCAAAAATTTCTTCACAAGAAATTCCCTTTCACAAAGATGACATGCTGAGAAACAAAACATCTTTTGTTCCTCGGTTAGGTAGAAGATATTCCCTTGCGAATACTTGGGATATCCAACAAACTTCCACAGAACTGACTTTGCCTCGAGCTTGTCCAGATTTTGCTTTTTAGAAATAGGCCGGACAACCCCAAATCTTAACAAACTTAAGATATGGGCTCTTCCCTTTCCATATCACATATGAAGTGGTAGGCAACTGATTTGATTTGAACCCTATTCAATAGGTATGCAACTTCTCAAGTGCATAACTCCCAAAAGGAAATAGTAACTCAGTAGTACTCATCATAGAGCACACCATATCACATAGGGTGTACTTGCTCCTTCCCGATACACCGACGTGCTGTGGTGTATACGGAGGAGTAATGCTGAGAGAGAATCTCATTCTCCTTTAGAATAGTCCAGGAATCCTGTGCTCAAGTATTCTCCTCCTTGATCTCATCAAAGGACATAATACTTATACCCGTTTTTGGTTCTCTACTTCTAACTTATATTCTGTGATTATCTCAATTCGGACTTGTGTTTCAACAGGAACATATGTCTGAATCTTGAGAGATCATCGGTGAATGTAATGAAGTACAAAGAACCGATCCTAGCATGTGTAGACATGGGACCTTCATACATCAACATGTATCAATCCTAAGAGTCCATTAACTCTTTCTCTGTTTCCAATAAACGGAGCTGTGGTCATCTTATCTCTGTGTCATGACCCGCAAGTTTCACAAGATGTAAATTCAAACTAATTTAAATATGCATCTATATGTAACTTCAGCTAGTCGGGTCGCATTGATATGACCTAGTCTACAATGCCTCAAGAAGGATTCGTTCATTTCTGAACTCTTTCTCTTGTGTGTGTTCTGTACATTAAGAACTGTGGTTTGATTTAAAACGTCTATGCTTTTAGATAACGTGCCTGAACCGATCAACTCTTGATATAGGAAATGTTCAAAACATTATCCAACAATACAAAATTATATCCTTCTTTACTAATAAAGAGACTGATATGATGTTGTATATCAGGTTCGGTATCTAATAACATTCGTTCAGAATCAATGTATTCTGGTAATACAGGGTGATAACTACCAACAGACTTGGCTGCAACACTTGCACCGTTTCTATCTCATGAAACTTATCACCCGTTCTCAGTTCTCTACCTATCTGTAGCCCATGTAACAAATTACATATGTGGGATCCTGATCCGGTATCAAATACCCAGGACGTAAAAGATATTGAGAAACAGTTCTGTGTAATGAAAACACTCGAAGAAGATGCATCAACATGCACTTTCTTCGTTTGGGCGGCACGGGAATTCTGGTAATCCCCTTTTTCCTGCTCTATCTTATAACAATTATAAGTTGGAGCGGGACCAACGTTCCCTAGCGTAGTATAATAAGCGGGTTCGGTCAATACATCCGTATTATTATCTTGATTAAGACGTGACATAGTCGTAACCAGGAGAGAGAGAGAGAGAAGAAAACACTCAACGTGCGCTTTTACAAGATTAGATTGGTTATCAATTTATCTAATCAGGATGCCTCCCACTGTTTTAGTCAAATCTTCCTTCAAACCCTAAAAGGAAAGACTAGCCGGGATTAATTACACTCTACAAGTTCGCCAATCTTTCAGCCAGGCCAGTGCCGGTACTTTGAGGGAGGTTCCCCGTGCTTTCGCACGGACCTAATTAAAATAAACCTCGTTTTCCCAGGGGCGTAACCCCGTTAACACCTTTCTAGACACCTACTTGATCGGCTAATTGTAATGTGTAAAACTCTCCCAGGAGTAACTCTTACTCGCAGCGGGTATCGGGATCCAACTATCTCATAGAAGGTATGCAATCTCATTGCAAATTTCAACACTTGAAATTCCCAATAATATTTTACCCCAAGCGATCTATGACCTTGACTAAGTCAACAAACCATAGACCGCAAGTAAAGTTCAACCCGTCATTTCCCGATTGAATTAAACCCACCCGCACGACCCTTGACTAAGTAAACAAGGCCGCACGACTACCCTAATCCAATCGCATCATATGCTTTGCAGATATGCACTAATCGGCTACCGCACACTGCGCCTTGACTAAGTCAACAAACGCATCACGAATACTAAAGACTACTTATCTGAAATGACGCGTAATGAACTTTATATCGTTGTAGAATCGAGTGATTTTAGATGGAATGTTTTTAGGCCTTTTCTAGTTTTGCTAAAGAGGTCACTCCCGGTGAAGGGATCGTCGGCTCTTTCCTTATCGAATAAGGTGCAGGATATTTCATAAATATCACAATGCAAAGCAAAAACTATAGAAACAATCAAAAGACAAGCCGTGTTTGTAGCATCTGCTAGTTTCGCTAAAGAGATCACTCCCGGTGAAAGGATCTCGGCTCTTTCCTTATCGAATAAGGTGCTGGATGTTCTACAAGGAACACCGCTATGCAAAGCAAGAACTAGAGGTACCAGTTTTTAAACAAGTTTCTACAACATCTTTAGGTTTCTTTTAATTCATTAATCTCATTAATGAAGTTCCATTTTATTATGCTTCATAAGCATCACTTTAGAAACAAAATCTGCAATATAACATATATCTCATATATATAATATAAACATTCGTCTCAGGCAGTAATATGATCTCATCACAGAACATTGCAGCAGAAAAACATATGTGAAATATTGGATATACTAGGACGTCCGTGTTTTAATACGAGCCTGTATAAAACACGGATTCCACGGTCGCGATGAATAGCCAAACCCACATCCCTAGACCCCTACGAGAGCGGCAAGCAACACTGCCAATTCTAAGGTTAGGAGACCCGGTCTCGACTCCTCGAGATGGTCTCCCACTGGACCCTAGAACCCGGTTACTTGTGCTCCCCGCCTTGGGTCTACCTAATGCGGAAAAGTAAATAATATACAATGGTGACATCATCCTCAGCCCGGAAGTGCCCCAATAAAATAATATTACATACAATGAATTTTACATGAATGAAAAAGAAAAACTCTCATCTCATATAAAACCCCCGGCTACTCAAACACGACGATCCAATATAATATATCACAGCAACACATAATATCTCATATCATCAACGTAAGTAAGTATGCATACACCGATTGTCGTTGATGTATAGCAACGAAAACCGGCGATACAACTACATACTATACTTACGGTCGCAGAAAAGAAAGTGTAAAACTACAACAGTTGGAATCCGCAACCTCCTTAGACATCGCATGCCTAACCAAATGAATTTCTTAGACATCGCATGCCTAACAATTATAAACCCCGCATTTTAGTCTCAATTATCGAAAACTCTTTTCAATTTCAAGTCGGGCAATTCAACAAGATTCCCGACAACCTGATCGAATGCTCGTCGCAAACTTTAGTAGACGGCCGCACCCCCGGATGCCGTCGACGAAGTGTAATAAGGAGGAACACCGCTGCCGCGAGCACCCGAACGGATGCTTTTGGCGACGGGGTTCTCCTACAGTCACTTGGTCGGGGCTATTGGGCGTGGCTGTCTATTAAGTTTACCCGGCGATTATCCGCGTACGCTACGGGATTGCGACGGACTTTTGATCAGATCAAAATTCCGTGGCAACCGATCAATTGAGACTGAAGTGCTAGATTTATAACATTCAAATTAGTTATCTCATAACTACTTGTGGATTCCAAATATTGTATCACATTCCAGATAAATAGACAATGTTAAACTTTCCGATCGAATAAACAAACACCCTGTTTCCCCCAATCAGAGCAAAGCTCTGTTTGAATTTCAAAAATTCAGAAATTGAAGCAACGCTTCAAATCCCGTGCGCTGCGCCCAACGCGCCACGTGTCAGAAGTTGATACGTTAGCGCAGCGCCCAAGGAAGCGCGCCCAATAAGAGCATGGCTCTATTTAAAACAAAATTAAAAGAAGCAACGCTTCAGATGATCTGCGCTCTGCGCTGCGCGACACGTGTCAGCGCAGTCGTGCTGCGCTCTGCGCTGCGCGACACGTGGCAGCGCATTCGCTCTAGCGCAGTTGCGCTGCGCGACACATGTCACGCGCTGGGGCGTTTGCGCCAAACAGAATTAAAATTCTAGTAACATCCTTCTGTTCTTGTTAAAACAAGAAGATTGTCTTCTGTAAAACAGAAGCCCTTGGATCAAAGATCCAACGGTGGGGAAAATTCCCCAAATCACTCAGAGAATGATATCTTTAGCAAACTTAACAAATCTATGGGCACTATATAAAGACCCCTAGACCCCAACTCAAAAGATCATCAACATCGTGAGAGATCAAGAACTTCAAAACAGAGAGAACTCTGAAGAAAATTCAAGAAAAAGGTAAAAACCTTTTATAAAATAGAAGAATTTCTTCTGAATAGATCATTGATCTAAGAAAAGATCGATGATCTTCAATAAAAAAAATATAAATAATAACAGTGCCTTACACTTTTTATGAACCATTGGTTCTGGAATTTTAGAAAAATTCTTTTCTTGAAACCAAAATTGGATCAAGTTATTGCAACAGTGCCTTGCACTTGCAAAACTGCACTGTTGCGCTCCTGGGTTGGCGCAAGCACCAGAGAGCGCCACGTGTTAGCGGCGCAACAGCGCAGCGCACTGACGCAGCGCACTGCGCTGTTGCGCTCGCGTTCTCCAGAGCGTGACACGTGTCACCTCCACATGCGCTTGCGCTCAATGATTGGCGCAAAGCACCTGACAAATGCACTGCATTATTTACTGAAGGGCCAAGCCCAAATCAAAAAGGCCTAGCAGGCCAAAATAAAATGCAATGCATTAAAAGGGCAGAGCCCAAACAAAACAAAAATGCAATGCATTAAAAGGGCAGAGCCCAAACAAAACAAAAATGCAGTGCATTATTAAAAAGGGGCAAAGCCCTAGCACAGGCCTAATAGGCTAAAGATAAATAAAAACGTTGAATATTCTCAACTGGACTTAGCCCAATCATGGCCGTAAGTCCTCAAATTAAATTGACTGAGCACAGCTGCTCTCCTAAATCAATTTACATCCGGTTCGAGGGTACATCTCCGAACTCCTCTGACTCCTATCGTTGTAATCCTTCAACGACGTCAGAGAGGTGACGGGTCCCGACAACCACACATCAACACGGACTGTGGGGTCCTTGATCCCACGGACTTATGCGTCCTTAAACCAAGATACGGACTGTGGGGTCCTTGATCCCACGGACTTATGCGTCCTTAAACTAAAGGACTAATGCGTCCTTAAACACACCCATATGGAACGCAATGTCCTTAAACTACCAATGTACCACTACGTCCCTAAACTGGAACAATAGAGCCCCCAAATGCTCTTTTGTCGGATCTAAACGATCCCGTTTAAGTTGATCTTAGCCTCAAAAATGGCTAACGTATCCTTAAACCTTCAAACAGACTCTAGTCCCAAATCGGACTATAGATCCCCTAATCAACTTTGTTTCAAGGTTACATCTCTGAACTCCTCTGACACCTATCATTGTAATCCTTCAACGACGTCAGAGAGGTGATGGGTCCCGACGGCCATACATGCAATGGACCACCACGTCCCTAAACTGGAAATCGACCGCAATGTCATTAAACTAAACAATAGAGCCAATTGCTCTCTTGTCGGATCCAAACAATCCCGTTAAGTTGATCTTAGTCTGGAGATCAGACTAACGTATCCTTAACGAACGTTTAAGTTAATCTTAGCCTCAAATATGGCTAACGTATCCTTAAACTAAAACACCAAACCCAAATCTAAGTAAATATGGATTTGGACTAATCCACGTCCTACGGGCGACGGCATAACTTAGTCTCCGTATACAATCCACGGGCAACCACAAACAAAACAAACACACACGACATGAAGTGAAATTCTGGAGAAAGAGAAAGTGGTTACCGCGATACGGTAACGTAATTAACTGCAGGGGCTTGCGCCTGCAGGGAAGAGCGTCCCCACAATCAAAAAACCCCTCACCCTGAGGGGGAATCTGACGAAGTCATCTACATCGGCCGTGTAATGCCTAAAAAAGTCGTTTGGTGTTTTCCCGAAAATCGGTGAAAATTTGGTATTTTTCCGTAAATCGTCTTTTTTGTTATTTTGCAGTTTAGGCCTAATTATACCTAATATGGATAGATAATTGCTATTTTTTAGTAGCTAATGAGTTACTTATAAATTTCTGGTCATTTAAAATTTTTCCCTAATTTTTCAATTTTTAATATTATTTTAAGCCGGTAAAAAAAACATTAAATTAGCGATAAATACCAATTTAAATGGGCTAATTTTAGTCTTTAAAATCATGTTAATTAAAATCTAGTTGTAATATAATTTTTTGGTATTTTATTTCAAGTTTTAATGGATTTTTATTATGGAAAACAAAAAAATAATTATTTTGAACTAAAACTTGCAATTTTGGACTTGTGGGGGGTCTTTTTGCATAGAATTTCTTTGTAAAATCTCTCTCACTCATTCCTCACTACTTTGGACGGCCCCACCACTACTGGATCAGCCACTTCCCCCTCCATTCTTTGCTTCCTTGACTCATTCAAATGATTTAAATATAGGTTTTTATTATATTATTTTGGATGGGGGTATTATGGTAATTTGGGAGGGGCTTTGACGTGGATTCTTTTCCACAACTCCCCCACATCTCTCCCCACTCCCTCCTCAGCCAAAATTCCTGCAGAAAATAGCTCCAACATTTCCCCTCTCATTTTCCTTCAAAACTCATCAAAATTCTATCAAAATTCCATTTAAACTTCACAATTTCAAGCTCATCCTTCATCCATTCTTCTTAACCTTTCTTGCATGGATCTTGGATGCTAGGAGGCCATCTTTGGAGTCAAAATTTCTTGCTAGATCTCTAGATCTAGAGGTATAATCCTTACCCATTTAAATTCTTATGGTTAGATTTCTTTAAATGAGTTGTTTTAGTGTTAATATTGGTGCTATTTTCATCTAGGATTTTCAAGAGAATGGTTTGAGTTAAACTAGGGTTTCTAGGACACCATTATTAAGTTAATTATTCTATTTTGCTATCTAATCTTTTATACAAACCAAATCTAAGAGTTTAACATGCTTTTTGGGCTTCAAATTAGTGCTAATTTAGTGTTTCATGTATAATTTGGGTTGGATTTTATTAGTTATAAAAATCAAGAAAGGATTGTGTATGGAAAATGGGTTTTCAAGCATGGTAATTGGGTTAATTTAATTGTAGTGGCTTTCTAATGGTTAATTTGGGTGTTTGCGCGATATTGTGTGCACTTTACCGCAAATCCGCAATGTTTGCACAAATTTGGATTTTTTTTTTTGCTTACTAGATTTTAAAAATATTTTTAAATTGATGAGTTTAATATATGAAAGTAATTTGTATGACCTAATTATGTTATTTAGTGAGCATGTTGGCCACAAAAATTGTTGAAATGTTTTTATTGGTTAAAACTTCAAGTTTTGAACAAAAAGGGTATTTGTGCTAACTAGGTTTTGGTTTAAGGAAATTTTGGCAAGATTAAAAATATAATAAATGTTTATGTGGCCTATTTAAGCTAATTAGTGAATATTGTAACCACTATGTTTGCTAAAAATCAAGATTTGTATTAAAAACGGTTAACGACCGCTTACTAGGTTTTTAGGAAATAAAACGATTTGTTTAATTTGATGGTTTTGATGAATTAAAACCTATTTCTTATATAATTAATGAGTTTTAAAACCACGATTGGTGCGTTTGAGTTTTTCGCGACCACTCGGCGTTTGTACACCGATGTCGAGGGTTTTTGGGTTGATTTGAGAAAGCAAACCATAGGTTTTGAACTATGTGAGATTCTTGTGTCGCTTTCGTCATGAGTCGGATTTTAATGTGATGCGGTGCGTTATGATATATAGGTACCCCATGTAGACTTCGAGACGACAAGCAAGCACGTGGCGACGTCGGTACCGACGAGCGAGGACCAGGTGAGTAGATTTATATCTACGGGGAGAAGTCGGGTGGATGGCGTATAGCACCCCCGCAGTTCGTGGTGATGTATACGAATACGTATACACACATATATTTTGATTATATATATTATGTTGATATGAGACTTGATGATAAAGGTAGATTCTAGGTGTTCATGGATTAGTTTAGTGTTAGTTGCGAAACCCTAAAGTAGTTGTTACACCCACACACGCGCACACACACAAACGCACATGCATACATCTATGTTATTATCTGTGCGTATATGGGGATATGTGTTTATGTGTTCACCTGGGTATGGGACTAGGTGTTCATATACTAGATTTGCAGATGATACTTGGGATTGAGATGGGTCGATGAGATTTAAGTTGAGGCCGTGAGATCGGTGATATGGTAGGATTCGTACTTGAGATACGTCCTGATGTTGTAGCGGATCTTTGGATGACGATGCCATGGGAATAGTAATATTAGTAGTGTACTAGACGTAGGTCAGTATCCCAGATGACGATCTTGATAAAGAGGATACCAGATGAACAGTGTGATGAGTATGATATTGACCCGTACCCAGATTTGGGGATGCCGTACGACAGATTTACGTACGAGCTTTATATTGATGATTGATCCGCACTCTTGACTTGTGATGTATGATTATAGATATGGTATCGGATATGATATTATTGAGGCGGGATCACCGACTAATATATATACAGGTATGTATACGTATCGACACAGATGTTAGGCGGTTTCCTTACCTGTAGTTCAGCTTGTTAGTTCAACTGTATAGTTTAGTGTAGTTGTTAGACTAGATTAGACTCCTACCTATTTCAAAACTAACGAATCGTGGGTATTTTAAAAGACAGGTCAAGGGATTCTACGGATATTTCAAAAGGCGTATCTTTTCTTAAAAACACCGTAGCCCTTATTTTCAAAACACCGCGATTCGTGTTATTTCAAAAGGCACTATTGTAGGACTTATATTAGGGTAATGTAGATTAGTTATCATTGTGTCTAGTATTCAGCTCCCGCATATTATTGCTATTGCTCCGCATCGCATACTTATTGAAATTCATATTTCATTATTGATATCATGCTGTTAGGACACCATCACCATTACCGATGATGCGTATATACCACGTACACTTACTTGCCGGCTCACACATACCTTCATCGGTAATTGCCATGTCACGCACACCTTAGAAAATATTATTGCCTAATGTAGCTTGTTAACTAGTAGTTTTGACATGATGATTAGTTGCTTACCTTATATGCTAGTTTAGACATTGTAGTTATTACTTGTCACTTCATGCATACTGTTAATCATTGTTATGCCTATATTCATGGTTTTACATGCTATTGATGATTTGGATTCGGATTTCCATGAGATTTTCTGGATTTGGAGGAAAACCGCAAAACTTATATAAACTGATTTCTCTCTTTTTAAATAAAAAGTGCGGTTTTTCCCATGATGTATGAGTCGTCCACCATGAGTTTGCTGATGGATTTCGAGACTCGATTCGAGGAGACGGATGAACCGTTTCGGATACATGGTGGACCCGGTAAGGTACCCCGGGGCAAGAAGCCCGTGATGATGACGATGTGAGCCTGGCAGGGGAGCACTACCTACCGGTGATTTTACCCGACGCGTCGGATATCCGGAGGATACCGTCGTGGTCTTGAGATGGATGGTAGGGGCCGGTCTGGACTGACGGCGCCCTAGATATTGTGATTGAGACATTGAAATTTCGAGATATTGAGGTACAGAGACTGTGATACAGAGATATCGAGATATTGGGATTACGTTTTGTGCCGATGCTAGGCACTGTTTTATGCTGATTTCATTATGATACCTCATTTTAAAAATACAAAGGGAATCTCACTAAATTATGAAAACAGTTCTTCACTTACATGTATTCTGTTTTCATGCATTCATACCTCATTCATATAATATTTTGCTACCTGAGGCACTGACACGGGCACATGAGATTGCACTCGGGTTAGATATTTACCCTAGCCTTGTTTTAGGTTGCATGTTATATATATAATTGAGGATATATTATGATCATTGACCTAGGTTGCGTTATTTATGCGATTTCTTTCCGTAGATGTTTTTCTATTCACGAGTTGGCAACTCACCCCCGTTGTGCCCCAGTTTCTTGCAGGTTTGCCGTACAGGTTTCATTACGGCTTTGCAGGCATAGTTTCCTTCGGGTGATTTGCTAGTAGGTGGGTTTACTTGTATCGTACCCCCATTATATATCTTGTATATCATTATTTTATTGTATCTAGAAGTTCCATCAACCAAACATGTGTTTTTCTTTGAGATAGAGACCAGTATTGTTATTCTTTCGACCTTAGAGTCGCGCGTTGTATTTCTATGGTTTTCTTGTTGTTTTGAGTTCCTTTTGAGTTTCGATCCTCGCCCTTGGCGTTGTATATTATATTGCTTGTGTGGTTGTGACCGTCGATTGATGAAGAGCTAGCTCCCGCTTGGGGATGCCTTTTTATTGATTTCGTATACTATTCATGTTGTATCCCGTTTGGGAGCCAGTATTTACAAAGGAGACTCTGCCGAAATTTTCAGGAAATACTTGATGTTTTTAAAACCGCATAACTCGGCTTATGCTATTAAAACTACTTGATTTCAAATTGGTTTTCCTTCACTCTACTACTTTTCTTGGTTTGGATTTCTAGGTTTTCGGTTTACTTAGATTACGTACGCCTCGAGACGTTCGTAGTTTAAGTGCCGGTCATGTTCCATACTTTCGGGTCGTGACAGGCCGCATCCGTCTAAACCTCCGATACACGGCGCCATAAATCAACTTGGCATCTTCGGAGAAGTAGACGGATAAAACCAAATAGCATCTGCCCCGAATCTCAGGCAAGACGTCCTCACGTCGTCGCCGCCATTCGGAGGGGAACAGATTCTGGCACGCCCGGTGGGACATTTTCCTCTTTCCACTCCACACTTCATGTGTCGTCTTCGCGAACGAATCGCGATTTGTTAATGGTTGCCTTTGGATTTCAAGTTACTAAGGTTTGGTCTTTTTCCTGGCGCAGAAATCAAGCATCAATGGCCTCCAACTGCTCGAGCTGCTCAAAGTGCAAGTGCAATCAACGCTCCGCCTCACCTGGAGGCGTAGCCTATGGGCCTCACGCGGCCTCCATCCTTGCCATGCCAGTAGAACAGGTGACCCAGGCCACCACCGGTCTGTTTTTCGGGACCATGCTCCCGCCTGCAAGCTTCACCATGCCAATGCCTGCACCGGAGGCGAACAAGAAGTCAGTCTTCGATCGGCTCACTGCTACAATGGTCCCTTTCAATGGGTCGTCTAATATCGAACCAGCAGCCTCGGTCTTTGCCAGGCTGGATCAGAACTCTGATGGGCCCGCCAAGAAGCTTATGAACCCTAAAGTGGCTGTCCCAAGGAAGGCGGCAACGGTTGCTCCTGAAGTCGCCAAGGCGGCTTCTCCTGTCAAAGAGTCAGCCTTTTCAAGGCTGACTATTCCGGCTCCTGCCCCTGCTCGAGGATCTGTCTTTGACAGATTGAATATTGCCACTCAAAGGACAACCTCAGTCTTTAAGAGGCTGGCACCAGCAGCGCCTCATTCAAACAGGGGGCAAGATGAAGCTGTCCTTATCGCCGAGCCAGTCCCAACGGCTCGTCATGCTCGACGTCGTCACTGGCGCCGAGTAAGGAAGGCTGGGGGCAACTCCCCTTTAGGGCTAACTCCACCTGCTCCAGTAGTGGAAGTTGATGCTGCTGTTCCAACTGGGAACAACTTTGAACCGTTAAGGAGGGTGCGCAAAAACTCTCCAACTGCCACACTGAAGATATCTCCTCCACCTGCGGAGAGGGTTCCGGAAACGAAGCTGGAGCAGCCCCCTCAGCGGCTATCCTCCAAGATTTATAAAGTTTGGCAAAGGGTTCAAGACTCCGTAGTTGACCAAGGTCACTCTCGTCAGCAAAAAAGGGCGAAAGTACAAGAAGAAAAGGACCGTCCAATCAAACAGCAAAGGACGACAATCACCAGGGTGCCCGCTGGAACGGCCCCCTCAACTTCAACGGCCCACAAGAGAAGGAGGCCGGAGAAAATTCCCACGCCCGCGGCAAATGTCAAAGGCGGCGAGCCTAAACGCCTTAAGTCCGGGGGAATTGTAGTCCATACCGTGTACATGGCGTCTGGTAAAGAGGACAGTCGTGCATCTACAGGTCATCGACCACTTACACGGTCAGTGACCAAAGCTCAGGAGCAACAGCAAAAGCTCCAGGATATGATGAATGCAATGGCTGCACTTACTGGGCCAAAAGAAAGCCCCGAAGCGTCCTCGGATGAACGCCAGGAGCAAGAAACTGACGCTGAATTCCTTCGTCGGATATTGGAGAAGAAGGATAGAGAGGCTGCTGAACAAGCAGCCAACATAAAGCGTATGGCCCTCCTGTTCCAAGACATGGTGGGAATGATAATCCAACAAGATCCTCCAGCTGAAGATCCCCCGATCATCCTTGAAGACGATAGGGGAGAAACGTCAAACCCTCCACCGGCTCTGTCAATAGCCAAGGAGGAGACAATCTCCAAAGCTAACTTGGACGAGTATATAGCCCAACAAATACGGGTTCATCATGCGACTGAGGCAGCCGGTCAGGTCGTAAAAACAGAACGACCATATCCGAGCTGGTACGATCAGATAAAGTACCCGCCGGGCTATACAATACCCAAATTCCACGTCTATAAGGGGACGGGCAATCCCCACTAGCATGTTGCCCAGTTCAGGGCGCTCTGTGGCAACACCGGCGGTGATGATAAATTGTTGCTTCGCCAGTTCGTTGGCAGCTTGTCAGATACAGCGTTCGAGTGGTACCCTGAGCTCCTAAACGACTCTATCAAGACCTTCGCGGAGATGGAGCTGCTGTTTACCCAGCGTTTTGCAAGCACTAGCGAACGCACCCCAATGACGGCATTGATTAATGCCAGGGTGAAGCCAGGCGAGACATGGGTCCAATATACTATACGGTGGCGGAACTTATGGTCAAAATGCGAGCAACGCATTGAAGAAGCTCCTGCAGTGGGTATGTTTGTGGGAACCCTTGATCCGCAAGCAACCATCTCGCAATTTATGATGTTCTTCAAGACGACTACCTTCCAGGCCCTGATCGACAAGCTAGCGCAAATGGATCAGATGGGCCATAGACCCCCTCTTCCGAAGCCGGACTCCCGAAATGAGAAGGGGAAGGGGAAAGCGATCGTTGTCGCTAATGCTCAACAACAGCCGAGCAACTTGAAGCCGGTTGTCCGTCAAAATAATATGCGTCCGCACGTACCCCTTGAGGAGAGGCTAGGACGTCCTTACTCGTTTTCCTGAGATAAAACGAGAAGATTATTCGAGCTGGCGTTGCGCAACCGACTCATAAATCTGCCGGATCCAAAACATCCGTCGCAACTAAATGATGTCAATGAGCCCAACTACTGTCCCTATCACCGAGTACTGGGTCATCCGATCGAAGATTGCTACGTCTTCAAAAATTGGATTGAAGACCAGTACTAACATGGCAAGTTCGCGTTGTCCGACAGATGGAAGGTGAATCCGCCGCAGCCTCACACCCCTAAAAGGATGAATACGCCGGGGGCAACATGCTCCCTTGTTGAAGAAGCTCCATGGGAGGTTGTGCTATCAGCCAAGCTGAAGAGGATGCTAAACGATCTTCAAACATGCCCAGCGATCAGGTGGAAGAACCCGTTGGAACCTCAAATCATTGAAAGGATGTTGAAGCCGCGTCCAACTCCAAAAACTGATAGTAGTGGCCCAAGCACTCACAACCAGCCGTCAAAATCTTTGAAGAAGAAGAAATCCAAGAAGCCCGTGAAGCCTGGCAAGAAGTGCACGGACTTACAAAAACAAATTGACGCGCTGGAGGAATACAACCAGAAAGCACGGACTCCCATTACACTCCAAGAGTTCCTCAACCATGTCTTTCAAGAGGAAAATGAGGGAGAAAGTTCGTCGGATGAATCCGAGGAATACGTGGCGAGCTGTCATATGATTTCCCATTCGTTTACAGACGATGAGGAAATTCCTTGCGCTGAGAAGCTGTAGGTGGACCCTAAACCGGAATTTCTGGGGCCATCGGATGAAAATATTGACGCATTCCTCAATGAAGCTCCGTTGAAAAGTAAAGCTAATCGGGAACGCGAGACGGCCATATTTGAAAGTGTTAGTTATATGAATGCCCTAGAGGCCATTACTATACATAGGATGTATATTGTAGTGGATGCTTGGACATATATAGGGAGGACTTTCTTTCTCGACATGATAGTATGCTATCTGGTTGCTCTTTACCTTAACGCGTACATTGATTGTCTCTCTGTTACATGTTGGTAAAGCCCTTAGGATGTCTACTTGACTGCCTGGACTATGATGCAGATCATACTAGTGGGGACATGGTAGTCCATAAGCACATCCTTCAAGATCCCTAGTCGAGGGTGTATCGAGACGGGGCATCGATATACCAGAGTAGACTAGCGTATACCTTCTCGACCCATACAGATGGGCGATGGATGATCCCATATCCATTGGTGTTTGACATCAGAGATGATATACAGGTGCTAAGTGGAGACTGGGTACACTGGAAGGACTCGCCGAGAACTCCCAGATGGTATTATACCTTACGTCAGATGGCAGTTATCTGGTGACACTGGTACAGGTTAGTCTGTAGACCCGAGATCGTCATAGAGTCTTGTGTGATTCCCACTGTGCTTTGATTTCCACCTTACCACGTCCAAGAGGGCATGCAAAACGGTGGTTTTTAGGTACAGTCCCGAATCACATGGAGGCAATGAGCGATAGGAGGGGATTCGTCTCTCCCGGTATAGGGAGTTGATGTTGCGCTGTGTTTGATTGGCTATAACCGGAAATCCCTGGCCAGGGTTGCTGAGATTTACTGGTAAGTGTTATCAGTAGTATCTCGAACTGTTATAGACCACATATCGACACGACTTATCGAGCTACTGGGGTCTGACATTTACCAACCCTAGGCAAGATATGCGATATATCAGACGACGAGACCGGACTGTACGGTAAGTGTTACTGGTTGGATTCACAGGAGTGTGAGCGGGCTTGCTCGTTGATCTTATGATCGCTCAATACCCGGGTGGCTGTTACGTTTAGCAGACTGCTTGCGGCTTGTGGGTGTTTGATATGATCATCACCTGCTGCCGGCGTATTGACGAGTCTTTAGAGTCCTATACAGAGGTTTCCTGGCTCAAGCGAAACGAAATAGGAGCGCGTATGAGATATGTGCGGGACCGAGAATAATAACAGTATGTGATACTGAATTCTATTCTCGCGATTTGTATCATCGGATGGTTATATAGGATATAGCCGGGTTACCGAATCAAATGTTGATTCGATATATTGATACACTTGATATTAGTCGGTTATATGCAGTATGACCGGATCATTAAATCAAGTGTTGATTTAATGATTTAATGTATAATTATATATTTGATATATCAATTTACATTAACTAGTATTTGTTCACTTAAGATGGATTTTCTCACTTGATGTGCACATTGTATATATGATATAGTTTTGTGCACTAGTTTGTATCATGTTTGATGATACATGCAAACTTGGGTGTGTGTATGCTTTAAACCATGTTTAGCTAAATGATTAGGGTTTTAATTTATTTATTCATTTATTTATTTATTTTGGAAAAAAAAATAAAATGGTGGTTTTCTTTTCTTTCTTTGCTTGAAGCTTCATGAAGCTTCAAAGTATCTTTGAAAAAGTCTTCCATTTTGTTTTATCCTTAACCTAACCATTTAACTAAACCCTAGTTTATTCTCTACATGAGTTAATCTTACCCATGGTTGCATTATGATAAGAATCAATTGGATTTTCTTTTTGAAATAATTCTTTTTCCTTCTTCTTCTTCATTTTCTTCATGAGTTGAAGAAAGCTTACTACAAAATTCCAAGTGATGATTCCAAGTGAGAAATCCAATTCTAAAGTGAACCCACTTCCTATTTCTTCATCCTCTACTACTTGCCATGTAGTATAGGGTGTTCTCTTCACAAAGTTTTTTGACCGAGTGAAGGAATAACTTGAGTTTGAGTTGCCTCGACGTAGATCATCTTCGGCATCGAAGTCAACGACCTAGCCCGCCCATTTCTCCGATGAAACCGACGCTAGAGTCTGGGTTTCCGATGATCGCAGCGGAGGGACGTCAACATGGAGCTAGAGAAGTGGAGGACAGGATCTACAAAGGTTGTAGTCTCTTTCACCATGTAGCAAAGTAGTTTGCTTGCATTTATTTTCGCCTAATCTCTAGTTAACGATCTTGCATAGAGTTGTTAGGCACATGAAAAATTTGATTTTGGCATGGTTGATGCCTTATGGAACCTCTTGAGTGTGCCTATTAACCCTACATTGGTATCAGAACCTAGATAGAGCTTTAGGCGAAGTGTAGACGAAGTTAGAAGTCCGATCGAACCCGAAACCCTAATCCAAAACCCTTCTATGTATTTTTTTTCAAATCGTGGATTTTTGTGAATTAAAAATATCCAAAAAATTCAGGAGGCTGTTATAGGAATTACTGCACTTCACGTGCCTCCAGATCGTTTAAAGCACCGCGGAACCGCGGCCCCACCCGGGGTTGCACGGCGGTTCCGCGGCCATAATGATGATTCACAGCACGTGATTTGCACAGTAATGTCTTTTTGCAAGTGCTATGTTTTCTGGGAATTTTTAAAGTTTACTCAAGAGTTGAGTTTTCTGGGTTGTATTGGGAGTTCGTTGTTTCGATCGAAAGTTTAACTTTGCCTATGTGTTTTTTCCGGGTAATTTTAGAAAATGTTGAAAAGTTCGACCGGATAGAAATACCCATTTTTTCCCTTGTCGGGAAATTTCCAAGTGTTGGATCTTTCCGTAGTTTAAGAACGTTCGAAGTAGTGCAAGTAACGCGATGGACCCTCTAGAAGACAACAAACCTTAACTCGATTATCTGACCGTCTTGAATTGCCCTCTGAACCTTAGGGTTTGGGGCAGTACGGCGTGCCACATGTGAGGCATTGGCTTGACCCTTCTACGGCTGGACCGTTGGTACTGAGGCATGAAGTAAATGTTTTTAGACTTATTTCATGTGTTGAGCTGTTTCGGGAAAACTTAGGTGTTTGATTGTTTGATCGAAAAGTTTATCATTTCTATTTATCTGGAATGTGATACAATATTTGGAATCCACAAGTAGTTATGAGATAATTGATTTGAATGTTATAAATATAGCAGTTTAGTCTCACTTGATCGGTTGCCACGGAATTTTGATGCGATCAAAAGTCCGTCGCAATCACGTAGCGTACGCGGATACTCGCCGGGTAAACTTAATAGACAGCCACACACCATAGCCCCGATCAAGTGACTGTAGGAGAACCCCGTCGCCGAAAGTATCCGTTCGGGTGCTCGCGGTAGCGGTGTTTCGCCTTGGTGCACTTCGTCGACGGTATCGGGGGTGCGGCCGCCTACTAAAGTTTGCGACGAGCATTCGATCAGGATGTCGGGAATCCTGTTGAATTGCCCGACTTGATATTGAAAAGAGTTTTCGATAAAGAGACTAAAATGCGGGGTTTATAATTGTTAGGCATGCGATGTCTAAGGAATTCATTTGGTTAGGCATGTGATGTCTAAAGTGGTTGTGGATTCCAACTGTTGTAGTTTTACACTTTCTTTTCTGCGACCGTAAGTGTAATATGTGATATCGCCGGTTTCGTTGCTATATGTCAACGAAAATTGGGATACGCATGTTTACTTACGTTGATGACATGTGATGTTATGTGTTGCTGGATATGTTATATTGGATCGTCATTTTTGAATAGCCGGGTTTTTTTTTATGTGAGATGAGTGTTTTTCCATTTTCATTCATGTAAAAACTTGTATGTAATATTCTTTTGTTGGGGCACTTCCAGGTTGCGGAAGATGTCACCGTTGATGTATATTATTTACTTTTCCGCATTAGGATAGACCCAAGGAGGGGAGCACAAGTAACCGGGTTCTAGGGTCCAGTGGGAGACTATCTCGAGAGGTCGAGTCCGGGTCTCCTAACCCTAGAATTAGTAGGGTTGCTTGCCACTCTCGTAGGGGTCTAGGGGTATGGGATTGGCTATTCATCACGACCGTGGAATCCGTGTTTTATTCAGGCTCAAAATAAAACACGGACGTCCTAGTATATCCAATATTTCATATGTTTCTTCTGCTGCGATATCTGTGATGTGATCATTTGATATGCTGTGATAAATGTTGTATATAGTATATATGATATATTATATAGACGTTACTTATGTTTTACACCCGTACTAGCCCTGCCCCGCTCTTCCGTTAGTTACCTAACCTAACGGTGCACGAGGGGACATCGAGGCGAAAGCGGATGGCATAAGTGTACGTCGTATTTATCTGTGATGTTAGGTAAATTAAATGATGGGAATTCATTAATGTGATTAATGAAAGAAAAAGAAACCTAAAAGATATTGTGGTATCGAATTTTCAAAAACAGGTAGCTACAGTTCTTGCTTTGCATCGCGGTGTTCCTTGTAGAACATCCTGCACCTTATTCGATGAGGAAAGGGCTGAGATCCCTTCACCGGGAGTGACCCCTTTAGCAATAACTGGCAGATGCTACTGTTGGAGATAGTGCCCTCAGAGTCAATTATTCGATCACAGGCACGTGATTACAATGATTGAGGGAGGACCTGTCCCAGTAGGACAGTCTTACTCAAGATGATAGTTTGCTATCTGGTTTATCTTTATCATCGTGTACTGCTTTAGGTGACCTGACAGGTCGCTATTACACGTTGATAGAGCCCCTAGGATTCTTGCTTGTCGACCAGCAGTATGATGGCGATCATATACGTGGGAGCTGGGGCCTATAAGCACATCCTTAAAAGGTCCCTAGTCGTGGGAGTTTCGAGACAGGGCATCGATACTCCATTAGTAGACTAGTGTATACAGTCGAGACCCCGACGAGGGGCGGTGGCCGGTCTCACAAGCCACTGGTGTCAGTTGGTTCACCTAAGATGTATACAGGTGCTCATTGGGTTATGAGTACACCGGACAGGACTCGCCGGGAACCTGCTAGTTGGGATTATACCAAACGTCAGATAGCAGTTCCCTGGTGACATGTGTACAGGTTAGTTCATCGACCTGAGATCGTCATTTGTCTCGTGTGAGTTCCCACTGTACTTTGATTACTACCCTACCACGGCTCAAAGGAGTCGTGCAAACAGGTTTTAGTTGGGTACAGTCCCGAGCCACATGGAGACAGTGAGCGGATCTGCAGGGGTTCGTCTCTCCCGGTATTGGGGGTGAGGTCGCGCTGTGTCTAGGAGAGCCATTACACAAAGCCCTCGGCCAAGGCAGGAGATTTACTGGTAGGTATTCCAGTAGTATCTCAGGGTGTTCTGGGCTACACTCCGACACGACTTGTACCGCTTTTTGGGGTCTGACTTTTACCAACCCCTTAGGCCCGCCATGCGATACTCATAGACGAACGGACCGGACTGTACGGATATTGTCACTGACAGGCTCAGTAGGGTGTCAGGATGAGTTCGCTCATCGACGTCCCTTTTGGTCAATAGCTGGTGGCCCGTCACGTATTGGCTTATACCTCTGACGTGCTAGTGGTTAAATCCACAGCCATAGTATTGACGAGTCTTTAGAGTCCACCACACTTACAGTTACTCAAGTTTCGGGCGAAACGCTGTAGAGGCCGTATGGAGATATGTCAGGGTCCGATCAGATACGTGCGGTATTGCACGGATCAGGATCAGACGGTTTGTACTTGTGGCCGTATGGATATATGGCAGGGTTCAATCGGATATGTGCGGTATTGCACGGATCAGGATCGAACGGATATTACTAGCCGGCTTTGGTTTAAGCCGGATCCTAGTATTGTACAGGTGTAGATTTTGTCTCATTGCATTTGTATCCGGTCGGAATACAGATGCGGGTGTGTATGCACAGTATCGGGGTTTTTCCTGTAATTTATTATGGGACCAGTTTTCTGGAGTTGCCAGTTTGCATTCAGTTCCGGCCGGTTTTCCTTTGTTCTTTCCCGGCCGGACTTTTCCGATGGAGGGGGTTATTTGCAAGTTTGCAAATAACATTTGTGGAGGGGGTATCTTGCATTTGTGGGGTTTCATGATGGTTCATAATCATGAGATGCTTTCTTAGTCTTTTCCTTTGCATTAATTAAGATATGAAAGGATTAGAAATTGATTTGAGTTTTGTTATCATGATGTTTGGATGTGGTCACCCATTGCCTTTTACTACCATCACCTCCCTCTTGTATTAGGTTTGCCCTCCACCACCATTCTCACTTGATGAGAGAGGCTACACTTGAGAGAAGAGAAGGAGAGAGTTTCATTTTGGATGTGGCATTATTCTTCATCTCATATTCTTCTTGCTAGAAAATTGAAAGCACCAATTTTCCTAACCTCCTCTTCCATCCTCCATGGTAACAAAACCCCCATATGAGACATAGCCTCTACACTACGTTCTACAGCAAATCTTGGGCACGTCGACTTGCCAGCTTCGTGCCCGAGTTGCCTCGGTATTGAGGCGGGAGCCCGTAAAAGATGCAGACGATGTGGTGCCCTTCCGGCAAGGAGGCGACGACCGGAGTTTCCGCGGGAGATCGGGACAATGACGAGAAGACCGGAGGACTCGGATCAGTCGGTATATCTCTCACCCCATCTCTTGATTGCTAGTATAGGTTAATGGTTACGATCCGGGTTTATTGTCCGCGGTAGCGCCAGTTTAAAAGTTAAGAAAAATTTTGATTCCGCATTTTGGCCTCGGATAGACGGCCGGGGCCCTGCCGTGGCGCAACATGGTATCAGAGACACGCCATTAACCTAGTCTAGCTTTGTCTAATGTGTTTTACATTTCCGATCGAACAATTTTCCAAAAACCGTATTTTTCTTCACATCAGTTTCTGTCGAAATTTTTTGGTGTCCAAAAAATTTTCAGGTTGTAGAAAAGTGATGTACTGAAAGTCCTAAGAACACTGAAAAAATTTGGTGCCCTGATCCTTCCGTACGACCGCGGAACCGCGGCCATAACCTCTCTTTGGCCGCGGTTCCGCCGCAGGAATGTGGATTCACGTCATCATTTTTTTGCAGTGGGCTTGTGGGCTGAAAATAGGGGTTTTGGTATACTTTGTTTGGGCCCAGAATCTTTGTGAGTGCTACAGTATAGCTTGGGGGCCCATTTGGTAAAATTTGATCGATCGGATATTTTAAACACATTAGTTCACAGTATTTACATTATATCTGCGACCGTGAATGTCACTCGATCGGTAAATTCAGTCTATCTGCTACAGCCCTTTTAGACAGATTTGCGAACGTAACATTCACGTTGATGTTTTGTGATTTTGCTGTGATGTTGCGGATCGGTTGTGGGGATAGCCTGGATGCAATGCTAGTATAGTTTTTGTTGTATTATGTACATTTGATTTTGCGGGGCGAGCGTCCGACATGTGGACTGCCGTCACTGCCTGTTTGTATTATTCTTTTGGGGCACGACCAGGTTGCGGTCGATGTACCCGTTGTATGCATATTTTACTTTCTGTACTAGGTTTACCCCGCGGAGGGATGCACGGATAGCCAGGTTCTAGAGGGCAACGGGCCCGCATCTCATGGCATTGAGACGGAGGAGGCTTCACTCTAGAATTGGCGGGCTATTCGCCGCACTCGTAGGGGGTACAGGTTGACCCAGGAGGGGTCCCCAAGTTACCGGATTCCGTGAAGTGTTGGGTGGTCCATTCACGTTGCTGAAGGGGGCTGCCTCGCTTCAGGTTTTGGCGGGTGACTTGCCGCGCCCGTAGGGGTCTAGGATTTTCATTGCACAGGCTATCCACATGACCAGGGGAACGTCGGGTTTCAGTAGCGGCTCTATAAAACCCGGGGATCCCAGATATCTGTATTGTTCTGTGATGCTGGTTACATTTCTGTGATGTTGCATTTTATCACGCCTTGAGCGAAAATTATATATTGATATATATATATATTAGTAGATGTTGTATATGTTTTACATCCGCGCTAGTCCAGTCCCCGCTCTGTCGTTAGTTAGCTAACCTAACGGGTAATGACGGGACCCAGTGGCGAATGCGGATGGCATATACGTACATCAGTATATTTTCGTTCTTTGTGGTGTGATCAATTGATGGGACTGCGTTGATTCGGATCAATGCAAGCTAAACAAACCTATTCTGATGTTGTTGGAATATTTTTCAAAAAGCTGTTATTGCAACGACGTTCACTTTTGTTTTGCATCGTGGTATTCAGTTGGAATATCCTGCTTCTCAGTCGACGAGGCAAGGGCCGAGATCCCTTCACCGGGAGTGACCCCTTGGACAGAAGTTTGCGTCAGGGCAATAACTTCACTATAACCGATTACCTTTTGCTTTGCATCGTGGTATTCAGTTGGAATATCCTGCACCTCATTCTACGGGGAAAGAGCCAAGATCCCTTCACCGGGAGTGACCTCTTTAGTAAAGGTTTTCGTCACTATATTTTTATAAAAAGTTATCCAGTTCCTTCAACGATATCAAGTTCATTACGTTAAAGGTTTTTCGCCAAAAACCAGTCGTAGCCCTCCGTCATTTCAGATTAGTATTGCTTAGTATTCGCGCTACGTTTGTCGTTGCTATTCGCCGAGGCGTAGTGTGCGGTAGCTTTGTTGTGCTATTCTGTCGCATGGATATGTGGATTGGTTAGGACAGTCGTACGACTTTGTTGATTATTCGTCAAGGGTCGTGCGGGTGGGTTTAACGCAATCAAGATAATGACGGGTTGAACTTGACTAGGACCTTTTGATTTGTTGATTATTCGTCAAGGTCACTTGGGTCCTAGGGGTAAAAATCACATCGGGAGTTTCAAAAGAACCGAAACTTGCCAGACATGCGCATACCTTCTGGAGTGTGGTGACGTGAGTGCATTCCGTCACGTTATCATGCGATGATAGTTGGATCCCGATTCCCACTGATGAGTTGGTTTACTCCTCGGGTCATTCCGACTAATTCTTCTTTTAGGTTTGGAGAAGAATTTGAGGTTACAGTGGGAGGTTTCCTGATTAGATAAATTGGTAACCATTCTGATCTAGGTTAGAGTGCACGCCGAGTGTTTCTTTTCTCTCTCTCTTTGGCAGCGACCATTGACCCAACCCTAGACTATGACTCAGTGACCAAGTTGACCGAACCTTCTTAACACTGGCTTTTGGATTGTCTGAGTTGTAAACCTCATTGCCACTACTACTTTTACCCTTTTCTCCAGGACACCCCGTATTACTGTGAACGTCCACTTCCATTGGACAAAACCATCGTATGGTTATATACGAACTCGAAGGAATTCGAGGATGGTTTCCGGTTCTGGAGAAAACGAATTGGACTATTCAGTTGTCTTTTCCTTTTACCTTCTCTCTCAGATTGCGAGCACTCCTTGGTTTAGGAGTAGTACACCTATTACGCAAATTGGATAGTCTTCTTCCAAACCTTAGGCTGGTGCCGAACGGTGGGGAATGAAGAAAACCAATTAGCATAACGATGGTGTGCAGAAGGTATTAAGTTAAGACAAAGAAAGGGATTAGTAAGAGGGCAAAGTAAATTGCGACTGCTATTCACGACCAAACCAAATATTTCTTCGCCAATCCTAAATCACCTTTGTATTTCTCCAGGACACTCCGTATCACTACGAAGATCCCAGTTTATTGGATAATCCATCGTATGGTTATATACGAACTCGAAAGGAACTTGTTCCAGTTCGGGGATGGATTCTGGTTCAGGAGAAATAGGAATAAGGTTTATTCGGTTGTCTTTTATCATCACCTTCTCTTGCATTGCGAGTGTTCCTAAGATTAGGACAGTACACCCATTATGCTTATTGGATAGTCTTCTTCCAAACCATAGGCTGGTGCCGAACGGTAGGGAAGGAAGAAAACTATTTGGCCTAAAGGGGTGTACAGAAGGTGATGACTAAAGACATATAAAGGGATTTGGAGAGATGGCAAAGAGATATACGGTTACAGTTGTGAATCTGGATTATGGAAGAGGCATTACTAGGATTACCAGGATACCCCATCGAAACATTTTAATGTTTCAGTTTCACTGTGTATTGTTAAAAGAAAACTGATTTCTCGATTAGACACTTGCTCCAGGGTATGTATTTACCAGGTATGATTCTCACATCTGTATGGTTTTACAGATGATGAGTGGGAGTAAGTTATTGGGAATTGGGTGATCATCCTCATTATATCGGGATTCGTTGTAATCGGTGATATTTGAGGAAGTCACCTGGGTTGTTTGCCGGTCGGCAAATATTTGGTTTTGAATATCCGCTGTTATGCACCAATTTCAAATTGATATATCTGTACGTCTATTTTCATAGAGTGAGATATACCTTTTTGAAATTATGTCTACAACATTTACCTATATCAGTGGATGGTTAGGTAAGGAGCATTAAACAGCGGTGTAATTCTTCTTAACCATAAGTACAGTTTTCAACCTACGACACACAGTGAATGAGTTATTAGACTCAAGGGACTTATACAGAGTATTGTATGTTGTCCAGGGTCCATCAGGACAGAGGGGTTGGTCCTCGTACTATATTCGGTTTACTTATGACTTCTCTAGTTTTTAGACAAGTGTTTCGTGGAAACACAGGGTCCGAATTTTGAGAAGTTATAGGTATTTGAATAAAGTAGAGAACCAGGTATTGCAAGTATCGGGATTCTTCAAAGTGATCGAAGATATAGATACTTGTGTATGGTATTCAGTTGATAGTAGTGATTAAGAGACCTTGCCTCTCTTTCAGGTTACTCATAATTGGAAGTACTCCTAAGTTGAGTAACACTGATCGGCCTCCTTCCATTTAGTTGACATGCACTGGTGACAGCTGCATGATTTGAATCTGGTTCAATTAAATCAGTGCCTCTGTTGGATATAGAACAGTTCATATCTTGACATTGTTAAGGTACGGGGAGTTGTCCGGCTTATGCTTAAAACCAAACTCCGGATAACTCAAGGCACGTTTCTGTAATGGCTGTTTGTGGGTTGACCAAGGCTATGACGAGGGTTGATTTTCTACCATCTGGAAGATCAATAGTGATATTGTTCTTCACTCGCCACAATTTCAAAAGAAATGGATTTTTTCAGAAAACAGTAGTGGGAGTATGGTAGAACTGGAAGTGATTCCAGAACCGCAAACGATTACTGAAAATTTGATAGGAACCTAAAGATTCAATCTGGTTTGACATTCCATTAGCCACTCCGCAGATATGGTGGGTAACCTCAGGCACCCGAGAGGTACTTCGGTATGCTCAAGGACGGTGGCAGGGAGGTTCTTGTTTACCCAGACTTGCCATTGCTGTTGTTCCAGAGTATGAGACCCGGCAGGAGGATGAGTATAGCGTCATTCTAAACTAGCTTTAGAAGTGTACGTCTATATGACTCTGCCAGAGGGTTATCGTAGTCAGTGGGAGCAGCGGAAGCATTGGTGGACAAGTGGCTTATGTCTATTTATAGACTAAAGCAGATACAGCGGAGATAGATCATCTATTTCTGATGTAACAGTCATAGGTTTGACTTCATTAGAATAGGGGATGGATCTGTTAAGCAGGTAGTAGGGTGTGATGTCCTGGTATTTGGATGACATACACAGAGTAGGAAGTGATATTCCTATACTACGATCGGTTATACTTTGGTTGTCACACAGTAGTTTCTCCACAAAGGACTTGGATATTATATCAGACGTTCTGGTTACTGGATCTATGGTTTTAGATCTAGATTTGGGTAGCTTTCCAATCTGGTTACTTAGACAGCATTCTAAGAGTATTTAGAATGGACGACTCCTGGCACGGTAGTAAACCTACAGGTAATGGAGTCACCCTCTCTAAAGGTGTCTTACAGACTAAAGGGGAGAGGGATACGCATGATTGACAGATCACTTGCTTAGGCAATTGAGTCATTCATGAGATGTCAAGTACCACACCAGATGTTGTTCTTGCAGTAGGTGCAATAAGTTGATATTTATCCAATCCTGGAGAAACAGTCGGAAGCAGTTTTAGAACATAAGTGGATGTTCTAGGGATTTGATAACGGCAGTGATTGAAACGAATTCTTGATGTGTAGTATAAAATTGTAAAGAAATCACAATCAAAAATTAATTGACCGCAATCAACTACGGTGTCGGATTGTAGTTAGTATATGAGTGCGGATCGTCCTCAGGGAAAGTGTAATCGTTCGTCGTTCAAATTAGATGAGTCGAAACTTTAATGAAAAGAAAACAAAACAATTCATGATTTAAATTTTGTATTTCAAGAAAAAGAAAATATCTAGATCTAAGAGAGTATTAAAAGATAGAATCAAGAATTGATAGTTTGATGATTTTTCCAAACCAAATCTCAAGAATCGAAATGAGGCTCGTAGGAATCGATCGGATGATAGATGTGATGTAATCTTACAATTACGTATTCTTATCCTTCGATGAATTGATACTAGATCGATGATGATCGATCGAGAATTAAGGATTTCTTGTGAAACTAGGGTTTCATCTTATCCCTTGTTCTTTCGTCGATATCATTCACACTCTAGCCTCTAGTAAATTCAAGAAACGATCGTAGATCCCTAATTTCGAGCGATCACAATCAAGAAAGCATCGCTACGAAACTAGGTCATCGATTCTTGAACTTGCTAGGGTTTACAAAACTCGTAGGACTTAAAAATCGTATTTAGATTTGTTACATCATCATTCTACAATCGTCTCGACTCCTTTACGAGCGGAGTTTTACTCACACATCACAACAAGAACAACAATAACAAATTGAGATCTAATCATGATGCAAGAATTAAAAGAAAGCAAGATAAAAGAATTTCACCTTTTATTTATATCAACAATTTCATTACATTCGCTCAAGAACTACAAGAGGAAGAATTCGATCGTCGACTTGGCTTTGCTCGTCTCCGTGGATCGCGGATCGGCTTGGATCACTTGCCCGATTGAAGATCGGCTCGGCTCCTAAAAGGTTGAAGGCTTCTCGCTTGATTTGGTACTCAAGATCTTGGATTTGGAGTGGAATTAGGGTTAGGGTTTCGCACAAGCTTTGTCACGAAACTTGTGGAAGAAGATGATGTAGAATTATTCACTAAAGAGTGATTTAAGAACTAATGATTAACCCCTTAACCATAGGTCTAGGTTCCTATTTATAGATAACTAACCCTAGATCTAGGATTTCAAATTCTAACTTTCCCTCCAAAAGTTTGTTGAGGGAATTCAAATTTCCCTCCAAAAGTTAGTTAGGGGAGAAGGTTCTAGATGTAATTAGTTAGGAGGAGCTTCTAGAATAGGATTAATTAGGAGCTCAATTTAGGATTAGCCTTCTTAATCTTCATTTCTGATCTGGCATTATCTTCGAGGGTATTCTGGAATTCTACATATCAGAAAGCACTGTGGGCCCAGAGAAATAGATTCTGCACTAAAAATGAGATGCTGACGTGGCATAGGAGGCGCGGAACCGCGGCTCAAGCCATCTCCTGCCGCGGTTCCGCGGCTGACGTGGAGCCTTGGGGCTTGGGCTTTCTGTTTTGGTCTTGGGCTCACTTTTGGGCTTTTCTTTTATATGCTGAATTTAATAATTCCTTCTGAAATACTACCAGATCTGATTTCATTGAGTTGGCGTAATTTTGATCAGCTCTTTGGCTTTTCTTCCGTATTTTCCTGCATAGACTCAAGACAAGTGTTGCGCAAATACAGAAATGATGCGGTGCCATGAAATGCGGTTAATTTCCTTTAAAGTGTCGGTTAAAAAGTCTAACACATGCAATCTCATATTTTGTGACAGATTTGCTAATATGTAGAATATGAATGCCGAACACTTCTAAATGTATGCAAATGTTAAGGAAATTGCCGGCTAAAATATACAATATTTTCGACTGATCAAATACCCCCAAACTTAATTTCGATCGTCTCGAGCGAATGTTTTATTAAAAAGAGAAGGAGAAAATAAAGAAAGAGAAAAACTAACTAGCACACTTTCGTAGGCAACACGATTGCACTGAGCACGTGCAACAAGCCTTTAAACCTCTAGGTGTCCCTAGTAGGAGGAGTGTTGTCTCCTGAGGGTTTTCAGCGGATTGCACCCACAAAATCCAATAATAAAAGAAAGATCATGAATATTACATTTAAAGAAAAGAATTGTAGAAGAAAAGCTTTGAAAATTAGGGTTTCCAACTAAGCTAGCCTTTCGGTTGTCATGAGCCCTATCTTAATGGTCATGAAAAGATGTTAGAAATCACGTCCTCCCTCAATAAAACATCGTCTTATTCTTCATTCCTATCTTTCTTCCAAACATCGATCATATAACCCTGCGTGTGTGTAAAGGACATCCCTACACCCGGAGAATTCAATTCAAGCTATCATACTCTTGCCTTTCAGCCTCAGTATATATTTTTTCGATGAGCTCACACACTTTCATGCGACCGTTAATACTTCTTGAGGTACTAACCGACCGATTACTCATGTGATTGCTTATTTGGTGTATTTTCCTAGTCTTGCACCACCTCAGGTATAGCAGTGACTCCCAGACCAGTTGGCCTTAGGGCACTAGATGAAAAGGCACCCTTGCTATATATTTTTTTTATTTCCCTTGGTGATAACAAAACCAGTGTCCATTTTTCTCACCATTTTTTTTTTTTCATACTTTTGGCTTTAAGACAAGAGCATTTCAAGGTATCCTCTACTATCCCAGGCTTTAAGACGTGTGTAAGTGCGAATAGCAGGGTATCAACGTTCAAAATGTTTGGCTTCCAGAATAGAAACTATTTTTCAGACTTATTTTTATCCTCAGATTAGTGACTACCTTCATCTTACTAACCCTTGGGACAACGGCTCATAACTACTTATTACTAGTTCGTATAAGAAAACTTCTAATTTTCTTAGTTTTCTAAAATTTTTCTAATCTCATGGATGTAATTTTTCACTATCTAAACTTTTATTATCTTATTTATATACAAAAAATCATTTTATAGTTTTGAAAATTTTTAAATTTTTATAGGTTTTTCAAAAAATGTTTTGTGCTTATGCAAATGATATGCAAATGATGCGAAAATAAGCACAAACCTCCCCCAAACTTGTTTTCAACAGTGTCCTCACTGTTGCCATCTGCTAAATCTCGAAAAAAACCTGTAAGCTTGGGAGGAATTTATTAGTGGGGGCAAAATATTTAAGTGAAGAACCTCCCCAAAACTTATTTTTGGCTCAAAATTTTGTAAAACTTTTCTTTTCAAGAGCCAGAAAAAATATCCCCCCAAACTTGAGTTATGCAATGTTAATCTTTTAAAATCACAAGTGGGGGTCAAAAATCAGTGGTCGATGCCAAGCTTTGCAAAGACCGAATGTCAACACCAACCATTCAAAAATTTTATCAATGCAGTGCTCGGGTTGGTGGAAGAAGAAGTGGGGAAAGGTTAAGTGGTGGAAGAGAGTGTATGTGCGTCTCATATTGGAGAGACGATGCAATGTATGTGATGGATTACTCGCATTCTTCTTACAGTTCAAAAGAAGGGGTGGAGGTTCAATTTCATTGATTGGGACATGATTCATCTCAACACCCGTGTCATTCAAAAATGCGAGTTCATCAGCGAAGATCTCCTCAAAAGTTCCATTCATACCCCGGTGAATAATGTCATCACAAAGTGCGGGGTGATCTTCAGACTCTAAAAGCAGTTCATAATCCGTGTTAATTGTTGACCCGGACATCTCGGTGGAAGAGTCCGTATGTGTATGATACATAGTTGGGTCAAACAATAACGAATGAAAAGAGTCAAGATCGATAATAGGAGGATCATCAAATTCGCTGCTGTCGACATCCATTAAGTCGACAGAACAGACCTGAGCAGTAGGTTCGGAGGGTACACTTCCCAACTTGTAAATGTTTAGTTCTATTGACCTATTCCCGAAAGATAGGGTCATAGAACCATTACGACAGTTAATTATTGCATTGGAAGTGGCCAAAAAGGGGCGACCTAAAATCACCGGAATTTGATTCCGTGGGTTCGCTACAGGCTGTGTATCAATTACAATAAAATCTACCGGGAATATAAATTCTCCGATTTTTATTAACACATCCTCGAGTTCACCCCTAGGTTTGGTGATTGATCGGTCAGCCATCTGTAGAGTGCAATTGGTTGGCTTCAACTCTCCGATACCTAGTTGCTCATAGACTGAGTATGGAAGCAAATTAACACTAGCGCCAAGGTCTAGTAGAGCACGGTTGATGTGTTTTTCCCCAATAGAAACGGAAATAGTAGGATATCCAGGATCCTTACGTTTCCTCGGTAATTGTTGGGGGAAAGCCGTGTCTATTGTCTTTTCCATGAATATCTTCTTGGGCGCTTGAGTCTTC